>OY740800.1:7174783-7835379 GCA_963514005.1 Raja brachyura | reverse complement strand
AAATATAAAAATAAAGTATTTACCTTTTTTCTCCCCTACGCAAAATGCTCCCGGTTGTCTGCGGTCACGGCTTTTGAAGGTGATTTTTAAATTACTCTAGTTAATAAATAATCTAGAGTAATTTAAAAATACCATCATTCATTAAATGTCGAGCGATTTTTCTTCAGCAACCAAATCGCCCGACATTCATCGATTATCCAGGTCTGTGGAAAAACGGCACTTTAAGCCCGCCCCCCTCTGCAAGGCGCGAAAGTCGCGCACACGGGGAGCGGCAGAAGTGCAGCACCGCTAAAGGTAAGTTTTGTAACATACCTACTGTAACAATAAAACAAACTTGCCCCGTATATCTCCTTTAAATTTTACCCCCTTCACCTTAAAGATATGTCCTCGAGTATATGATAATTCCATCTTGGGAAAAATGGCTGTGTCTACCCTATCAATGTTATGATTTTCATAATTTTATATACTTTTCTCGGGTCCCCTCTTAACCTCTGGCATTCCACAGAAAACCATTCAAGTCTGTCCAACCTCTCCTAGTAATGCACATTAAACCTGTCTTCGTACCTAGTAATGTCCAACCTCTCCTAGTACTGTCCCCAGATCCAGGCATTATCCTGGTAAACCTCCTAGTCATCAAATCTACAGCGTGGAAACACCCCACACTTCGGTCCAACTTGCCCACACCGGCCAACATGCTGCATCTACACTAGTCCCACCTGCCTACGTTTGGCCAATATCCCTCTAAAGCTATCCTATCCATATACCTGTAGAAATCTTTCTTAAACATTGCGATAGTACCTGCCTCAACTACCTCCTCTGGCAACTTGCTCCACACACCACCACCCCTTTGTGCGAAAAATGTTACGCCTAAGGTTCCTATTAAATCTTCACCCCCTCACCTTAAACCTATGTCCTCTGGTTCCCGATTTTCCCTACTCTGGACAAAAGATTCTGTCCATTCACCTGCTTGACAACATCTTTCCTATAACATAGTGACCATGTATTTTGCATACTTTCCAAAGGCTCCACATGCTTCCTGTAGTGAGGGTGACCAGAACTGCACACAATACTCCAAATGCAGCTCAGCCATATTTGCATATAGATGCAACACGACATCCTGACTCTACTCAATGCCGCAACCAACAAAGATAAGCATTCCATATCTATCAACTTACAGTGGCTTGCAAAAGTATTCATACCCCTTGAGCTTTTCCACATTTTGTCACATTACAACCACAAACGTAAATGTATTTTATTGGGATTTTATGTGATAGACCAACACGAAGTGGTGCATAATTGTGAAGTGGAAGGAAAATGATACATGGTTTCCAAATTTTATTGCAAATAAAAAAACTGAAAAGTGTGGCGTGCAAAAGTATTCAGCCCCCCTGAGTCAATACTTTGTAGAACCACCTTTCACTGCAATTACAGCTGCAAGTCTTTTGGGGTATGTCTCTACCAGCTTTGCACATCTAGAGACTGAAATTTTTGCCCATTCTTCTTTGCAAAATAGCTCAAGCTCAGTCAGATTGGATGGAGAGCGTCTGTGAACAGCAATTTTCAAGTCTTGCCAGAGATTCTCAATTGGATTTAGGTCTGGACTTTGACTGGGCCATTCTAACACATGAATATGCTTTGATCTAAACCATTCCATTGTAGCTCTGGCTGTATGTTTAGGGTCGTTGTCCTGCTGGAAGGTGAACCTCCACCCCAGTCTCAAGTCTTTTGCGGACTCTAACAGGTTTTCTTCCAAGATTGCCCTGTATTTGGCTCCATCCATCTTCCCATCAACTCTGACCAACTTCCCTGTCCCTGCTGAAGAAAAGCACCCCCACAGCATGATGCTGCCACCACCATGTTTCACAGTGGGGATGGTGTGTTCAGGGTGATGTGCAGTGTTAGTTTTCCGCCACACATAGCGTTTTTGCATTTAGGCCAAAAACTTCAATTTTGGTCTCATCAGACAAGAGCACCTTCCTCCACATGTTGTTGTGTCCTCCACATGGCTTGTGGCAAACTGCAAACGGGTCTTCTTATGGCTTTGTTTCAACAATGGCTTTCTTCTTGCCACTCTTCCTTAAAGGCCCGATTTGTGGAGTGCACGACTAATAGTTGTCCTGTGGACAGATTCTCCCACCTGAGCTGTGGATCTCTGCAGCTCCTCCAGAGTTACCATGGGCCTCTTGGCTGCTTCTCTGATCAATGCTCTCCTTACCCAGCCTGTCAATTTAGGTGTATGGCCATGTCTTGGTAGGTTTGCAGTTGTGCCATACTCTTTCCATTTTCGGGTGATGGATTGAACAGTGCTCCGTGAGATGTTCAAAGCTTGGGATATTTTTTTATAACCTAACCCTGCTTTAAATTTCTCCACAACTTAACCCTGACCTGTCTGGTGTGTTCCTTGGGCTTCATGATGCTGTTTGTTCACTAATGTTCGCTAACAAACCTCTGAGGCCTTCACAGAACAGTTGTATTTATACTGAGATTAGATTACACACAAGTGGACTCTATTTACTAATTAGCTGATTTCTGAAGGCAATTGGTTGCACTGGATTTTATTTAGGGGTATCAGAGTAAAGGGGGCTGAATACTTTTGCACGGCGCACTTTTCAGTTTTTTATTTGTAAAAAAGTTTGAAACCATGTATTATTTTCCTTCCACTTCACAATTATGCGCCACTTTGTTGGTCTATCACATAAAATCCCAATAAAATATATTTACATTTGTGGTTGTAACGTGACAAAATGTGGAAAAAATCAAGGGGTATGAAAACTTTTGCAAGCCACTGTATGTTGTCACTTTCAGGGCATTATGATTGGACCCAAAGATCCCTCTGTGCATTAGTGTTGTTACAGGCCTTTAATTAATTATAGGTAGACGCAAAAAGTCAGCGGGTGAGGCTGCATCTCTGGAGAGAAGGAATGGATGATTTTCGGGTCGAGACTCTTCTTCAGACTGATCTGACAAATTAATTATATATATTTTCCCTTGTATTCTCTTTATGTGAAAGTTGGAATTTGGAATCAATGTGAATTATATTTTGAGAGAGATAGTTATTAAAAGGGTTGTATCGTGTAAATGGAGATAACCAGCTATAGGAATCACAACAGGAAGGTATCTCACTGAGTTACTCCAGCATTTTGTGGCTATAATCAGCTATGGAATAGTTCTCCCATGAAA
This sequence comes from Raja brachyura, assembly GCA_963514005.1. The sequence continues at coordinate 7,832,199 of OY740800.1, read as the reverse complement.
GCCTGTAGATCTGCTCCAGTCGGGCAGCAAGCTGCCAATGTCAAAATTGGTGTCCAGTCTTACGGAGACTTTCTCAAATTTCCTGGCAACTAGACTGAGAAATCTGCATGCAACAGATATCGCTGGAAGCAGCAACCATGGACTGAAAAGCGTGCTTACGTTATTTTTTTCTCTCCCCCTCCCCCTCTCCCCCTCTCCCCCTCTCCCCCTCTCCCCCTCTCCCCCCCCAGAAATTGTTGGAGAGAGAAAAACAGCAAACAATTTAGCACAAAGTCACTCCACTGAACATTTCCATCTGCCAGACTTTCTGAGTGTTTCCAGGGTCTTCTGCTTTCAAAGGACAATGTGTTCCAAGACAGGAGAGTAATTAACTTGGATCAGCAGATGATTGGAAATGATCACAAATGTAGGATCTCATTGCGTTTTAATATATAGAAAATTACGCAAATTAAAATCATATCCTTTTTCCTCTTTTTTTTATTGCTGTTTCTGAACCTTCATATACTGGAGGACAGAGGATCTAAGGGGATAGAGGAACTGAAAGAAATTTTCATTAGGCGAGAAATAGCATTGGGTAAGCTAATGGGACTGAAGGATGATAAATCCACTGGGCCTGATGGTCTGCATCCCAGGGTCCTCAGGGAGGTGGCTCTAGAAATAGTGGACACATTGGTGATCATTTTCCAATGTTCAATAAATTCAGGTTCAGTTCCTGTGGATTGGAGAATAGCTAATGTATTCCCACTTTTCAAGAAAACAGGGAATTACAGGCCAGTTAGTCTGACTTCGGTGGTGGGAAAGATGCTGGAGTCAATTATTAAAGAGGTAATAATGGGGCATTTGGATAGTAGTAAAAGGATTAGTCTAAGTCAACATGGATTTATGAAAGGGATATCATGCTTGACTAATATTCTGGAATTTTTTGAGGATGTGACAAGAAAAATGGATGAAGGGGTGCCAGTGGATGTAGTGTATCTAGACTTTCAGAAAGCCTTTGATAAGGTCCCGCACGGGAGACTGGTGACTAAAATAAGAGCACATGGTATTAAGGGTAGGGTGTTGACATGGATAGAAAATTGGTTGGCAGACAGGGAGCAAAGAGTAGGAGTGAACGGGTCCTTTTCAGAATGGCAGGCAGTGGCGAGTGGAGTGCCGCAAGGCTCTGTGTTGGGGCCGCAACTGTTTACCATATATATTAATGATTTGGAAGAGGGAATTAGGAGCAACACTAGCAAGTTTGTGGATGACACAAAGCTGGGTGGCAGTGTGAACTGTGAAGAGGATGTTACGAGGTTGCAGGGTGACCTGCACAGGTTGAGTGAGTGGGCAGATGCGTGGCAGATGCAGTATAATATAGATAAATGTGAGGTTATCCACTTTGGTGGCAAAAACAAGGGGGCAGATTGTTATCTCAATGGGGTTAGGTTAGGTAAAGGGGAGGTACAGCGAGACCTGGGTGTCCTTGTACACCAGTCATTGAAAGGAAGTGAAGGAAGTTAATGGAATGTCGACAAGAGGAATTCAGTATAGGAGTAAAGAGGTTCTTCTGCAGTTGTATAGGGCTCTGGTGAGACCACATCTGGAGCATTGCGTACAGTTTTGGTCTCCTAAATTGAGGAAGAACATCCTTGTGATTGAGGCAGGTTCACGAGATTGATCCCTGGGATGGAGGGACTGTCATATGAGGAAAGATTGAAAAGACTAGGCTTGTATTCACTGGAGTTTAGAAGGATGAGGGGGGGATCTTATAGAAACATATAAAATTATAAAAGGACTGGACAAGCTAGATGCAGGAAAAATGTTCCCAATGTTGGGTGAGTCCAGAACCAGGGGCCACAGTCTTAGAATAAATGGGAAGCCATTTAAGGCTGAGGTGAGAAAAAACTTTTTCACCCTGAGAGTTGTGAATTTGTGCAATTCCCTGCCACAGGGGGCAGTGGAGGCCAAGTCACTGGATGGATTTAAGAGAGAGTTAGATAGAGCTCTAGGGGCTGGTGGAATCGAGGGATACGGGGAGAAGGCAGGCACGGGTTATTGATTGGGGACATGATCACAATGAATGGTGGTGTTGGCTCGAAGGGCCGAATGGCCTCCTCCTGCACCTATTTTCTATGTTTCTATGAACCTAGGAGCATTGGAATCATTATATAATCACCTGTGTAGTTATCGTGGTTTAAGTTTATCCTTCAATTTTGTTGAAGCGAGACGCAGTTTGTGAATATTTCACAACTTCAAGTTCAAAATATTGCTAACATTTAGATGGTTAAGAATAAAAGAAATGATCAGTGAACTCTGGTCAATGTCCACCCACATGACAATTTGGGTTATTTGCATAGAAATTGAATAGATGAAATCCAACCATTTTGATACCAATGCTCATTTGTGATAACAAAATATTATGCACTTGTCTTAAAAAACATATGGAATTGCTTTTCGGTGAATTACATGCAGATAATTCTGTTAAATCAGAGCATGTGTTATTCCAGATAGAACCAAGCGTTATTGAGTGCAGCTTCTGCCAATTTACTTTGCATCAGTGGGAGTGGGCCATTGGCTCTTAAAGGCCCACTCCCATAGCAGAGGCAGCTGGCACATTTAACTAAAGGACATACAAGTCCAGGTCAATGTGATGCATGTCTGCAAAGAGGTCCTCTGTTTCAAGGAGTTGAGGAGAACAGCTAAGGCCACCATTAGTAGAGAGGCTGGAAGGATGTGTCTCTGGTTTTCACTTCCAGCTTTCCAAATCCCTGAATGGAAAAATGCTTAGGCCAATGGGACATTTCAGTAATTAGCTTAGGAATCCATCCTTTGAAAATGCCTCATCTTGTTTTATGACTGAGTCTCTGCAACCTTCTGGATGTGGGAATTCCAAAGATTCTCCTCTCTCTAGGAAATAGCTCCTCATCTCTGTGTCAATGGTTGACACAGTTGTGAACTCCAAAACAGTGATTGAATGATACTTTATTACCATGTGCCTAGGGGCAGGGAAATGCTTTGTTTTGCAAACAACCCGGTAAAACCATCTAGGTGACCTCACCTTAGCAGCACACAAGAGTTGCCACGTTTTGGCGCCCACAAAGTTACGAAAGTTCATCAAACAGTCCTATCTACTGCCTGCTGCCGAATGTGGAAATGTCCAGTCCGATCTAGTGGTCGGTGTGATTTCACCTGCAAAGATTGCCAGCAAAATCTACCTTGTGTGCTTAGTGCCTTTACAATGACATGCCATGTGATCAAACCTCTTAGCACTTATCCCAAACTACTATTCATGCTGGTAATCTGTTCAATTAAATCTTGTCTTCCTTTATTAATTAAAATCCTCAATATTTGTTCCACAGGGGTATACAATGAACAAACATGACTAGACAAGTTCACCTTATTACAGCATGCTATGCCTTGATATTCACTAATGCCGCGCACATTGTGGGCTGAAGCCCCTGTACCGGGCCAGCCCTGTTCTATTATAATTACTCTTTTTTTCTAAATAACATCTCAATATTGAAACCCCGATTAGACACCAACAAAGTACACATCATGTGTGTGGCTAATGTAATTTACCAAACATTTCATTACAGTGTTGTGAATAAAAGCCTGGGCTTCGAGGGTTTTGCAAATAGAAGGGGTACAAAAACTCTGCAATTCAATTAAACTAACTTCGCCACATTGATTCCACACACACAGTTAACCAGTCCAGCACCTTTGCCCTTCCAATGATGGCTAGAAATGAAAATTAATTTCAATTACTTTTATTTGTTGTTATATGGGTTTATTATGCGTTTACAATTTGAGGTTTTTATTTTATTTAGCTGTCGGGAAGCCAATCGTCGGTCACTCGGGGCATTGATTTTAGTTCAGTTTCAGTGACCTTGAATTCCTAATGCTCGAATCTTTTCAAAACACACGCTGCCTGGGGTGTGAATCATTGCTGATTACTGATTATTTAATTATCTCGTGCTTCAGGATTGAATGTTTCTCAAAGCAAAACAGCAGCATTAATCATGATTAATGGAAGTACGTTTTGATGGTAGCTATTGCTGAAGTCTTTAATATGTCTCATTAATGGAGATATTTTGCAGGCACGACAAATCTAAACTCTCAAAACATGGCAGACTTTCCAATTGTGCCCTTGCTGTGTACTGTGAAATAGTGAAATGTTGAACAGCTTTGCATTCAGACGGGCTGTCTGTCGCCTTTATTAAACACTTGGGGGCATTTCTGAGTGATACTGCTGCCCCATGGATGTTTGTATTGTCACCATGTATGGCACATGTTGCTCCTTTGAGATGTGTGGAACTCTAAAAAAATCAGTGTCTGATAAAAATGAACAATTGTTCTGGTCTTTCAAATGATCAAGAGATGAAAATACTCATACGCGACTTTCTTTGTGAACGTGAGATAGTTACATTAAAAGGAATCAAAAATACATGGGAAAAAAAGCTCCATGTTTGATACTCATAAACTTGGGAAGAGCCATACGAGTTGATATTCACAAATTTTAATGAATTTATTTAAATCTTATATAAATTAACTATATAAAGCTCCTGATTTGAAAACTTGAAAAACTTCAGTACTCACCTCTGTTACTGCATCCTTGACCTCCTGACCAACAGCCTGCAAACAGTGAGGATAGGGGACAAATCATCCTCGGTGATAATTGTTGGCGCTAGTGCCCACAAGGGGTGTGTTCTCTACCCCCTCACATACTCCTGACTCTGCAGCTAAATACAATCCAACTCAATTTACAGATTTGCAGACGACACCACCGTAGTGAGCTAGATATCAAATAATGATGAGACGGAGTACAGGCAGGAGTTTGCGAACTTGCAACCTGGGGCTAAGACAACAACCTCTCCCTCAATGTAAGCAAGATGCAGGAGATTCTGAGTAACTTCAGGAATCAGAGCAGCACACGCACTCTGGTACACGTTGATGGCGCTGAAGTACAGACGGTTGACAGCTTTGCTTCTCCTTTGTAACGGCTTCTGTATGTTGCCAGGGATAAAATTCCTTAGTAGCCTTGACAAATCACACCCCATCTAAGCTCTAAACACTATGGCAGTCCCAGTCTATATTGGGAAAGTTAAAATCCCCTATTATAACAACCCTATTAGTCTTGTAGTTAGCTATCCACCATCTTCTGGCATATTTGTTTCTCAAATTCCCATGGATTATTTGGGGACGGATAGTATAATCCCAACAAAGCGATCACCCCCTTTTTATTTCTCAACTCCACCCACATTGCCACATTGGTCGATCCTTCAGTAATGTCACTACTGAAAGTCAATAGACAATAGGTGCAGGAGTAGGCCGTTCGGCCCTTCGAGCCAGCATCGCCATTCAATGTGATCATGGCCGATCATCCCCAATCAGTACCCCGTTCCTGCCTTCTCCCCATATCCCCTGACTCCGCTATCTTTAAGAGCCCTATCTAGCTATCTCTTGAAAGTATCCAGAGAATCGGCCTCCACCGCCCTCTGAGGCAGAGAATTCCACAAACTCACAACTTTCTGTGAGAAACAGTGTTTCCTCGTCTGTTCTAAATGTCTTTCCCCTTATTCTTAAACTGTGGCCCCTGGTTCTGGACTCCCCCAACATCGGGAACATGTTTCCTGCCTCTAGCGTGTCCAAACCCTTTACAATCTTGTATGCTTCAATAAGATCCCCTCTCATCCTTCTAAACTCCAGAGTGTACAAGCCCAGCTGCTCCATTCTCTCAGCATATGACAGTACCGCCATCCTGGGAATTCACCTTGTAAACCTACGCTGCACTCCCTCAATAGCAAGAATGTACTTCCTCAAATTAGCAGACTAAAACTGCACCCAATACTCCAGCTGTGGTCTCACTAGGGCCCTGTACAACTGCAGAAGGACCTCTTTGCTTCGATACTCAACTCCTCTTGTTTTACTACTTTATTACTGATTACTCCTAATGAATCAGTGAAGCAACTCCCCCTCCTCTCCTTCCTCCGACTGTATCTCACCTGTAACACCTGTATACTGAAGCATTCAGCCGTTACTCCTGTCCCTCGCTGAGCTAGGTTTCTGTCATGGCTGTAACGTCTCATTCGCACGTACCTATCCATGTGTGAGTTCGTCCACCTTACCTGCTAGTCCTCCCGTATTGAAATAGCTGCAATTTAATATAACCATCTTTTCTTGCTTCCTGCCACGCTCCTGCCTATCCTGTTTACTAAACCTGTTGTCATTGACTCCTGCACCAACTTCCAGCCTCCCACCTGACTCACCTCTGCACTGAATGGCATCAGTTTAAACCCACCTGTGGAGCACTAGCAAACCTGCCCGCCAGGATACTGGATCGCTTCCAGTTCAGGTGAAACCCATCGCCCTTGTAGATCTGTACTGGTCAACAGGAGATCCCAATGGTCCCAAAATCAGAATCACTGCCCCCCTCCACCAACTCCTCAGCCACACGTTCATTTGTCTTCTCTTCCTATTCCTATCCTCACAAGATTACTCTCCTTGGGGTGCTGCTCTTTCACTTTTTATCTAACTCTCTGTATTTACTCTGCAGCACCTCATCCCTTTTCCCACCTATGGCAATGTGCACAGCGAATACTGGTTTGCTAGTGCCACGTAGGTGGGTTTAAACTAGACAGGCGGAGGGATGGGATTCAATGCAGGGGTGAAGCAGATGAGAGGCTAGAAGTCGGCACAAAAGTCAACCACAGCAACAACCTTGAGAACATTCTGCTGCCGTTCCTGAGATACGGACTCCCGTTTGCTGCCACAGAATCACCTGTCTGTCCCCCTAAGTAAGGAGTCTCCTCTCACTACAGTGCTGTGTGACATCACCCTGCTCTGCTGTGCCAGGCCTAGTGCCACAGGCCGGACTGCTGCCGCATCTGAGCCATCATCGCTGGCAACAGTAGTATCTAAAAGGGTCCACTTGTTATCGAGGGATTGGCCAGAGGGGATTCCTGCACCCTGTGCCTCTTTCCTTTCCCGGTGGTCACCCATCTACCTTCTGCCTGAACCTTGGGTGTGGCCACCTCATTCTAACTCCCATCTATGAAGCCCTCAGTCTCCATGTCGATCCTGATGTTGTCCAGCTGTTGCTCCACTTCCCTCATATAGTCAGTCAGTTGGACACACTTCCCACATGTTCAGTCCTCGGGGGTACTGGACTTTTCCCTAACTTCCCACATTGTACAGTAGGACCTCACCAGTGCCCCAACTACCATCCTTACTGCACGAAGATCAAAGGAGCGTGACAGATAAAGGCCACCAGCCTCTGCTTAGCCTCTCTGTGCCTCAAACACACCTCGGCTCCAGAACGGCTGCTCCACCCGAGCTTGCCTTCCCTTCACACACACTTGGAGCAGTCACACCGTGACACGTACAGCTGCCCGTAAAATCTCTAGTGCTGCTCCTCCTCTCAGCTGCTCAGTGGACAGTGAAAGTGACCTGGCCTCACAATAATGGCTCTTCATAAATCTCCCACGCTGCCCCTCCCCTCTGGCAGCGAAACATGAAATTGGAATGGTGAATAGTCATAGAATGATGCAGCCTTTGGCCCAACTTGTCAACGCCAGCCACATCTCATCTTGGATTACTTTAAAACTTGTGCATTGATTTGTACTTGGACTGTTTTATTAAATGGATTAAATGCCTGTCCCTCTAAGTAAAAAAAAGAGAATTAAGGAATGCCAGCACACCTGCATCAAAGGCTTCATTGGGAAGTTTAATGTTGTGTTTTCTGCCATGGTCCTGTCTACCCTGTCTACTGAACATTGTCATTGGCTTCTGTACCTCTGCCTCAGAGGGCGGTGGAGGCAGGTTCTCTGGATGCTTTCAAGAGAGAGCTAGATAGGGCTCATAAAAAATAGCGGTGTCAGGGGATATGGGGAGAAGGCAGGAACGGGGTACTGATTGGGGATGATCAGCCTTGATCATAGGAGCTGGCTCAAAGGGCCGAATGGCCTTCTCCTACACCTATTCTCTATTGTTTATTGTCTATTGTACCGACTTCTAGCCAACCACCTGCTTCACCTCTGCACTGAATCCCATCCTCCTGCCAATCTAGTTTAAACCCACCTGCATGGTACCTGCTAACCTGCCCGCCAGCATATTGGTTCACCTCCAGTCCAGGTGAAACTCATCTCCCTTGTGCAGATCATTACTGGCCCACAGGAGATGGCAAAGAAGATTCCTTGCAGCAAGGTGGAGGTGATCCTTCAGGTTACAGCCTTCACATCACTGCAGCCTGGGACAAAAAGTAAATCGGTAAGCTAATGTTTCCTAATACAGTGCAAAAACAAGCTACAATGTCTTCGAGATAACCACTTTACTTTTGTACTCTGTGCCTCTGTTCAAGAAGCTTAGAATCGATATATTCAGTCTGAAGGAGGGCTCCGACACAAAATACCAATCGTCCATCCCCTGCACACGTGCTGCCTGACCGCTGAATCTCTCCAGCACTTTTTGTTTTATCCAGACTCTATATGCACGGGATAATATTCTTCATACAACTCTCTTTGCTAAATGACTTTCATCCGAATGTCCTGGTCATGCTTGTTGCTTGATGAACCTGGGAGAAAATGGCTCAACTAGCACAGGTTTGCCAATAGGGATAAAATGTACAGAATATTATACCCAGTACCCTTTATCTGTGGACTGTGGATAGCATGCAAACAAAAGCTTTTCACTGCATCCCAGGACATGTGACAATAATAAGCTAAACTAAATGGACAGAAAGTGCTGGAGTAACTCAGCGGGTCAGGCAGCATCTCTGGGGAACATGGATAGGTGACGTTTTGGGTCGGGATCTTTGCTCCCCTTCTGCCACTAGGGATGCCTCCCAGATTAAACAATTACTTACCTTTATCCTTCACTGATCACATTGTCCGGTATTCCATGTGCTAGTCTATTTTCCACCACCATCCTGTTATTCACCCCCTTTGACAATGCTGGTGCCAGTTCTGCCCTCTCAACATTGTACGGCTAGCCCCTGATCCCAGCTAACTCAAGAGTCAATTCTCTGGAAGTGAAATCATGGAATTCTTATTTGCTGCAGCGTTACAAGGACATTAACACAATTAACTCTTCAATAGCACATTAAAGGGCCTGTCCCACTGTACGAGGTCATTAAAGAGCTCTTCCGAGTTTAAACAAAAATCAAACTCATGGTAAGCACGTAGAATGAGCTCGGGACGTCTCTTAGCGGCTCGTAACGCTAACGACAGGTACTCGGGAAAGGTAAAGGTAAGCTCAGGAAGACTAGTGAAGATTTTTCAACGTGTTTAAAAATGTTCACGAGAGCCCAGAGTTAATACCGTAATTCTCCAAGTTCAAATCAGGGGAAGCTCTTGAATTAGCTCGTACAGTGGGACAGGCCCTTAACTCTCCTTCTACACAATCCACCTCCACTCATTTCACCCCAGCACAAAGTGCTGGTCCTCATGATCTAATTCTCCACCATCATTGCAATATCAGTTTAGTTTATTGTCACGTGTACCGAGGTACAGTGAAAAGCTTTTGTTGCGTGCTAACTAGTCAGCGGAAAGAGAATACATGATTAAAATCGAACCATTTAGTGTATAGTTACATAAGGGAATAAGGTTTAGTGCAAGGTGAAGCCAGTAGTGTCCAATCAATGATAGTCCACTGGTCACCAATGGGATAGATAGTAGTTCAGGACTGCTCTCGGGTTGTGGTGGAATGATTCATGTGGTTGCCTGATAGTAGCTGGGAAGAAACTGACCTTGAATCTGGAGGTGTGCGTTTTCACACTTCTGTACCTTTTGCCTGATGGGAGACGGCAGAAGAGGGAGTGGCCAGGGTGCGACTCGTCCTTGATTATGCTGCTGGCCTTGCTGAGGCAGCGTGAGGTATAAATGGAGTCAGTGGAAGGGAGGTTGGTTTGTGCGATGGTCTTGCAGCAATTTCTTGTGGTCCTGGATGGAGCTGTTCCCAAACCAAGCTGTGATGCATCCTGATAAAATGCTTTCTATGGTGCATCTGTAGAAGTTGGTGAGAGTTGTTCGGGACATGCTGAACGTCTGAAGCCTTCTCAGGAAGTAGAGGTGTAACTGAGCACTGATTTCTAACTCCCAGAACCACAGCAAAACCTGGAGAACCTGCACCACTAACCCAAAATTACATCGTCTGAAATGAGCCGTGGGTCGCAAATTTCTAATTTCAAAAAAGCCTACTGCGTCTGAAGAAGTGTCCCGACCCAAAATGTCTCCTATCCATGTCCTCCAGAGATGCTGCCTGACCCACTGAGTTACTACAGTCCTTTTCTCTCTTGCACTGGCTGTTCATTTGTGCTGGTGCTTTACTCCTGTATCCTTCAACCATTCCTATTAATGATGCTCGCGGATTTCTGGCGAAATATGTTCTGGCGTCTTCAAAGAATTTGTATGGATGATCTCTGGTCCCCACGTTCCTGCTAACCCTTCAGTATCACTAGCCCTTTCATCCAGTTTATATATCTCAGTTGTTCTGCACAAATGCATCCCTTCTCCATATTAAACTTCACCTGTCACTTATCTGCCTGCTCTGCTATCTACTTGCAGTTCATTATTAAACACTGAATGTTTAATGAGTTTGGTAGCCTCCACAATATTTTGGAGGTTATATGTTGGATACTGGCCAGGGGGCCAGTAGAACAGTCTCGGCACGGCAGGAGGATAGATGGGAGTAAGAGTGGAATATGGATGGGATATGGTGAGCATTGTAATGCATGCTGAGAAATAGATGGCATTTGCAATGAAAGGGAAATGCAGTCATAAATTTAGCAATCTTGTAAGATCTTTCAGCCAAGACCTTTCCAAGGGAGGAGAGTGGTAAGCATACAGAGTTTATGGTGCAGAACAAAGATGGTTGCTTTGATCACAATAGATATTTGGAGGAAGATACACCTCTTCTAAGCCAATATCTTCACATAAGAGTGGCTTTAAAAAGAGTGAGCGGGAAGGCAGGATCAAAGATCTCGATGATCTTTGGGCAGGATATCAGCAATGTAGCCAAGATGTGACACTGCAAGATTATACATTGTGATTGATACAGTTGGAGGATGTCACTGATTGGACTTTCAAATAAATGGTCATACATTTCACTGCTCTGATAATTAAAGAACCAGAATGCTTCCAATGTTTTATATTTTAATAAAGAAACTTGTTATTTTGTGGGAAACAACTGGCTGTCATTGAATAATACATTACTGAAGTGACAGAAAACACGTGCTCAAAAATTAAAACATTTTAATTTCAACTTTCATACATGGGAGTTATTTTATGTATCATATGTCTTTAATGTTCCTTTAGTTTCAAAAACTATGTAAGTACACAATTTTTGATCCTTTACACTATTGAATACCCCCATTTCAATGACACATCTTTCCATGTATATATTAGAGGTTAAAGTTATTCAGCTCAACTAGTCGTATTCTCATTGTAAGTTCTATGTCTTACATCCTATTTATCAATTGCACAAATTGTTTCCAGAAATAGTTTTTCATTAGCTTTCAGATATTATTTGCTCTGGACAATTTGCCCATTGATAGTTTTACATGAGTTAACCTTCAAGTAGTTAAGAAAATGAACGCTGTTCTTTATTAAGCGTTACTTCCAGTTACAATACCAACTCTTCCAACCGAAGCATGCAGACATTTTATTTTTTAGAGCATAATAGGTGGCAAATTATGCTGCTTCATTAAAGTGAAACCTATGAAAGCTGTTTAAATGCAAAACAGCAAAGGTGTTGAACTCATATGATACACTACAAAGTTACAACTAATTTACAGCACAGAGCATTGCACACTGGAATAGCCATTTTACAACCCTGGACAGTAAGTCTGACAGATTTCTGAGTCACTCTTACAACACAACTTTAAGGGCACTATTATAGAAACTGCTCAGAGATACAATGAGAGAAATAGAAAAGGAAACTTTACATAAATAATACATGGTGTACGTGGGAAGATTCAGGTGCCATTGACTGTAGTTGTATGAAGCAAATATTTTGTTTTGTTTACAACCCAATTTTGTTTTACTTCTCACAAGTATTGCTATATTATTTTCCAGTGCTTCGGCCAAAAAGCAATCTATGGGAAACAAGGAATAAAACCTCAGCGTCTTTTTATTTTCCTTTCCAAGCACCGTACCCTATTTGATAGCACACCAATAATATTCACATTTGTAACTTTGATATATTTGTTTAAATACAACAGTAGTACAAAAAAGAAAAATAATTTAGAGGACGGTTTACAGCCTTGATTTCAAAATTTCAATCATGCAAGCTTGAAGCTTCTGTCATTGTTACCTCTGTTTGAAGCAGTGTGTCATTTGTTTTTCTCTGGGAAGTAGTGAGAGCTTTACCCCAATGAAGCATGCTCTCTCCACTGAGCATGCAGAGAATGGGCCTCTTTTCCTGGAACTGTGGGCGAGAGTACAGGACATTCTGCTCTCCCAAAATATCGTACAGCGACATTTTAAGGAAAATAACAGGTCCAAATATTTAGTTAATACCGCACGTAAAATCTCCAATTAAAAACATTGTACCTAATACTGAAAATTAGTACTTTTAAAGGTACTGACTGAAAATATATACATATATTTATAGCACGAAGAACAACTTCCATAGCTACAATGATTGGAGCACATAGCCTGCTGAATAACCATCCACTAAATTCCATATAAGTCGGGGAGACCATGCAGAAAGAGCAGTCTGTTAGTCTTACTGCAGCTGCAGTGAAAAGGATAACATCTGTAATACGCCACAGTTCACTTATTCAGTGCTTTTGCCTGAAAATTGTTTGCACTCATTCTAAGCAATATAGGACAAGCTTATACAGGAAAGAAAAGTTTCCAAAAGAAATCTGGGTGCAGCTATGTCTAACTGTGTGAGCCTCAATACAACATTTGGAATTCAAGGTGTATTATTCACAAGGTTTTATTGTTGTGTAAACTATTAATATAAATCAGCAATCCAAACTCATTACTACAATTATGTTCCCTTCTGATGTGAACTAAACAGTCTTTCAGTGAGTAGTGGCCATCTAGTGAAGGTCCCAAGGTGCTCTATACATTTCCCTCGACAAACAAATCCAGATCTTGGTGACGTGTTGTACGTGCCCACTGCATTGAAATACAATGAATGTTAAGTAATGCCTCAAGGAGTATTCAACATGCATTTATGTTCTCTGTTCAATTTAAAATATGTCAGTCCTCAATTCACTGTTCACAAATATTTTCTAAATTAAACAGCTTTACTTTTGCAGTATTCATTGTTGCTGTGAGGATGAAAAGTTCTTCACGTTGATTTTGTTGTTCCATCCCCACGCACACTTCTCCAGTTCCTGTGTACTTCATAATAAAACGAGCCTTTGGGGTGGAACATGTCGCATGTGGAAATATCTCGTTGTGCTCACTGCAAAGAAATTATTGCAGAACAGTTTTCAAGCTTGTTACCTCCTTTTGCTCGCCTCATTATCAATGTTACATACTCTGAGGCCAAACTTCACCGGTAAATAGCTTCAGTGCGATGATCACTGTTGTCATGGACTTCACAATGCAAAACTATCAGGGAAAGCGCTGATGTTCTCCACTTGCTTTCCAATCTGTGATGTTCTTCTCTACTTTTTCAATAGCAGGAACAACACAGATGGTCAGATGACTTTCCAGGCTCACATCTGACGTGGTAAGATTTTTACAGTGCTGACACTTTTACAATGTTTCTTTCTGCTTGCTGCGAAGAGTCAAACCTGCGATCTCCTTCGGTGGTTGCGATAAGAGGGCTGGGCATGCTTATTACTGCTGTTGTTATGTACGATTGCTCACAATTTAGTTTGACACCTTCCTCTAACTTTGCATTCAAACTGGATCGGCTGGAAGAATGAAGACAACTTATTATAGCCCGTAAAATGCAAGTGAGTTACTCAATATAACATTTCATAAAGAACAACAGAATATAAATACAAATGTTATAAAGTCATCTTTTGCAACAAAATAGTCATGGAAGTAAAAGTAAAGCTCAGCCTTGAAACTTATTCCAAGAGTCTGCCATATGCAACTCTGAACAGAGCAAGTAGAATCTAATGGGCCTTCCCACTTAGGCAACTTTTTAGGCGACTGCAGGAGAGTATGTAGTCGCCACATGTTCGCGGGTGGTTGTTGGGGAGTCGCCTTCATGGTCGTGAGGAGTTTCCGCATTCTGGGAACTAGTCGCGGCCTCATTATGGTCGCCGTGAATTTTTCAACATGTTGAAAAATTAGTGGCGACTAGAATGAAGCCGCCATGAAGAGTAGTGAGAATTCCCGAGCCGTAGGTGGGTCGCCAGGAGGTTCTAGTGGGTTGCCAGGAGGTCAAAGGTTCTCGGAGGTTCTTGCAAGTTGTAGCCGGTGCTGACCGGTGAAGTTCATTGGCTCATTGGGGAAAAAAGGTAAGCAGTAGTGTTAATGTCCGCCGAGCTTCACAGCCATGTATCTGTGCTTCTTAAAAGTTCGCTCCACTCCTTCTCCCCCCCCTCTTTTAAAAGACTTACCATACACTGTTCTTTAGCCGTCTTTTTACAGCGCCAACCTTCCTGTTCATCGCAGTGTGTGTCTGTTTCACCTTAGGTTTGCACCATGTGAATTTTTTAGGGAGCTCTCCTCCCGCTTGCCCTGTCCCCCGCCTGCATAACGGGCTGGTGAAGGACGTGTGTGTGTGTGTGTGTGTGTGTGTGTGTGTGTGTGTGTGTGTGTGTGTGTGTGTGTGTGTGTGTGTGTGTGTGTGTGTGTGTGTGTGTGTGTGTGTGTGTGTGTGTGTGTGTGTGTGTGTGTGTGTGTGTGTGTGCGTGTGTGTGTGTTCCACTCTGACAGTCGCCGTTCCAGTTGCCGATTTTTCAGGCGACGGTCGGCAACTTGAGTCGCCAACATTCCGCTGGAAAATCACCTAAGTGGGACAGGCCCATAACTCTCATGTCCCGATGTTCCTACTTTGGCACTAAAGAAATTGCTGGAGTATACAGTGTGTCACCGAGATGGGACTAAGTTAACAAATAATGGACAACAAAGCTAGGGAGAGGGAAATGAAGCCATGGAGAAATGCATCTGAAAAGCAGAGCCTGATAGATCTGGGTCTTGGCCCTCAGCATGACAGCAGGGACACTTCTGCAGCGGCATCACAGATCACCGGGTAGCAACCAGAATGGCACATGGCTCGTGTGGGATGTTGTACATTAGAGCTTGAATACAGTGTACAGTTAATGGCAAGTTGCTCAACAACATTGTATTCTGAGCGATCTCCAGGTCTCCAGCTCCCTGAAAGTGGCAACTCAAGTAGTTAGAGCACTAAAGCAGGTGGATGGTCTGCTTGTCTTTATCAGTCGAGTATCAGAGTCAGGAAATCTTGTTGGAGTATTTTGCTGTTCTGGTCATCCCATTGCATGAAGAACGTGGAGGATTTGGATAGGGTGCAGAAGAGGTTTATCTGAATGGTGTTTGGATTAGAGGATAGTAGCAGTAAGAAGAGGTTGGACAAAATTGGATTTTTTCTCTGGAGCATCAGAGGCTGAGGGTAGACGATAAAAGTAAATAAAACTATGATAGGCAACGATGATAGAACCTTTTTCCCATGTGTGGAAATCTCAAAGACTAACTATGAGGTGAGATGGGTAAAGTGTAAAGGTAATGTGCAGAGCATGTTATTTACACAGAGAGTGGTGGGTGCCTGGGATGCACCTGCCAAGAGTGGTGGTAGATAGGATAGTGGTGTTCAAAAGGCTTTTAGATGGGCTCATGGATTTGCTGGGAATGGCACGATATGGATCATGTGATGTCAGAGGAGATTAGTTTGACTTGGCATCATGTTCGGCACAGACTTTGTGGGCTGAAGGGCCTGTTCTATGTTCAATATTGGTTGGTTCCACTCCTACAAATGTGCTGTTTCTCAAAGACTGTAAACAAGAGGCGATCTGCATTGAAGCTGTATGCACGACATACAAAAACCTTTACCCTTTGTGGTTTTCAACCCTGTTACATTGATACATAGACAATAGGTGCAGGAGTAGGCCATTCGCCCCTTCGAGCCAGCTCCACCATTCAATGTGATCATGGCTGATCATCCACAATCAGTACCCCGTTCCTGCCTTCTCTCCATATCCCTTGATTCCACTAGTCCTAAGAGCTCTATCCAACTCTCTTTTGAATGCATCCAGTGCATTGGCCTCCACTGCCTTCTGTGGCAGAGAATTCCACAAATTCACAAGTCTCAATGTTAATAGGTTTTCCTCATCTCAGTTCTAAATGACCTACCCCTTATTCTTAAACTGTGGCCCCTGGTTCTGGACTTCCCTAACACCGGGAATATGTTTTCGGCATCTAGCGTGTCCAATCCCTTTAAAATTTTATAGAAGGAACTGCAGATGCTGGAGAATCGAGGGTTACACAAAAAGCTGGAGAAACTCAGCGGGTGCAGCAGCATCTAAGGAGCGAAGGAGATAGGCGACGTTTCGGGTCGAGACCCTTCTTCAGACTGGTCAGGGATCAGGGAAACGAGAGATATAAACAGTGGTGTGGAGAGATAAGGAACAATGAGTGAAAGATATGCAAAAAAGTATTGGTGATAAAGGAAGCAGGCCATTGTAAGCTGTTTGTGGTGTGAAAATGAGAAGCTAGTGCGACTGGGGGGGGGGGGGGGGGGGGGGGGGGGGGGAGATGGAGAAGGAATGTCAGGGCCAGAGGGCTGAGGGAGAGGTGGGGGGGAGGCAGTCTGGGTTAACAGAATTGAGAAAATTCAATGTTTAAGCCCAGAGGATGCAGACTCCCCAAGCGGAATATGAGGTGCTGTTCCTCCAACTTGCGGTGTTGATCACTCTGGCCGTGGAGGAGGCCCAGTACCGAGAGGTCGGATACGCAGTGGGAGGGGGAGTTGAAGCGCTGAGCCACCGGGAGGTCGGGTTGGTTATTGCGGACCGAGCGGAGGTGTTCGGCGAAACGATTGCCCAGCCTCCGCTTGGTCTCACCGATGTAGATCAGCTGGCATCTGGAGCAACGGATGCAGTAGATGAGGTTGGAGGAGGTGCAGGTGAACCTCTGTCGGACTTGGAATGACTGCTTGGGTCCCTGAAAGGAGTGGATGGGGGAGGTGAAGGGACAAGTGTAGCATCTCTTGCGGTTGCAAGGGAAAGTGCCCGGGGAAGGAGTGGAGCGGGAGGGAAGGGAAGAATTGACGAGGGAGTTGCGGAGGGAGCGGTCTTTGCGGAAGGCAGACAGGGGGGGAGATGGGAAGATGTGGCGAGTGGAGGGGTCACGTTGGAGGTGACGAAACTGGCGGAGGACTATCTGTTGTATGCGCTGGCTGGTAGGGTGAAAGGTGAGGACCAGGGGGACTCGGCCCTTGTTGTGAGTGGGGGAATGGGGAGAGAGGGCAGTGTTGCGGGGTATGGAGTCTCCTCCATACCCCGCAACACTGCCCTCTCTCCCCATTCCCCCACTCACAACAAGGGCCGAGTCCCCCTGGTCCTCACCTTTCACCCTACCAGCCAGCGCATACAACAGATAGTCCTCCGCCAGTTTCGTCACCTCCAACGTGACCCCTCCACTCGCCACATCTTCCCATCTCCCCTACTGTCTGCCTTCCGCAAAGACCGCTCCCTCCGCAACTCCCTCGTCAATTCTTCCCTTCCCTCCCGCTCCACTCCTTCCCCGGGCACTTTCCCTTGCAACCGCAAGAGATGCTACACTTGTCCCTTCACCTCCCCCATCCACTCCTTTCAGGGACCCAAGCAGTCATTCCAAGTCCGACAGAGGTTCACCTGCACCTCCTCCAACCTCATCTACTGCATCCGTTGCTCCAGATGCCAGCTGATCTACATCGGTGAGACCAAGCGGAGGCTGGGCGATCGTTTCGCCGAACACCTCCGCTCGGTCCGCAATAACCAACCCGACCTCCCGGTGGCTCAGCGCTTCAACTCCCCCTCCCACTGCGTATCCGACCTCTCGGTCCTGGGCCTCCTCCACGGCCAGAGTGATCAACACCGCAAGTTGGAGGAACAGCACCTCATATTCCGCTTGGGGAGTCTGCATCCTCTGGGCTTAAACATTGAATTTTCTCAATTCTGTTAACCCAGACTGCCTCCCCCCCACCTCTCCCTCAGCCCTCTGGCCCTGACATTCCTTCTCCATCTCCCCCCCCCCCCCCCCAGTCGCACTAGCTTCTCATTTTCACACCACAAACAGCTTACAATGGCCTGCTTCCTTTATGACCAATACTTTTTTGCATATCTTTCACTCATTGTTCCTTATCTCTCCACATCACTGTTTATATCTCTCGTTTCCCTGATCCCTGACCAGTCTGAAGAAGGGTCTCGACCCGAAACGTCGCCTATCTCCTTCACTCCTTAGATGCTGCTGCACCCGCTGAGTTTCTCCAGCTTTTTGTGTAACCCTTTAAAATTTTATGTGGCTCTGTAAGATCCCCTCTCATCCTTCTAAATTCCAGTGAATACAAGCCCCGTCACTCCATTCTTTCATCATATGACAGTCCCGCCATCCCGGGAATTAACCTCGTGAAACTACGCTGGGCTCCCTCAATAGCAAGGAACATCCGGTGGTGCTGTTGCTAGCTGCCTCCGCCCACGGTCTGGCTGTCTTTTGTTTATTTTGTTATGTTTAGAGTATTTTTTTTTAGGTTTTATTTTGTATTTTATGTGGGGGGAAGCGGATAGGGTAAGGGGGAAACCGTCCTTCAGTCGCTTCCTGGCAAGGATGCTACAGAGCTTCAGCAGCGGCGGCGAGGCGCTGGAAACATCGCGGAGCGGGCGAGGCCTTCCTGGGATCGCCGCTCGGAGCTCCGGAGTGAGTGCTGGGCCGCTGCTCCAACATCGCGGAGCTGTGGGTGCGGAGCTCCCAACACGGGCGGCGCTGAACAACATCGCAGAGTTCTGGGTCCCTTTGCCGAGGGTCGCCAGTGCGGCCTGTGGACATCGGGAGCCGCGGACTCCAGTGGAAGGTGGCCGACGAGAGGTTCCCGGCGAGGGGGCCTGAACATCGGGCCGCCCGTAGCGGCGACTACGGGATGCTCGGGAGGTCCGGACCATGGGTGAACTTTGGGGAACATCGGCGAGGAGGTTGACTGGACTTTGGTTCCTTCCCTTACAGTGGGGGACTTTGCTGCTGCTGTGGGGATGTTTGTGTTGTGGACAACTGGGTTCTGTGTTTTGTGTTTTTTTTATTTTATTTTTTTTGTATGGCTGTAATGGAAAGAGAATTATGTTGTCTCTTCATTGAAGACAATGACAATCAATTAAATCAAATCAAATCAAATCAAGCAAGAATGTCCTTCCTCAAATTAGGGGACCAAAACTGTACACAATACTCCAGGTGTGGTCTCACCAGCAGAAGGACCTCTTTGCTCCTCTACTCAATTCCTCTCGTTATGAAGGCCAACATGCCATTAGGTTTCTTCACTGCCTGCTGTACCTGCATGCTTACTTTCAGTGACTGATGTACAAGGACACCCAAGTCTTGTTGTACTTCCCCTTTTCCTAACCTGACACCATTTAGATAATAATCTGCCCTCCCGTTCTTGCCACCAAAGTGGATAACCTCACATTTATCCACATTATACTGCATCTACCATGCATCTGCCCACTCACCCAACCTGTCCAAGTCACCCTGCATCCTCATAGCATTCTCTTCACAGTTCACACCTAGCTTTGTGTCATCTGCAAATCTGCTAATGTTACTTTTAATTCCTTCATCTTAATCATTAATGTATATTGTAAATAGCTGCGGTCCCAGCACTGAGCCTTTCGGCACCCCACTAGTCACTGTCTGCCATTCTGAATGGGACCCGTTAATCCCTACTCTTTGTTTCCTGTCTGCCAACCAATTTTCTATCCATGTCAGCATTCTACCCCCAATACCATGTGCTCTAATTTTTCCCACTAATCTCCTGTGTGGGACCTTATCAAAGACTTTCTGAAAGTCCAGGTACACTACATCCGTTGGCTCTCCCTTGTCCATTTTACTTGTTACATCCTCAAAAAAGTTGCAGTACAATTTAGTTGAAATATAATTCTAGGGCCATCAGTCACAGAATTGACACATAAAAGGTACAGTTACCTGTTGGAGAGCTCACTCTCCTGTAAACATCGAATCTGAATAGTGCTGAGTTCTTGTACATTTCCCGGATGACTGCAGGAAGTATTCGCATTTGGGAGACGGAAGGGTTTTTTGCTACGCCTGGAGCAGCATGTTCCAGTTAAACCATGGTGAGAAGAGAGAGAAGGACTGTGCGATCGGTTCCTTGTAGATTGTTCAAGACAATTCTCTTTGTACGTCTGTTCATCCACAAAATCGTGATTCTAATTGAAAGAGGAACAGGAAAGGAGAAGCATTTTACACATCGGCTTTCAGAGAACTTTGGTGCCTCGTCCCTGTGGAGAAGATGTCACAGGTCGGTTCCGACTGACTGCACGCTGCAAGTTACAAATAATGATTGTCTACCAATCTTAGTCTAGTTCCAATGATTGAAGTTCCAATCTTGAGTCTAGCTATACAGCTCTCAGCTTTCAACAGTCATAGAATCATAGAGTGTGGAAACAGGCCCTTTGGACCAACTTGCCCACGCCGACCAACAACTGCAGAGATACTGAATTTCCTGCATTCTATTACACCTTGTGTAATAGACACAGGGGCACCGTCCTGTATGGTATGGCTGCCCAGCCTGCAGCTGTCTGTGTTTCACTCTTTTTTTTATTTTTAGTGAGTTAAAGTATTTTGTTTATTATTCTTTTTTATGTGGGGGGTGGGGGGTAGGGGGTGGGGAAGGGGGAAACTACTTTTCCTGGTCCCTACCTGGTCGGAGAGGCAGCTTTTCTCTGGGCTGCATCTTTGACCCGTCCTCACGGCCTACCAGCGGGCCTGGAGCGGCGTTTCTTGAGGAGACCGCCCAGAACCTCGGCTTCGGCAGCGGCGCAGCGCTGGAGCCCATCGCGGGGCGGAGTGGGTCTGTGGAGCGGCCAGCTGCGGTGAATTCAACATCGGGAGCCAGTGGGGGAGCTCCATTCAGCGCGGCCTTGTTGGCTTCGGAAGCCGCGGACTCCAGTAAGGAAGCGGCCGTTCCGGGTGTCCCAAGCAGCTGAGAGGATTCTCCCGACGCCGGGGCACTATCACCCGGCGAGAACGGCCTGGAACATCGGGCCTCCGTGAAGGCGACTGCGGAGGCCTCAATAGGCCTGACTATGGGTGGACATGGGGATGGGGACTGGACGTTGTGCCTTCCCTCATAATGGGAACCATTGTGGGGGGATGTTTTCTGTGTTTAAAATCTCTCTATTATTGTTGTCTGTGTTCTTTTTTTTAATGTGCTGCATTGGCAAAAACCATTTCACTGCACCAATTGGTGTACGTGACCAATAATACCTTTGTACCTTTGTACCATGTACCTTGTCATTGGTTGCAGTGCATACATTTGTAGAAATAGATTCTGCAGTGAAATTCAGCAATCCATGCAGGCAATCATGATGTGAAAGTGATCTTTCTTTTTAGAACGTCAATAACCTTTCCACAGTAGTTAAAAATATATGTGGTTGCTGAAACATTAATGATTTGAACTACGCTCAAAGTTATAATAACAATACATTCTACACTGAGAACACACTGGTCCCAAAGGCATCCTAAACTCTCAGGGTCAGGGAGTCTTTACTAAATCTGAATTTTTCAACTTAGCAGTATTATTATATTTGATACACTTTTATACACTGTTATAGATAACACAGGGGATGGAGTTACTCCTTAAAATATTCCTGATATTTTATAAATTGTTAAGCATCAGAGGTTTAATCGATTCATTGCACAAAACCCATAAATAAACCCCAGAAAGAGTGCACCTCAAGAAATCCAGAATTCATATCAGGATGCTGAAGTAATTTGGTAGTACAGTGATAAAGCTTCTTTGATTTTCAGGTGTAGTTTCATGATTATAATATTTACCCACTACAAATAAAAAGACAAGATCTAACGTAGACAGAGCCGGGATTTCATCAGTGAAGTCAATAAATACAATGGCAATTACTTCTTCCAGTTCCTTGTTGATTCTTTCCTTTTCCTTAATTTCTAATTCATGTAAATTATTCTAACATTGTTTTTCCTGCTTCTCATGATTTGTTGCTTTATTTCGTTTTCTCCATCTCTGAAGTCTACTTTTGGGAAACCTACCATTTATTGAGATGGACTTTCAGAGAGGGGGAGAGGATCAGAGGGTGGGAGAGGATTGCAGTTGGGGAGTTATAATCAAAGGGCAGGATAAACAGAGAGAAGCTGCTACAGCTAGTGGCGCATGTTGCAGCTGTAGAGTTGCTGCCTTACAGTGCCAGAGACCCGGGTTTTATCCCGACTGCGGGTGCTGTCTGTCTGTACGTTCTTCCCGTGACTTGATGGGTCTTCTCCAAGATCTTCGGTTCCCTCCCACACTCCAAAGATGTTCAGTTTTGTAGGTTAATTGGCTTGGTATAATTGTAAATGATCCCTAGTGTTAATGTGCGGGGATTGCTGGTCCATGTGGACTCGGTAGGCCAAAGGGCCTGTTTCCTCGATGTAGCTCTAAACTAAACTAAACTAAAAGCTAGCCAATGATTCAAGGCTCGGAATAACCTGTTTCACTCTTCTCAGATACTGTTCGTCCTGATGAACATTTCCAGCATTTTCAGTTTTTATTTCAAATTTTCGGGACCTGCATCTTTTTGCTTGCTGTCACAGAACTAAGGGTTTGGAGAAGAGGAATGTGAGGATTTTAAAAATAATTGAAGGAGTAGTTATGATCTGAAACTTATGATCTATTAGGGTGCAGGAAACAGAATCAGTCAGGGTTCTTAAAGCATAACTGCATTAATACTGATAAAAATAATTTGCAGGCCTAAGGAGAAGGAATGGTGGAAGAGGGCTGTCAGGACTGACTTACTAGGAGCCAGCATAGACTCAATGGGCCACATAAGTCTTTTATCACATAACAGTTTTTTTGTCAATATCAATGAACATGATTATGCTTTATGGACATTAGAATTGACTTGATCTGGCAAGTTTGTCAGGAAACCAGTTTCCACATGTTTATGCAGAAAATCATTTACCTTTCTCATTACATTACATTCTCATTAACTACATTTTTACTAAGTATAAAATAAGGATTCATTTCCCCTGATTTCCTATATCTCTACCTGAAGCACATCACTGCATTTGTATTACATTCTGAGTCAAGCATATGCAATGTTTTGGTCTATAAAACCCATGGATGGATGAAATATATGTGACATCATTTAACGGGTTGGCGTATGTCATTATTATTGCCTCGTATATTTTCAGCGGCTAGGCACTAATAAGTAGATCAAGTGTTTCCAGACGGAATGACAGTGAGAATACCAAACCCAGTACACTACCAAACAGGTAACCAGCAGGGAAGCATTTATACAATCACAGAATACAGGACGCAACATAAATATCTTTAGATTGTCAATGTATTAGCAGCTGCACACAAATGCCATAAAATGAAGCGTTGAAACACTTAAAGTTCAGATAATTCTGAGATGAATAACCAAATTGAACCTTAATGGACGCTGAAGACCAACTTGATCAGAGGGGATCATCCTCAAGATAGGACAATCCCTATATGGTCACATGCCCACAAAAAGGAAAAAATGACTAATGCATCTTAACAGGTTAAAATAAATACATTCAAATATCAGAACAAAACTCCAGCATTGCTTCTGGCACTTTTATTACCTGGAAGTATCTCATAGTAAATCACAATATTATTATTTGATGTTAAATATATTTAATAACAGTCTAAAAATAGTTGCTTTGGGCAAATTCTATTAAAAATAAATAGATCAATGGAAGATTAACATTGTTAAAGGGAAAATGTAAATATACTGTAAATAGTGCTCTGTCTCCTGTTTTATTCATGAATTAAGGAATTATTACAGTATATATTGACAGGGTTGTCAGGGGTTATGAGGAGAAGACAGGAAAATGGGGTTAGGAGGAAGAGCTAGATCAGCCATGATGTGGAATAGACTTGATGGGCCGAATGGCCTAATTCTTCTTCTATTACTTATGGGTGATTATTGACTATTATTTTAGTCAATTATTATCTTTAGTTAGGGATTGAATTTTAAAATGGCTTTAAAAGATAATAACAATGTTTTTGGCAGCTGCCCTTTTACAATTTGTAGGTTACTTTTTGGCACTTAGCTGACAGTAGATTTGCAAAAACAGGTTCATTGCATTGGAAGAAAATGGTCTGATTACAGAAGCCTTTTTAAAATTTGAAGTAACATTCCTTAACATAGAGAAAATAGGGTACGTTTTGAGGACAATCAATAAAATCAAAAGAAATGTCCTTTAGATTTCAATGCATGACTGGCTCTTCAAACAGAGTTTTGGATGGCAAAGTGGAATGAGTAGGTTTACGTCTATTCTGCGCAGACTTTAACATAAGTAAGGAATGTGTTACGCATTATAGTTTGAATGCAAATCTGTTTGCGCTAGGTAGCTGTGCAGCAGAGTATAAAAACCTCTCAGCTCTGAGTTCTGCACCCAACTGCATGACCCGATGTAAAGTGAGCTCGGGAGAGTTCTTTACAATCTTTATCAAGGAAGAGAATTCAAATTGAAAATAAAAATATAGCCACTGGGGTGCAGAAGGGAGCGGTTGTGAGGTTAATAGGTCCTCTGCTGAAGCAGAGTAGGGGGGGCTTCTAATTTGTTGTCATTTCTGACTTGAAACTAACTCATATTGAAAGTCAGTAGCCAAAATGGGAAATTCCATCCCATTTATTCAGCAAGACTCAGCAAGAAGACGTGAATCCCTAATGGGCAGTTTTATATAAATAAAAATAACAAGGCACTACAAATAACATAATTGCTCACCTATTTCACAAATAAATCATTCTAAAGTCTTCAGATCTACTTTCAGTTACAGATGCAAATTGGTACAGTGTTTACCTGTCCTATCATTGTCTGATGAAAACCATAAAGGAGTGATTCTGTGCGCATTCTTCAAGAGAAGGTTGGATCATTAGTGCTTCTTCTAAAACACTAGTTGCTGGTACTTGAAATAATTCCCTGAAGGTGCTACTTTAACAGTCCTTAATCTACCATTTGTTTTTCATTTACTGCTTATTTTCTGTATGTTTACATAGCGTGAAACTTTGGAACAGGTTTCCCTTCTTCCAAAGATATTGCAAAGTAAAATAAACTATGCTTTGAAGTCTTACAAGCTGACTCTGCTGGTGTATTGCCAAGAGCTGACTGTTTCACCAGCTCTTGCATCCATTCCTGGAACACCATCCATCGCAGCTGTTAGTCTCTTCCTAAATTCAGTTATGAATTAGAAAGCTGAACGAGGTAAATCTTCACACTAACTTTTTCCACTTCAGTATGTTTCCACATGTTCTGCTCCTAGTGTTCTGCACAAGCTGCTGCTTCTGGTGTTGGAGCTGTTTCTGTGTATGTTTGGTGCTGCAGGGTGATTCAGGTGGTGTTTCATACGTAGTTTGCTTCTCCTGACATGCAGAAGGTTGTGGCGCAGAACTCGCATGAGTTCACAAAGCTGCATCTGCATGACCCCACTCTCAATCTGCGGGTCCAACCATGCCTGCCATTTGCAATCTGAGCCAGATGGTAAATTCACACAGGAGGCTATTCATTTCTGGCATTGTCAACTAGTTCTTGTAACCCTTTTAGTAGAAGGTTATTCCAAGAAAGTTGTCAATTACACAGTTGAGGACAAAATGCTGTTTCCAGGCGAGAGTGACATTGCTTTAGCATAACAACCAGTGATCACCTGAGCCAGGTACACTAGCTTATTGTTCATATTAAATAATATATGACAGCGATAGTTTCTCAGGGTTAAGAATGACTCTGAAACATGAATGAAGCGGAGGGAGCTGACTGCTGATCGGGTGGGTGGGTGGGTGGGTGGGTGGGCACTTTGTGAGGAGCTCTGTTCCTATGGCTACTTTTGTGGAGCCTTTGTAGGTTCTTGATGCATGGCCTTGAGGTTCTCAATACCACGCTGAATGCTTCTTTACCACTTTGAGCGGTCACGGGGCGGAGATTCCAATGTCGGGGGGGGGGGGGATGTTGCATTTCTTCAAGACTTTGAGCACATCTTTGATCTTTTCCTCTCTATGTCTGGGAATAACTTCACAGGACAGACCATCTGTTTTGAGAGCCTGGCAGTGGGCATGCAACCCACCTGACCTGGATGTAACTCGGGCTTCAATACTGGGGATGTTGGCCTGGGAGAAATGCTGAATATTGTTTTAACTTGTCCTTCCAGTGGAAAGTAGAGAAAAGGATGCAAAAGGTTCATTGGCGGTAAAAAGGCTTTGGAATATCCAGAGGTTGTGAAAAATAAAGACATGTTGCGGTTTGATATTGTTGCAGGAGTTGTGAGTGCAAATGCAAGATCTTTGAGATTTTACTATTTGCATGTTAGGTAAATAATTTCAACTGCCAAAATCAAATTATGGATTATAACTCTGTTATGCCATCGGTAATGCTGTGTGCAAAAGCTGTGATGATGGACTGTGTCTAGACAACAGCATAAACTACTGTTTTGAGTTCATGCAGAATATGATATAACTATGAACAAAAAGCATACAGCACTGGAGTAACTCAGTGGTCAGGCATGGATAGGTGATGTTTCAGGTCGGGACTCTTCTTCAGACTGGTTGTAGTATGGGGGTGGAGAAAGCTGGAAAAGAGGTGGAGGTCTGGCAAGTAATAGGTGGATATATGTGAGGATGGGAGGGACAAAGGCCAGAGATGAAAATAAGACAAAAGGCTGTAAGATAGGGAGAGAAGAGGAGTGAAATGTGAAGCCAGAGAGAGATATATCGATGGAAGTGGATGGGGAGAAGGGGCAGGATATTGGGGGAAATGGGTGTGCATCAGAGTGTGACACAGGATAGAGAAGGGGGGGAAGTGGGAGGAGGTTGCGGGTTGAGTTTTACATATAACTATGTATTTATTTTGTGGAACGACATGTTATTTTCACTGCCCATTTAATTTCAAAAATGCCATGAACCCATGTGCTGAGTGTTTGGCAGCACTGAGTATGCAATTACGTTGCTGCCTCGATCCATTTTCTACTCTAACAAACTGAAGTTCACAATGAGAAGTCTAGAAATTACTCAATGTAATCAAAATTGCTCCAGCTCCTGTGAACCTGGTTCCAGTCTTATGAACCTTGCAACTAATTGGTTTATTCTTGCGAAACAATTGTAGAGTTATTGCCTTTGATAACATGTGTAGTTTGTCATGTAATCTGGCTTGGTTTACCACCCAACAGTAAGCACGTCCTTGTTTTAAATCTTTAAGAACTAAATTACATTACGGATTTCAATTTTCCTTGCTCCAAATTCATCATTTCTTTTAATCATCCTTGAGGTCTGTGCTGTTTGTACGATTCATTAACAGAAGTGCATTTGACCTGCTATCAGTCCATTTGCAATACGACTGTGATATTAGTTTCCAGAATCTATCTAGCCGGCTGAAATTAGGAATAACTCATTCTTCAGTTGTTTCATTCCATCCTTGTGAGGAACTGCTTAATCCCTGTGCCTCACTAATCCCTGGGAAAAAATGAAAATCAAATGGAAACATCTGACAACTTAAAATATTTAGTGAAATGGCCATTCTATGATATCTGTAGATTCTTGGGACTAATACAGAATATATTATTATGTACTATATTTCCAGTTTAAAAATCATAATTTAATGAATTCTGTTTTAGATCTAAAGTGCACAAATATTTTCTGTCAAATTGAAATTAGCTTTATCCAAAATGTCTTTTTAATTGTTTCCTTCTTTTTAAACATGTGCAAAACTCAAACCAGGTGAATTTTAAATTACACTATAATTAAATTATTTTAATCTTTTGCGCTTACATTGGAACACATATTTTTTTCACATTATTTTCATATATAATTAAACCCCATTTGCTATCCTATGGAACTTCACATTTTTCTTATTCCCTCAAAAAATATTTCCTTTGGAGATGAAAAAAGGGACAAGGTGGCAGAACTGAAGCCAGAATGTTATGGGATGGAGTTTCATGGGCAGATCTATTGTCAGTGAATGGACAACATGATCTATTGCGATCACACATCTCTGTCTAACAATCACCTCTCAAACAATAATGCTGCAAGCACAAAAAAGCTGAGTCTCTTTAATGCAAATTGCCGGTGAAAACTCAGGTGCTATTCCTTACCGTGGTTTTCTCCAGACAGTGTAACAGGTGATGATGTTGCCTCTGAAATGAAGATCCTGACTTGCTAACTAGGGCTTGTTCTTCATCATTAGACATCTGAAAACAAAAATCCAGCTGCGGTCAATGAAAAGATTCCAAACTCCAGCTGAACATAACTGGAATGTGTTAGTTACCCAAAATCAATAAAATTATTTGAATACCAAAGTTGGAAAGGGTTGAATATCCATCTGGGAGAGAGCATGAATTTAGTCTAGACCCTTATATTATAATTTCTCTCTCTCTCTCAGCCTGACCATTGAAAGTTGTGTGGTAATGAGAGATATGGGTCATTATTTGTTTGACATTCCAATGTCAATAAATCATATTCACAAACTGCAGAGGACTTTGCAGTTTTTGAAATTTTAAAGTATTTCAGCCGAGAACATTGTGACCTTCTAGAAAATCTGAAACCTCAACTCTGGAAAGAGAAATAACTTGTGTGCTATGTTGAAGAAGGCAAGTCTAAAGGCATCCAGGTTATGCACCAACATGAATTATTAATCCCTTTGCATATACAAGGGAAGCTTTTTATTGCAATGGTTAGTGGTGGAAATAACTTGAGGAACAAAACTAATGGAAACGTTTAAATTTGCATGACATTAACTTTGCATCACAATACAATCTTTGGAGATCAACTGAAAAAAAATTGAGCAGAATGATAATAAGATGGAGCAGATAATACTAGAATGTTGACATAGTTTCTTACAAGATTGGTGGACCATTCCCTCACTTATTTCCTTGCTACTGATCGATTCTCAGCTCCTGACCAAATCCTTCCATTTTTCCTGCCATCCATCCACACTGATGGCAGTTTGGAGCAGCCAATTATCCCACCAACATATTCCGTTTTAAATGGTGGAGGACAGTGAAACACCTGGGAAAATCCATGCAATCACGGGGGGATGTGCAACTCCAGACAAACATCACCTGAATGATTAAATATGATTCCTGCAGCTGTTGGGACGGAGCTTCTGTGGAGGCAAATTAATGCAACAGAGATGAGGTTATGGGTTTTTGGGATAGCATGGTGACGTAGCTAGGAGAGCTGCTGCCTCACAGCGCCACAGACCCGGGTTCAATGGTGAACTCAGGTGCTGTCTGTGTGGAGTTAGCACGTTCTCCCTGTTTCCTCCAGGTACTCCGGTTTCCTCCAACATCCAAAAGACATGCAGGTTTATCGGTTAATTGGCCTCTGTAAAATGGTCCTTGTGTGTAAGGAGAGGAAGAGTTAACATAGAACTAGTGTGAATGGATGATCGATGGTCGGCATGGACTCGGTGGGCCGAAGAAGGGCCTGTAACTAAAGTATCGACTGAGAGGGAAGAAACAGAGGACTAAAGCAAAGTGAACGGTAAAATCTGGTAACGGCCCAAAGTCACTGCAGGCTGGAGACCAGCACAATAATACCTTCATTGACAAAAGGTTTAAAGGAAACAATAATTGGTATGAACAGGACCTGATTGTTGGTTGGATGTCAGAGATAGCTTGTAAACTGAAACAAAACTTCAATGGTCATAAATATTTCAAAAGGAAAGACTATTGATTCAAGTACCTAGCCTCCTGATAACAATTGCCATGAAAATTTCAATGTGGATTTAATTCTTTCAAATTAATTTAACTGGATAATTCATTGTTAAACGCCAATCCAATATTCCCTCTCTATTTTCAGTGCTCTTATCCTTCCTGTAATGCTTTTCCTTTCTCAATGATCTTTTTCCACTGCTTTTATTCTCTGCCGTAATCCTTCTTACTCCACCAGACATAACATTTTCTCCCTCTGCTGCAGCTTCATTCCTCTTTTGTAAACTTTGTCTATTTTAATGTACTATTGTTGTAGTCAGCACCTGAACCCTTGAAGTAACTATTCTGTGTTCTGTTGGTGGTGGGTGGTGGGGCGTGGGCCATCGTGCTGTGTAGTGGACACTGAGTCGAGTCCAGCAGTGGGATTGGAGAGACTCTGTAAGGAGAGGAAAGGCTGCTGATAGTGTTGGTGCTTTGACAGCACTTTGACCATGAAAATATAATGCAAAATAAACCCCCATCTAGAACAAAGAATTGCTGAACTACAGTGGTCAGGAGTGTTGGGTGTGAGTCCGCATTTGGAATATTGTGTACAATTTTGGGCACCATATCTGAGGAAGGATGTGCTGGCTCTGGAGAGGGATCCAGAGGAGGTTTACAAGAATGACTGCAGGAATGAGTGGGTTAACATATGATGAGCACTTGACGGCACTCGGCCTGTACTCACTGGAGTTTAGAAGAATGAGGGGGGACCTCATTGAGACGTATGACTTGCATTATGCGCGCATGGCGCGTGGTGGCGTAGGCAGTGACGCGCGGCCGCGTGCTGCGCCCCAGGATTTTGGGATTCACAAAATCTTTGAGCGCAACCTGCGTGACGTGCAAATGACGCCCAAGTGGGACAGACCCTTTATTCCAACGTTTTGTGTTGATATTTGGTGTAACCAACATCTACAGTTCCTTCTTACACATCTACAAAATATTCATGGCTTGGATTTCGATTTCAATGAAGGCAGTCATTGAAGAAAGATTTAACTATACATCAAAATGTAAGCAACCGTATGCAAGGTTGGTAGAAGCAGCTCATTTTCTTTTGGCTCCATTCCAGTTACTGCGGAAAAGGGACAAAAAAGTCACCACTGAGCCTTCAGCAGTCCATTACCTGCTCGAGTGATTCACTTAGCAAGCCGTTGTGCTTGCTCTGCATATACGCATTTGCACTCCCACTCTTTGCTGCACGGATTCTTGCAAGTCTGGATTTCTGTGCAAACAAGAACATACAAACAAATGAATGATTTATCCCCGTGTCTTCTTTTCTCATTATATTCTGCAGTGACATTAGAGCACACATCAAAAACCTTAACGATTAATGACATTTTTGGTTGGATAATATGTACATTTTTTCATGTGGAAATAAGGTGGTGTAAATTGGAGTGCACTATGCTGTATTATTTTTAAACAATATTGTTTATAAAGTAGACAGCTAATGTTTTCCGTTTGGCTAAATTTTACTTATTTACTTGCAAAATACTGGCTTTTTCTATATTTGAAAAATCTATTTCAAACTGATCTGTTAATAAATCCCCACCTTCTACAAACAATGAATTATCATCTCAACGCTCAAACATTTACCAAATTACTAGGTATATAGAAAATAAACATATAGTTATTGCACACCACATGCTCACAACAAATATTCAGTTTTGATGTGTAGAATGCTTGTAACCTTTACATCCAGATTGTTAATAGATTCGTTTATACAGTTTACAGTTTATTGTCACATGTACCGAGGTACAGTGAAAAGCTTTTGTTGCGTGCTGTCCAGTTAGCAGAAAGACAATATATGATTACAATCGCGACATTCACAGTGCATGATAAGGGGGTAACGTTTAGTGCAAGGTAAAGTCAGTAAAGTCTGATCAAGGATAGTCCGAGGGTCACCAAGAGGCAGATAGTAGTTCAGCACTGCTCTCTGATTGTGTTTTGCCTCAAGGGCCATGAGTATGGAATGGTAATGTGCCAAAGATAGAGGGAAGATGTTGCCTGTGTGATTCGCATTACCTTCATGGTTATCACCATCTTTAAAGAAATCTGTATTTCAGGCAATGGGCTGTTGTAATGGTGTCAACTGGGGTCCTGTGACATAGAATAAACTGTGATATCTGCTTCTGTACATGCTTTGCTCATTTTATCCAAATGGTATATACTGTATTAGACATGATGTGGTATGTTCAGGAAGGATGTTTCTTCTGATTGGAATCTCTAGAGCCAGGAGTCATAGCCTCAAAATAAGCGGTTTGCCACTCAGGACCGAGATGAGAAGAAATGTCTTCACTCTGTGCTTGGAATTCGCTCCTGATGGGGCTCCGGAGACTCAGTCATTAAGTATATGGATCCAAGACAAGTATTCCAGATTGGTATCAAGGGAGATATGGATGGTTGAGAAACGTGCTCCTGAGACAAATGGTTGTCCAAGTCTTATTGAACGGAGGAGCAGACACAAAGGGGTGAATTACCGTCTCCTGCTTTATAATGTCCTGAACGTGCATTTTGGAACCAATTGCATTAGATCCCAAATGTTGTAACAAGGAACGCTTACCAAAGAAAGTCACAAAATGCTGGAGTAACTCAGCCGATCAGGCAGCATCTCTGCATAACATGGATAGGTGATATTTCAGGTGACCCTTCGTCAGGCTAATTGCAAGGGGGAGCTGGAAAATTATGGAACCGATCCACGTTCTCCAGAGATGCTGCCTGACCTACTGAGTTACTCCAGCATTTTGTGTCTTCCTTTACATTAGTTTTCATATTGGTAAGTGGTAAATGGTAACTTCCATTTGGAAGTTTGCCCTGTCAACAGATCATGATGAAATTACAAACACCGGCCTGGGTAGATGCATATGAGCTGGAAGATTTTTGTTCCTAATTTCAAAGAATCTGTACAAACCCGTTTTTCCTCCACAGGAGAGTATTAGCAGGTATTCCCTTTGTAATGGAGCTTGAATGGGATAATGAATAGTTTACAAACAGGGTACGATAAATACCAGAAAAGGAATTAAGACAAATGCATGAGGACCCTTAGAGGAAGGTTGTAATCTCTCAGGCTGTTTAGTTTAGTAATATGGTGTGGAAAGAGGCCCTTCGGCACATCGAGTCTACACCGACCAGCATTCGCAGTAGTTCCATCCTACACACTAGGGACAATTTACAAAAGCCAATGTACCTACAAACCTGCACGTCTTTGGAACGTGGGAGGAAACTGGAGTACCCGTAGAAAGCCCATGTGGTCACAGGGAGAACATGCAAACTCCGTACAGACAGCACCTGTAGTCAGGTTCGAACCCCGGGTCTCTTGTGCTGTAAGGATGCAGGAGCTCTACCGCTGTGCCACAGTGCCGCCCATTGTGTTCAAGGAGGAATTCGGTGAAGAATAATATGTCAGCTATATGTTCTTCAACAATAGGATGCTCAGCGATAAATGTCACTTGTCTCCGTTACAATTTAACTGTAGGGGCTGCAACTGTTAACGATGAGCAACTAGAGAATGACACTGATGTTTATGCACCTGGTTTCTTCCTGGCAGTATTTGAGATATTTGGGATATCCAGCCACAAGCCGCATCTTTCTAATCAAGAAACACTAACTCCGACTTCTGGTGGCGAGGCCAGCAGATGGTTGCTTAATCTCGAGCTCCCGATAGCAAGTTTAAAACTAGCCTCCCTTAATTCACTAATTGCCACATAGATCACAGTTTTCTGCATTGGAATGAGTAGGGGAACGACAACTAGAAGTCAAAAGAAACGTGACGGACGAGAAAGAAAGAATTCACCGGAGACGGACAAAGCTCAAAGCTCAAACGATGACTTGGCAGAAACCGTGCGCTCAATGCTCCACAATATCAGTAAGGAAATACGTGACTTCAGGGCTGAATATAAAGTGGACTTACAGAAACTTAAAGAAGAACTCAAAGAAGACATGAAAGCCGAACTCAAAGATCTGAAGCAAGAAATTTACCATAAACTTTCTGCTAACTCCAAACAAATCCACGCCCATGAAACTAGATTAAACAAAGCAGAGGCACGAATTGAAGAGGCTGAGACAATTAACATGGCTATGAAAAATGTGCTGTTTAAATCTATGAAAAAACAGAAAGTCATGCAAGAAAAACGGACTGATTTGGAAGGATGGTCTAGACGAAATAACATTCGCATCTACGGCGTACCCGAAGAGAAAGAAGGCAAATAAATGTCTGAATTTGTGGAGCAACTTTTTGAAAACTGAACTCGCAATAACAACAGACACCAACGTACGGATCCAGCGCACACATAGAGCTTTGGCTCGCAAACCGGAACGTAACGCACCGCCTTGGTCCATAGTGGTAAATTTCCTGGAGTTTAATATCAAAGAAATGGGATTGAAAAAGGCCTGGGGAAAGGAGATAATGATTGACGGGCGACGTCTATCATTTGACCACAACTATGCAACGGAGGTTGTCCAGAAGCACAAAGCATATAAGGGAATAAAGAGGGCCCTGAAGGAGAGAGGTGTCTGCTTCCAGACCCCGCTGGACAAGATGCGCATTCACTGGGACTCAGGAACATACACATATCATAGTGCACAAGATGCAGCGCAGGAGCTGAGGGGGAGAGGCTACTCCGTGGAGACACCAGATTCCAGCGTTGAGGAGCTGGCGGACCCAGAGATGGAGCGTCTTCTCCAGGCTTTGACATGGCAGAGAGTTGGAAAGAGGAGCGAAGGTGGGAGTGAGAAGCAAGACAGCGACTACAGGAGTCTGAGCAGACCCCATCCAACTAGCTTTTATTGTGTCAAGATTTCTTTTGGACTAGAAAATATGTGCTATCGGATGCGT
Organism: Raja brachyura; assembly: GCA_963514005.1. The sequence continues at coordinate 7,797,545 of OY740800.1, read as the reverse complement.
GAAATGGAGTGTTTCACCTCTAGTGAGGGGCCCTCTGGGAGGAAGTTTTCCCCTCTACCTACCAACGGGGACTCAGGGTGGCAAGGAATCACCCTTACTTGGAAGTCAACTGTTTTCTCTTTTTTTTAATTTTCTTTATTTGACACCTGTTGCCCAGATGTTCAGACCTGCACAGTTCCAAGTTATCTGGAGATTTATGAATGCAATACAGGATTAGGTAAATTAAATGTCACGTAATACCATGAAATTGGTGCCACTCAATGTAAATGGGATGAATAATCCAGTTAAAAGGAGCAAGGTCCTGGCTAAACCGAAAAAAAGAAAAGGGTCAGGTACTACTTTTTACAAGAAACACACCTGCCTCAACAAGAACATGAGAAATTAAAATGCTTTGGCTTTAGAAATGCATTTTATAGTTCCTATAAAACTACCCAAAAGAGGGGAGTGGCTATCCTTATCACAAATGCAGTCCCGTTTGAATGCCATAAAGAAGTCAGGGACAAAGAGGGAAGGTATGTATTAGTTAAAGCAAAGCTGGAAAACAAAGTCGTGACACTGATCAATGTATATGCCCCCCCAGAGAGTACCAAATGTTTTTTCAAAACTCTGTTTGACATTATTGCTTTGGAGACTGAAGGTATTTTGATATGTGGAGGGGACTTCAATGTGGTCATGAATCATAATTTGGATACAACAAGCCTTAAAAAAAACCAAGATGCATCTGACCAAGTTTATTAACACATCAGTAGAAAGGGACCACACACTATTCAGTACCTCACTCAGTCTACTCCAGGATTGACTACTTTTTAATGAATACGGGTGAAAGCCACAGGATCCCAGAGTGGAAAATCAGGGTGGCAGATATATCTGATCACAGTGCAATCAGCTTGACAGTACTCCTGAATAGTAGAAAGAGAAATACTGTTTGGAGGCTCAATGTGGGTATTTTGAATAATAAGGCAAATGTGGAACAAATGAGGGATGAGATAAAAAGGTACATAGAAGAGAATGATAACGGGGATGTGGATCCTGTAATGCTGTGGGATGCTATGAAGGCAGTTATACGTGGAAAGCTGATCGCCCTGACGTCATAAAAAAAAAGGCCCGGCTAGCTACGTATGAACATAAAATAGAAAAACTGAAAGAATTGGAGAACAAACATAAACACATACAGGATCAGTTGGTATTAAAACAGATTAAGGAAATAAGGAGGAGATAGATGAGATCCTCAGGGGAGATATGGAAAAAAGGGCAAGATTGGTAAAGCAGACCTATTATGAAGCAGGTCCAAAAGCAATTAGACTCCTGGCCAGACGCCTGTGTAAACAGCAGGCCTCAAATACAATTCATAAAATAAGAGATCCTAAAACCAATCAATTATCACATGAGCCAGATGAGATAGAAAGAATATTTGAAGAGTACTATAAGAAACTTTATTCTAAACCACCATCAGCTGACGAAAGGACAATGAGAAGTTTCCTTAACTCACTCGACCTGCCATCCATTGGTGAGACACAAAATAATACCATTACGTCACAATTTACGGTTAAGGAGCTGGAAGCTGCAATCAGTAGACTCAAGGTTAGTAAATCACCAGGCAGCGATGGGTTTCCACCAGAATGGTACAAGGCCTTTAAGAAAGAGCTAACACCTCTGCTCCTGTCTTGCTTTAACTGGACCCTTAAAGAGGGCACGGTTCCCCCATCATGGAAGGAAGCAATTATTACCATTTTACCCAAGGAAGGCAGACAAAGAGCAATGTAAAGATTTCAGGCCAATCTCAATTTTAAATGTAGACTACAAACTATTTACCTCAATTATTTGCAAAAGACACGAGACTTTTGTACCAGATCTGATTAATGAAGACCAAACTGGATTTATTAGGGGGCGTCAAACACAGGACAATATTAGAAGAACCCTCCACATTGTGGATAATGCTCAAAAAAAGGATGCAAATATGGTGTTTGTTGCGTTTTTTTATATGAAGTGCTGAGGAGATTTGGTTTCAATGAAGATGTAATTCGGTGTATTGAACCAATATATCAGGAGCCTACAGCTAGGATTAAGGTAAATGGAAACCTATCAAAAAGGATCCAGTTAGAGAGGGGCATAAAACAAGGACGTTGTCTTTCTCCTACTCTCTTTGTTTTGTATACTGAACCCTTAGCACAAGTAATAATGCAGAGAGAAGACCTGCAGGGGGTCAAAACAGGGGGGAAAGAACATATCATTGGTCTTTTCGCTGATGATGTCATTATTTTTCTTGAACGACCAGATATATGTCTCCCAAATCCAATGAACCTACTTGAAACATATGGATATTACTCAGGGTATAAACTGAATATAACAAAAACACAAATTATTTCATTCAATTATTCTCTATCCCAACAAATCAGAGATGCATATTATCTGAAATGGAATTCTAAAACGATGCAGTATCTTGGTGTAACTATAACCAAAACACTTTCCAACATGTTTGAAACTAATTATATCAAAATTGAAGAAAAGATCAAAAAGGATGTTGAGAGGTGGTCGGCCCTTCCTCTAGACTTCAGTGCCAGAATACAAACGGTAAAAATGAATATCCTACCTAAACTACTATATTTATTCCAATCTCTCCCAATTAATGTTCCTCGAGATAAATTCATAGCCTGGGATAAGATGATCTCTAGATTCATTTGGAATAGCAAAAAAACAAGAATAAAGCTAACAACACTTCAACTGCCGAATAGCAAGGGTGGAATGGCTTTACTAAATTTGAGGAAATACTTTTATGCAGCTCAACTCAGACCTCTGGCTTGTTGGTGTAGACCTGATTATGAATCTCGATGGAAAAAAATGGAAAGGGTTACTAGACCCAGATTTTGGTGGGAGACAAATATCTGAGAGGGGCTTTGAGACATGCTATGGATCCAATAGTAGCATTTACATTAGAAATATGGAGTGGAAAAATACAAATTAAAAAGAGGGGTTCACGCATTGAAGTGGTTCGCATATGACTCCAAGTTTAAGCCAGGGGTGTATTATTCAAGATTCAAAGAATGGGCACAAAAAGGCATAATGGCAATGAATACTTTCAGAAAATGGCGAGTTTATGAGTTTCCAAGATTTAAAGTCAAAGTATGGTCTCGAAAACAAAGATTTTTTTAGACACTTGCAACTAAGAGACTACTTTACAAAAGAGATAAGGCCAGAACTGGATGACACTTCAAATAATGTGCTCAAGGTGATTGTGGATGCATACAAACAGAAGGGGTCTCGGGTCATCTCTGCTTTCTACCAAGCTCTGGTGGAAAGCGGGGGAGAATTAACGCTCTACATAAAAACAAAATGGGAAGCAGAATTAAAAATTCAAATAACAGAAGAAGAATGGTATCAAATGTGTGAAACACAATGTACATCCACAAGCTCACTAGTATGGAGAGAATTTTGCTGGAAGAATCTAACTTGCTTTTTTATAACCCCCAAAATAAAAAGCAGCCAACTTGCTGTCCAACAACACTGTTGGAGGCTGTGTGGGAGTACGGAGGCAGACCACTCGCATATTTTCAGGAACTGTGTAAAGATAAGGCCATACTGGGAAAATGTTAATGCAGTTGTTAAAAATATCTTAGGATATAAAATCCCAAATACCTGCCCTGTGATGTATCTGGGGCACATTAAAGATATTGTAAAGATAGAAGATACATATTTGATTAAAGTTTTGCTTGCAGCAACTAAGAAGGCCATTACCAGGCCTTCTCACTTGCTGCAATTAATGAAAAAAAAAAAAAACAGGAACAGTGGCTAGAAATTGTGCGAGACATCTTTACTATGGAGAAACTGACATATTCCTTGAGAGTCAAGGAGAATTCATTTGAGAAGATCTGGTGAAAAATGGATCGTTTATTTGAGCTATGACACCAACTAGATCAATGCTGAGCTAGATATGGGAAGATTGTGTTATATAGAACTAGATGGTATGTTTGTGTGAATATTGAAATATCTCCAGATAACTGATCAATGTAACGTTTTTTTTAAATTTTGTAAGTGAACCACATGGTCTTATTCCATTTATTTTAATTTTTTTATTTTTTTTCCCCTATCTATTTAAAAAAAAAAGATTGTTGTTTTTCTTATTTTATTTTATTTATGGTGATGGTGTTGCACTGTTTTGTATATATCTCTGTGAAAAATCAATAAAAATGTAAGTGAAAAAAAAAGAGACACTAACTCCATCCCATCTGCTGGTGTCAGATAGAAATGGGCAGAAAACACACTGCTCACTCAGGACTGGTCGTTTTTCACAATGCAGGGAATCATTAATACATTCACCGGACTTTAAAGACACCGTGTATTACATTTGCGTTATACTTCAACCATAAGGGATTAAACTTGCTCAAAGTCCAGCTGGTGTATGACCATAGGCAGCAGATCATGAGGGCAACGTCTGGTTTTCTGGCAGCAGTTAATTATGCTTTTTGCTGTGGGAATGCCATTGCGCTATCCCCATTGGAGCCACAAGCAAACATGGAGCGGTCCCTGGACTGATGATATTGTTTAGGACATTCATGTAAAATTCATTCATGCACACAGCAACGAAAGCCACGCTGTCACGTGGAATCTGATAGAGCACACCACTGCCATGTTGAAACAAATCTGTTTGGAAAGTTACAGTCTTTAGCAGAGCCGCCTGCAAGACTAATAGGGTTGTCATAGTAGAGGGTTTTAACTTCCCCAGTATAGAATGGGGTTGCCATAATACCAAGGCGTTTATCAAAAGCTGTACTCAGGCAATATGCAGAAGGCCCTACAAGAGAGACGGCAGAACGCCACCGACTCTTACAAAATTTGGAATGGTAACTAAAGCGACTAGAGTGACTAAAGCGTTGATGGCCTAGTGACGAGAGTTTTATTAGCTTTAAAAGAGTTATGGACAACAACATGGCAAGCCCACAAGTTAAACTTCTGAATTAGAGAAAGGCCAACTATGATGGAATTAGACAGGAACTTGCAAAAGTTAATTGGCGTAGGTTATTTGAGGGCAAAGGGGGTGTGCAGAAAGTGGGAAGTCTTAAACGAGTGATGGCGAAGGTTCAAGGCAGGCATGTTCCTGTTAGTATGAAGGACAAGGCACCTGGGAGTAAGGAAGCCTGGCTAACGAGGACAATGGAGGCTCCAGTCAGTAAAAGTAAGGAGGCCTGGGCCATGTATGGGCAGCTAGGATCAAGTGTATCCCTAGAAGAGTTTAGGGGACTGAGGAGTATACTTATATACAAAAATCAGAGAGCAGAAGTGAGGGCAGGAGACAGCTCTGGGTGATAAAATTAAGGAGAATACAAAGATAGTTTATAAGACAGGAAAGAGGGTAACTAGAAAAACAATATAGCCACTCAAAAGCAGTCAATTAAGCGTGGTGAAGGAGATGGGCTAGGTAATCAATGAGTCTTTCGCCTCTGTTTTTACCATGGACAAAGACAAGAAGAGAAACTTGAGACAGTTAATGGAGATGTCCTGAGGAATCAGTATTACAGTCAAGGAGGCACTGAACATCCAAAAACAGATGAAGGTAGATAAATCTTTGGTATCTGATCAGAAATATCTGAGGACACTGTGGGAAGGTTGAGAAGAAATTGCAGGAGTCCTAATTGAGATGTATGAATCATCGTTAGACACAGGTGAGGTGCTGTATGACTAGAAGATGGCGAATGTTGAGCCACTGAGAAAGGCTGCAAGGAAAAGCCTCTAGACTAAAAGAACTGTGGAGCAGTGAGCCTAACTTGAGTGGCAGGTGAGTTACCGGAGTGGATTCTGAGGAATAAAATATATTTCCATTTGGAAGCACAGAGGCTGATTAGGGATAGTCAACATGGTTTTGCACATGGAAGATAGACACAAAATTAGTAAGTTTGCAGATGACGCTAAAGTAGGTGGTATCGTAGAAAGTGAAGATGGTTTAAAAAAATTACAGCAGGATCTCGATCAGCTGGGCAAGTTGGGCGAGGAATAGCTAATTGTGCTAACTGCAAATACGTGCGAGGTATTCCATTTTGGCAAGTCATATCACGGCAGGACCTTCACAATGAGTGGTGGGGAGCCCCACTGACTCATAGAAGACAGACACAAAATGCTGGAGTAGGCAGCATCTCTGGAGAGAAGGAATGGGTGACGTTTCTAGTCGGGACCATTCTTCAGACTGAGAGCCAGGGGTGCATTGGAGACAGGATGGGAACTTCTTTAAAGTAGGCATACCTTGAGGGGATTTCACAGTTGCAGCAGATGAAATGTGAAAGAAGTTGGCTGAGGAATAGCTAACGGAGTTTACTGCATTATAAGTGCGAACTGGTCCATTTTGGAAGTCAAATCAGGGCAGGACCTTCACAGTGAGTGGAAGAATTCTTGACCACATTGTAGACCAGAGGGATCTAGGAATGCAAGTGCATAGTTGCCTGAAAGTGGCACCACAGGTAGATAGAGTGGAAAAGAAGGCTTTGTACAAGAGATTGGTTAGGCCTTCCTTAGACTATTGTATTCAGTTTTGCTCACACTGTTATACGAAGGATGTTGTTAAGCTGGAAAAAGTGCAGAGAAGATCTACGAGGATGTTCCAGGACTCGTGGCCTGAGCGATGGGAGGAAGGTTGGGCAGGCTAGGATTTTATTCCTTGCCTAGCAGGAGGCATAAGGGTGATTTTATAGATGTGTATAAAAATAATGAGGGTAATAGAAGGGTGAATGCACAGAATCTTTCTCCCAGGGTAGGGGAATCAAAAACCAGGGGACACAGTAGGTGGTTTAAGATGGGAGGGAAAAGATTAAATAGGAACCTGAGGGTCCACTTTTTCATTTGGAAAGTGGTGGACATATGGAACGAGCTGCCAGAGGAGGTAGTTGCTGAAGGTACTATAACAACATGTATAAGACACTTGGACAGACACATGGATAGCAAAGGTTTCGAAGGTCCTGGACCAAATGCGGGAATATGGAACTAGGGACATCTTGGTCGGCATGCAGGAGTTGAACTGAAGGGCCTATTGTCATCTATAGAACTCTACGATTCTCTTGAAGGCTAACTTTTTGTAGAGTGTAGCGGGCAGCACACTGGCGGAGTGGTAGAGTTGCGGACTTACAGCAGCAGAGACCCACATTTCATTCAGACTACAAGTGCTGTCTTTACGGAGTTTGTATGGCTGTGTGATCCAGTGACCACGTTGGTTTTGTCCAGGTACTCCAGTTTCCTCCCACACTCCAAAGACATACAGCTTTTGTAAATTGTCCCTAGGGTGTAGGATAGTGCTAGTGTACAGGGTGATCAATGGTCGGCACGGGCTCAGTGGGCCAAAGGGCCTGTCACCACACTGTATCTCAATCATTGCTATTGAATTTCAATACCAACCTTATGTTATTTTCACTGCACAAATAATCAACTAAAGGCTAAACAAGATCACATCCAGGGAACATTTAAAACATGTGCTTTTTACAGTGGTTTTGCTAATTTAAATTCAGGCAGCAGTCACCTCAGGTCAAAGCCTCGGCTGCTTCCGACCAACTTACTTTTATCATGTGGACAATATATCCCTGAACATATATCCCCACATATATCATGTGTTAAATCCTACTTTTGAACTCTTACATGGATCCATCTTTTTCTGGTACCAAACGTTTGCAGAGAAACCCAAAGCTGTATGTGCAGAGCCAATCCAAATCTTAAGTAGGAATCTCAGATTTACAAAGAGCTTGGTATGGTGAAGGATATTTACGACTTGTAGATGAGAAAAGCCTCTAAGCGCATTTTAAAATTGAATCCCATTTGCTTTGTGAACCGTTTTGGGAAAGAAGGCTTTTTATATTTAAAATTAAATGATGTCTGTGTGCATGCTTTTTAGTAATCTAGTCACTGGAATATGCTTCCAACACCTGCTTTTCTGTTGCAGTTAGATCAGTGCATGTTGACTAAATAATTTTGACAGTTGATTTACATTTATCTCATTTTATTACGTGAATGAAACTTAGTCTAACAAATATTGTGTATTCATAGAACCAAAGGAGATAAATAAGGTTAGTCAGTTGAATAATATTACATATCTTATCAAGCGATACCTCAATAAAAAAGCCAATCAGAACAACATTGTGTAGAACATTGCCCCTCATATACTGCATATAGTCATGAGCTAAGACACTGTCAAGCTCACAGCTCAGGTGCTTATTTTGTATTGGACTCCAGGCAATGTATTCAAATATTGGCAATGCTTGAATTCTGAAATAAAAACTGACAATTCAGGAGATACTCAGCAGGTCAGACAGCAGCTGTGTGGAGAAAAACAAAACTAATGCTTCAGATCAATAACTTTAGCAGAGTGTGAAGACAAACGTATAAACTTACAGAAATGAAGAGGAGTGAAGGGAAAAAAGGGTGTCTGTGAGTGGATCAATAAGGGCGTCTGGGACTGCTCATGGATCAATAAGGGTCTTTGTGATTGGAGTCTGGGGATGTAGGCAAGGTACTAAATGAGTTATTTTTATATCTGTTTTCACCAAGGAGAAGGACATGGAGGACAGTGAGATCAGTGCAGAGAATACTAATGTGCAAGGGCATCTTGAGATAGAAACATAGAAACATAGAAAATAGGTGCAGGAGTAGGCCATTCGGCCCTTCGAGCCTGCACCGCCATTCAATGTGATCATGGCTGATCATCCAACTCAGTATCCCGTACCTGCCTTCTCTCCATACCCCCTGATCCCTTTAGCCACAAGTGCCACATCTAACGCCCTCTTAAATATAGCCAATGAACTGGCCTCAACTACCTTCTGTGGCAGAGAATTCCAGAGACTCACCACTCTCTGTGTAAAGAATGTTTTCCTCATTTCGGTCCTAAAGGAATTCCCCCTTATCCTTAGACTGTGACCCCTTGTTCTGGACTCCCCCAACATCGGGAACAATCTTCCAGCATCTAGCTTGTCCAACCCCTTAAGAATTTTGTAGGGTTCTATAAGATCCCCCCTCAATCTTCTAAATTCCATTGAGTACAAACCGAGTCTATCCAATCTTTCCTCATATGAAAGTCCTGACATCCCAGGAATCAGTCTGGTGAATCTTCTCTGTACCCCCTCTATGGCAAGGATGTCTTTCCTCAGATTTGGAGACCAAAACTGTACGCAGTACTCCAGGTGTGGCCTCACCAAAACCCTGTACAACTGCAGTAGAACCTCCCTGCTCCTATACTCAAATCCTTTCGCTATGAATGCTAACATACCATTTGCTTTCTTCACTGAGATACAGGAGGAAGAGATGTTGGGGCACTTGAAAAGCATCAAGGTTGATATATGCCCAGGACCTGATGGGATTTAGAGAGGAGATTGCAGGAGCCTTAACAAAGATCTCTGCATCTTCTCTAGCCACAGGCGACAGGTCAGCGTGGCTTGTGACCACTAAGCTCAATATAAACAAAAAATCTTCCAAATAAAAAGAATAGGTGTCGAGACCCTTCTTCAGACTGGGAGTCTCAGGGACTGAGAGGGAGCCTAATGGGCCTGTCCCACTTAGGTGACTGTTTAGGCGACTGCGGGAGACTATGTAGTCGCCAAATGGTCGCCACATGTTCGCGGGTGGTTGCTGGGGAGTCGCCTTCATGGTCGTGAGGAATTCCCGCATTCTGGGCGCCGCAAATTTTTCAACATGTTGAAAAATTAGTGGCGACTAGAATGAAGCCGCCATGGAGAGTAACGAGAATTCTCGTGCTGTTGGTCGGTCACCAGGAGGTCCTAGTGGGTTGCCAGGAGGTCGACGGTTCTCGTAGGTTGTAGCCAGCGCTGACCAGTGAATTTCATTGGCTCATTAGGGAAAAAAAACATAAACAGTAGTTTCCAGAATCAAGGATAACCGACCAGTAATGTTAATGTCCGCCGAGCTTCGCAGCCGTGTATCTCTGGTTCTGAAAAGTTATCTCCACTCCTTCTCGCCCCTTCTCCCCCCCTCTCCCCCCCTTTTTACCGTACACTGTGCTTTAGCCGTCTTAATTGCAGCGCCAACCTTCCTGTTCATCGCGATGTGCCTGTATCACATTGGCTTTGCACCGTGTGAATTTCCCTCAGACAGCGCTCCCCCCGCTTGCCCTGTCCCCCGCCTGCATAACGGGCTGGTGAAGGAAGCGATGTGTGTGTGTGTGTGTGGGAAGCGATGTGTGTGTGTGTGTGTGTGTGTGTGTGCGTGCGTGCGTACGCGTGCGTGCTTGTGTGTTTCACTCTGACAGTCGCTGTTCCTGTCTTGACAACTTGTCAGTCGCCTGAAAAATCACCTAAGTGGGACAGGCTCATGAGACTCCCAGTCTGAAGAAGGGTCTTGACCCGAAACGTCACCCATTCCTTCTATCCTGAGACGCTGCCTGTCCTGCTGAGTTACTCCAGCTTTTTGTGTTTACCTTTGGCATAAATCAGCATCTGCAGTTCCTTTCTACACATCTTCCAAATAGACATGTATTTATACACACAATACAGATGTTCCAGCTTCTGATTAGTTTCTTAGGGACAGAATAAATAAATGATAAATTTGCATAAACAGCTGCAATACTACAAAGTGTTCAATAATTCCGCTGGTGTCAGCTAGAATTGGGCAGGAACTGGAGTAATCCAAACTCATTTGAGAAGCATCCAGCACACAATTCCAAAGAGCAACACAGTAATAGCCTGGCAAGAGATGAGTGTATCATCTCTGACACTGTAATGCTTAAACATTGATACGAGTGATGTAAATCTCAAATAAAACACGTATTGAACTATACTTCGAAGAGGAAAAACTCTTGAAGACTGTTTTTACTGCCTTCACGACGATCTAGATTTTGGCAGGTGGGGATTAATGCCTAGTCTCTTAATGCATTGCTGACATCCCCCATTTTAAAAGCAAGGCCAGCAACTCTACAGGACAATGACGCCAATATAAATCGTCAAATTGCATTCCCAATTATCTATTGGCATGCACACAGCATTTGTTTAGTTGATTGTCATGTGTACCGAGTGAAAAGCTTGTATTAGGAGTCCCTGGCTATTTCTTGAATAGTCACCATCAAGAGGCAGAATTGGCTACATCCTAGCCACAGGAGACCACGGTATATTCATTTTGTTTTACTCTTAACTTTCCTCTTAAAAAGCTTCTGGTGAACCTAATGACTTCTCCTGATACGAACTTACTGCGTTAACATGTATTTCCATGCAAACAAAAATATTAATCCAGTGTGTTAGTAGTTCTATTTCACTGCAGCACAATCATTCAAAATTTCATGGATAATTTAAACAAAGGAGGAAATTTGAATAATATAAATGGCGATTTATTTTACAATATTCTGGGGTGGCTAAACTAAATCCTGAATAAAGGCAATAGCCTTTTGAACTCCACATTGCACAGTATAGCATGAATCCACATGAACAAGGGTAGTTAGGGCAATTTTTCAATTTATAGGTGACCCAATTCAGCTAGGATATTAATAAGTGAAAGTGGAATGGATAATATCAAAGATGAGTGACGTAGTTATCACAGATATCTGGACACATCGATAATCTTTTTTATCAGATCGGATGTGATCAAGGAAATGTTGAGGGAAATCAGATACAATATTTTGAATAATTGGGGAATAAGCAAACCGAATGCGTAAGTTTCAGATCATCATCTGTAGGACAAGGAGGGATTAAAGATGTGTTTTAATTGGACAAAAAGTTAATTAGGTATAGAACTCCACACATCCCAGCTACTTTCACGTCTCTAGTCAAGTTCAGTATTTATTGGCCTGTGCACAGGTACACTGAGGTACAGGTACAATTAAATATTTGTCTGCAGCATTTACAGGCATCACTTCGGCCAATGCTCAAAACATGAATTATACATAAAATGCACAACAGCGAAAAGAAAAAAAGTGAAATGCAAAAACAAGATATACGTGCAAAAAGTGATTAAAAGTCCAGGGTAGCGCAAAAGGTGTTGCGTTGGTGAGATAGTATTAGAGTTGTGTAGGTCGCTGTTCTAAACTGCAGTAAAGTAACCGTCATGAACCTGATGATATGGGACGTCAACCTTTTGTATTGCCCACCCTACAGTAGCAAGAGGAAGAGGTAACTCCCTGATGGTGAGGATTCTGGACGATAGAGGCTGCCGCCTTGAGGCAGTGCCACATGTGAATGCTTCTGATGGTGGGGAGGGCTGCGACTGTGATAGGCGAGGCTGAGTCTGCCACTTTTAGAGCCCGTTATAATGGATAAGGTTTCTGAGTGCTTAGAAGTTCATGATAAAATAGGCCGGTCAGCATGGTTTTGTGAGGGGGAGTCTTGCCTGACAAACCTGTTGTAATTCTTCGAGGAAGTAAGTAGCGGGATAGACAAAGGAGAGTCTGTGGATGTTGTTTACTTAGACTTTCAGAAGACCTTTGATAAAGTGCCACACGTGAGACTGCTATAGAAGATGCTCATTGAGGGGATACTAACATGGATAGCAGGAAGGCAAAGAGTGGCTATAAAGGGGGCTTTTTCTGGTTGGCTGCCAGTGACTTGCGCTGTTCCTCAGGGCTCAGTGATGGGGCCGCTGCTCTTTACATTGTATCTCAATGATTTGGATGAGAGGATTGAAGGCCAAGTTTGCAGATGATATTAAGATAGGTGGAGGGGCAGGTAGTGTAGAGAAAGCAGGGACTCTGCAGAAGGACTTGGACAGGTTGCGAGAGTGGGCAGAGAAATGGCAGATGGAAAGTTACAAACGATGTGAATATAATTCTCAAGGTGATATTAAGGTGTGCATTGAGCAGAAGAGAACTAACTAGCACAGTACCTTCTGCGCCTTCCGTTTATCTGCCCGTTGGTTCTGATGGTAGATGCGACTGAAGTTTGAGACAATTACGGGCACAGGTAAAGCAATAACCAATACACCGCTCAAAGAGCAGATAGATCCAAATATCTTCCCAGCAATGGTCTTTGGTACCATGTCGCCATACCTGCAATAAAAGGAACAAAAATCATTAGTTTCAGTTAAATATCTGCCAGTGTTTTAGGAGGAATCTTCCTGAATAAAAGTCCAGTGGGTTTCCAGTTAATTCCACAGATGGGGATGGGGTTTGGATGATATTTACAATATGTACATCGGAGTTCAAAAATTCATAATTCATTCCAATTTGTAGTTGAGCATCTTTTTCCCATGCACCGTTTCTGACATCAAACAATACACCCTTCTTTTCATCATTATTTTTCTTAGATAGAAATAAAACCAAACTTATTAAATTAAAATGACATATCTATCAAATGTTTAAAAGTGAAAGGCCAGCTATTTATGTTCATGACCTGCAACATCCAGTCTTTCAGTACATGACCGCAGCACAATACACTCAATATTCTTACACCAGTTCCCTTTAATAAAAGGGTAAGCTTTTACATTTCTTTAGAAGTTACTTCCTAATTGCACACAATCCATCGTATCCTGATAGCATGTTTTAAGATTAATTGTTGTTCAGGAAGAATGATCTCAAACTCCAAATACAAATTAATTCTGTCGGGAAGACGTTTCATTAGAGCATGCTATCTTGCGATTGAGACGATGGTGATACACTGGGAGTATGAACTCTTGCCGATTTTACTGTAGCACACTGAATGATCCTTTACTAAAAGAAAAATCAATGCTCCAGCAACTTCCTCCTGCCATTGAGCAGGTAGTTTTTGCAAACAGTGCTGTGAATCAAAGTAAATGAATTTACACCAAAGGGCATTATTGATCCATTCTACCATTGCAAACGAGCAGAAGGGTGAACCCTAGTTCAATGAAAAGAGCAGAGGAAATGTCAATGTGGTGAGGCCACAGCACAGGAGTACATGCATGCTGAACCGCATAAACAGCATTCAATAGACCGCTCGAAGCAATCCCTTTACCAAAGGTTTAGATCAAGTCTCTCTAGTCCTGCTATGTCCAGCTGTGAGTGGTGGTGAATAAATAAACAGCCAACGGGAGGAGGAGGCACCAAAAATGTCCATGGAATAATGGTTCCAGCAAACGAGCAAACAACAAGGACAGAGCTTTTACAACCATTCTCAGGTTAGAAGGGTCTCATGGTTGATCCATCTTTCTTGTCAGCTCCCCTTCCGCACTGAAACTCAGCCAATTCAGTTTAATGGATGTGAAATCAGGGAAATACTAGGATCAATGGGCACAGCAGAGGCTCTTGGGGCCAGGCAGCATCCTGGTGGAATGAACGGAACATTTGTACTCCAGAACTAACCGTATCTTAAGTCCAGCTCTCCGAGTATAGTAACAACATTGCCGTCTAATCTCCATAGTCCTATATAGGTCAGGGGAATCAAGGACCTGAGGACATAAGTACAAGGTGAAGGGGAAAAGATTTAATAGGATTGAGGGGTAACTTTTTCACACAAAGTGTGGTGGGTGTATGGACCAAGCTGCCAGAGGAAGTAGTTGAGGCTGGGATTATCCTAACATTTAAGAAACAGTTAGACAGATACATGGATAGGACATTTGGAGGGATATGGACCAAACGTAGGCAGGTGGGACTAGTGTAGCTGGGACATGTTGGCTGGTGTGGGCAAGTTGGACCAAATGGCCTGTTACTACACTGTATCACTCTATGACTCTATGAGTTACATCCTCTCCACAATCAGCAGGACAAACCCTGACCAGTTAATTACCATCTAAATAGCAACGCTTGATCATGAGAAAATCAATGGAAGGTACTGACAGTGGTGCCCTCCAACAGCATTTACTCACACACAGCTTGCACCTCAATGCCAAGTTTGGGCCTTGTCAGGACCACTTAGCTTCACATCTCATTGGCACCTTGATCCAAATGTGCTGAATTGCAAAGGTGGGGGGGGGGGTAGAGTAACTGCCTTTGTTGTTAAAACATTTTTGGACTACATTAAAATATCCTGGTAAATCCGATGCCAAGGAATATATACTAGTTGGAGTCACGGTTTGCAAAAAGGAATACTGTTGTAGTTGTTGAAGGGCAATTATTACTGCCCTTGGAGATTGCTGGAGGAGTTTGTCAGGGTGGATTCCAACTTCTGTTACTTTGTACCTGATTTTCCCCCATCATTCCCATGAGAATATCCGCTGCCAATTGATAATGTTCAGTTCCATTCACAAATCCATGGGAAATGAAGAAGTGCAGGAAGAACTAAACATAAATCAGACATGGACTGATAGATAACTGGCAATTACTCATGCTACACACGTCAGACAATAAAGGGCCTGTCCCACTTACAGGCGACTGCCGACACATGTCATTGGTCACCGAAATGTTCAACATGTTGAAAATTCAGTGGCGACCAGAAAGACACTACGACTCTTTGGCGACCTCTCACGGCCATAGGCTGTATGGTCGTGAGAGGTCTCCTATGGTCGTGAGAGGTCTCCTATGGTTGTGAGAGGTCTCCAAAGAGTCGTCGCCGCATTTTCAACATTGAAAACGTCGGCGACCTATGATGGGTGTCGGCAGTCGCCTGTAAAGGTCGCGTAAGTGGGACAGGCCCTTAACATTCTTCAACAAAACCTGTCAAACCTCCTCTTGTTGACATTCAACAGCATTACCATGGCCAGATTCCCCACCATTAACATAGTGAGAGGCACAGTTGTCTGCACGATTGCCACAGACATGTATCTCTGAAAGGAACATGTGCAGCAGTACAAAGAAAGAAAGAAACAAACAAACATGATAGCCTGAAATGTCCCTCATCATCTTTTTGAAATATATTGCCTTTCCTTCCTCACCATTTGGCCTAAATACTAGAACATTCTATCTAAACGCACTGTAGGAAAACCTGCAGCAGTTTCAGAAGGTAGCTCAGCTCTATTTAGTTACTACTAAGCACGGAGACAGGTCTTTTAGCCCAACTCACCACGATGGCCAAGATATTAATCCAAGCTATTCCTATTTGCCTATCTCTCTAAACCTCCATGTACCTGTACCAACCCAGCAGTATGAGTATTGATTTCTCTAACTTCAAGTAACTCTTGCTTTCCCTCTCTCTCCTAGTTCTCCAATTAGTTTCACTGTCATCCTGATTAATTTTACTGTTTGTATACCTTGTTGTCACCTTCCCCTCAGCCAACAATGAACCATTCTACATTTCCTGGATCACCGTCTGCTTTGATCTGTCGTTTTCACACCTTACCCTTCCATATCTCTAGTTTCCCTCTCCCCTGACTCTCAGTCCCAAGAAGGGTCTCGACTTGAAACGCCACCCATTCCTTCTCTCCAGAGATGCTGCCTGTTCCGCTGAGATACTCCAGCATGTTGTGTCTGTCTACCTGTACCAAATGTCTTTTAAACGTTGCCACAACTACTTTCTCTCGCAGCTTGTGCCACACACGCAGCACCCTCTGTGTGCTATTAGATTTGGGGAGGAAAGTCATTATTAGTAGATGTACATATTAGTAGATACAGTATGGGGGCAGAAGGTCCCCTCAATACATGCTTAAAAATATTGAGAACAAAAAGCCATAGAGGGCAACGACAGCAGTTTGGCCGTAAAGATCTGGATGTAGTGTGCAAAAGGTTCAATGAAGTCCACACAGTGGTAATGTTCAGCAGATGCAGCTTCAAATGCTGTGCCTTATGGCTTCAGGCTCCGATCTATTCATGAGATCTCCATCACTGACCTTTCCTGACTTTTCACGAAGATTTATACGCTCCATTGCATCCTCATGCACTTGGCAATGCTGCAGCCTTAAATCTGTGCTTCGCAGCATGTGCATGCTGCTGGGTAGTAAATCACACGGTATTACTAAAATATACATGTAATGTTATTTATAACTTGCAATAGATTTTGCATTTAAGGCGGTTTCAATTACTGTAGCTTGTATGTGAAATGCCTGGTTTTCCATTTAATAGCTTATACTATATGAACTTGTTGCATAATGCATTTTAATTTACAAGTGAATACAGTATGTGACAATTTGAAGCTATGTGCTTTCCTGTTTATTATTAGGAAGGCTCTCTGTAGCACATGCGGTGTATAAAATGATGTTTTTGAAATCTACAAATATCTAATTTGCTTCTATCTATTTTAAATCCTACAAATAAGCTGGAGGTAACGGAGTAGCAAGGAATGTTGAAAGTATTTGGCATTAACTGAATATTGCAAAAGCAAAAGATGATATTACCAAAAAATCAATTTAGTCTGTTTAATGAATTACAATTTAATATTCATCATTATAAGGCCAGTGTTGTTGTCAATCAATCAATCAATCAGATTCATTCATCACATCTATCTATATTACTAAAAGTAAGATCTTGACCGCTTTTGACTCACTGCGATGTGATTTCCGAGAGAACGCCGCCACTTACGGCCGTCATTTTTGGCCACCTCGCTCAGAGTCCCCCTCCCCCTCTTTCCCATCGAAGAAAAATCAGAGAGATATTAATGTTTAAAAAATGTTTGCCATTCTCTCTGCTGCCCCTGCTGGTGGGAGGTGGGAGGGACTATAAAACCCAGAAGTAGTGTGCCTCACTCAGTCTCTGCAAGATGGAGGAAGCGAGAGGGTCATGTCTCTCTGAGCTCTGAATAACACTGAACACATGTCTACTCAACTGTGAGTGCCTTAGTGTGGTTTGAAAATGAAAATATAGTTGGTTTGAAGTAAAAAGGCAGTGCAAATGGTTGTTTGGGGGGTTTAGTTTGAAGAAAAAAGGCACTGCAAATGGTTGTTTAGGGGGTTTGGTTTGAAGTAAAAAGGCACTGCAAATGGTTGTTTGGGGGCTTTGGGTTGAAGTAAAAAGGCACTGCAAATGGTTGTTTGGGGGCTTTGGGTTGAAGTAAAAAGGCACTGCAAAGGGTTGTTTGGGTTGAAGTAAAAAGGCACTGCAAATGGTTGTTTTGGGGGTTTGGGTTGAAGTAAAAAGGCACTGCAAATGGTTGTTTGGGGCGTTTGGGATGAAGTAAAAAGGCACTGCAAAGGATTGTTTGGGAGGTTTGGGTTGAAGTAAAAAGGCACTGCAAAGGGTTGTTTTGGGGGGTTTGGGTTGAAGTAAAAGGCACTGCAAATGGTTGTTTGTCTAAACTTGACAACTTCCTGTTTGCACTATATTGATTTTAGATAAAACGCTACCACATATGGCTGTGATTTTTGGCCATCTTACTCAGTCCCCCCCCGCTCATCAGTTGCAGAGGATTCTTCCCATCATTGAAAAATAAAAGTGTTATTAGTGTTTAAAAAATGTTGAGAATCTCTCTCCTATCAATCACAGCATGAAGGCCACACCTTTTCCGGTGGGAGGGAGAGGGATTCTAAAACCCGGAAGTGTGGGTGTGGATCAGTCTGTGCATGATGGGGGAGGGAGATGTCACTACTCTGTCTGAACTGTGAATCAACTGAACACACTGAATGCCTACTGAACTGTGAGTGTGGTGTTTTGTGTGGTTTTATGGTGGTTTCACCCTGCTTGAAATGGTATGAAACTGCATTTGAATGGAGTGTCCTTGCACCCTGCATGAAATGGTATGAAACTGCATTTGAATGTGGTGTCGTTGCACCCTGCATGAAATGGTATGAAACTGCATTGGAATTTGGTGACCTTGCACCCTGCTTGAGTCCATTTGGCCCACAATGTCCATACTAGCCCTCTGGAGGCCAGTAGTCCCTGCAGCCAACAACACCCATACCAGCGCTCCAGAAAGCCCCCCCCCCTCCCCACTGGCCACCAATATTGGAATTGGTGGAGAGGTGGAATATTGCGTCGGGGGACCAGCCCTCCCGCTTAGTCTAGTACACAATAAAGTGCAGTGAAATGAACTTGCCAGCAGCGGTACAATAAAAAAGAACACACAATACACAATAAAAAATTAACACAAACATCCACCACAGTTGAGAATGCTGCGTGTCCATGCTGCGCCCGCTGCTAAAGCTCCGGGCCCGACTCCGGGAAAGGCCGCACCAATCCATGGTGTTAGGCCGCGAGGGAGGTGATATGGAAATTCAACATTATAAGGGCCAGTGCTGTTGTTTATATGTTAAGTGGTTCCAACCACAATCCTACACATAACAGACGCAGTGTTATGTAAGTGAGTGGTTTAGAAACACGATGATGAAGAAAAACACATGGGATTTTAGGTATGTAAAAAATTAAATACCTTAGCTTGTCTTTACATTCAATATAAATGTTGTACAGTTTCAGTATTTTTCAGGAATTACTACTAGATTTCAAGACATTACTCTTGGATAATCTCAATCTAGAGCAGCAGAGTGCTATACAACTGTCGGGTTAGCCTGGGCCACGAAACAGATGATTATAGACTTCAGAGGTGCTGTGCATGGCAGAATCTCCCAGAGGGCCACGGTGTGCAGGGGGAGCCGCCGAGCTGGCCCCTGCTCGTAGGATCCGGTGGATTGCGGCCTGCAGGGGGAACTGCTGAGCCGGCCCCTGCTCGTCCCCCAAAGATCAGAGACCAGGAGGACAGAGCTGGTGTGGAAGACGGATGCGAGGGACGAGGAACAAGGCCAGTAAAAGAGGAGAGGGAACCAGGGTCTGGCTCCCAGCGCCGTCAAAGTATTCTTCAGGAGGCGCCCCGAGGGAGTTTACAGTTTAGTTTATTGTCACGCGTATCGAGGTACAGTGAAAAGCTTTTGTTGCGTGCTATCCAGTCGTCAGAAAGACAATACATTCCTGGTAAAATAGCTGGGGAAAAATTAAAATACCTGGGTATTGAAATCACTAGAAGATATCAAGACATGCTTAATGCAAACTATAACCCTGTACTTAAGAAACTACATAATTTAATTAAATTCTGGAAAACGCTTCAGATGTCCTTAATAGGTCAAATAAATCCCATAAAAATGATTTTTTTAATCATAAATTCTATACCTGTTCCAATCAATCCCAGTATACTTACCCAAAAAGTTTTTTTTTAATTGGACTTGGATATTACCAATTTTATTTGGGATTATAAGTCCCATAGAATACAAAGACCATACCTGAATAAACCCAAAGCAGTAGGGGGATTAGCACTCCCTAACTTCATGTATTATTATTGGTCGGTAAATATTAGAAATATGATTCAATTGTTGGATAACTCTCCTCAACAACCGGAGTGGATCGTTATGGAGAAAGAGGATTGCTCTCCTTTTAATATTGGTGCGATCCTTCTCTCACCAATGACGGTGAATAATACAAATTATAACAAAAACCCAATTATACAGAGTACAATCAGAATTTGGAAACAAATAAAATACAACTTAAAATTAAGAAACTTATCTCTCCTATCTCCTATTGCTAAAAACCCTCTGTTTAAACCCTCAAATATAGATAAAGCATTTATACAATGGGAAAGAGCAAGAATTAAAACTTTGGGAGATTTGTATGATACGGAAAACTACTATCATTTAAACAATTACAACTAAAATACAATCTGGGTAACAATCAGTATTTTAAATATTTCGAAATATATGATTATCTGAAAAAAACATGCACAAGAATTTTACAAAATGCCATCAGACTTACTAGATGAAGCAATGAATAGAAAGGCGGAATCAGCAAATTTAATTTCATATATATAATATTATACTAAATGCAGTAATACCAACAACGGAAGGTATCAGAGGTGAGTGGGAAAACGAATTAAGCATAAAAATTTCCAATGAAAGGTGGGAAGAGTACCACCTTTCACTGGAAATTTTTATGCTTAAATGCTCAATAAACGTAAGACACACTTTAATACAATTTAAAATGTTACACAGATTATACTACTCAAAAACTAAATTAAATAAATTCTTCCCCTACGTCTCACCAATTTGTGATAAATGCCAGTTTCAAGAAGCTACTATAGTGCACTCATTCATCTTTTGTACAAAAATTCAAAGGTTTTGGATTGAAATCTTTGAAATTTTCACAAAATTGTTTAAAATGAAAATGACACCAAAACCAGAATGGATTATTTTTGGAATGACAGAAGGTAGTTCAGAATTAAATGTGTATCAAAAGAATCTATTTGATTACGGCTTAATAATAGGAAAAAATCTCATCTTAAAATTCTGGAAAAATGCCCCTATACCAACATTAAATATGTGGATTTCAACTATGTTTGAAACATTACATCTGGAAGATATGAGACTCCGCCTGGCAGGAAGATCAGATCGTTTCTATCAGACGTGGTATGCATTCATAAAATTGCTACAAAGATAGGGTGCAAGAATACCTCGGGTCGTGGTAGGGGGGATGAAATACTACTGAGTTGGTAGATTCCTTTTGCGTGATATATATAATATAGTAACTGCCTTTTTTTTTCTTTCTCTCTTTTTCTCTCTCTTTTTTTTCTTTTTTGTTTCTAGGGTCTATCTCTTAATCCCCTTTCTCTAATTCTTTGACCAAGGGTTCTCTTTTTTTCCCCTTTGGCACGCTCTTTCACTTTCACAACTCTTTTCACCTACTTTACTCTCTTTGTTTCTATTCTTTTTTCTTAAAAGCCATAAAACTATGGGGTACAATGATTGTAACAATATATATGTGATGTACACTGATGTATTTACCTCTATTAAATTTTAAAACATTAAAAAAAAGAAAGACAATACATGATCACAATCAAGCCATTAACAGTGTATGATAATGTTTAGTTCAAGGTAAAGCCTGCAAAGTACGATCAAGGATAGTCCGAGGGTTATCAAAGAGGTAGATAGTAGTTCAGGACTGCTCTCTGGTTGTGGTAGGATGATTCACTTGCCTGATAACAGGTGGAAATAAACTGTCCCTGAATCTGTAGGTGTGCGTTTTCACACTTCTGTACTTTTTGCCCAATGGGAGAGGGGAGAAAAGTGAGTAGCCAGGGTGTGTCTCGTCCTTGATTATGCTGCTGGCCTTGTCGAGGCAGCGTGAAGTATAAATGGAGTCAATGGAAGAGAGGTTGGTTTGTGTCAGGCACGTGATGTGAGTAACTACTCGGGGTAGGCACTCAGTCAGATTAAAAAAAAATAAACCGCGCATGCGCAGATTGTTCTCTCTGTACAAATAAAAAATAAAAATAAAAACAGTAACAATTCAATTTTCCCAAGGCTTCCTAGTCTATTCTGAATTACTGAATGGGTGGGGGGGGGGGGGGGGGGTGAAGGGTGATGGCAGGTGCAGAGATGGTGGGAAAAACGGGAGCACACAGGGAAAAGTTGAATCAGTTGTGATCTTATTGAAAGACAACACTTGTTCAAGGGACCAATTGGGGGGAGAGTTCCTTTCACAGCGTGTGGCGAGTCTGTGTCAAGGGTAAAGTTGCGGCAGAGCAAGACTGTTGAGAATGAGGGGGTCGGGGATAATGGCAGTAACTCGCTCACTCACCGCTGCCGCAGCTCTCCGGGCATGAAGCCACGCACTGTAGCCGGGGATAGAAGCAGCTCGGGGAGCTGCCGAGTGGCCGCCGGGACCCGGCAGCAGAACTGGCCGCCACTTCAGCGCCTTCTGCCGGCCTGCTCACTTCTGGCAGTGCTCTCCGTCTGAACACCTCTCACCTGCCACACGCTCATGTCAGCGGCTTCCTGCAAATCCTTAAATTCCCACAGCCGAGTAACCTCAATCGCTCTGTCGGAATTTAAGGATTTGCGGGACATGAGTGAGGCCAGCGAGAGGCAGGAGAGAGGTTTTGCACGCCTCCGTGCAAGGAGCGTCACAAGTGGCATGCTCCCGACCCCTCCTTCACAACATTCGTGCCCTCCTCGCAACTTTACCCCGGGCCAGATTCCCCAAATGCTATGAAAGGAGCTCTCCCCCCACCCCCCGGGAAATACGGTATTTAAAAACATCACCAACAAATGTACTTACCACGTCATTCTTCTCCATTCTTCTCTCCCAGTTTCCAAAGATACACTTAAAATAATGCCAATCCATATTTGAAAACTCCATCAAGAAACTAGCGCTGCCTATGCGCAGTATGCTGCTGCGCCTGCGCAGTGCTGCAAAGGCAGAATTTCTGCTGCCTTCAGCCCCGCTTGTCATTGACGGCTTCTAGCATGGCTGACGGCACGTGGGCTGCACAGACCTTCCCATTCCCGTGCTGCGGATGAAAGGCACGGAGATTTATGCCTACCTAAGAGATCGATCTCTTAGATAGGCATAATTCTCCCATGCCTTTACTATTTATTTTTAGTAATTACTATGTTATAATTTTAGTCAGGGTAGGCAAGGTAGGCACTGCCTACCCTGACGGCACGTGCCTGGTTTGTGTGATGGTCTGGGCTGAGTCCACAATTCACAACAATTTCTTGCAGTCGTGGATGGTGCTGTTCACAAACTAAGCTGTGATGCATCCTGATAAAATGCTTTCTATGGTGCATATGTAGAAGTAGGTTAGAGTTGTAGGGGACATTCAAGATTCAAGAGAGTTTATTGTCATGTTTCCCAGATAGGACAATGAAATTCTTGCTTTGCTTCAGCTCAACAGAATATAGAAGGCATGACTACAGAATAGATCAGTGTGTCCATATACCATTATATAAATATATACACACATGAATAAATAAAAACAGTTAAAGTGCAAATGAACAGATAATGGGCTATTAATGTTCAGAGTTTTGTTTGAGTTGAGTTCAATAGACTGATGGCTGTGGGGAAGTAGCTATTTCTGAACCTGGACGTTGCAGTCTTCAGGCTCCTGTATCTTCTACCTGAAGGTAGTGGGGGGATGAGTGTGTGGCCAGGATGGTGTGGGTCCTTGATGATGCTGCCAGCCTTTTTGAGACAGTGACTGTGATAGATCCCCTTGATGGTAGGGAGGTCAGAGCCGATGATGGACTGGGCAGTGTTTACTACTTTTTGCACCCTTTTCCACTCCAGGGCGCTCAAGTTGCCGAACCAAGCCACGATGCAATCGGTCAGCATGCTCTCTACTGTGCACCTGTAGATGTTAGAGAGAGTCCTCCATAATCTTCTCAGGAAGTAGAGGCGCTGATGTGTTTTCTTTCTAATTGCATCAGTGTTCTCAGACCAGGCGAGATCTTCAGAGATGTGCATGCCCAGGAATTTGAAGCTCTTGACCCTTTCCACCATATAAACGGGACTGTGGGCTCCCATCCTACCTCTTCCAAAGTCCACAATCAGTTCCTTGGTTTTGTGGTGTTGAGGGCCAGGTTATTATGCTGGCACCATTTGGTCAGTCGGTCGATCTCTGGGTGGTCCAGGAGAAGTTGTTGATGATATTGACTCTCAGGAATTTGAAGTTTTCACCCATTTCTACTTTGGCACTATCAATGCAAACTGGGGGTATGTGTACCGCTTCACTTCCTGAAGTCTATCACTATCTCCTTCGTCTTGCTGACATTGAGAGAAAGGTTACTGTCCCAACACAAGGACATAAGGTTCTCGATCTCCTTCCTGTACTCCGTCTCATCATTATTTGATAACTGGCCCACAATGGTGGTGTTGTCTGTGAAGTTGAAAGTTGCATTAGATTATACATGGCTGTGCAGCCGTGGGTGTACAAGTCGAGGGTGTAAAGAACAAGGTTGCCTTGTGGAGCGCCCGTGCAGAGGATTATCGTGGAGGAAGATTTGTCTCCTATCCTCTTTGATTAGGGTCTGTTGGTCAGGGAGTCGAGGATGCTTTGAAGGAACAAAGGTGGAGAGGTGAGGAGAGGACGTCGGTTCAAAGGTGGAGATGTGAGGAGAGGACGTCGGTTCACAGATCCACACATCCAGCTGCAGGCCTTCAGCAGCCTGGGGCTTGCCTGGAATGGAAGCTCATAACAACTAGAGTGCAGACTGGACTTTGAAAATGGCACCAAAATAAGCACTTCTTGCACACTGGATCAGTAGATTATTTCTGTACACTTTGCTAATCAGGGATGTGCTTCGTTATGGCAATACTCGACTGGACTGTTTGTAAGAAAATAATTTTGCCGTGTGTTTGCACTTTGCACATGTGACAATAAACGTACTACTGAAACATTAATAACTGAACAGTTTGGAAATTATTGCAGACCTGTTATTTTCAATTTTGAAAAATGTTGTGCTTAGATATGAGTATTTTTATCTGCGTCCGGAAATGACCTCATATGGCATCATGCCGCTGCTTGCCTTGCAATAGCTCTTGCAGCTTTGGCACAAGGCCTTGGATATCAGTGCGTTGGGTTCTTCAAGGTTTCAATGTTGCCATATTCTAATCCGGCCCCTGGATCATTGAATTAAATTTACCTGTAAATCTACCAGATTAAAGCTGACTCACATCCAAGAAGGCATCAGGGTTGTGCACAAGTTCAGCACGTGAGCACTTACAAGTTATCTTGCATTATCATTTGGAGAGATTTGAAAATTTGGAGGGCTCTTCTGAACACTTAAGCATGGCATGACCATCCCCAGGGACGTCCTGTCTAACTACTTTGTTTGACCCAGCAGCGGTGGTGGTACAAGGGCATACAATTGGAGTGACCCTGGGAGCTTCAGAATGGAAGACCACTTCCTGCTCATTGTTCCGTGTCACCCTGCCTCAGTTGCTGATGTAGAACTCTCCCTAACAATTGCGTTTCAATGTCATTATAATTGAGTGAGGGGTGGAAGATTGCAATCTTCACGTGGTCAACCCGGTATGCACAATCAAATAACATCAAATAGAAAGTTGCCCTACAATTTTAGGCTGTGCACGCCATACACAAGAAGAAGAGATCATTGAGTGAGTTGGCTGGCTCTCTCGGTGTCAATCTGGGCCTTTAGTGTGGTAGAACCGGTGAGGCAAAGATTGGTGTGGGAGATGGGACGGACTCTACCTGAAACATGCTGGCACCAGGGTCCTGGCAAATCACATAGTTAGGTCTGTTGACGGGCCTTTAAACTTTATCCACAGATTAGAAAAGTGTGGATAACATTAAAGGGAAGGAATGTGCAGTAGAGGTTACCACAGTCTCCATAATATGACAGGAAGCTTAAAAAAGGTTAAGAGTCTAACGTCATGCAACACGGGAACCATTTTGAGAAGAGAGATGGTAAATACAGGACTGAAGGTTTTGTATGTAAATGCGTGCAGTACACAAAGCATGGTGAATGATGAGCTTCTGGGAAAACACAGGATCTTTTCATCCCAAAGAGAAAGAAACATACCAAGGGGAGACACTGTGGCTGACAAAGAAAGTCAAAGATAGCATAAAAGCAAAAAATACCCAGTGTCTCAGCTGTCTGTGGCAATGGATTCCACAGGTTCACCTCCCTCTGGCTGAAGACATTCCTCATCATCTCCATTTTGAAGGTAAATCCTTTTATTCTGAACTGGAAACATTTTTTCCACATCCAGTCTAGGCCTTTCGTTATTCGGTAGGTTTCAATGAGATTCCCCCTCATCCTTCAAAACTCCAGTGAGTACAGGCTGATAACCTTCAAGTGCTCCTCGAATGTTAAGCTAATCATTCCTGGGATCATTCTTGTAAATCCCCTCCAAAGTCAACACATCCTTTCTCAGATATGGGGCCCAAAACTGCTCACTATATTCCAAAAGTAGTCTGAAGAAGGATCTCGACCCGCAACGTCGCCTATCTCCTTCGCTCCTTAGATGCTGCTGCACCCGCTGAGTTTCTCCAGCCTTTTGTGTAACCCTCGTAGTCTCGCCAGTGCCTGATGAAACCTCAGAATTACATCCGTGCTTTTATATTCTAGTCCCCTCGCTAACATTACATTGTCCCTCCTTACTGCTGACTCAACCTGCAAATTAACCTTTTCAAAATCCTGCACCAACTTTACAACAGTGATTTCTGAATCGCCTCCCCATTTAAAAAATAGTCTACACCTTTATTCCTGCTACCAAAGTGCCTGACCATACACTTTACTACACTGTATTCCATTTGCCACTTCTTTGTCTACTCTCCCAACCTGTCCATTTCCTTCTGAAACCTCCATGCTTCCTCCACACTACCAGCCACTCCATTTATCTTCGTATTATTTGCAAACTTGGCCACAAAGCCATCAGTTCCATCTTCCAGATCATTAACATATAACAAGAAAAGTAGTGGACTCAATACTGACTCTGGCGGAACAGCACTAGTCACCGAAGGCCAACCAGAAAAAGTTACCTCTATTCCCACTCTTTGCTTTCTGCCAGTCAGCCAATCTTCCATCCATGCTCGTACCTTGCCTTTAATACCCTGGCCTCCTATCTTGTTTAAAAGCCTCATGTGTGGCACCTTGTCAAAGCATTCTGAAAATGTAAGTAAAGATTACAGTGGCACGGCGTTAGAGTTGCTGCCTTACAGCGCTAGATGCCCGGATTTGTTTTATGAAGGTATTCTTAAACTACGCTGGATCATTTATTAGCAAGAGTATTTTAAAAATCATCTGCTAAAGCCGTGAACGCCGACAACGGGACAGATTTTACGTAGGGGATAAAAGAAGGTACACAGTTTATTTTTACATAAAAACGTGCTTCTTAGGAAGCCTTTAATCAAATTTTCATGTTGTGAAAAGGGGACAAAAAATATATACGAACCTGCAGTATTTTTCCTGCCGACTGTGGGTTAAATTCACCGCAAACCGCAACGTTCCAATCCACCGCGTTCCACTAAAACCCACTTGCAAGTTGATTTAAATGGCCATTGATTTACGGGAATTAAACACTAAATTCCTTCCATTTGGCCCATAAATTCATGAAATTTAGATTTTAAAATCATATTATATTGTGAATTATTGTGTGAATGTTATTTGGACACTTAGGCATTTTAAAAATGTTTATCTTTTCTTAAGAAATGGATAGATGTTTAGATCTAGTAATTGAATTTTGTAATTAGCCACAATTAGGTAACTAACTAATTATATGCTTTAATTTCAGGTCATCCAAGTAAGATTGTTTCATATTTGTTTCAGAATGCTTCAATCTATAATAACTGCATATTTCATTGAGTTCTCTTAATTTTTAAGAAAGTTATGGGCTTTTGACTGTCCTCGATCACAGCTTTTGAGTTAAGTCAATGGAAAGGCAATGGGGAACAAGATGCTAATTACTGAGTGTGAAAATGGCCATAACTTTTTTAATAGTGAAGGTATGAGTGTGAATTAGGTGTCAAATTAAACTTTGTTTTATGCTTTATCTGCTGGGATAAATTGCAGACTTGATTTTTAAAATCTCAACATTTTGTAACATTGCTACCATGTGCTCATTAATCTATCTGCTGCCTGTGTATCTATCTATGGCAGTATTGGTAGGTGTGACCACCACAGAGTCTTTGTGAAGTCCCATATCTTCAGGCAGAGCATAGTACCATCGTATTAATAGGATAGTCAGAGCAGAGTCCAGCGGCTCATATTCTGACAACTGTCAGGTGTGGCACATTGGCAACAGGATTATTGCATTCCATCTGGCATAGTCTACATTTCCATTTGCCATGGAACCAACTCTGGTTCAATTCGGAGTGCAAAAGAACATGTCAGGAGCTATACAGGACCTACATAAATATTATTTATATTTCACAATTTTTTAGACTTTAATTTAGTTGCAGCAAACTTTTACAAAGAGTTCTAAGTTCTACTGCTCTGTACTTCTTGTTTAATTTCCCCAATCTAGATGGGTTCATGGCCAAACACAGATAATCGTATTGGAGGACTATCTACATAGTTTCAGTACATTTTTTGCTGCTTTTGTTTAATGTTTTATGCATGAGTCTGATATTTTGGTTTTTAGCTTAATCCCATCTGAATCTTCCAATATTTCTTTCCCTTTCTGTAAAATGTTTAAAAAGTTAATTCGTGTTAGTACTTTTAATCCCTAATTTGATTACTCTAACTAATATTTGACCTTCATAGGTCATTAACCTGCCTGACTGCATGATTGTCACTGGAGCCCACCAATATTCAACAACTGTGAGCTGGACACAACATCCAGTAAAGGAAACCCATACTATGTCGGTCATGGAAGCTTTGTCTTTAGATTGCTTTTAGATGAATCATGTTGTTGTGTTACTGCCCGAAACTGGGCCACTAATTTATCTCTTCTTCATATGAATCTGCTTCTATTTAATGTCTCTGGTAAATTTCCACTTCCAATGGTTTCATCAATTAATTCCATTCATTACGTGGAGATGGATGGCACGTCAGTACACAATGACTTGTGGAAAATGAATTTGAAGAACAGTCGAGATGAAATTTTCTGTTTTTGCTTCCTGTGAACATTTGGGGTGAATGGATTTTTGGGTGAAAATGTACCCATTATTTTGGCGTAAGTGTTTTCATAAAGAGGAAATTTACATATATGCAATGTTCATCACGGTGATTTAACAAAACCCCATAGAACATAGGAGAGCAATAGTCCAGGAACAGGTCCTTCAGCACACAATGTCTGTGTTTAACGTGGTGTTAAGTTAATATCTTCTGCCTGCACTGGTGGGAGAGTTTAGAGAGGCAGGAAAATGGGATTAGGTGGCAGAGATCAGCCATGATTGAATGGCGGACTAGACTCGATCGGCCGAATGACCTAATTCTACTCCTATAATTTGTGAACGTGAATTTGTTTGTCAAAAATGAAATGTTCCCACTGCTGGTGGAGCTATCCTTGATTTCTGTAATGTAGCAGTGTCATATGTGGCACATTGCAGGGACAAAGGCTGGAAGATATCTTGCAAGAATCTTGAGGCAGGGTTCTCAGAGCCTGACTTTGATTTTCTGAGCAGAGCTGGTTCTTCTTTGCTAATTGAGATTTGTTTGGTTTTGTTTGGTGAAAGTGTGGTCCTTATTCAACCAAAAGCTCATGGAATGGATCAGTTTGGTTGAAGACTTTCTTCTGTGATGGTGGAGCTCCTGGGAGAATGTCAAACTGGATTATCCACCTGGCACGTCTGACAGAACATGATTTTAAACACTTCAACTTTGTCTCTGGTGTTCACATGCCGAGTCCTCCCATCATTAATGGTGGGAATAGTGTTAAATGACTAACTGTTTACCATCTTCCATGAATGGGTGAGACAGGACTGTAGATCTGATCTGATTTGTCTGCTGGGTTTGCTGTTGAGCATGCTTCACCAGGTTGTCCAACCATCTTGGTTCTTGGTTCTTGGTTACTTGGTCCTCCAAAATATTCCAACTGGAATTTAAACTGGAGGTGGTGAAGGGAGGGTTTTAGCCAGGGGTTCTGCCAATCAACCCCTCTTCCACCCCCTTACCAGTATCCACCTATCACTTTCCAGACTTCTCCTTACCCCATCTGTCTTTCAGCTTTCTCTCATCTACCACAATTAGTCTGAAGTAGGGTCCTGACCCAAGGTGTCGCCTATCCATGTTCTTCAGAGATGCTGCCTGACGCGTTGAGTTACTCCAACACTTTTTGTCTTTTTTTTCTTCACCCGGTTAATGTCTCATTTGAGGGTACACCAGGGGTTTTCCCCAGCATGTCCTCCTGTCTACTCATTCAACCAGGGTTGATGACTGGCGGTAAGCAATGTTAAATAAGCCAGCGGGGGAAAGTGGTCGAAGGGCATGATGAGGAAAATGAACGAACTAACTTCCAACAGTTTTGCATCACAGGAACTACGATTTAAGGTAAATGTTACTTGCTTCTAAGAAATGTGTCTATCAAGGTATGTATGAATATGTAATGGCAAAAATCCCAATATTATGCAAGACATAATTATGCAACTCCACAGATGGAGGTTTAGTAGAACTTTCTACTCAGCCTTTGTCTTAATTATATCGTAATTCCAATTTCTGAATTATACTTTGCATTTTAAGTTGTAACATTTATTTAAGAAAGTATAAGTAAACCATTGAACCTTTCCTATTACTCACACATAAAATACATTAAAAAGTTACAGTTCATGTCTAATCATTGACCTGCAAAAACCTCAAAAGCACCGCCTGCAAAGGAGTAGAATGTCACTGGATGTCTGCCTTTAACTAAAGGTGTAGAAGTTTGGAACATGTTGACAGGTAACTTTGACATTATTCAAACTGCATGTTTCAGTCTATAATTTCTCAAATAACCTAATGAAGTTAGTTTTAATGAATTTAATGTATTAATTCAAGGTTTTCTTCATTTGACAAAAAGATGATTCCCCTAAATATTTCAACAAATAGTTGCCAACAGTCATCTTTTGATTATACGCAGAAGATAGACACAATAAGCCGAAGTAATTCAGCGGATCAGACAGCATCTCTGGGGAAATGGAATAGGTGACATTTCAGGTTGAGACCCTTCTTCAGACTAAAGAAGGGTCTTGACCCGAAACGTCACCTATTCCTTTTTTCCAGAGATGCTGTCTGACCCACTAACTTACTCCAGCTTATTATGTCAATCTTCAGATTAAAACAGCATCTGCAGTTCCTTCCTACGCATACACCGAACATAGATCTATTTAGAAATAAATTATCCCTTTTATCCCTATTTGTTATTTTTAATTCCTTTAAAAGGCTAATGAAGAGTTTAAAACAAAAATCTCAGCATTCGCTCACTTTAAAAAGAAACCTAGAAATAGCTATCATTAGATGTCATCTTGTTTTCTATTTTATGCCCATTTCATTTCAATTGTTTTGGATTAAACTGGTTGTGTCAGTAACATCGTCAGGATCTTGCCTTGGAAGAGTTGCTGGGTCTGACAGTATGAAGGAGTTGAATAACAGCAGCAGATGCAATTATTAACCTGGGGTGCATCACCAATCTGTTTGGGGGAGTTGATTCATCTGCTCTCTCATACTGCTAAGAAGAATAACTGTGCATGGCAAAATTCCCAGATGATGTCATCAGCATAATGTTTAGGTGATGAATATATAAAGCTGAACATAAATAGAACAACCATACTTTTTAAACACTGAAAGTTAATAATTCTTCACTATCCATTAAAACCATTTAACTTCCTTTGGTTATTCGAGAAATAATAGACTGGAACAAGCAGTTGTAATAATTGCAAAATTATCTATCAACTCCTTCCAACGCTCTGCACCTGTAGTTAAAGGCAGGAATCCAGAAATTGTCATCAGTAACATCCTTCTCCTTTGCAGGAGGCACCGTTGCAGTTTTGTTTAAGATCAATGATTTGACATGAACTTTGACTTTTCATGTATTCTTTCTGTTATAAAAAAAGCCTAACTGAATGAAATGCTGAGATTTTATTAGTGAATACTTAACCGTTAACCTTTAATGCCTATTTCTGATGTAAATTCCATGCGTAAGTCCTAATCTTTATTGGCTTTCTGTGTATTTTTTTTAAGAATTAAGCGTACTGTCCTAGTTTGCTGTCTGTAAGAATACTTCAGTCTGATTGCCAGCTTAATTAGCTTGCTGATACCACTGATACTTGCTGACAACACAACATTCTGAAAGAAGGCGGCACACTTTTACATATCACATTGGAAGAGACGAAATCCATGCTGCAAAACCTAATTGTCTTTCAGGGCAGATATCTTTAAGGCCAGTGGTGACTCCTACCTCTTCGTTACTGACTGGGAAATTTGTCTGTATGAGGAAGGAGAGTTATTAAAACATATTTTAAATTAGGATTTGTACTGAAACAGTAACCCAATTTTTATTTTTTGACATGTACACAGCTTCACAGTCCGGAGTGAAGAAAGGCAGAGATAGATGAATTCTTGATTAGTACGGGTGACAGAGGTTATGGGAAGAAGGCGGGAGAGTGGGGTTAGGAGGGAGAGATAGATCGGCCATGATTGAATGGCGGAGTAGGCTTGATCGGCCGAATGGCC
This sequence comes from Raja brachyura, assembly GCA_963514005.1. The sequence goes on along the minus strand of OY740800.1, from coordinate 7,764,950 downwards.
TAATTCTACTCCTATCACTTATGACCTTATGAACTTATTTGTAATAGGAAGTGGCGTGTGTATAGAATTGGGAACGAGTTCAATATATTATCGGGGATAAATTGAAACTTGCAGAGATGAAAAGGAAAATTGGAAGATTGATAGAATTATATTCAAACACTAAACAGATCAGGAAGCAACATCAGAGAGATAGAAATAAAATTAGCAGGTTAATAGCCTATCATTAAAATTTTCCGATGGAAGGTCATTAACGTAATGACGTTAATGTAACATTAACGTACATTAACGTGGCGTCATTCACCTTTCCTCGCTCCGCAAATGCTATTTGACCTGCTGAGCATTTTTTGCATCTTGTATTTCTATTTCAGATTCTCAGCAACTGCATCATTTTTCTTTTGAATAAAAATATTCTTTTGCTAAGAATCCTTATTTAAAACTGACCATCGTCTTGTTTGTCAGTCCAGTCACAATATATGTAATGGTGTTTCTATTGTGACCACAATAAAATATTAGCTGATATAATACCAACTTTTAATGGTTTCAGAAATACAATAAAACAGATTACAAGATTACACCGATTGCTATGACAAAAAAATAATAATTACAGCGGATGGTTGTAATTTCAGTTTCAAGTTTAGAAAGCATGTTCATTTTATGCTGGAACACATAATTTTAATGAAACAAAGTGAATAAATTATATGACCTGAGGCATAGCTCCACGGTAATTGCTTTACATGACAACTTCAAAGTGAAGCCAGCAAAGACAAAAGTACATTTGATATCGTGCTCTCATTATAGGATATGTACAGCATGTTGCCAGTGTGCAAGGTAACTTAACAGCCCCTTTTATATTAACACCAGCTTCTATTTTGCATTGCCCAGCCTTCATTCACTTTAATCAGTCGTTTTCAAACCGTACCATGTAGCTAACTCTACAGCCATCCCATCAACCTCACCCTCGGGCTGAAGCAGTGCTCAGAAAGCTCTGCATTCTATTGCGCTTTGAGTTGTGTTTCTGATTTCATCTCTTCTCCATTATTAAGGACCCTGCGGAGAAATGTGTGCTTGCTTATAAGTTCTGCACATGTAATGTGGTCCCAGCTGTGTACTGAACTAACTCTGCTTTAAACATTTGGGAATTTTAAGCTCAAAAGAAGCAAATTCCAGAAGTGGAACACATGAGGTATTATATCACATATTTTGAACATGTGATCAAGGACAAAAGTTGACCTCATTCACGTCCGAAATCACCAAAGACCTAACTATACCTTGCTGATTCTGTTCCCATAGTCTACCCTCAGATCCCCCAAAAGTATTCTGTACAAGGTGATGTTCATAATGTTAGTTCTGACTTACTGTTGCCTACTTCTCCAATGCTTCAGATTTAAAATTCTCTTTCTCATGTTAAGCCCTCCCATGCTAGTTACTATGGGGCACCTCTGCCTACAGCCTGTCTGTTTTTTTTCCCTTCTTTTTTTTATTTTAGTTTGTCTAAATTGTGTTTTGGGGTTACTTTAACTTTTCTATGTGGGGGAAGGGGGCAGAGTAAGGGGGAAACTGTTTCCCAGTCGCTTCCTGGCGGGGACGTAACTATTTCTCCGAGTCACGTCCTCGCCCCTTCCTCGCGGCCTACCACCTGGATCGGAGCGGCCTTTCCTACCGGAGACCGGGAACCGGACCAGAGCTGCAACAGCGGCGGCGCGGCGTTGAATTCACCGCGGAGCGGGCGAAGTCTACCTGGATCGCCATTTGGAGCTCTGGAACGTTGGATCTGCAGCATCGACATCGTGGAGCTGTGGTTCGAGGAGCTCACAACGCGGGCGGCGCTGGCCGACATCGCGGAGTCCTGGGGCCCTTTGCTGAGGGCCGCCAGTGTTGAATCTCTGCCCGTCGTGGCCTGGGGACGTCGGGAGCTGCAGACTCCGGTGGGAAGCGGCCGTTTTGGAGGTCCAAGCCGCTGAGGTTGGCCTCCAGTCCCGGGCTTCCTGTAGCGACGACTGCGGAGGGTTCCGGAGGCCCCTCACAGTGGGAAACGTTTGATTCTGCTGTGTGGGGATTTTTGTATGTTTAAATATATTGTGTGTTGTGTTCTTTATTTTAGTGTATGGCTGTATGGTGATCACATTTCACTGTGCCATTTGGCACATGTGACAAATAAATGTCACAAATCTTGTAACTTGTATCTTGCTTGTGTCCATCCATGTAATCCTAAACTCAAACAATATATCCCTGTTTGTCTTTTGTAGCCACATTATTTTCCACGTTTTATCCCCGTCTCTTTGTCCTCTTCATGCAATTGCGTCTTCAGTTTTCTAGGTCCCAAAATGTAGAATTTCTTCCACCTTTTGATGTTTCCAGATTTCTTTAAATCCCTCCACGATTTCAGATGAACACCTTCTTCTTTATCTGGACCTATCGATTTATTATATCTGTTTACATAGATTAGAATGTATGGTGTTGTTTTTGTTAGCTCAGATCACGTGGAGGAGCTGTGGTCATACATAACCAAAATGGAACGTGTAGGCTCTTGAGTAATCATTTCACCCAAGTTGAGCACGTAATTTGCAGGCATAATCCTTCCCCCATGGAAGTAAAAGGCATCCCTTGTCTATAATTGCTTTTGACGTGTGTCAAGAACATGACATCTTTTTTGCCTTTGAATCCTCTGCCATGTTCTATGTTCAAAAATACAAATGTGACTCTTCCTCCCATATTCCTTTGGATAACTGATGTAATATTAAACATTGCATTCAGTTTGATTAACACCTAATGTTAATCAACTATTAAATGGCCAAACAGCACATATTCCCTCATTACTTATATTAAAAAAATTGCCTGCCAAATCCGAAGTTTCTGGATGTTCCTGTCAAATAACACGATGAAGCATGACAGTTTACAATGTCGCCCTTAGCATCATTGGGACAAGGAGGACTTGTCAAAAAACATAGCAATATGATCGCGCCCTTGATGGCGCCCGGCACTTTTCCAACCTGTGTCCTCAGGCGTTCTACACATAAGAATTACAATAGGCCTCCAATGGGATAAAGAGAGATATACATTCTTTATGATGTACACCTGTCACAACTTTTAGTCTTGCCTTCATTTTAAATTAAAAGGGTTATCCAGAGATCAAGTCCTTGGATGATGGTGTCTTTAAGATTGAAGTCACCAGTGGTCCTTGAGTTTTGGCATGGGTCAGAAGATACAGTCAAATTAGGTCATTGAGTGATCATGGATGGAGTGGGTGACAGCAAAGGGGAGGGGAATGGGAAAGTGGGGGCAGTCTCTGGGCATTTTAATTATAGCTGTCGTAAAGGTTGGTGATTTGAGAAGTCAAAGACAAACCTTTTTTTAAGAAGAAACAGTGTGGGCAAATTTAATCCGACTGTCTTTGACAAATCTGTTTAGACATCAATGTTCTGAAGTCTCATGACACTGAGCTGAGCTTCTAAATCCCAGCTACTCTGAATTCCATATGTTATGTCAAAGCAGTCAAGAACTATGAATGAAAGTGTTCGCTATTGAGCAATCATTTCACCAGTAGGTAATTACAATTTCCATAATGGTTCCTCAACAAGGTTCCTGATATTTCGAAGCATTTAACACTATTAAAAAGCAATAAAGAAATTAAAAAGCATTTAAATATTTGAAAATTCATCGATAAAAAAGCTTATTTAGTATTTTTAAATATTTAAGAATGCCTCTTCACTGACTGGTTTTCATTGGGTAACTGTGAAAAAAACATTTTCATTATGCTGTTGATCTGTTACAACCTCTTTGATTATCTTTTAAACGGAGCTGTTCCTTTTCCAACATCACATTCCCTCTGTGACCACATGGCATTTATCCCACCACCCAAAATGTCGCCTATTCATGTTGTCCGGAGATGCTACCTAACCCGCTGAGTTACTCCAGCACTTTCTTTCTGCCTTTTTTTGTAAACCAGCATCTGCAGTTCCTTGCGTCTACATCCTGGCCCCAAACTTGCCACTTGGAACCCCATTACAAGTCGCCATGTCACAGGTCTCATTCTTACAGACACCATCCCTCAAGGTCCTGACTTAGAGACCTCGTTTCTTAAACCCCATCTCCAGAAATCATATCCATTACCTCCACCTGCTCCTGAGGTCCTCTCAGTCCCCTTCTCAATAAGATACTAACCTACGAACATAATAGTTGAGAACCCTACTTCTCATACCATTTAGTTTAGTTTAGTTTAGTTTACAGATAAAGCGTGGAAACAGGCCCTTCGGCCCACCGAGTCCGCACTGACCAGCGAACCCCGCACATTAACACTGTCCTACACACACTAGGGACAATTTACACATACACCAAGCCAATTTGGAGTGTGGGAGTAAACAGAAGATCTCAGAGAAAACCCACGCAGTCACGGGGAGAACGTACAAACTCCACACAGACAACACCCGTAGTCGGGATCGAACTCTGGTCTCCGGCGCTGCAAGCGCAGTGAGGCCGCAACTCCACCGCTGCCCCACCGTGACAATAATAAACCAATATCAATATCCTTTACCCTCAATCTATGCTTTCTGATTTTATTCACCTCTGATAAGGGAGATGCTTCCTGCGGTCTAAACCACTCATAATTTAAAATTCCTCAATCATGTCCCCTCTTAACCTTCACTGATCTAAAACAGACCTAGCCTCTCCGGTGTTTTTTAATTACTAGAGTGCTCCAACCCAGGCAACATCTTCTGTACCCTCTCTGGAACGATCATATATTTCTAACAGTGTGGTGACCAGACTGCACATAGTTCACCAGCTGAGGCGTGACAAAATGTTTTATAAATAGACCATAGAACAGTAGTCTACTTTAAAGAAGTATTACTCCTCTCTCCGATGAGAGTTCAGCAACCCATTCCTTCTCTCCTGCTGAGTTGCTCCAGCTTTTTGTGTCTATCTTCAATTTAAACCAGCATCTGCTGTTCCTTCCTACACATTTTGTCTGCTCCACTGCAAAATCTCCTCATGGTATGTCTACTTTGAAGAAGTTCTCCTCACTCCGACGAGAGTTCAGCAGAGTCTGAAGAAGGGTCTTGACCCGAAACGTCACCCATTCCTACTCTCCAGAGATGCTGCCTTCCCGCTGAGTTAAATCAGCATCTGCAGTTCCTTCCCACACATAGAACAGTACAGCACAGGAACAGGCGCACAATGTTGGTGCAAAACATGATACCAAGATCAACTCTTATCTGCTGCACCTAACCCATATCCCTCCATCCCTTGCACATCCATGTGCCTACACAAAAATCTCATAAGTGCCACGCTCGTATCTGCCTGCACCACCAAGCCCAACAATGCGTTCAGGGCACTCACCCCGTCTGTGTAAGTAATGTGCCCCGCTTATCTCCTTTCAACTCAGGCCTTCAAGCTACGCTCTCTTGAGTTTGATTTTTCCATCCTGGGAAACTGATTCAAAGGTTGAAAGGCACAAAGGTCTTTTATTGTCACGTGCACCAAATAAGGTACAGTGATATTCAATTTACCATACAGCCATACTAAAAAAAAGCAACACACAAGTACATAAAAGTTAACATAAACATTCACCACACAGGATTTCCCACATTCCTCATTGTGATGGAAGGCAATAAAGTTGAATCTACTTCCTCTTTATTCTCCCGCAGTCAGGGCAGTCGTACCATCCGCAGTCGGGGCAGTCGGAGCTCCCGCGTGGGGAAGGTGGAAGCTCCTGCGGCCTGGAGCTCCCGGTCGGTCCTTAACCAGGGATCGCGAGCTCCACGATATTAAAGTCCGCAGGCCCCCGCGGTTGGAGCAACGAGGTTGGTCCCCGACAGGGACCGCCAGCTCCACGATGTTCAGTCCCGCAGGCTCCCGAAGTTGGAGCTCCCAAAGCCGATCCCCAGCAGAGGGCGCCAGCTCTTCAATGTTAGGACACAGTGCGGACAAAGTTACGATATGGAAAAACAAAATTGCATTTCCATCGAGGTAAGAGATTTTAAAAAGTTTCCCCAACCCCTCCCCCCTCCCACCCCCCACATAAGGCAAACTAAAGAACACTAAAAATACCTTTAACACATATTAAAAAAACAACAAGGAAGGGATGAGATAGACTGTTGGCGAGGTAGCCATTGCTGGTGCCACCCGGTTCTAACTGTCTACCCTATCTATGTCGCTCATCATTTTATATACTTCTATCAAGCCTTCCTGCAACTTCTGGCGCTCCAGAGAAAATAATCCAAGTCTGTCCCTGTAGCTAATAATTTCTAATCCTGGTAAATCTCTTCTGCATCCTTCCCAAAGCCTCAACCTCCTTCCTGTAATGGGGCAACCAGAACTGCACGCAATACTCCATATGCAGCATAACATAACCAAGTCCAATGAAGCTGCACCATCACTTCCTGACTCTTGTTCTTACTGCCCCAACTAATGAAGTCAGACATATCATATGCCTTCTTTACACTCTATCTACCTGTGTGCCACTTAGAGGGATTTATGGACCTGAACCCCAAAATCTCCCTGTGCATCAATGCTGCTAACGGTCTTGCCATTAATTGTATAGTTCCCCCTTACATTCGACCTCCCAACGTGTAACACCTGACACTTGCTTGGATTAATCTCCATCTGCCATTTCTGCAGAGGTAGTTGATCTATATCCTGCTGTATTTTTCGATAGCCTTCCTCATGTTTCGCGACCCAGCAATCGGTGTTATCTGCAAACTTACTAACAAACCCATCTACATTTACATGCAGAAGTCCACTTGTCACAGACTCCCGCCTTAATATTGTCCTTCCACAGCACCCTCTGTCTTCCATCAGTAAGCCAATTCCTGAATCCATATGACCAAGTCACTATTAATCCTTTGCATAACATTAGAGCATTAAGGGCCTGTCCCACCAGCATGCAACTCTATGCGATTAGCGCGACCTAACTTGGTCGCTTGAGCCGTCCGGCGTCGCGGGGCCGGTCCCACTTAGATCGCCGGAGCCGTGCGGAATTGTGCGGAGTTCGTCCCGAGTTCGTCCCGACATCGCGCGGGGCTCCGAAAAACTGACTATGTCCAAAAATTCCGCACGGCAACGGCTTGTCGGCTCGCAGTCGCCTCGACATTTACACACCGCCCCGACATCGTGCCTCCGTGAACCTATCTGTAGGTGCCTCCGTGACCCTCTATGTGTGTGGCTCCGTGGCCCTGCGTGTGTGTGTGCCTCTGTGCCCCTCTCTGTGTGCCCCTCTCTGTCCTGGCGAACTTACCTTAGACTTCGCTCCAAGTTCGCCTCACTTTGCACCGCGTTGCGCCACTCACCCGACCTCCGCGCGGCCCCTACTGCCGGTTTGGTTGCGCTTGCCGCATGCAGGCGCATGCTGTTGGGAACGGACCTGTACAGGGAATCACCCGACCTCCGCGCGGCCCCCGCTTCTAGTTTGATCGCGTTCATCGCATAGAGTTGCATGCTGGTGGGACAGGCCCTTTAGCTTTTGTATTCACTACCCTGACTAATGTGGTGCACTATCCCCTTCATAATTTCCTTTTCCAATTCTTTTGTGCATCTACACACAGAGATGCCTGGAAATGGAGAGTGGGGTCATTTATTAATCGTATATGAATGGCTGGGGCAGCTCATGTAGAAGCAGGACTTCACTACCTACGTGAGACCTGCTTTGGAGGAGCCTAAAGGGAAACCTGGCTGTGGTGTCAGGTGTTCAATTCCAGCTTCAGGCAGATCCACTTTAAGCTCAAATATCTCTCATGTTGCCTCCTAATGCCAGAGAAAGATGTTTTTAGTGTGTTCATTGAACAGGGCCTATTCAAGAGCGCACAATGCACTGGTCTCATCCACTCGTGAATTTTGCAGTAGTAAGTCACTGAAAAAGAATTGGTTGGCCTTCTGTGCCTATTGATTTCTTTGCATCCTTCCGAGTTCTTGACAATTCATATGCCCTTTACTTCTACTTAAATGCCATATTCTATGTCAAAATAAACATTTATATTCTAAGTTACTATGTTGATAGGATTACATTTCTCAAAGGCAGCAAATAACTTGTGTAAGGTTGAATGGATAGCTCTACCATGCAAACTTGTTATCAATACACAAGGCAAACAAAGTAACGTGAACCACATCCATATGCAAAACAAATCTGCGTGCATCCCCAGAGTTAAGATGCAGAGAATAAATACGGAGAAATTGTCCAGAGGCTCATTGACAACTCAGATTTCAGGGAAAATAGTTTGAACTTATTATAGAAACATGTTCGTAGAAAGGCGAGTATATTAGCAATATTTGCGAAAGGCTTCATCCAGCACGGTCAAAATATTGGAGAAAGCAGTGGTGCGTAGCGTTGGAAGGGCAGAAGAAATTGTTCAGCTCAGTGGAGATGCCAAGAGACATTGGTTATCCTCTTCCCAAGGCTTCTCAGGAGACAACATCCAAGAACGTTCCATATACCATATGAAGCTCGAACTATTGGAGCGAACATGGATTCTATTTGGGCTGGAAGAAGTGTGTTCCAAAATAAGGGGCTGTTAGTTCTACAATTAAGCAGCACAATTGGAAGGGTCCTGACCCCAAAACACTACCTATCCATGTTCTCTATAGATGCTGTCTAACCTGCTGAATTACCAATATCTGCAGTTCCTTGCTCTTCACTTTATTATGAATATCAAGCATCAATTTATGACGGTAAGAACGTCTGCATGTGTTGTCTGACTAGTGACATTAATAGGTGTACATCCAATTTTGGAAATAAGTGTGTGTGAGTGTGTGTGTGCGTGCGTATGCGGTGCGTGTACGTGTGCGTGCGTGTGTGTGTGCGCGTGTTTGTGTGTGTGTGTGTGTGTGTGTGTACGTGTGTGTGTACGTGTACGTGTGTGTGTGCGCGTGTGTGTGGGTGTGTGTGTACGGGTGTGTGTGCGCGTGCGTGTGCGTGTACGTGTGTGTGTGTGTATGTGTGTGTGTACGTGTGTGTGTGTGTGTACGTGTGTGTGTGTGTGTGTGTGTGCGTGTATGTGTGTGTGCGTGCGTGTGTATATATACATGCATGGGCAGGGAGGGGCAGCAGCAATTTTTGGCAAAATCTAGCTGTGAAATGATATTGCCCACAGAGCCCAAGGCATTCTTGTAATAGAACAGACCCTCCATCCTTTGTAGCAAGAATGCCTTTTCCTCTGACTAAATTTGCCATTGTGGAATGAAATGAGGAAATCGGGATGCAATGCATCATCGGGAGGAGGATGTTGCGAAAGGAGAGGGGTGGAAGTGGGAAGAGGCACGCTTCGAGTTACGAGAGTTGAGAGCACTAGAGAAAGGCAGCATTGGGGGCTGTATTCAGTATTCAGTAATGGACTTTCAGGGATGGAGCAACTGGGATGTGCCACAATCCAATAGATGTCACTTATTGCACATATCGGACACCTGGATAAGCCTGGATAACACCATGCACCACGCAATCTGATGGATTTTAAAGAGACGAAGGGAAAAGCAAATAGAGTCCTCGAGTGCTTCACCTGGAGATTCAAATACAAAAAAACGCTCTACATCGTCCCAATATAAGATCCTGGGTGGTCCTCGTAGTGTCAAGTTTTGTCTTCTCAGATGGTGGATGACAGGAACACCCCCGAAAAGATTCCTAGATTGATACCTAGTTTACAGGACTGCAGAAATTGATCACAGAAATTAAAATTTGGTGAGACTTGAGAAAAGAGCAATCTTTGAGAATATTCACCTGTGTTGTTAAAAATAATTAAGCAATTATCATTACTCTTGTTGAAGAGGACATTTAAATTCATTAGGTTAATGAAGATCAGGGATCTTGCTGCAAAAACATTCATATGTGGCACTACAAGTTGGTTACACCGTGCTTTGGCTTCAAGTTCAAATGAGAAAATAATTAGAATTTTTCTTTGATTATTATTTTTTAAAGAAATACTGGTATGTTTGACCTCGTTATTATCAACGACGGCTTCCAAAGGGATCTATGGAATCTTGTTTAATGAGGTTTTACTCATCAGCAGATAAAAAGGCGAAGGGGCAGAATGTAAAATCATGCGTGGTGCATCACCACGACAAATGCATGCACCCCATTGCCACCAAGAGTCATTGTCATTAATCAGAATTCAAGATATCTTTTGTTACTAATACAGTAGTACATGTACTCTTAACTGCCTTTAACATAAGGATTATGTTAATTTAAGGATATTCTTCATCCGTTTTTCTCTATGCTGATATACTTAGGGCTTATGATCACAGGCATAATAATATTTTAAATAGCTATCATGTAACTACAATTGAAGAGAAAACTATGCTATCAACCATGAAAGAACTAAGAAACAAAAAGCATCACATTTTAGTTGCAGACCACTATGTTTTAGAAGTTCATTCACACGAGCATGAGGTTATTTCTTTTAAAGGTTGTTTTGATAATTCTGGTGAGTACGTGTAATTTCTCTTTGAAACGGCTTGGAACATTTTTGAGGGGTGTAACACTGTATAAGGTGTTTAATGCAAGTACAAAACCTCTTTCTCCACTGTAATTATGATGTTGTTGTGAACAAGGGATATAACAATGTCCGTTCCAAGTGGGTGAAAAAACGTGTTCATTGAAGAGCATGCAAGGAATAACCTCAAATGCATCTAGAAATTATATGGCTGATGAAGCTTCAACTGTGCACAGAACCGTAGAAGTACTGTTCTATAAAAAGTGCTTAGCAACCTCACAACCAAAAAAAAATTAAAGCTCTACAATCATGCCACATCCCTTCATGAATAATATTGGACATGAATCATTTAATGAGAGGAGAAGTCTCTGTGAGCATCTCCACTTGAATGACCGCTGGGCCCAGCCCATCACGTTTCCTGTTCTCAATGTGTGTTTTTAGGTTTGTTTAGTTTAGATTTACAGCATGCAAACGGCCCTTTGGTCAACCATTGAGCACCAGTTCACTAGTTCTATGTTATCCCACTTTCTCATCCACTCCCTATTCTCTAGGGACGCTAGAGGCCAATTAACCTAGAAACCCACACGTCGTTGGGAAGTGGGAGAAAGTCGGAGCGTCTGGAGGACACCCATGCGGTTACAAAGAGAAAAGACAAACTGTGCACAGACAGCACCCGATTCTTGGATCAAAGCCAGGTCTCTAGTGCTGTGAGGCAGCAACTCTATCAGCTGTGCCACTGCGACATCCTTGTTTGAACGTGCTGTTGTTTAGATCATGCTCACTGGACCTTTTCAAAGATGCACTTGATATGATCTTCACCACATGACAAGCTTGAAAACTTACTGAAGAGCTGGCTTTTAGAGAGCAGGATTCTTGCAATAATTTTTCTTGTGTCTGTCAGAGGTTGGTAGAATTGTTGCCTCACAGCGCCAGTGGCCCAGGTTCGATCCTGACCTCAGGTGCTGTCTGTGAAGCTTGCACATTCTCCCTGTGACTGCATGGGATTCCTCTCGGAGCTGCCGTTTCTTCCCGCAACCCAAAGACGTGCCGGTTTGTAGGTTAATTGGCATCTGAAAATTGCCCCTAGTGCGTAGGGAGTGAAAGTGAAAGTGAGATAACATAGAATTGTTAACGGGGTGATTGATAGTCAGTGTGGACACGTACAGCCTGATTCCATGCTGTATCTCTAAAACAGTGGGAAGACCCCATTGTAATTAGCATCATTAGATTTATCTGCTATCTTCAACATGGTCATGGAACAGAGTCGGAGACCCACTGACACGCTCTTCTCTTGCCAGCTAACGAAGATGAGAATGTGAATTGTGTCACAAAAGTACTTCTTGGGTACTGTCAGGTTTAGCAACTATTGGAATGGCCTTTAAAACTTGCTGAATTGGGGTAGCACAGAGTTTGTACATACAGTGCTGAGGAATCTATCCGTGTTGTGCTTATTGGCTGGGTGCTGCATCTCCCATGCTTTAGCCTCTTGTTCTTCACATCAATGTTTCTTGTTGGATCTTGACCTTCTGCTGCCTGTCGAGTTATTTTACTCTTGAGAAGAGATGATATCTCCAGTCCAAAGATGCTTTGCATTTACATTTAATCAGCTTTTAGATTGTTTTGGTCATTCTATCAAATCAATCTTTGATGGCTCAATCTCTCATGGTTTTCTGATGGAGTCTCTTTGTAGATGGTGATGAAGGTGGAGCAGAAACAGATGCACATGGTTCCAATGGGTGATTCGCGAGGTACTGCCAGTGGTCTTCTTTGTGGGTTCCCTGAGCCCCGTGACCTGGCTTTCCGGAGGCGCTGTTTTTGTTGTGCATCTTCACAAAAGACAAGGCGGAAGTGTTTGCAATCACTGTCAGCCAGGAGTGTGAACCAAATGATCTCCCGGGAAAGCTGCTCATTCCAGCATCAGGTTGTTCGCCAATTAGGTTCACCTCACATAATACCAAGAGACAGATGAGAAGAATGGAGATGGCAAAAGCTCTCAGCTCAGACAGCATTCTGGCAATGGTGCTAAAGACTTGTTCTCCACAGTAAGCTCTGCCTCAGGGCAACCTGTTTCAATACACTTACAAAACCGCCATCGATTCAGTAATGTGGACATTTCTTCCACAAAAAGCAGGACAAATCTAACTTTGTCGATCACTGCACTATCAATTCTCCTCCCAATTATCAGCAGCGTAATAGAAGTTGTCATCACCAGTGATATTTAGTCTGAAGAAGGGTCTCGACCCAAAACGTCACCCATTCCTTCTCTCCAGAGATGCTGCCTGTCCTGCTGAGTTGCTCCAGCATTTTATGTCTACCTTCAATTTAAACCAGCATCTGCAGTTCCTTACATATTTAGTTACACCTATTTACCAATAATCACTTCAATTAGGATTCTTCCACAAACATCTGCCGCCAGATTTTATTAACAACCTAGGATTGAAAAAGGAAGTGACGGTGACTGCCTTTGAATTAAAGCAGCTTGGTGGTCGATTAGGAAAAGGGGAGATGCAGCGCGACCTGGGTGTCATGGTACACCAGTCATTGAAAGTAGGCATGCAGGTGCAGCAGGCAGTGAAGAAAGCGAATGGTATGTTAGCTTTCATAGCAAAAGGATTTGAGTATAGGAGCAGGGAGGTTCTACTTCAGTTGTATAGGGTCTTGGTGAGACCACACCTGGAGTATTGCGTACAGTTCTGGTCTCCAAATCTGAGGAAGGACATTATTGCCATAGAGGGAGTGCAGAAAAGGTTCACCAGACTGATTCCTGGGATGTCAGGACTGTCTTATGAACAAAGGCTGCATAGACTCGGTTTATACTCTCTAGAATTTAGGAGATTGAGAGGGGATCTTATAGAAACTTACAAAATTCTTAAGGGGTTGGACAGGCTAGATGCAGGAAGATTGTTCCCGATGTTGGGGAGGTCCAGGACAAGGGGTCACAGCTTAAGGATAAGGGGGAAATTCTTTGGGACCGAGATGAGAAGGACTTTCTTCACACAGAGAGTGGTGGGTCTCTGGAACTCTCTGCCACAGAGGGTAGTTGAGGCCAGTTCATTGGCTATATTTAAGATGGAGTTAGATGTGGCCCTTGTGGCTAAGGGGATCAGAGGGTATGGAGAGAAGGCAGGTACGGGGTACTGAGTTGGATGATCAGCCATGATCATATTGAATGGCGGTGCAGGCTCGAAGGGCCGAATGGCCTACTCCTGCACCTAATTTCTATGTTTCTATGTTGACCAAATATCAAAGCTTGAGTGAAATTGAAATCAATGGGAATCATGGGTAGGGCTCTCCATTGGGCCAATTCATTTCGGGAACATAGATGAGTACAGCACAGGAACAGGCTCTTCAGCCCACAATTTCTGTGCTGAACATAATGCCAAATTCAATGTCCTTTGCTGGCATGTGATCCATATTTCACCATTTACACCTCTCTGTGTAAAAATCTTGCCCTGCACATCTCTGGCGTACTTTGCCCCTATCACCTTTTAGCTAAGCCTTCAAGTCATTAACATTTCCACCCTGGACAATTATACCTCTCATGGTTTTAAATACTTCTATAAGGTCTCACCTCAACCTCTGACGTTCCAGAGAAAACAATCCGTTTGTCCAACCTCTAGCAAATATTTATTGCTATTACCCTCTAATCTAGACCGAAAACTGGTAAACCTTTTTGTATATTCTCCAAAATGTTCACATTATTCCTGCAACGGGGCGGTGAGAACTGCACACAATACTCCAAATGTAGCATAACCGAAATCTTATACAGCTACCTCATGACTTTATGACTCATAAATGCCCTGACCAATGAAGGCAAGCATACCATACTCTTTCTTTAGCACCCTATCTACTTGCGTTGCCACATTCAGGAAGCTGTGGACTTGGAGCCAAAGAATCCTCTGTACATCAATGCTGTTAAGGGTCTTGCCATTAATTGGGCACTTTCCCGTTAAATTTGACATCCCAAAGAGCAATACCTCACACTTGCTCAAATCAAACCCCATCTGCTATTTCTCCACCCATTCCTGCAGCTGATCTATATCCCATTGTATAATTTAATAACTGTACTCACTGATTGCAGCTCCATTGATTTTGGTGTCATCAGTAAATTACTCAGCAACCCAAGATAGACACAAAATGCTGGAGTAACTCAGCGCATGGGTGGAAATCCTGTGGGGTACGGGAGCGGCCGGTGCGGCTTAAAATCAAACTGCTGCATCGAGGCGATTGAGGCTCTCAATGCTGAAGCCCCCTGCCGGCCGATGAAAGGCCACGTGAACGGGCCGATTCAAGCCCCACGATTTGGGGCGGACGAAGTTGCCGTTGCTGGAGTTTGGAGTTGGTCACCAACCTGGTCAGCTCCCGATGTTACCGTCCACATAGCCCACGGCCAAGGTCTCGCGTGCATGTGTGTGCGCATGCGCTCGCGCGGCCGCCAAGAAACTTTGTCTTTGATAGCGACTTCCGTGCCTGACTCAGCGGGACAGGCAGCATCTCTGGGTGACGTTTCAGGTCGAGTCTTCTTAAAGGTCTCGACCCGAAACATCACCCATTCCTTCTCTCCAGAGATGCTGCCTGTCCCGCTGAGTTACTCCAGCATTTTGTGTCTATCCTTGATTTAAACCAGCATCTGCAGTTCCTTCCTACTCACTAACCCATCTACAGTTACATCCACGCTGTTTATATATATAGCACAAACAACAATGGTCCCAGCACAGATCCACTGGTCGCAGAGCTCCAGCCAGAAGACCACCCTTCCAACACAACACTCTGTCTTTTATGAGTAACCCAGTTCTGAATCCAAATGACCAGGTCATGTTGTATCCCATGCACCCTAATCATCTGGATCACCTTACCATGACAGACATTATCAAAAGCTTCACTCAAATCCATGTAGACAACATCCTACCTTCGTAATTTCCTCTAAAAAGTAAATCCACTTCATAAGACACGAACTGCGACGGATAAAGTCATGCTGACTGTTCCTAATTTGCCCATTCTCTTCCAAGTATGAGTAAATGCTATCCCATAGAAATAAATCCTATTCCAAAGATAAAGGAATGTGGGCAATTATTTCAGTCCCAGGACTTCACTGCAAGCAATCATCAGGGCAATACTAAAGGCCAATCTGTCTTCAAGTGTTTCATCAATGGCTTTCCCTTCATTATAAGCTCAGTGGTGATGTTCGTGGATGAGCACGCTATCTATTTGCAACTTTTCATTTAATAAAGCCACCCGTGATCATCCAGACAAGTGTCAAGCATGGGCTGTGATGTGAAAATTACATCTTTACCACAAAAAGTGCCAGTCAATGCCCATCTCCAACATGTGAGCGTCTAAATATCTTCCCACGATTTTTGACAGTGTCACTGTTATTAAATTCCTTGTTGATAACTGAGGTAACGGGGATGTAGAGGAGTTGCTGTTGACCGAGATCTGGACCAGCTACACAAGTGCTACGATCTGAATCTGGGTACCCTATGTTGCCGACTCACCTCATGAATCTCCAAAGCCATTTCACATATATAAGGCATAGGAAGGAATGTGAAGCTCCTACTGTGAGTGAGCTCAGCTCTAACAAGATGCTCCTCATGACTCTGGCTTTTTCTCCACCAATCTGCAAGAGGCTTGTGGGAGTGTTAGCATCGTTGAGTTTCCACAATGTTCACCTCTCCGTCATTAGTGCCGTGTCAACAACTTTCTACTTTAGGACAAATCAAGGCCATTAAGGGAAATATACGCACGGTGAAACATTTGGTGCATTGGCAATAAAAATGTGCAACATCAGGGAGTCTGAGATTTTAACAACATGCAAAGGATGAAGCACATCCTTCCCTGCATGAAGTTCGGATAATTCTGTATCCAGACGTCAAGCAGCATCTGAAGGCTGAAAGCTCTCAGCTTTCACTGCAGCAGAATCAGATCCTACCCATTGTCTGAGTAAGGCAGTGGAAGATGAGAGCTCTGTCACTGCCATGTACCTGCTGCTCTCCAAACTCTGCCTCTCACTGTGCTGCTCACCCTGCTGATTACTGGCAGTATATCAATAATTGCTATCATTTGGGTTATTGACATTGTTTTTATTTTACCCAGAATATTTTATATTATGCATCCAAGCCAGCAAGCATAACATCAAAATCAAAGGGGCAAGAGCATCTGTCAAAGATCCGTGACTAGACAGTATTAGAGCCTTTTCAAGATGGAAATTATGAGATTTAAATTATAGAGAGAAGTATGAAGCAACAGAAAGATGAATTAGCATGGCGACAAGGTTTGATGAGGTTCCGCATGGTAGGTTGCTCTGGAAGGTTGATCGCATGGGATCCAAGGAGAGATAGGTGAATGGATAGAAGAGTGGCTTCATGGATGGAGGCAGAGGGTGATGGTGGAAGATTGCTTTTTGGACTGGAGGCCTGTGACTGGTCGTGTGCCTCAGGGTTCGGTGCCGGCCCATTGCTGTTTATCTATATCAATGGATGAGAACATACAAGGCAATGATTAGCAACTTTGAAGATGACATGAGAGTGGATGGTATTGTAGATAGTGAAGATGGTTGTCAAACATTGCAGCAGGATCTTGATCGATTGGCTAGGTGGGCTGAGGAATGGTTGATGGAATTTAATAAGAGTGAAATGTCAGGTGTTGCATTTTGTGAACAAGGGCAGGACCTACACAGTGAATGGCAGGGCTCTGGGGAATGCTGAAGAGCAGACGGATCCAGGAGTGCAGCTATATAGTTCCTTCAAGTGGCATCATAGGTAGCTAGGGTGGTCATTGGCCTCCATCAGCAGAGTGTTGATTGTAGAATTTGGGAGGTCGTGTTACAGTTGCGTAAAGCATTTGTGAGGCCACATTTACAGTACAGGTCCAGCACCAATTTTCTGGCACCCTTGGTTCCAGAGCCCCATATAATCTGTTTTGTCAGACCAAATGTGCTCACGGCCTTGGTGGGGCGGCTGAAAAACTGCCCGCAAAGTCAGCTGTGGGAGTCAGCTATCGGAACAGATCTGCCAGCTCTGGCCGGGCTGGAATACTAGACTCCCAGCCTCATGCGGCTAATTGAACCTGCCGATCGGCACGGAAGTCCTGATATGGTGGAGATCGGCCGCCTCACAGCATAGGCACCACATTTTTGGAGGAACTTCTGGAGGAGGGTGGGGGGGGGGGGGGGGGGGGAGGAATTTCAAGTGCGCTTTCGTAATTTTGTCCAGGTTAAAGGAAGGGCCGGACCACCAATTGCTGGAAAATCGGTGGCGGACCTGTATCGTGTTCAGTCTTGGTCACCAGGTTATAGGAAACGTTTGTCAAGCTGGAAAGGCTGCAGAGCAGATTTACGAGGATGTTGCCGGGACTCGAGGGAGGGGTTGAGCTGGTTGGGATTTTAGTCCTTGGAACGCAGGAGGATGAGGGGTGATCTTTTAGAGGTGTACAAGGTCATGAGAGGAATAGATCGGCTAAACACAAGTCTTTTGCCCAGAGGATGGGAATTGAAAACCAAAGGACATTGGTTTAAAATGAGGGGGAAAAGATTTAATAGGAACCTGAGGGGTAACATTTTTACGCATGGGTGGTGGGTATATGGAATGAGCTGCCAGAAGAGGTAGTTGAGGCAGGTACTATAATAATGTTTGAGATATTTGGACAGGCACATGAATAGGACAGGTTTAGATGGATATGGGCCAAGCGCAGGCAGGTGGGATTAATGTAGATGGGGCATGTTAGTCAGCATGGGCAACTTGGGCTGAATGGTCATTTCCATGCTGTATGACTCCAATGTTCTTTTTCAAATGAACCAGAAAAAAAATATTGTTCCGAATGTACTTATCCTGTGTTCAACAAACTTCAACTTGCGTGTATTTAATGCAACCAAAAGGGGGCACTAAACTCCAAGCTAGTACAGGCAGATTGTCAAACTGTACCGGTCTCAGCAGCTGGTGATTTTTTTCCTATAACAAGGTACTGAAGAAGGAGGATTTTCAACTCGCCGAACCATTTAATGGGTTCAAAACTCATGGACTTGGGAGGCTTTTAGCAGAAAAGACTTTTCACTCAGTGAGGACATGACACATTTTTCAGATAATAGATCTATTTAAAGGTCATTTAGAAATGGTCCCAATCTATAAGGCCTTGTTTGCTCTTGCGCTCTCTCTGTGGCATGACTGTTTAGACAGGTAGAGGAGACCTTCTACTTCCAGGAAACCGTGAATCATTAAAAAGTGACTCGTTTTTGCATTTCACCACTGACGTACAGATTGCTAGCTTCTTTTGACACGGTAAAAATGTTTCATCTTCATCAAAAAAACATTGAAAATCTTAATAATGCCAAAGGAAATAGTTGGCTCAAACAGTTCTGTAAAGCAGGGGTCATGGCTACTAATTAAGCATGGATAATTATGAGAAATGACTGTGACATTTAGCACGCAACACTCATCGCATAACAAACATGACCATTAAAGCCGAAACAAGTCTTAAGAACAACAATTTCAATCCCAGAGATTAAAGCAAACAAATTCTATAATTAAAACATTTATTTTAGAACAAGCCTGGCATTTGAATGCAATTTTAACGCCTTTTAGGTTGAACAGGAAAATCATTGTCTTAATAAATTCTAGCTAATTTCTATCCTATTATTTTCACTGCTTTCAACTATTGTTGAGTAACATTTGACAGTTAAATAAAGTGTTCTTTTATTCCTAATTGTATTGGAAACATACATTGACAAACTAGACTGTACTACTGCTGTGTTATCTATTAGAATAAATTGTTCTACTAGGTTTTATTTAAAAAATGTGCCAAATGCCGTACAACACAATCCCTAAAGCAGCATGAAATGTGCACTGCATGGCAAACATGCTGGCATAAGAACTATCAGGAGGTTTAACCAATTGCTCACCTTAATATATGGTGGCAACAACCTTTTTAGACAGAATTGTGCTGCACTAATATTTCCATTTCACTACGACCCATAAATGCCACTACATTCATTCAGCCTGTATCATTTGCGGAAAATGTGTTTATAATTTTGATATTCCTTGTGGATATGTACAGTGACAGATGGAATAAAACAAATCTTGGTGCGAAAGGTACTTCATTCTTTTCTAATACTGTAACTTTTTCTATTACATAGCGTGACAGAGCAACGCTGCGGGCAATTATTACAGGATTCAATATTTCATGAATCTGAATCTTGTGGTTGCTGGAAGCATAAATGGAAATAAAAACTGAACTGGAATGCCAACCTAATGTGTGATCCACCCCGGCAATGATTAAGTCTGCATTTGGAATTCTGCATTATGAGACACAGCTATACACAATCGTAATAAGAGCAAGGTTCCAGTGCAGCATGTGATGCGTGGATGTGTTTCTGACATTCTGTTACAATTTTTATATTGATGTGGTATTCAGTAGCACTGTCACCATTGAGAACGTCTTTTAGTGAGGCCCTGTCTGCACATGCTGAAGTCAATGCTTGAAGTCCCTGCCCGTGTCTCCATTTGTAAATCTTTTTAGCCTTTCACATCAAGTTCTTTTAGGAAGGAGATGAGATGGCATTTCTTCAGTCAGAGGGTGGTGAATCTGTGGAATTCGTTGCCACAGAAGGCTGTGGAGGCCAAGTCAGTGGATATCTTTAAGGCAGAGAAAGATAGATTCTTGATTACAACAGGTGTCAGAGGTTATGGGAAGAAGGCAGGAGAATGGGGTTAGGAGGTTGGGAGATAGATCAGCCATGACTGAATGGCGGAGTAGACTTGATGGGCCCAAGGGACTAATTCTGCTCCTATAATTTATGATCTTATGATCTTTACAGATACCCTTTGCCATGGCAACCCCATATCACTCACTCCAAGAACTCATTCACTGAAATATGCAGCAGTTTATCATCATCTAGCAATGAC
Organism: Raja brachyura; assembly: GCA_963514005.1. Next base: position 7,744,642 of record OY740800.1, on the reverse strand, counting down.
ATTCAACATCTGCCCAAGAGACCCTGGTAAAGTGGCGCTGGCAGCAGGCAGCATGTTGCCACTCTGTGGGTCAGGTGCTCAGAGTACCATTGGATTATTCTCAGTCGGTGAGAAATAGTCATGATAGTTTGGATTACATTTTGAGGCATTGCCCTATTACTTATTCTTGAATGCATTTTAAATGATTCATTCGATTGTCAGTCTGCTTCAGGCAACTAAGCTGCACCAACATTCATCTCATGATCATCAAATACACTCTTACCTTGAGTTTAGTTTACATCAGTTTAGAGATACAACCTGGTAACTTTGGCCCACCCCAACCATCCATCGCCCTACTCACACTTACTAATCTACTCTTTCCACACTCGGGGCAGCTTACAAAGGCCAAGAAACCTAGAAACCTGCATGTCTTTGGGATGGGGGTAGAAAATGGAGCACCTGGGGGAAACCCTCGTGGCCATGGGGCGAACGTGCAAACTCCACAAGGTCAGCATCGAACTGGGGTCTCTGGTGCTGTGAGGCAGCAGCTCTACCAGCTGTGCCACTGTGCCGCCCCCATAGGAATCGTAGCGCACTGGATCTTTCCAAAATTGCTTTAAAGATTTCTGAAAGACTTGTGATCCCATTAGAATAAATGACTGCATAATGAAGTGCCAGAGATTAAAGAATTGCTGATACTGAAATTCGTTCCAACGTACCACATACATCACTGCTTTATCTTTTTATTTTAAATTATCCATTTCAATTTAGCCTCTGACCCTAAAACACAATTTCAGAGAACTTTCATGCAAAGATTGTCTCACATTATCCACGAAAGAACAAAGGGAACTTTTATTTATACAGTGCCTTCATGCAGCGGATTGTCCTAAAGCACTTCATGGAAAAGATAGTGTTGAATAGTGTTGGATTCACTCTACACATCGTAAGATGCCCGCTTTTCTTTTGTGGTCATGTGGTGCTGCTGTTATTGGTGCAGGGACAGTGAGTATGGTGAAATTAGTGGGACTAATGACCTGTTCAAGGCCTACCGCAGTCAGAAAAGCCTCTTCAACATAGTTTCCTTTCGATTAGAGATACAGTGCGGAAGCAGGCCCTTCAGCCCACCGTGTTTGCACCGACCTTGCACAATAATACGATCCCACGCTAGAGACAATTTACAATTGTACCAAGCCAAATAACCTACACACCTGTACATCTTTGAGAGGAAACCGGGGATCCCGGAGAAAACCCACGCAGTCACGTGGAGAACGTACAAACTCTGTACAGACAGCACCCATAGTCAGGTCTCTGGAGCTGTAAGGCAGCAAGTCTACTGCTGCACCCCCATGCTGCACACTTGATTTAGATGTTTAGAGGTACAGCATGGAAACAGACCCTTCAGCCCACCAAATCCATTCACTAGGTCTGTGTTATCCCACATTCTCATCCACTCACTGTACACTAGGGGCAATTTAACAGAGGCCAATTAATCAACAAACCTGCATGTCTTTGGGATATGGGAGCACTGGAAGGATACCCACCCAGTCACAGGGATATTATGTAAACAATGTCTCTGATAAGCAAGAGGTGAGATATGCCATCTGACCTCCAGCAACTAAAGGGGCTGTCCCACTGCGGCGACCTAATCTGCGAGTTCAGACGAGTTTGTACTCGATTCATCGGTTTGTACTCGATGGAATTTAGAAGATTGAGGGGGATCTTATAGAAACCTACAAAATTCTTAAGGGGTTGGACAAGCTAGATGCTGGAAGATTGTTCCCGATGTTGGGGGAGTCCAGAACAAGGGGTCACGGTCTAAGGATAAGGGGGAATTCCTTTAGGACCGAGATGAGGAAAACATTCGTTACACAGAGAGTGGTGAGTCTCTGGAATTCTCTGCCACAGAAGGTAGTTGAGGCCAGTTCATTGGCTATATTTAAGAGGGCGTTAGATGTGGCACTTGTGGCTAAAGGGATCAGGGGGTATGGAGAGAAGGCAGGTACGGGATACTGAGTTGGATGATCAGCCATGATCACATTGAATGGCGGTGCAGGCTCGAAGGGCCGAATGGCCTACTCCTGCACCTATTTTCTATGTTTCTATGAGTTTGCCCTCGCAGCATGGTCGACACGAGGTCCTAGGAAGTCTTTGTAAATCTCCTTCATACTCGAGAGTAGTCCCCGCGTACTCGAGGCCTCAGCTCGGTCGTAGCATAATTTTCAACATGTTGAAAAATGCCCGTGAGTAAAAAAAGGTCGCCATGGAAAAAATCGATTTTTACTCGTAGGTTTAGTCAAAGTAGGTCGGCATGTTATTCGTGGGTAATCGAGGGTAGTCGAAGGTAGTCGTAGATAGTCTTCAACATAATCGAAGGGAGGTCGAAGGAGATCGAAGAAGGTCGTCTTCACTCTCCACTATTAGGTGTCCTATTTTCCCGAAACTAGTCGAAGCTGGTCTTCAACATAGTCGAAGGAGGTCGGAGGAAGTCTTCAGCATGACATTTTTTCAAACTCTCCTCAACTCTTCTACCTCGCCAATTAGATCGCTGCAGTGGGACAGCCCCTTAATGTGCATTACCACTGCTGTGTGCCGGCACGGATGTCTGGACCACGCTTGCAGCAAACTACAGCTCATTGACTACATTCCGTGGAACAGCTGGCTGGCTGTCAACATGATCCGCCTCATTATTAAACAAAAGGAAATGTGAGATTTTAGTTAAAAATCCAGTGCTGAGGGTCTTGCATGCTGAAAGTACAAAGAGCTGATGTCCATGAGTTAGAATATGAGATGGAGGGTTCTGCTTTATTGAGGAGCTTTAACAGAGATCTACAGTCTGAGGAACAGTCTCGACCCGAAATGTCACCTATTGTTTTTCTCCAGAGATGCTGTCTGACCCGCTGAGTTACACCAGCTTTTTGTGCCTATCGTTAGTGATCCAGAGGTATGTCTGTTTCAGTAGCAGCTGAACTGAATTACAGATGATAGTATGAAATATGAATTTTTAATATAGATGCTGATATTGCCGGGGAAGGGGATACAATTGATAGTTTGAGAATATAGATTGCAGCACAGAGAGAAGGCAATGGCTTTGGTCTGCATGGTTTTTATTTGGAAGACATTTCTACTCATCCAGTTCTGGGAATCTAGGTCAAATCAGTAAGAGAAATGATAATAAGGAGTTTGGTATGTGGATACAAGTCAATGGTTAGAATTTGAAGTTCTTTGAGACTGAATTTTGAAGGCATATTGTGGCCTCCTCTCCTTCTCAACTGGAATACATTTCGAGGCAGCTGAGACCAGCACATCGATAAGAAATAGGAAAGGGTTGGAGGGGGGATCGAGGGAACATGAAAAAGTATTTCATACGTAAAGGTGCAGGAGTGGGAAGAGAAGCTATGGGTGGTTCCTTGGTTACCACTGCATCAACATTGATGACCAGTGAGGGTGGTACAATTTAGCTGGTTCTAGAAGAGTGGTTCCCAGTCTAATAACTTCCTCATTCAGTGGATCATCCTCTGCCATTGCTAACACCTCCAATACAGTGCATCCATTAATCACATTCCCTTCCTCTTTTAGCATCCTGAAGAGTCTGTTACATTTAGGAGGCACGCTCGTACCTCCATCACCATCACAAGTCATACCTTTTCTTGTCTCACCATAGAAACCCCAAGTGTGTCGTTTAAACGTTCCTAGCAGTCTACACCTGACAGACCTCCTTTCCTCCCATTCTTGGTTGTTTAAACACATTCCTTCTTCCGATGAAAGGTCATTTGTCTGAGAAATGACGAGTAGGTACCAGAGCTGCAGCTAATTTTTCATAATTTCTGGAGACGCAAGAAATTGCAGATACTCGAAATTTGAGCAAAACACAAAGGGTAGGAGGAACTCAGCGGGTCAGGCAGCATCTGTGAAGACAGCCTTAAGGGTCCCAACCTGAAATGTCATCTGTCCATTCCCTCAACAGATGCTGTCTGACCATGAGAGTTAGTCCAGCATTTGTGTTTTGCTCGAGTACTTTCTGTTTTATTTCATACTCCTGCAACGGGCAGTATCCTGTAGATTAGACTTGCCACGGCTGATCGATGAACATGCAGCAGGTAGATAGATAACCTTTTCTGTCCTTGAATGTTGTCTCATCGATCAGCCACACAGGGTCATCTTGCTACGCCGGTCTCCTTAATGTATCCAATCTTTAATTTATAGGCACTATGTTAATATGCAAAACATTAAATTACACCAGTTTAACTACCCCTCAGTCCCGTTCAGGACAAATTGTGAAGTTGATTGGTGAGGGTATGCTGAATGAAGTGCAGCTTTCTTATGTAAACTCGACTGAGAAATGCGGCCATTTAACCCTGGGGTTGCGCACCCTGTTAGGAAATATCGAATTCTCGTTTGCTGTGGTCTCTGTGCAGCTCGACATGGTAATTCCATTTTCTGCTTCTTTTCCAAGATTCAGAACAGACATAAGGAGGCCATTTTCACTAAAGAGGATTGGCAGCACAACACAAGATTTGTGAGAAATATTCATGCACCACAAGCGATGAAGAAGGCATCGATGATTTATAAATGGACAGTATTTAGGTCCCACTAATGCCATGGGAGACCCGGTTTAAATTTTTAAAAATTTATTCTCTGGGTATAATTGGCTCGGCCAACATTTGTTGTCCATCCCTAGTTCCCCCCCGGAGCTTCCTACATTGAAATATGTCTTAAAATAACAAGCTAAGTAAGTTTACAACTTTCTACGCCATTTTTAACCTATTGCTGTCAAGTTCCATACTGAAAAATGGGATGTTAGGCAGACGAAAAAAATGCCTCGTTTGTCTCTATTCTCTTTCATATTTAATCCTTACCTGTCATTCCTAAAAAAAGTGTCTCCATTTGATTGTAACACATTTTCAAAGGAATACATTATTAATTATATGACCAAGCAATAATAAAATCTACATTAATTGGATTAATTTTTTGGACGTAATTCTATAAATGCAACTTCTGTTTAAAATTTGAAAAAAAATTGAAAGAAAAGCTCCGCATGTAGTTGCCCGTCTCAACATAAATTTCTATGACATCAGTGGGATTATAGCCACTTAAATTTATCACCAATGTAGGTAATATTTTTAGCATTTAATCAGCTGAATTATGTTACCACATTATGCTCTCTCTCTCAAATTTGATATAATAGTTTTTTTTCATTTATTCATTCTCTGCCGTATAATTGTCTAATATCTCAGGATTTGAGTTTAGGAGCAAGGAGGTCCTACTGCAGTTGTACACGGCCCTGGTTAGACCACACCTGGAGTATTGTGTGCAATTTTGATCTTCTAATTTGTGGAAGAACATTATTGCTATTGAGGGAGTGCAGCGTAGGATCTCCAGGTTAATTCCCGGGATGGCGGGACTGACATATGAAGAAAGAATGGGTCGACTAGGCTTGTATTCGCTGGAATTTAGGATGAGGATAGAATCTTATAAAAAGATATACAATTCTGAACAGATTGGACAGGCTAGATGCAGTAAAAATGTTCCTGATGTTGGATTGGGTCCAGTACCAGGGGGTCAAAGTTTAAGAATAGGGGGTAGGTCATTTAGGACTGAGACGAGGAAAAACATTTTACCCCAGAGAGTTGTAAATCTGTGGAATTCTCTGCCACAGAAGGCAGTGGAGGCCAATTCACTGGATGTTTTCAAGAGAGTTAGATTTAGCTCTCGGGGCTAACGGAATCAAGGGAGGTAGATACAAAATGCTGGAGTAACTCAGCGGGTCAGGTAGCATCTCTGGGGAGAAGGAATGGGTGATGTTTCGGGTCGAGACCCTTCTTCAGTCAGGGGAGGGGGCGGGACAAAGATAGAATGAAGTCGGAGACAGGAAGACCACTAGGAGAACTGGGAAGGGGAGGGGATGGAGAAAGAAAGCAAGGGCTATCTGAAGTTAGAGAAGTCAATGTTCATACCGCTCGGGTGTAAACTACCCAAGTGAAATATGAGGTGCTGTTCCTCCAATTTGCACTGGGCCTCACTCTGACAATGGAGGAGGCCCAGGACAGAAAGGTCACATTGGGAATGGGAGGGGGAGTTGAAGTGCTGAGCCACCGGGAGATCAGGTAGGTTAAGACAGACTGAGTGGAGACTCCATCTCCATTCCCTCTCCCTTCTCAGTTCTCCCATCAGTTTCACTGTCTCCGACAATATTCTATCTTTTTCCCGCCCCCCTCCCCTGACATCAATCTGAAGAAGGTTCTCGACCCGAAACGTCAACCATTCTTTCTCTCCCGAGATGTTGCCTGACCTGCTGAGTTACACCAGCATTTTATGTGTACCTTCGATTTATACCAGCATCTACAGTTCTTTCCTACACAAGGAATCAAGAGATATGGGGTAAAAGATATGGGGTAAGATGATCATTTGATTTTTGGTGATATTCAATGGTGGTGCTGGCTCTAAGGGCTGAACGGCTTACTCCTGCACCTATTTTTCTATGTTTCAAATCACACATTAAACAATTTATGTGCAAATTTGTTTTTTTTGCCGCATTCCAGGCAAGATTCGATTCAAACAAATATTTTACAGCAGGCAGTTTTCAAAATTCTGCATGGATTATTGAGGCCATCATTTCAGTTTATCACACGCTGATTTGTGGCACTCGAATGACTCAGTGATGTGAAAAACAACATTGCAAATTAGAAACATGTAAAATGAAAAGTATAAAATAGAATATAGGTTTTCAGAATGTGCATTTTAGGCTGAGGGAGGCTTCAAGTATACTTGCTCCTGGGCTCGGCTGTCTGTCCTGCCCTATTGACACAGTCATAATCAAATGCCAAATGGAGCTGTGCCCATTAAAGTGGGATAGAAACTCATACTTAATGGAAATACATTTCAGAACCACAGCATAATGTGCTGATGCTGCTATACTGTATGATTGGTGCAAACAACTGAGATTGAATTTCGACTGCATTTCTTTTAAGAATTCCTGCTGTATGTAATGGAGGAAAAGCATAGTCGACAATACGTTACGGAGACAACAGAGTCACCCAAGGAATCTAGACGGTGTAGACTGTTAGATGTGTTTTCCATATGTCGTTGGGCACAGGAAACATAAAGAACAGAATTCGCTAACAACACAAAAATAACAGTTTGGAAAACAATGAGGAGATGGCCATCTTAGCAGAATGAGAAAAGAGATGACAGATGCAACGTACTATCTTCTTAAGCAGTTTAGACTTGCGTCTTTAGACATGCAGTGCGGAAACAGGCTCTTTGCTCTTTGGCCGACCAGGTCCGCGCGGACCAGCAATCACCCCGTGCACTAACACTATCCTGCACATTAGGGACAATTTTACAATTTATTTACAGAAGCTAATTAACCTACAAATCTGCACGTCTTTGGAGTGTGGGAGGAAAGCACCTGGAGGAAACCCACGCGGTTACAGGGAAAACGTACAAACTCCGTACCGACAGCACCCGTAGTCAGGATCGAACCCGGGTCTTTGGCGCTGTGAGGCAGCAACTCCACCACTGCATCACTGTGCCCTTACTGTTCTTTGCGTTCTGGGGTGGGGCCAGTGGGTTGCTTGAGATATGGTGCCTTGCTTTTTTTGCTTTTGTTGCTTTTGCATAGCTCGCATGTGCACTTGTTGCAGAGACCAGCGGTGATCAGTGGGTTCCTGGATGATCCTTTTTGAGCGGTCTTTGAAACAGAGAAAGACACGAATCATTGCTAATTGGTAAACTATGAGCTTGGCATGAAGGTGACATCTTAATCTGGACGTGGTGGCTCATGGTGGCTCTGGGATCCTGTCTTCTTTGCTTCCCAGGATACTGTTTGATATCATTGCTTTCCAGGATTCTGTTGTGGATCTTGATTTTGGGGGTTGATGCTGTCCAGCAGGAAGAGATTTGTACAGGGTTTGGTTTATTGGATGTTTATCTTAAGGCCTATCCTCTTCAATGAACGTGTCGACGATGACTTGGAGCTTAGCCTCCAAACACATATATATATACACAAGCATCATCTGTGAACTATTATGCAATGATTGAAGCTGGGGTCATTTTGGTACTGGATCGGAGTCAATGAATCTTGGACTTATTCCTCTTTGCTTTGTACAGTAACTTCACTTCACCGGGTAATTTGTTGGAGGTGAAACTCAGGATGGCAGCACGATAGATTGAGAAGATGGCTGGTGTGATTACATAACCATGATCAGCCTCAACCTGCACTAAGATATGTAGAAAGGAACTCAGATGTTGATTTATACTGAAGATAGACACAAAGTGCTGGAGTAACTCAGTGGGTTAGGCAGCATCTGAAGAAACATAGAAACATAGAAAATAGGTGCAGGAGGAGACCATTCGGCCCTTCGAGCCAGCACCGCCATTCATGTGATCATGGCTGATCGTCCCCTATCAGTAACCCGCGCCTGCCTTCTCCCCATATCCCTTGACTCCACTAGCCTATTTAACTCTCTCTTAAATCCATCCAGTGACTTAGCCTCCACTGCCCTCTGTGGCAGGGAATACCATAAATTCACAACTCTCTGGGTGAATTTTTTTTTCTCACCTCAGTCTTAAATGACCGCCCCTTTATTCTACGACTATGGCCCCTGGTTCTGGACTCGACCAACATTGGGAACATTTTTCCTGCATCTAGCTTGTCCAGTCTTTTTATAATTTGATATGTTTCTATAAGATCCCCCCTCATTCTTCTAAACTCTAGTGAATACAAGCCTAGTCTTTTCAATCTTTCCTCATATGACAGTCCGGCCATCCCAGGGATCAATCTCGTGAACCTACGCTGCACTGCCTCAATCACAAGGATGTCCTTCCTCAAATTAGGAGACCAAAACTGTACACAATACTCCAGATGTGGTCTCACCAGAGCCCTACACAACTGCAGAAGAATCTCTTTACTCCTAGTAGGGCCCCAACCTGAAATATCACCCATCCTTTTTCTCCAGAGATGCTGCCTGACCCACTGAGTTACTCCAGCACTTTGTGTCAATCTTCTGCACTAAGCTGTGCTCTACAGTGGATCTGTTATTTCGGATAATCGCTTGAAAGCTATCACGGTGCTGACGTAGAATGCTAATGAATTTGTGAGGACAGCTAAATTTGACAAGCATTCTCCATCTTGTTTGATGCTGACAGAAGTTTTTGAAAAATTGATAACATGCAATGGCTGCTTTTACTAGAGATCTAGATGTTCTTACATTTGTCACTCAGTCTTGCCTTTAGGGGGTGGTATGGTGGCGCAGTGGTAGAGTTACAGCATCAGATACCCAGGTTTGATCCTGACTATGGGTGCTGTTCTGCACAGAGTTTGTATGTTTTTCCTGGGACTACGTGGGTTTTTTTCCGGGTGCTATGGTTACCCCCCACATTCTAAAGAAGTGTAAGCTTGTAGTGTAATTTGCTTCCAGAAATTGTCCCTAGTGTATAAGATGGAACTAGTGTACGGGTGATTGTTGGTTGATGCGGACTCATTGGGCCGACGAGCCCGTTTCCATGTCCTATCTCTAAACTATACTAAAAGTGAAGATCTATTGTGAAGTATACTGTTCATATTCATGGACTAAATCTGCGCTATGACACTTGGAGCACTCATTTCCCACTAGGCCGAAAAGAAAGTGGGTATCATTTTCCCTTTGGCAAACAGCAGGGAGAACCCTCCATAATTATCAAACCTACTTTTACTGAACATAAGAAATAGGAGCAGAGGTAGGCCCCCAGGCTCATCAAGCCTCCCTGCCATTCAATAACATCATGGCTGATCTGACTCTAACCTCAATTCAACATTCAGGTTTTCCATAGTAACCATCAATTTGGCGTCTTCTTTCCACAGTAATGGTTATTCCTCTTGGTTATCAAAAATCTCCCTTTAAAATATTCAAAACTTTCACTGCAGTTTGAGGAAGACCACCAAAGATGATCACAGTTGTGTGCATATGAGACCCCACAGCATGCCCTCTGCTTCCCAGTTGAGGGAGATGTAGTCATGAACTCACACCATATGTGTCTACTTGACATATTTTAGTGCTGCAGCAGGGATTTCATCTGTTCTGGAGGCTTTTTGCTTTTCAATATCTCAGCGCACGGGGTGAGTGCCAAAGCTGGGAGGAATTATGTGCTGTGAGATAGAGTCATGGAATCTTGTGCCAAAGGCACTGTCTTCTTTAAAGGATTCTTTGAAGTATTCCTTTCAAAGCCACTGACTGCCTCCCTCTTTCTGACAAGCTTTTAAGCCCTGTCCCACGGTACGAGTTCATTCCAAGCGCTCTCCCGAGTTTGCCCTGATTCAAACTCTGAGATCTATGGTAATGGGCACTCGTCGATACTCGAGGCTCTCGTGGACATTTTTCATCATGTTGAAAAATCTTCATGAGTCTACCCGTTCTTACCTGCCATTAACGAGCCTTTCCGAGTACCTGCCTTTAGCGTTATGAGTCGCTAAGAGACGTCCCCGAGCTCCGACGTACCCTCTACGTTAATTCTCTGCGCTTACCACGAGTTCGTTTTTTTTAAACTCGGGAGAGCTCTTGGAATGAACTCGTGCCATGGGACAGGGCTATTAGCAATTTTTGTTATTTTACAAGGTGGGTCCTTGAGTGTTTGGGCCTTAGATGATCTGGAAATGACTGAAGAATGTAGGAATATTGTGGTGAAAGGTGCACTGTTGAATGACTTGCTTTTTTGCTCATACTGCATGTTTTTTTTTATCACAAGTATGATGAACTTTAATCTCCTGCAGTTGCAGTGTGTCTTGTGGAGAAGCCAAAAGTGTCTTCATGACTATTGACAATAGTGGACCTCAGTAGATCAGGCACTATAGACACTCTTAGCCTGAGGAGACCACGCTGCCTGTAAGGCGAAGGGGAGCGCTATATTTACAGGGTCTGAGTCTTCCCACAACAATATTTCTGTTGCTGTTCATGTTTGAAGGCCATGTTGATGGAGATGACAGAATGGATTACCTGGTAATCATTTCAGCAGTTATCTGTACTGTCATTGCACAGGTAATGTGGATGCTCTTGTTATCTATCTGGTGTCAAAGATCACGCAAGGATGTTGAACACTAAATATTTGCCTCTCTGATGATATAGGGTATTGTTAACATTAAGATCACTCTACAAACATTTATTTAGGAGGGGAACGCCGCTATTTTGGAAAATGCCCTCATTTTATTAGGGGGCAGGGGTTCAAGTATTTGAATCTTCTGGTGCAGAGATTAACTGTACAATTGGGGCAGTTTGGACCTGAACCTGAGGTGGGAACCAATATTTATTTCAGTGCTAAAGAACTGAATAGTTAAAGCAAACACTTAGGGAATAGATTGACACAGGGGACTGGATATTTTGTCCATTACAGAAACATAGGGTATTGGTGAATTGGACAGTGCCCTACTTATGGAAGGACCATTCAGAAGCCTGATACAGAAGGGAAGAAGCTGTTCCTTAAAGATGTAGAAGGTTCTACTGAAGAGGTGCATCACTGGACCTCCTCTCTAGGAATGAGATATGACAAGTGACCCCAAGTGTCAGTTGGACCTGTTACTATAATTCCAGTAGTTTTAAACAAGTTATGGAAAATGATAGGGCTGGGATATAAGGCAAGGTCCTAAAATGGGGCAAAGCCAACAAAACAGGGAACTACCGGCCGGTTAACCTGATGTCTGGGGTGGGAACGTTATTAGAGAGGACTCTTAGGGTCAAGATCAAACAGTACTTGTATAGGCATAGACTGATTAGGGATAGTCAGCCTGGCTTTCTGCATGGAAAAGCTTGTCCCACAAACCTGAATTGAAGATGTTACCAAGAAGATTGATGATGGTGGGGCAGTGAACATTGTTTACATGGATCTTTAGCATGGCCCTTGACAAGGTCCCGCATGGTAAGCTAGTCTGGAAGGTTAGATCTCATGGAATGTAAGTGGATTCAAGATTAGCTTGGCGAAAGGAGTAAGAGCATAGTTGTGGAGGGTTGTTTTTCAGGTTGGAGGCCTGTGACCAGTGGAGTGCAGTAGGGGTTGGTACTGGGTGCCCTGTTGTTTGTTGCATCCATCAACAATTTCGATGACAATGTAGTTAACATTGTTAGTAAATCTGCGTTGAGCCCAAAATTGGTGGTATAGTGGACAGCAAGGAATATTATCTTAGCTTCCAATAAGATCGAGATTAGTTTGGAAGGTGGGACAAGGAATGGCAAATGGAATTTAACTGTGACAAATGTAAGGTGTTGCACTTTGGTTTGTCAAACAGATGCACAGCTCTCTAACAGTGACAGATTAGGTGGGCAGTGGTGAAGATGGTGTGTGGCATGCGTGCCTTCATTGGGAAGAGTATTGCGTATAAAAGTCAGCACTGTATGATGCAGCTATACAAGATGCTGGTGAGACCACATGGAGTATGGTGTGCAGTTCTGGTCACCCAACTATAGGAAGGATGTCATTAAATTGCAAAAGGTGAAAAACATATTCACCAGGATGTTACCTGGGCTTGCGGGCTTAAGTTATAGGGAGAGGTTGGATAGGCTGAGGCTTAGAGACTGAGGGGTGACATCGTTGTGGTGTACAAGATAACGAGGAGCATGGAAAAATTAAACGGTCACAATATTTTACCCAGGATAGTGGATTCTAAAACTAAAGGCAATATGCTTATGTTGAGAGAGGGACTCCAAGGACAACCTTTTTACTCAGAGGGTAGTCCGAATATAGGCAACTGGGAGTCGCCCAGTATGCCATCTTGCTTGTGCTTGGCATAGTCAAAGTGGGCCAAGGGCCTGCGTGCTGTACACATCTATGACTGTATGAGAATCTTGGTAGGGTTACTTTCTCCTACTCCTTCCTTGTCAATAAAGTATTTCAAGGCATTGAAGTTGTCGACTTGAGAATCAGATCAAAGAGTGCTGAAATCTGGAGTAGAATTCCTCTTTGGTTTTATCCATGCTTCCATGCTTGGGCATAACCTGTCAGAATGAGTCAAAGGGCCATGGGACATCCACAAAACACACAGGAAACTGCTGAGATACTCATTCTTTGTGGTGCAAACTACCCTGGCATTCCTCTTCAGGTCTGTCCTTCCTGAAGAAGTGCTCCCGGTTCTAGTATTGTGAACAATGTCTCTTGTCCATTGTACCTTACTCAATGGATAGCAATGTCAGTTGTTGAGTTCACAGGCTACGATGAGAGTGCAGCATTCAGGTGTGTCACTGTAGAGAATGTCCCTGAGGGTTCCAGCATTTAGGTTCACAACTTCATGTTGAACAGTGGAAGATGCCTCTATTTGTCTTGTTTTCACGTTGGATGGCTATTATATACCACCTACCACATGGTCTTGATATGAGGGGGTCTTAGTCCAATAGTGCGAATGCTCATGGCAACTGCAGATCAGACTCGTGCCACATCTTGCCACACAGCTATATGCTTTAATCAAGTGCAAAGCAACTACGTCAATGCGGAATTATATACCTAAGTATCATGTTCATAAGTTATAGGAGCAGAATTAGGCCATTCGGCTCATCAAGTCTACTCCACCATTCAATCATGGCTGATCTATCTTTTTCTCTCAACCCCATTCTGCTGCATTCTCCCCATTACCCCAGCACATGACTAATCAAATATCTGTCAATGTCCGCTTTAAAAATATCCATTGACTTGGACTCCACATCCTTCTGTGGCAATGAATTCCACAGATTCACCACCCTCTGACTACACTTCCCTAGACACACTTCTCTACAGTGACAGACCTGAAAGCTACATTGTTATCCTCCCACACACAAACACCATCAGGCAGTGTGACCACTGGAATGATTGAGGGTGGGGGGGGGGTTATAGGGTGGAGGTTAATTCACCATCGACAGTCAACGAGTGGCACTGGAGAGAGCATTTATACTCACTCTGCCACAAAATTGGTGGCTGGCGTCTAGATAGTAGGCATATAATGGAGGGAGAGCAATAGCAGAGGCAAGGAGAGGGAATGAAAGGGTGAAGGAAGGCTGAGGAGGAAGGGTGTGAAGGAGGGATTTATTGTGCTTTCATGAATGAAACCAGACGTTGCAAATAAAACACGAAAGCGCAGCTATAAATTCACTGCTGAACGTTGTCCATCAACACCGAGTCGTTAGTGTCCAAAAAACAATTCCCTTGAGTACAGGTGCAGGAGGTATGATCGCAAACAAAAACAAATGTATTATCGGTCTAGAAAATAGAAATATGATGTACCTCTGATATATTGCTAAATTTATAGAAAATATTAATAAAGGCACAATCACGCTGGAGGAAGGGTATTAATAAAATTGAAAACGCATCACCAATTTTAGCAGCACAAGGTAAGTTATAGTAATGAGGATTGACTTTAGATATTGCAGTCACTACTTTTTTCTGAGCATTAAGGTGAAATTAAACTGAGAATTCCACAACTGTGTAAGATTCCAACATTTCTGCAAGGGCAGCAGCTATTATTGACTCATCATTATCAAAAGAACTGTCACTTGGCCAAACATTGGTCTCCAGACATTCCCTCAGTTCTCTCTTCCCCCCTTTTGACACATAGAGCGTGCTTGGGTTCTTACTTTTTCCATTCTGGATAAGGATCATTGAGGTGAAAAGTTAACTCTATTTCTCTCTTTGTAGATGCTACCAGCTGACCGTATTTTTCAATGTTGCTTTTTTTGAAAGAGAAATTCGGGAGCAATTTCCTCTGGCAATGTAGTCAGTGATGAGGGGAGAGGGGGAGGGGGAGGGGGGAGAGGGCAGCGGGAGGGGGGGAGATCATCCATTCAAACTGTCACCAACAGAATGACGAGGCTGGTTAGCAAATCTATTGTTATAGGGAACGTTACAGCGTTTGCAATGCATTGCTCCAGGTAGAAATCATTAATTTAATTAAGGTAGATGCTGAATAAATATTCGAAGGAGACAATGGTGCAAGGTTATGGGAAAGAAGTAGGGCACTGGAATTAGTTTTGAATTGCTCTGGTAAAAGACTGGCAAGACCAACTGATGGTCTATTTTGCTGTAAACAGTTACAGTTCAATAAAGTGTACTTTTAATTTCTTTGCTAATTTTATTCTCCTACAGTGGCTGCATGACGTTCAGGTGAAATGGAGCAAAGTTGCATGTTTACAATCAACCCACAGTAACTCATGTAGCAACAAGAACTACATGTATCAGCCACACTAGTATAGGCCATTTGAGATGATAGGTGTGGGCAGCGGTAGAGTGGCTGCCTTATGGGCCTGGCCCACTTACTTTTTCGGTGACTGCCAGCAGCCGTCATTGGTCATTGCAGGTCGCCGAAAATGTTCAACGTGTTGAAAGTCCAGCGGGGACCAGGAAGAAGCTACGAGTCTTTGGGCGACTGAGGAGACGACTCACGACCATACAGGCGACACCCTGGCATCATGTTGCAGGGCGAAGCCTGTATAGTCGTGAGTAGTTGCCCAAAGAGTCGTACCTTGTTCTGGTCACCGCTGGATTTTCAACATGTTGAAAATTTTCGGAGACCTGCAACGGCCTATGACAGGTGCCGGCAGTCACCGAAAAAGTCACGTAAGTGGGACAGGGTCATCAGGCAGTCCTTGCAGTGCCAGAGAACTGGGTTCGATCCCGATCACGGGTACTGTCTGTATGGATTTTGTACGTTCTCCCCGTGACCGCGTGGGTTTTCTCCGAGATCTTTGGTTTCCACCCACACTCCAAAGGCGCACAGGGCTGTAGGTTAATTGGCTTGGTATAAGTGTAAATTGTCCCAAGTGTGTGTAAGATAGTGTTAATGTGCGAGGATCGCCGGTCCTAGCGGACTCGGTGGGCGGAAGGGCCTGTTTCCGCAATGTATCTCTCAACTAAACGAAACAATATCATAACCACAGAATTGACTATCCTATAGTACAATGTTAGTCTACAGTATATATGAAAGATGTCTTCAGAACCATGTAATTTTGCAGCACAGATGGTCATTTGATCGGCCGTGCATGTGCCAGCTGTTTGCTATTCATTACCGCCTGTTATGAAATTGAACTTTCCCGTCTAGAGAAATACACTGGGATTTTCTATTTTATTTTCAGCAGTTCTATGGGGCAGAGGGAATTGGAACCATGACTTTTAATTAAATGGGTTGAGCCTATATAAATAATATTTCTAAACATTTTGAAATTGTTATCAGTTTGAGATGAGGGAAACATTCTTGCTATCACATTGTTATCGTAAGGGGTCAGGAACTTTGCAATGCATGAATGAGTTGAGCCATTCAGCTCTTTATATTTATTCGGACATTCAATGAAATCTTGGCTGATCTGTGACCCAAATGTGTCTATCCGCTGTATTCTTATATTCCCAACTTATGTTGGTCTTAAAGGGAGGAAAACAAGTCGAACATTTTTCAGTTGTGATGCCGAGAAATTGCTTGGAACTGGGTGATCCAAAAAGACATTTTAAATAGTGAAAGGGTGGCTTACAAGCAGAAGGAAGCTTTAAAACATCTCCAGCACAGTTCATCATAGCTGACAATACCTGCTGTGCAATAATCAAGAGGTGTGCCAACCCTTAAAGGCACCCACCCCGCAGCAGCTAGACAACCAGCAATACATTTTATGGTTACCATGGGGGAATACAACACTCATTAGAGAGAGCTGGATGATTCTTATAAGACTGAGAGGAAAAGGAGCTCACGGAGCAGGGAAAGCATCTGGAAGAAACATCAGGGTATGTGTGATATAGCTCTTTGGGCTAACGGAATCAAGGGATATGGGGTGAAAGCAAGAACGGGGTACTGGTTCTGTATGATCAGCCATGATCATGTTGAATGGCGGTGCTGGCTCGAAGGGCAAATGGCCTACTCCTGCACCTATTTTCTACAACTTTGAAGTGGAGCATTTATATGTGGTCACTGAATCCCTTGTGCGATTATATTCCTATCCCAGTGTTCGCCTCCTGGCGTTGCCACCCAGTGCTGCCATCTCCCATCATCATCTGAGTGTGTGTCCAGTGGTCTCTTGGTCCACTACAGAAGCAGAACATCTTTACCCCCGTTCACCTCATCCGTTGAGGCGTTGCACGTTGTGTCTGCGCACCATTGGAGCTTGCTCCCTCCAATGTTATACCGTTCTTCATTTCCCCATGACAGCTTCAATTGGAAAATGTCAGGAGGTGAATCTGTTACAGAAATAGTGCAGCTTCCCTTTACAATATACAGGGTAGCTGTGCAAAACACATCCCTGGTTGTGAAATTCTACACTGGAAACAATTAAAACGGAGTAAAACGAGAGGGCGGCCAGGGTGGTGTAGGTCCTTGCTGATGCAACGTCTCCTGTAGATCCCTTCATTATTGTGGAGGTCAGTACCAGTGATGCACCAGACAGTGTCCACCACTGTTTGTAATCTCCTTCATTCCTGGGCATTTAAGTTGCCGAACCACACCGTGATTGAAGCAGTCAATATGCTCTCTATCATGCACCTGAAGTAGTTCAAAAGCGTATTTGTTG
Organism: Raja brachyura; assembly: GCA_963514005.1. The sequence goes on along the minus strand of OY740800.1, from coordinate 7,727,189 downwards.
AAATGCCAATTTTCCTCAATCTTCGAAGTAAATAGTGGTGTTGATGGCCATTGGTTGTAAACTGAACCCCCCGCAGCACTGTTGTACGTTTCACTGCATTGCTGTATGTTTCATTGTTATACTTGTGTTTTATTTGTGTATGCATAAAAGCAATAAAGACTAAAGTGAAAAAAGACAACAAATGTGGCATCATTGGTCAATTTAAAGAGGGAATTGTAACTGTGTCCAGCTGCACAGTCATGGGTATAGCGTGATAGAGCAGGGGATTGTGCACACAGCCTTGAGGTGCTCCTGTGCTGATGGTCATTGAGGAGGAAGTGTTGTTGGCAATTTGTACCTATTGTGTTTTACTGATGAGGAAGTCGAGGATCCAGTTCCAAAGGGATGCGCAGAGACCCAGTTCCCTGAGCTTGGTAGCAAGTTTTTGAAAGGATGGTGGTGTTAAATGCCGAGCTGTAGACTATGAACACCAGCTTGACATGTTTTTATTGTCCAAGTGGTCCAGTGCGGGGTGATGAGTCAGCGACATCATTCCCCCTGTTGATCTATTGTGGCACGAAGCAAATAGTAGCTGGTTCAGGTTCTTGCTGAGGTAGGAGTTGGACTTTAGTGTCACCGGTCGGTAGTCATTGAGACATGTCACCTTACTCTTCTTGGACACCAGTAGTAGGTATGTTACAAAACTTACCTTGAGCAGCGCTGCAGTTCTGCCGCTCCCCGTGTGCGTGACTTTGGCGCCTTTCAGAGGGGGGCAGGCTTAAAGTGCCGTTTTTCTGCAGACTGGGAAAATCGATCTATGTTGGGCGATTTCGTTGCGGAAGAAACATCGCTCCGACATTTCATTCATGACGGTATTTTTAAATTACGCTAGACTATTTATTAACTTGAGTAATTTAAAAATCACCTTCAAAGGTGAGTGCCGACAACGGGAAGGATTTTGCGTAGGGGAGAAAAAAAGGTACACAGTTTATTTTTATATTAAAAGTTGGTTTTTATGGAGGCTTTAATCATATTTTCATGTTCCGAAATGGGGTCCAAAAAAATGTATGAACCAACAGTATTTTTCCTCCCGACTTCACCGCAAACCGCAACGTTCCAATCCACCGCATTCCACTAAAACCCACTCGCTAGTTGATTTAAATGGCCATTAATTTACAGGCATTAAACACTAAATTCCTTCCATTTGGCCCAGAAATTCATGAAAATAAGATTTAAAAATTATATTATATTGTGGATCATTGTGTGAATGTTATTTGGACACTTAGGCAATTTAAAAAAAGTTTATCTTTTCTTAAGAAATGGATAGATGTTTAGATCTACTCATTGAATTTTGTAATTAGCTACAATTAGATAACTAACTAATTATATGCTTTAATTTCAGGTCATCCAAGTAAGATTGTTTCATATTTGTTTCAGAATGCTTCAACCTATAATAACTGAAAATTTCATTGAGTTCTTTTAATTTTTAAGAAAGTTATGGGCTTTTAACTGTTTTAGATCACAGCTTTTGAGTTAAGTCAATTGAAAGGCAATGGGGAACAAGATGCTAATTTCCGAGTATGAAACTGGTCATAACTTTCTTAATACTGAAGATATGAAAGTGAATTAGGTGGCAAGTTAAACTTCTTTTTATGCTTTATCTGATGGGATAAATTGCAGACTTAATTTTTAAAATCTCCAAATTTTGTAACATTGCTACCAGTAGTATTGATGCCCTTTTAAAACAGTGGGAACCTCAAATCTTAGTAAGGAGAGGTTGAAGAAGTCCACAAAATATTCAGCCAGTTGGTTGGTGCAGGTTTTGAGAACACGACCAGGTATACCGGCACGTCCAGACACTTTCCAAAGGGAGCTGATAGTCCGAAGGCAGGACTATCGACCAGTGGCACTAATGTCTGTGGTGATGAAGTGCTTTAAGAGATTGGTTATGGTGCACATCAACTCCTACCTCGCCAAGAACCTCGACCAACTATAGTTCGCATACTGCCACAAGTGGTCAATGGTAGATGCAATTTCACTGGCTCTCCACTCCTCACTGGACCACATGGACAATACAAATACCTACATCAGGCTGTTGTTTATAGACTACAGCTCGGCATTTAATACCATCATCCCTTCCAAGCTGGTTACCAAGCTCACGGAACTGGGCCTCTGCTCATCCCTCTGAAATTGGATCCTCAACTTCCTCATCCACAGCCCACAGTCTGTTCAAATTGGAGGAACCACTTCAACCTCAGTAACAATTAGTGCGGGAGCAACTCAAGGAGCTGCGTGCTGAGCCCCCTGCTGTACTCACTCTATACCGACGACTGAGTAGCCGGACATAATGCAAACTCCATCATCAAGTTTGCCGACGACACCACTGTGGTTGGACGATTCACAGATGGGGATGAGTCAGAGTATAGAAGTGAGATCGGCTGACTGACCAAATGGTGCCAGCACAAAACCTGGCTCTCAACATCAGTAAGACCAAGGGACTGATTGTGGACTTTAGTAGGGGAAGGATGAGGACCCACAATCCTTATTATATCAATGGTACGATGGTGGAGAGGATCAATAACTTCAATTTCTTGGGCGTGCAAATATCAGAAGATCTTTCCTGGACCCAGCACACCAATGCAATTGTAAAGAAGGCACATCAGCGACTCTACTTCCTGAGAAGATTCGGCATGTCGAAGAGGATTCTCCTAAACTTCTACAGGTGCACGGTCGAGAGCATTCTGACTGGTTGCATCGTGGCTTGGTTTGGCAACTTGAACGTCCAGGAGCGAAAAAGACTACAAAAGTAGTGACCACCGCCCAGTCCATCACTGGCTTTGACCTCCCCACCGTCGATGGGATCTATCGTAGTCGCTGCCTCAAAAAGGCAGCCAAAATCATCAAGGACCCACACCATCCTGGCCACACACTCATCTCACCACTGGCATCAGGAAGAAGGTACAGGAGCCTGAAGACGGTAACGTCCAGGTTCAGGAACAGTTTCTTCCCCACAGCCATCAGACTATTAAACACAACGAATAAGCTATGAGCTCTGAACTGCAAAAGACTGTTATTATTTGTTATTTGCACTATATTTGTTATTTATTGAACTTTTTTTTTCCCATTATATACAATGTTTACATATTCACATATTCTGTTGTGCTGCAGCAAGTAAGAATTTCATTGTCCCATCAGGGACATGTGACAATAAAACACTCTTGACTTCACTTGGCAGAAGAAGTTTCCGTCTTGAATAATCAGAGCTGTTTCTCGGAGATAGAAAATAACCCAATTACTTCAGATCTTCTCAAATTAAGTTCTTCAAATATTCATCCAGTCATTCACATTCACTATTGATCCCTGAAGCAGGAACTAAAATAATTTAGTAGCTGAGGAGTAATTGATAATTTATATGAATTTATATGAATACTTGCTTAAATATGCAGTGCACTTAATTATAGAATTCAGCATCTCTTGTGCATCTTTCTAATCATCTGACATTTTTCAAGATTCTTAATAGATAATGTTTCCACAGCCTACACAAAAGGTGGCATAGGAATTGATTGAGGCCACAATTAAAGTAATTACCATTCATCCAAAATGTTCAGACAGCCGCAATTGCCGTCTGTAATCTAATTTTCCATTTTCTCCATTAACAAATAATGCCAATGACATTGCTTGGAATGATTTCTCTTGCACTCTAAGGAAGATGAAATAACACTTTTGAGATCAAAGTTCATTAATCTGTCTAATTTAATTTAAGACAAAGAGAATGTTCACATAGAACTGGTTGCAAAAGCAGATGCACTCATTTAAGATTTCTCCGTTACCACAATAATTACTGTTTGTGTGGCTGCAGAGGATGTCACCAAAGGTCCTAATCAGACCTGTATTCTTTGTGATGCTTTACTTGGTGCAGGCTTTAGAATGAGCTGTCACATAATTCTGCATCCCGTTTTTAATTAGTCTTACTACAAACATTTTCTCAATTACTAAACGGGTAGTTTAATTTTATACTGGGACTAGTTCATTTTGCATTTATGTTAGAAAGCTGTTTTCTCAAGTGGCGTTTCAAATCTGACTCCCAAATCCGCTGCTGTGGAAATGTTGTTCATGCTGCTGTCGGAATGCCAAAGCTATCTATTTTACAGGTCTACAATTCCTGTAATGGCTGGAATACTATTTTGTTTGCTAATGAGTTTGAGCAGGCCATTGACAAGTGAGCTATCAAATTGCAGTAGTTGTGCAGTTTATATTGCTTTTATCTCTGACAGCGGCACTTGCAGGTAGCCAGACATTCAAAATAATAACCTTCCTTTCTTCTTCAGACTGCTGTAGATTTCCTTCCTAAGATTCATCAATAGGATTAAGCTGCTTTTATTCACAGAACTAATTTCTTCCCACCTCTGTTCCTATTTTTTCACCTTTCTCCAGTCTCTTAGCCATCTACATTTGCAACACATCTAATGCTCCCCTCCACTTTAGAGATTAAAGTTTACTACCATTATCCATATTTGTATGATGAAGGCCCATTGCTTTGCTACTCTCTATCCACCACTACCTTTATCTTCAATTTTCTGTCCTCAACAGAGGTCTCACCTTCGTTCCCCTCCACCCCCACCTCTACAGCCAGCCACGACTAAGAGCTTTTCATCCGTCACTTCTGCCTCTGTGCCACTTTCCATGGGTAGGAGTTCTCACCAGTGATGACCCCTTCTCCTGTCTCCACCGGTCCCCCTCCTCTTGGATTCCCCAGAACGGACTTCTACCTCTTTATTTCTAACTGCCGGCGTGACAACCACCGTCTCAACTTTTCCACTCCCCTTAGCTCTCTGATTTCGCCCCCTCTGAACATACAGCCCTCCGCTCACTCTGCAGCAACCCCGACTTGATAATCAAACCCGCCGACAAGGGAGGTGCCGAGGTAGTCTGACCTCCGCCAGGCTGAGGTCAGGCGACAACTCTCAGACACCACCTCCTACTTATCCTTGGACCATGATAACACAGATGAGCACCAGGCCTTAATCTCACAGAATTAAATAACTCTGAAGAAGAGTCTCGACCCGAAATATCACCCATTCCTTCTCTCCAGAGATGCTGCCTGTCCCGCTGAGTTACTCCAGCATTTTGTGTTTATCTTCGACCACGTAAATCCACCTACTTAAACAGAGACTTAAATCATTTGTTCTTCTCCTATCCTTATGTTACATAGACTATTATTGTTATTATTGCACTATTTTTTTTGTGTACGTGTGTATATACAGTATGTGATCTATATATATCTTATTCAAACATATAAGATTATTAAGGGTTTGGACACGCTAGAGGCAGGAAACATGTTCCCGATGTTGGGGGAGTCCAGAATCAGGGGCCACAGTTTAAGAATAAGGGGTAAGCCATTTAGAACAGAGAAACACTTTTTCTCACAGAGAGTGGTGAGTCTGTGGAATTCTCAGCCTCAGAGGGTGGTGGAGGTCAGTTCTCTGGATACTTTCAAGAGGGAGCAAAATAGGGCTCTTAAAGATAGCGGAGTCAGGGGATATGGGGAGATGGCAGGAACGGGGTTCTGATTGGGGATGATTTGCCGTGATCACATTGAATGGCGGTGCTGGCTCGAAGGGCCGAATGGCCTACTCCTGCACCTATTGTCTATATGTGTATTTGTGAGTATGTGTATATAAACACACACTGATCTTGTTTTTCTCGTTTATTATATTATTTACAGTGTACTACGTTTACATAATCTGTTGTTCTGCAGCCAGTAAGAGTTCATTGTGCTATCTGGGACGTATGACAATAAAACACTCTTGACTCTCGTTCTAATCTTTCCCCATCCATTTCACAATCGATAGTCCTTTCTGCATTTATATTTGATTTTTCCAGTCCACATGTTGAACAGATTATTGCACACCATTTTTTGCCTTTTACGCTTTGTCGAACACATCTTCATCCTCCCACACACTCCAGTATTTCACAGGGTCTACTTCATCCACACTATTCTGGCCCACCTCAATCAAATCCAATCCCATTGTGTATAAGTACAGGAGATGCAACACTGGAGAAACACTGGCTAGGTCTACAATATTTCTCACTTATGATACAGTCTTCTCAATACTGTGTGCATCAAATAAAGATCATGTGGGTGTTTAGGGGAACAGCTTCTTACCACTGTATGTGTGGCCCCAACATTTTGATCATTGGATATTTAAATGTTTCGACCGTCCGCATTCTAATCTTGGAAACAGAACCAGCACCTTGCCTTTCAATTGGATAGTTAACAGCTTTCAACAATCAACCAACAATTTCACATTTTGGTCACAATGTTTTGAGACAGCAACTGTGATATTGGTTCTGCTATTTCCATTTACACTTTCTCTGGATTCATGTTTTGTTTCTATTTTTCATCATATTCCTCTTTCACTTCAACACAACGTTTGGGATGCTAAAACACAGAAAACACAAATCCCAGTATCACAAAGAAAGCCTGTATGAAATTGTATATGTTAGGGTGCTAGTAGATTCAATGCTCAATTTCTCCAATTTATACAGAGTAGAAAACAAAGAAAATGCAATATTCAGCTAAAAGAACAAAATGTAAGTTAGAGAACATCTTGATCAAGGCATATATGTGTACGATGGTCTGATCAGACCACTCCTGGAATCGGCACCTGGATGGATCAATCAAATATTAGATCATGACAAGGTGACGGAATGTTCATCGCCATGTGGAATTATCTTGCCAACTAACATTATTCAGACATTTTGAATAATACAAAAGTAACTCATTGGATAATCAGTTTATTTTCATGATCAAGAATGGAAACATTGATTTAGTGGGTCACCTTACCTTTAAGTAAAGTTCAGTAGATAGATTTTACTTTCATTGATGGCATTGCTACAGATTAACCATTCCTGTCTGTTCTTCCTTCCAATGAGCTTAAATGACTAGGAGCTTTGGAGAGCAAATAGATTCAGGCGCTCATGTACACAAAATCACTAGTTAATTATTCTCTTGATAATTAAAGAAGTGATCCCACCATTCAGAATGTCTGTTAGACGTTTTCTAACAAACAGTTTGGCACCAGATCTCAGTACGAGTGTACAGTTGGCTTTCACAAGCAGTGGTGCAGATTCGCAATACTTTAAGGGGTTACGTTATGAGGGCAGGTTACATAAATTTGATTTCATATACCTTGACTTTGGAGATTGCTTCCATTTAATCTTTAAATATAAAAGTCTTGACAGAACATTAGAGGAAAATCTTTTAATTAGAACGGTACAGATTCAGAGTGAAATCAGAAAAGCATTTAACATCCAAAGGATTAAAGTAAATGAGAACTCCATTCCACAACAGATTGTGGATGGCTTACCATTGAAATGTTCAGTTTTGTAATCAACAGCTTTCCTATTTCAGCAAGAATTTCAAGGTGCAGAACAGACTATAAAGATGTGATAATTCATGATTAGAATGGCTAAAATGCCAAAGTGGACTGAATTGACAATTATTGTCCATTGTTGCTCATTCATGTCCATGAAACCTCAGGCAAATGTAACTTCATTATTTTCTCTATTAGGGGCCAGTCCCACTTGGCGTTTTTTTTTGGCGACTGCCGGCATCATATCAGTGTAGCCAAAAGATTTTGCACATTTCAAAATCTAGCGGCGACAAAAAAAATGTTGCGACACTTAAAAAAACACCGCGCGTCAATAGGTCATCACGCCACGTCGCCACATCATGCAGCGTCACGTCGCAAATTTTTTGTTGACCTGATACGTCAGTCATCGGAACAAATCATCAAGTGGGATGCCCTTAACCATGTAGGTGTACATTGGACATTTTATAATTATGACCCTGCCTTCCATCCTATTGTCATTCTCACCGTTCCAATGTCGGCTCTTACCTTCAGTGCACTTTGATTTCAAAATCATCTACTTAAGGAAGTTCCGGTAAAGTTAGTAAAATAATGCAGAGGTTGGTAGAGAACATATTTTGCAACTATTTTCATAGAAACATAGAAATTAGATGCAGGAGTAGGCCATCCGGCCCTTCGAGCCTGCACCGCCATTCAATATGATCATGGCTGATCATCCAACTCAGTATCCCGTACCTGCCTTCTCTCCATACCCCCTGATCCCCTTAGCCACAAGGGCCGCCTCTAACTCCATCTTAAATATAGCCAATGAACTGGTCTCAACTACCCTCTGTGGCAGAGAGTTCCAGAGACCCACCACTCTCTGTGTGAAAAAAGTCCTTCTCATCTCGGTCCTAAAGGATTTCCCCCTTATCCTTAAGCTGTGACCCCTTGTCCTGGACCTCCCCAACATCGGGAACAATCTTCCTGCATCTAGCCTGTCCAACCCCTTTTCCTGGTAGCTTCATTTTGTACGATAGGTCCACCACCGATTTTCCGGCAGCCTTGGTTCCCGAGCTTTCCTGCATTATCCGTTTTGCCAGAACAGAGGCCTCGGCCTCTGCGAGGACTATAATGGTACTGTACCGTAAGGAGGAATCGAGAGATTGGCCCGCAAGGTTGTCCTCGGAAGTCGGCTCCGAAGTTCCAGAGGCCCGCAAGCATGGGGCTAATTCGACCCAATAATCGACACGGAAATCCCAATGATGTTGAGATCGGCCGCCTCACCTGCCTGAGACGCCACATTTTTGGCGGGACTTTTGGGAGGGGTGGGGGGATTTCAAGTGCGCTCCTGTAATTTTGTCTGGCCAGAAAATTGGTGGTGGACCTGTAATTAGATTCACCGTCTGTGTATTATCTTACTTATTGCAAGCTCAGTTCATGAGCTGTGTACAGCGTTCATAGCTACATAATTGCAATGCATTTTATCTTTCAGGAGTATCGTTGTCGAAAGGCAGTAAATGACAGCTTCAGGAGACAACGAGCAAAGTCGATTTCCATTATTTTTACTCTGACATATATCTCCTTCAATAATGACTCTCGATGCTGATGTCGTCGTGAATTATGTGATACTTTCACTACCTTGATTTTACAAATTTGTTGCAAGTAGAATTTTTTAAATGATGTATTTTTCATATTTGGCTTTAATCTGATCAGCTAGCACCTGATTGTGCTAGCTTTTTTCAAATTGCAGGTAATACAAATACATTTTATTATAAATTTACCAAGTCACAATTCTTCATATTCACTTTAATCAAAACTGTGGTTCTGTCAAGGATTTTTAGATCGAGCATTTAAGGAGAGATTTTAAGCGGTTTAAACAAAGTCAAGAACTTCAGGTTCCATTAGTTTGGGAGATGTTCTGGTAAAGATAATTGCCCCATAATCACAACAACACAGCGTGATACAGATAATTTACTGAAATGGGTGGAGAAACAGCATTGATGTACAGAGGGATCTTGGGATCCAAGTGTATAACTCCCTAAAAGTGGGAACACGAGTGGAGAAAATGGTAAAGAAAGCGTATGGTGCGCTTGCTTTCATAGTTCGGTGCACTGAGGATAAGAGTCAGGAAGTCACGATGCAATTTATCGGATTTTGGATATGCCGCTTTGGAATATGACATGCAGCTCTGCTTGTACCATTACAATATGGATGTAGAGGCTTTGGATACGGTGCAGAGGAGGTTTACCAGAATGATGCCTGGATTAGGGGGTATTAGCTACAGGGAGGAGCTGGACAGACTTGGATTGTTTCCTCTGGAAGGCCGGAGATCGTCAGGATAGAAGTGCACAACATTATGGAAGGCATAGATAGGGTGGACAGAATCTTTTTCACACGATGGAAAATCAAATACTAGAGAGTGAACGGGGCAAAATTTAAAGCAAATGTGCGGGGCAAATTCTTTTTAACACAGGGGGTGGTGAGTGATTGAAATGTGCTGCTGGGGTTGGTGGTTGAGGCAGATAGGATAGTGGCATTTAAGAGATCTTTGGATAGTGATAAGGATATGTATGGAATGCAGGGTTATGGATATGTGCAGGCAGATAAGAGATGATGGCAGCATGGACATTGTGTCCAAAGCTGTTCTATGTTCTATGCAACATGACTTCCTGACTCTTATACTCAATGCCCCAGCCGATGAAGACAAGCATACCAAACCCCTTCCTTACCTCTCTATCTACTTGTGTTGCTGCTTTCACGCAACTATGGACTTGCATCCCGTGACCCCTCTGTACATCAATGCAGTTAAGGGTCTTGCCATTAACGGTAAACTTTATCCTTACTTTTGTCCTCCCAAAGTTCAACACTTTATACTTGCTCGGATGAAACTTCACCTGCCATTCCTCTGCCCAAGCTAACAGCATGTTTGTATGTCATGCCCAGCAGGTCAGACAATAGAAATAGAAAGAGCAAAATTGAGCCAAAATGATGACAGGCATTTCCAGTACAGTTACAGACAATACAGCCACTGTGCATTCAGCTTGGTTTCATTGGTAAATTTACATTTTATATGGGAAAATCAGATCATTCTATATTCCCTATTCTGATGTCCAATAGTTCAGTCAACTCGTGCTGCATCAGTTGAGTTTATTATCATGTGTACAAAGGTACAGTGAGAAGGCTTTATGTGTGCTAACCAGTCAACGGAAATACAATATATGATTACAATCGAGCCAAGGCAGCATGAGGTGTAAATGGAGGCTGAATTGTGTGATGGTCTGGGCTGCATCCACAATTCGCTGCAATTTCTTGCGGTCTTGGATGCAGCTGTTCCCAAACCATGCTGTCATGTATCCCGATTAAATGCTTTCTACGGCCCACCCGTAGAGGTTGGTGGGAGTTGTTGGGGACATGTTAAACCTCCTGAGTCTCCTAAGGAAGTGTAGAGGCGTTGGTGTGTTTTCTTGGCCATTGCTTCACTATGGGTCCAGGAGAAGTTGTTGGTGATATACACTACCATTTGAAGTAGTCAAACATCTCTACTTTGGCGCCGTCAATGCAAACCGGGGGCATGTGGAACGTGAACAGGAGATGGAATCTCTCATTTTTAGGTGGCAAATATGAAAGTTCATTTGCCCTCTGAGACAATTCCATAGCAGAGATAACAAAGAAATGTATAAGGAATATCATGATTCCATCAATAATATTTCTTAAATAAAGTAGAAAGCTCAAGTTAATGACCCACCAAAATACAATGACAAGAGGCTGGAAGAAATGGATCAATGAATAAACATTGTTCGTTGTTTTATAGGAATAATTAAAAATGGACATGACTAGAATATACAAGACTGATTTATTCACTTAGTTTTATTCATGTAATTAATCCTTGGCTCACCTGCATTATTGTGGCATAAACCATAAATGTCATTATTTCTCCTCCCAGTATTTACTCTGGCGTTATGATTATTTTTAATGTTTATCCAGGAACAATCATTTCCTCATTAGAATAATAGTTTTTATAATTCAATGTTGAAACAATTTTGTGTGGAAATCTTAAGCTTAGATTGCTTTGACTACAAATTGCATTTCACCTTACATTTAGCGTGCTAAACACGTGCAATGTACAGCACAAAGACACAATTGGATCCCCTGCAAGGTTTTGTGAAATTGCCCAGGTATATTGGAACCAATTACACAGCGGCTCACATCCAGAGTCATTTGTGAAAGTGGTGTCTGTGAAGTGCCCAAAAGGAACTTTGTTAGAAGCACCCGATGTCCATGTTTTTGCTGCAATGATCACAAGATGGAGTATCAGATTTGGAAGGAATTCTTCCCATGATGTAGTGGGACATTGCAATAAATAGGCTGTTATAGAAGTGAGGGGAAATGCAGGAGAAAATGGTCATGGTGATTTCTAAAATATGTCTTCCGTGATCCGGTCCTTTGCAGTAAGTGGTCCCAACTGCACGGCAGAGTGATCAGTGATGCAACCATCTTTATGTGCTTTGTAGAATTGCGTAAACAGCAAAAACTGGGGCAGGCAGATGCAGAGTGCAAGGCACCAACGTGAGAGTAAACCATTTAATTGTTGTCAGATGTTGTTCTTAGTGCGTTGTGTCCTAATTGTTTTGTGATTATTCAATGAAGATGTTAGATTGTAACCAAAAGCCTCAATTTATTCTAGAAGTGGAATAAAAATGTGCAGTGCATGACTTTAGACACCATTGCGATATAACTGATGCTGTGGAAATGTCAGCCGTTCTTAGGTGACAGGTACACGAAAGAGCTTCTGAGTGATCTAACCTGGGTTTAATTTTTTTCATTTGCTAATAGATCCAATTTCTAGGTTTACAATTTTCCATTCATTATTTTTCTGTTAAGCAATTCATAGATACGAACCTGAGGAAATAAACCTCCATTGCTTTGCATGGTCATATGATGCGCTTGGTCAATTGGTTACTGAAATATGCAGATATGCATGTAGCAAAATAAGTATACCCTAAGCATCCAATAACCGATCTCTCTCATTTAAAATATTGTTTACAGTGTACTATGTTTACATATTCTGTTGTGCTGCAGCAAGTAAGAATGTCATTGTTCTATCTTGGACTTATGACAATAAAACATTCTTGACTCTTGACCAACACCAGAGATTTGGGCTAAATTTCCCTCCAGCTAACATAGAGACCATCTATTGGAACACTGACCTAAAGTTGCTTAGAGTCATAGAGTGATACAGTGTGGAAACAGGCCCTTTGGCCCAACTCGCCCACACCGGCCAACAATGTCCCAACTACACTAGTCCCACTTGCCTGTGCTTGGTTCATATCCCTCCAAACCTGTCCTATCAATGTACCTGTCCAACTACCTCCTCTGACAGTTTGTTCCATACACCCACCACCCTTTGTGTGACAAAGTTACCCCTCGGATACCTATTCAATCTTTTCCACTTCACCTTGAACCTATGTCCTCTGGTCCCCGATTCCCCTACTCTGGGCAAAATACTCTGTGCATCTACCTAATCTATTCCTCTTATGATTTTGTACACCTCAATAAGATCTCCCCTCATCCTCCTGTGCTCCATGGGATAGAGACCTAGCCTACTCAACCTCTCCCTATAGCTCACACCCTCTGTTCCTAGCAACATCCTCGTAAATCTTTTCTGAACCCTTTCAAGCTTGACCCTTTCACCCTTTCCATGCTATAACGGTGCCCAGAAATGACCACAATATTCTAAATGCGGTCTCACCAACGACTTTCCAACTGCAACATGACCTTCCAACTTCTGTACTCAATACTCTGACTGATGAAGGCCAAAGTGCCACAAGCCTTTTTGACTATAACACTACCCAGAAGCCTACCATTTAATGTGTAGGTCTGGCACTTTATCGACGTCCCAAAATGCAACACCTCACACTTCTCTATATTAAATTCCACCAACCATTCCCCGGCTCACCTGGCCAATCAATCCAGATCCTGCTGCAATCGTTCACAACCATCTTCACTATCTCCAAAACCACTAACTTTTATATCATCAGCAAACTTGCTAATCTTGCCCCGTATGTTCTCATCCAAATCATTGATGCAGATGACAAACACTAATGGGCCCAGCACTGAACCCTGAGGCACACCACTAGTCACACCACCATTACCCTCTGCTTCCTTCCATGGAGCCAATTTGCTATCGCTCCTTGATTCCCATGCGATCTAACCTTCCAGAGCAGCCGACCATGCAGAACCTTGCCGAACGCCTTACTGAAGTCCATGTACACACATCTACAGCTCTGCCCTCATCAACCTTTTTGGTCACGTTTTTAAAGAAATCAATCAGATTTGTGAGACACGACCTCCCACGTACCAAACCATGCTGACTATTCCTAATCAGCCCTTGCCCATCCAAATGCCTGTATATCCTATCCCTCAGAATATTCTCCAATAACTTATCAGCTACAGATGTTTAGCTCACTAGCCTATAGATCCCAGCATTTTCCCTGCAGCCCTTCTTGAAAAGAGGCACAACATTTGCTACCCTCTAGTCTTCCGGCACCTCTGTTGTATTTAAGGACGATTTGTATATTTCAACCAGAACTCCCGCAATTTCCTCTCCAGTTTCCCACAATGTCCTCGGATAATTCCTGGATATCCTGGAGGCACTGGAGATTTGTCTACCTTCAGGACGATAGTACCTTCAGTGCTTCTTCAACAATAACCCTGACTGCTCTCAAGACACTTCCAGTGACTGCTCCACTTTCCCCCGCCCTACTGTCTTCCCCCTCGGTAAATGCAGAGGAGAAAGACGCATTTAGGACCTTGCCCATCTCCTGTGGCTCCACACAGAGGTGATTCCTGAGAGTTGTACAATATTGTGTGATGCATTTACTCACTGAAAATCATGGAAAGGACTATTTAAATTGCTTTTGGGGGAAACCTGCTTAACATCCAAATGTAGTACCTTTTTTGTTTCTGCTCCATGTGATTGAGAACATATTTGTAAAAGGAAATCAATAGAATCAGAAGTGAATTTGTGTAAGCAGGAACTGCAGATGCTGGTTTAAACTGAAGATAAGACACAAAAAGCTGGAGTAACCCAGCAGAACAGGCAGCATCTCTGGAGAGAAGGAATGGGAGACACTTCTTCAGACTGGCTAGGGATAAGGGAAATGAGAGATATAGATGGTGGCGTGGAGAGATAAAGAACAAGGAATGAAAGATATGCAAAAAAGTAACAATGATAAAGGAAACAGGCTGTTTGTAAGCTGTTTGTAGGGTGAAAATGAGAAGCTACTGTGACTTGGGAGGGGGAGGGATAGAGAGAGGGGAATGCCGGTACCTGAAGTGAGAGGAATCAATATTCGTACCACTGGGCTGCAAGCTGCCCAAGCAAAATACGAGATGCTGTTTCTCCAATTTGCGTTTAGCCTCACTCTGTGACAATGGAGGAGACTGAGGACAGAAAGATCTGTGTAGGAATGGGAAGGAGAATTAAACTGTCCAGCAACCGGGAGATCAGGGTGGTTCACACGGGCTGAGCGAAGGTGTTCCGCAAAACGATCGCCCAGTCTGCGCTTGGTCTCGCTGATGTATAAGAGTCCACATCTTGAACAACGGATTCAGGAGAAGTGAACCTCTGCCTAACCTGAAAAGACTGTTGGGGTCCCTGAACAGTGCAGGGAGGAGGTTTAGCGACAGGTGTTGCATCTTCTGCGGTTGCAGGGGATGGTACCTGTGGAGGGGGTGGTTTGGGTGGGATGGGATAAGTTAATCAGGGAGTTGCAGAGGGAACGGTCTCTGTGGAAGGTGGAAAGAGGTGGAGATGGGAAAACATGGCTAGTGTGAGATCCCGTTGGAGGTGGCGGAGGATTATGTGTTGTATGTGACGGCTGATGAGGTGGAAGGTAAGGACCAAGAGAACTCTGTCTCTGCTGCGACTAGGGGGAGGGGGAGCAAGGGCGGAGCTACGTGGTACGGAGGAGACATGAGTGAGGGCCTCATCTATGATGTGAGAGGGGAACCGCTGTTCCCTAAAGAATGAGGACATCTCGGATCTGTATGGAATCTCTGGAGACATGGAGACATCTCTGTATGGAACACCTCATCTTGGGCGCAGATGCGGCGTAGACGGAGGAATTGGGATAGAGTGTTAGCAGGAAGCAGGGTGGGAAGAAGTGTAGTCGAGATAGTTGTGGGAGTCAGTGGGTTTGTAATAGACGTCAGTCAATAGTTTATTTCTTGTAATGGAGACTGAGATCAAGAAAGGGGAGGGAGGTGTCGGAGATGGTCCAAGTAAATTTGAGTGCCGGATGAAACTTTGTGGTGAAGTTGATTAATTAATTCAATTTCTTAAAATCAACGGCAAAAGATAGCTATCAATGTCAATTTCAAACAGCAATGCCAATCAGAAAATTACCAGCAATAATCCACACTGACAGGCTAGAATAAATAAGCAGCTGGGTGCTGGCTCAGCAATATTATAAAAACATGCATTGATACCTGCATGCATGCATGCCCAATTTTACATGTTTATTTAGTTTTGAGATACAGCATTGAAACAAGTCTTTCTGCCCAGAGTCCACACCGACCTTCGATCGACCACCTGTTCACACCAGTTCTAGGTTATCTGACTTTTGCATCCATTCTCCATATATTAGGGGCAAATGATAGTGCTCAAATGATGTACAAACCCGCACGTCTTTGGAATGTATGAGGAAACCTGAGCACCTGGCACAAATACCATGTGGTTACCGACAGAATGTGCAAACTCTACACAGAGAAGCCATCGAGGTCAGGATTGAACCTGGGTCTCTGGGCTGTGAGGTACATTTCGTTGTGTAAACAAAAACAGAGCTCTACTCCCCAGCCCCTAATTTGGGTTTAATTTGTATTCTGTGGTAGACTTCTCACCAGATTGTTTCCTTGTCTAATATTATAAAATACAAAGAGTTTTGATATTTCAGTCTTCCCAATTTAAATTCAACAGTTTCTCAGCACGAAATGTCATACGGAATTTCTCTTCATACGATCAAAGATTGAACAGATCAGAATAATGATAGGATGGGATGAAAATCTAGTCTCTCTCTGAATTGTGTAACGGTGATCTGAAGTGAAATGAATTTGGCAGTTTCAACTCGACACCTTGTGGATATGAACCAATGTAACCTACAGGTGTCTCATCATATATGAAATTGATTTTTCCATCCAGAGAGATGACAATAATGAGCAGCATGGCATATAGATGCTCTTTCACTGTTCAATTACAGGTGATGTCTGGAATTGGATTACTGGTCCTAAAATCAAGATTTATCCTTTGGCAGACTGTCATTCAAACTATTATCCCTTAAAGCATGGCTACCATGACGATGCTACCATGAAAGACCAGCATTCAATTCTAACTTATTTCTCACTACAGAACAGTAAACTGCTTTATGAGTTTTGACGGAGCAAGATGCAAAGGTGACGTTTCTCCCGGCAGGTGTATACAGAACCAGGGACCATAGTCTAAATGGCAGGGGTTAGACATTTAATTAGTGATAAGAAATAAATTATGCACTGAGAAGGTGATGGATCTTTGTCATTCAGGAGATCTGAGGTTAGTACGGGAAAGTGATGCTGAGATGAAAGATTATCTGCAATGGAAAAAGGCACAGGGGGCCAAGAGCCAACTCCTGCGTAAG
Source organism: Raja brachyura (assembly GCA_963514005.1). Next base: position 7,710,184 of record OY740800.1, on the reverse strand, counting down.
AAGGAACTGCAGATGCTGGAAAATCGAAGGTAGATAAAAATGCTGGAGATACTCAGCGGGTGAGGCAGCATCTATGGAGCGAAGGAAATAGGCAACGTTTCGGGTCGAAACCCTTCTTCAGACAACTCCTGCTTCTATTTCTCATGTTTATATCAATTTCATTACACAACGAAACAATTGCACGTTTGGAGTACTTTCCATTATTTATACAGTGTGGTAATCTCTCATTCCTATACAATATGTATTTACATAGTGTACACTATTTTACATTACTTCACAATTAACATCTATACAGTATATGTCTCTTGATTCCCTTAACAACTAAACATCTATTAATCTCTGTCTTAAATGTATGAGTGCCTGCGCCTCCAAACCCCCCTAGATGAACAATCCCAAAGATTTGCTACCGTCTTAGTGAAGAAATCTTTTCTCAAATCTTCTTGAATGCCCAAACTTTTATAAAGATAGTGAACGTAGACACAAAATGCTGGAATTATGGGCTTGTCCCACTTACGCAACATTTTCGGCGACTTTTCCGGCACCCGTCATAGGTCGTTGCAGGTTGGTGAAAATTTTCAACGTGTTGAAAATTCAGCGGCGACCAGAAAGACGCTACGAGTCTTTGGGCGACTGAGGAGACTACTCATGACCATACAGGCGACACCCTGGCGACATGTCGCGGGGTGAAGTCTGTATGGTCGTGAGTAGTCGCCCAAAGAGTCATACCTTGTTCTGGTCGCCGCTGGATTTTCAACGTGTTGAAAATTTTTGGCGACCTGTAACGACCTATGACGGGTGCCGGCAGTCGTCGAAAAAGTTGCGTAAGTGGGACTGGCCCATAACTCAGTGGGACAGGCAGCGTCTGTCTGTCTGTCTGTCTGTCTGTCTGTCTGTCTGTCTGTCTGTCTGTCTGTCTGTCTGTCTGTCTGTCTGTCTGTCTGTCTGTCTGTCTGTCTGTCTGTCTGTCTGTCTGTCTGTCTGTCTGTCTGTCCCACTGAGTTACTCCAGCATTTTGTGTCTACCTTTGATTTATACCAGTATCTGCAGTTCTTTCCCACATATAAAGATAGTGAACATTGGGTCTGCAGAACAAAGGGTAAGAAATATTTCAACTTAACACAGAAGGTTCAAAGTTATCAATGCCCATGAATTGCAAAGGATACTCACACCACCCCAGACTTTAACCGAGAGTGATGGCTTGCTTCACTGTTAGTTAAAGGGAAACAAGTTTATCTGATTTTCTGTCAGGGAATTTGAGACATTCATCTTCTTTCAGATACTCAACAACAGGAGAGCAGCCAGCCATCGACTTCAGAAAGCAGGGCGAAGTACACAACCCAGTCTACATCACCAGTGCTGCCTGTCCCACTGAGTTACTCCAGCTTTTTATGTCTATCTGACATAGTCTAGTTTAGTTTGGTTTAGAGGTACAGCGCGGAAACAGGCCCGTCGGCCCTCCGAATCCACACCGACCAGTGCTCCCCGCACACTAACACTATCCTACACACACTAGGAACATTTTTTAAAACATTTATTGATACCAAGCCAATTAACTTATAAACCTGTACGTCTTTAGAGTGTGGGAGGAAACCCACGCAAGTCACAGGGAGAACGTACAAACTCCGTACAGACAAGAACCCGTGGTCAGGATCGAACCCGGGTCTCTGGCACCGTAAGGGAGTAAGTGCCGCTGTGCCACCGTGCCGCCCACCGTAGTCACTCGAACCCTCTGACTCTCAAGGTGATGGAAGCCAGATCATTAAATATATTTAAGGAGGAGATAAATCATTATTTGTAACATCTAGGAATTGAGAGTGACGAGGAACTGGCACAGAGGAGGAGCTGTGGCCAGCATTGAACAGCCATGATTACAATGAACGGCAGGGCAGGCCTGAGGGGTGCAGTGCTCCTGCAGCTGCTTTACTGTGATCTATATATCAATGCCACTTTTCCTCTTGCCACATATCCCTTTATTTCCCCCAAAATATAAAAATCCAGTGAAGAGTGTCCCTAATATTTACAATCCTTAATATAAAGGCATTCTTTATCACGGTACGTGTTAATGACAGTCCATAATTAATCCCTTGTCTTAAAAACAATGGCCCCTATTTTTACACTCTTCAACTAGAGAAAATAGTTCCACAGGACAGCATCTGCAGATTGATCACGGAGGGTTTGCTGCGTGAGTCATGTGGTAGCAGGTCTGAAAATTGTGGAATGGGCAAGATTAGAGACTGTGGAAACTGTGTGGGCAGATTGCAGCAGACAAGCTTGTTGGGGTTGGGGGGGGGGGGGGGGGGGGGAGGTGCTGCCATTCTCAGTCCACATGTGCTGATGCAAACACTCTGCTGCACTTCACTATATTTATACATGCTCAAAATATTGATCAATCAAACCTCTTCATGTCTTGGTAAAATGTTTCGTAAAAATTGCGATAGTCGCTGCCTCAACTACCTCCCTCACGCATTGGCTACGCACGCTAACGCATTAGCGTCGCACACTGGCGTCCCGACGTCTCACGTGTAACGCGTGGTGACGCATGGTTATTTCACCGTGCGTCGACATCCGTAACCATGCGTCGCTGAGCGCCGCAGGGTATTCTAATGACGTCACACGCATCACGAAGCGTCAACCTATTTTACCTATGACGCGCAAATGACGGCGAACTGGGACAGGCCCTTAACTGAGTAAGATATTAGAGTATGTAGTTGAAACAAAGAACTGCAGATGATGGTCAACACACAAAAGGATACAAAGTGCTGAAGTAACTCAGCTGGCCAGGCAGCATCTCTGGAGAACATGGATGGGTGATGATGGGACCCTTCTCCTGACTCATTCCGTCTGCTGAGTTACTCCAGCACTTTCTCATTTCACCTTAAAACTAGGCGCCGATACCGCTGGTCTGCACCAGGGAGCTCATCCCCATCCCTACCCTGGTCTATGTGGCCCCCACACATCAGCTTCCCCTCAGAAGCGGCGGTGGAGCGGGGAGTGGACAACGTGACGGGCTGGAAGAAGCAGAAACCGGTGAGTTGGAGGGTGCACTGCGGTGAACTCGGCCGGGGGATGGGTGAAGAAGGGCTCGCTGGTGCATCTTGTGAACCGCGCGTGGCGCTGACAGGTCTATCCACTATTAAAAACGATTTACAAAGGTGTTGGTTGAAATGAGGGTTTACTGTAATAATATTTAACTTCCTAGAGGTACCAGTGCGTTACAAAAGAAAAACTGTACAATATAATAACTCAAAAAGAAAATTGAAGACATTGTGTTAAAAAATATCGCCCAAATATCATCATGTTCCCCATGCCAGATTTCTTTCTTAATCAGAGTATCTTGGCCATTATAATTAATTTAATACATTTATGTAATGAACTAAACTCGTATCTCCTAATTCATAACCTAACTTTCAACATATTAATGATGTTTTACACAAATAACTTTTCACAAATGCTGATAACACTCAAGCTTCCCCTCTCTATGTCCCTCAACCACTGCAATACCACAGTTGCTTGTCCAGCTTTTGCCATGGATGAGTCAAAATGTCTACCAAATGGACATCCAAGAGGCCTGTGCCCTAACCTTTGACCCCATACTTTAAAATTCATTGTCTAGGTGCTATTTCCACATCCTCCATGGGCATCTTATGCATGAGTTTGAGGTTTTCTATTTTCATAGTGTTTGTTTTCCCTGTGTGTAAGATCACCCTACTCTACTTCAATGCCTCGCCATTGTTGCTGCTCTTACATTTACGCTCATTTCTGTCAACTTGAAATTTGATCCATTCATAACTAGGATTAGCCTCCCCACAATCGCCTTCATGTTTAGAATGTATCTGCCACCATTCTGTCCAATTGTCATTCATTCGCATCCTTGCCGACTTACCCTGACTGCCCATCTCCCAAATTTTAAATCATAAACGTCCCTCAATAGCCTCACCCCTTTCTCCAAAGCATTTCACATCTTCTATCCCCTATAACTATCAATGTCCCAATACTGGTCCTTTGTACAATCTCTTGCCCTGCTCCTAACCTCCTAACCCCCATCAGCATTAAGCAGAAAAGCCTGATCAGCTGATTTCCCTTCTCTTGAACTCTGCTTGAATTTACAATCTTCAATAGAATAAACATCTACATATATTTCTAATATCATGCCTTCAGTCACATTGCTTGACTGATGTGCAATGACATATCATATCTCTTCTCTTCCCTGGTTGGTGTTATGTATAATTACGTACATTAGGTACTTATAATTATATGCAATATGTACTGTTTCAGGCTGTATATGAGATGATGTGGTTGTAGGTGCTGACTCGAAAATTAAATGTTCACTTTCAATTTGGCAATCAAATTGCTCAGGGCTAATTATATTAATCAGATTTGACTGCTTCGGTTATCACCTGACTATGTAATCAAAACAGCCCTTTCTCAAACCTTTTCGCTGTTCAAATATTATCTACCTGCATTAATATATCTCAGCAAGGTCAAACTAATTAGCTGACTACATTAAACAATAACAGACTGTGGTTGCTACAGAAACAACATGAATAATTCTGGAAAACATCCAAAACCACCAGAACTGTCATATTGAAGCAAATGGTTAACGACTAGCTGTGCTGTTTCTCATCATAAATGAGAATTGGTACAGTAAAGGTGGTTGAATTGAGTTGTACAATTGCTGAAAAAAGGCTGGTATAAAATCAGTGGATAAAACCACATGGGTGAAATAGCCAATGCTTTGGTCAAATCTGAATTAATATGGGTAAAAATATCCTGATCATTAAAACATTTCATCTGGGTAAACCATCGAAGGAACCAAAACTATCCACCTGAATTAGATTCAATTCCAATCAAAAACGTGTCAGATGTCTGCAGGAGTCCTGTCATCTAAACATTCACATAAGGTCTTTGGGGCAATGCTGACATTCTGAAAGATAAAAGTTTTTGAATTTCTTTTGAAGAAAAACTATAGTGATGGCTGGTATATTCTAATGGATTGGATTCCGATGTGTGATGGACTACTGCGATGGTGTCGGTAATGATGACTATCACAATGGAAGAACAGTTAATGTTGGTTAAAATTGGTTAAAAGCAGTGGCAATAACATCAAAAACGATATTTACAAACAATCAACTTCAGATGCTGGTTTACCAAGGAAGGATACAAGTGATAGAGTAACTCAGTGCATCAGGCAGCATATGTGGAGATCATGGACAGTAGATGTGTCCTGACTGGAAATGTCACCTATCCATGCTCCCCAAAGATGCTGCCTGCCCCACTGAGTTACTCTAGCATTTTATGTCTGAGCAAAAGTGATATGTTGTAAACACGGTCTATGAAACTTGTAGGTCTAAAAATTAAATGAGGTAAGTGTGGTTCAGTGGCATTTGCTGTCAACTACCACTGGGGTAACAAGGACCAGACAATTAATATAGCTGGTGGTTGCCGGGCAATCCAAGGTGTATGATGCAGGAACACTGGAATCTCCATTACTATGAGCCATCGGTATTTATCAGAAGTCCATTCTTAGACAAACAAAACATTCAGGAGTTTTTCGAAGCCATACCTTTGATCAGACCACCCTTGCAGTTCCAATGGGTCAATAAACCCTGCAGTAGCAGCATGATTTTACTTTTAGAGATACTGCATGGAACAGGTACTTCGGCCCACTGAGTCCATGCCGAACATTGATCACCTGTTCACATTAGTTCTGTGTTATTTTACTTTTACATCCACCACCTACACATTTGGGCCATTTTTCAGAGACCTACAAATCCACAAGCCTTTGGGATGTCGCAGGAAACCGGAGCACCCAGAGGAAACCCACGCACTCACTCCATATGAACATCACTCAAGGTCAGGATCAAACCTGGATCCCTGGCGCTCTGAAGCATCAGTTTAGTTCCATTTAGTTTATTGTCACATGTACTGAGGTACAGTGAAAAGCTTTTGTTGCAGTTATCCAGGAAAAACAATACATGATTATAATCGAGCCATTTACAGTGTATAGATACGTGATAAGGGAATAACGTTAAGTGCAAGGTAAAGCCAGCAAAGTCTGAACTAGGATAGTCCGAGGGTCACCAATGAGGTAGATAGTAGTTCAGCACTGCTCTCTGGTTGTGGTAGGATGATTCAGTTGCCTGATAACAGCTGGGAAGAAACTGCCCCTGAATCTGGAGGTGCAGCTCTACCAGCTGTGTTACTGTGCCAACAACATCAGAGGCAATGTTTAGGAATGATGACGATTTTCCCAGCCTGAGCCAATTCAGAATGTAGCTGCTGAAGGTATTCAGGGTCTGGTGGATTTTCTTCAGCTGCTTCTGAAATACAGCCCAACTTGTATCAGAATGTGCTTTTGAAAATGTTCACCCAGTGTCAGATTAATGCTTTCAAAAATGAGGAAATGTCATGACAGTAATATAAAGGTTGCCACATCCTTAGTTTTAAGATTAAATGACTGTGCCAAATATATTTATTCTAGTACTTACATTTATCTAATAGGATCTGATTGTGTTGAAATATGTAATTTTATTTTGCAATGATTTATACTGACTGTTTTATAGGTAAAACTAAAGAAACGTATTGATATCTTTCTTTGCCTTCAGCAAGTATTTAATTGGGTCTTGAGCTGACACCCGAATCATTAATGGTGTACCTTCTACAATAACTGAAGTCATTTCTGCATACAGCCAAATTATTACTGCCATTCATTAATTAATAAGGCAACTTTAATAAAAACCCATTACACTTACATTCCAAAAATAACCACTACTTGAAATCATAATATTTTAATTAAAATTACTGATGGCAAAAACATGAGTGTCTCAAATGAATTATTGAAATTAATGTAATTTTAGAGTATATATGATGGACACTGGTAATTATTATTCAAAGACATTGGATTCAAGAACTAAACCAAGCACTGATTCTTTTCCTGACTCCAGAATATAATTTGTGTTTTTAGTAAATCTCCAACCAGACCAGTTGAACCAAGATTTTTATATCAAAGCAACAGCTTCTACACCGAATGCATGCTGTTATTCTGGAAGTCTAATGTGTGAATGTGTGCTGGCTTGTTAGAAGTTTCAGCACTTCAGGTTGTTAAATGCCGCTGTGTTCACAATTGATAATAGATGGGATTGCACAGAATAGTACGGTGGCAATTTAATCTAATGTAAATGGTGAGAAAGTCTATGTAATTTACAAATTATCAGCAAAATCCCAAGACAAAATTATGAACTTGTATTCACAGCAATCATATGTGACCTGTTGCCGTTGCTGCCTATTTAAAACATTTGTTGATTTATGCTTATTTTGTCTACTCGGTAATTGAAACCTCGGAAATTAAAGAACAAAACAGTGATGATATAAGGCAGTAAAAAGATGATATCATTGAGCTATCATTGCAACAGAATGCAAGTGTTTTGTTATTTCCCTGCCAGATCAATGCATATTGAACTCAATTTATTTGCAATGTTAATACATTAAATTCTGATGTTTAGAATATATATATTTCTAATGGAAGCATTTCCTGAATTGTATCTGTACAAGTACACTTCATTAGCAAATTAATACATTTTGGAAGATGTCACATCCATTATGCAAAAGGAAAGCTTAACTGCTACAAGCCGACGCTAATGTGATTTCTAAAGCAGTTTGTGTAAGCTACACGTGTTCATAAAAGAGTTAAATATGCTAAATTAATCTCGTATTTAATAAACTATTTAGACTACAGTAGATTTATCCCGTTAAGCAGAACCGTTGTATAGCCAATGCCTTATCAAAGCAAATTGAATATTTAACTTTTTTTATTCGGAGAACATACAACAGACAGAGAAATCAGCAAAGAGCCACAAAGCAATGGAAAGTTAAAGCAGATAGTAAAAGGAAATATGACACAAATATGAAACATAATAAACATTAAAGCAATCAACACAAGTTTGCATAAACACATTTAGGAGAGTGGAAACGTTTACAGTTAAAATGGATAAGGAAAGATTCAAATTACTGAATGGATATTTACGCTTTATTTTTGGGGTTAGGACAAGGTTATAAACAAGCCAGCAGAGGCTGCTGTGACATACAGGGAAGGAAGACGGCGAGAGAATCAATACACAAATGGGTAATATGGGCAAAGCTAGTGATATAACAGTGCCAATTGAACAACAACTGTTGTTTTCACCCCCTGAGTAAGGGAAGTAAAGAGATGCCAGCAATATTAAGAAGCCCAAAAATACGGAATGAATATTGACTTAGTGGTGCGACGCCCGGAAATAATATGACAATGGAGAAAATGCAAATCAAAAAAGACCACATTGCAGACGTCAATGAGGGCATTTTTAGATTATCACCTTAAAAGCAGTCTTTAATAATGCTTCTGGTAGGAAATCTGCATGTAGCACAAATATTTAATGAGGTTGGGGAAAGGCAGGTAATAACTTCAATTAATTGCTAAGTTAATGGAATCTATCATCACAGAGGATTAAATATTGAAAAGTGCGGATTAAACAGTGAGTGTGAGGGAAACATCTGAGCAACTTTTTTTCAGCTTCAAATAAATTCCTTGATATGATTCAAAAATTTGGTTCCTAAACCAGGCGTGGATTGGTTTTGGTCCTGATGAAAGATCATTGACCTGAAATATGAACTGTGATTCTCTTTCTCTTCATGATGCCTGATCAGCCAAGTATTTTCAGCATTTTTGTTTCTTATTCATGATCTGTACCTCAATGTCATTTAATTTGGAAGAGATCAGGGCTGCATGAGTTGGAAGGATAGCTGTTACTGCAGACGTAGGTGAGGTAGAAGGTAGTGATCTACTTTTCTGTGGCTATTGTTGATCTATCGTGGTGAGAAAGAAGACGTCCCCTTCCTAATAAGGATCGGGGTGGGAATATGTAACTGTTCTAACAGGCTGTGTTAGACTGTGACATAGTACGTTGACGAGCGACAAAGAAAAAATCCTTTTTACCTATTGTACAAACAGAAAAGTTGCCATTTGATGTAACATATAGAAAGGTACAGCCTAGGAATGGGCCCTTTGGCTCATCATGTCCGTTCCGAACTTGACGTAATATAATCCAATCTACTTTACTTAATCCAATCTACATAATCTAATCTACCTGCACAATCCATACTCCTACATCCCATGCGTATCCATGTGCCTATCTAAATGCCTCGCAAACGCTACAATGGTATTTGCCTTCTCCACAACCCATGGCAGCATGTTCCAGGCACCCACCACCCCTCTACTCTTTCAGTCCAGATGAAGCATCTCCGCCTGAAACATCAGCTGTTTATTTCTCTCCACAGTTACTGCCCGACTCGCTGAGTTTCTCCAGCTCTCTTTTTTTTTTTGAAAATATGGCAGCTATTGTGTAATGTGTGTAAAGCTAAAATATCTGGTGGTGTTGGAATAAAATAATTAATTCCTTTGAAGGAAGAACTTGGCTGCATGGTGGCACTACGGGAGAGTTGATGCCTTACCGCGCCAGAGACCTATTTTGATCCTGACTACGGCTGCTGTCTATAAGGAGTTTGTACGTGTTCCCTGTGACCGCATGAGTTTTCTCAGAGATCTTCAGTTTCCTCTCACACTCCAAAGACATACAGGTTTGTAGGTCAATTGCTTTGGGTTTATACACTTGGTATAAGTGTAAATTATCCCGAGTGTGTGTAGACCTGTGTTAACGTGCGGGGATGACTTGTCCATGCGGACTCGATGGGCCGAAGGGCCTGTTTCCGCGCTGTAAGTCTTTTTTTATTATATCAAATAATTGAGATGGGCTTTTTAGAAAATAAATCAGAAAACTATTTTTCCAGGCAAACTAGGGTGGAACTCTGTGCCCTTCTTCAGTCGGAGTTACTCCAGCATTTTGTATCTATCTACTGAAGGTTTGAAAGAACTGTACCTGCTTAGGATTAGAAAAGAGGGTTTTGGAATTACAATCATATCAAAAGCAAGAAAAGAATCATGATTTTCTCTTCTGCGGTTTGCATGATTTACGGAAAACAGCAACTATTTAATCTGTCTGAAGAAGGGTCTCGACCCGAAACATCACCCATTCCTGCTCTCCAAAGATGCTGCCTGTCCTGCTGAATTACTGCAGCATTTTGAGTCTACCCACAACTATTTAATCAATTTGTTTGGGTTACAACACCTAGCTGATTAAAACCAAACAGTACAAAAGCAGTCTTGATTTCCACTCCAATGGAAGGTACATTCTACTTTTATTGGTATTTCTTCTCAGATCTATGTATTCACTTCAGCTTTTCATTACACTGATAATTAGAACAACACTTAATCTTTTCAATGAATTTGTGTTATCTTGCATTTTTAGACACTACCGGGGTGGAAGATTGCAACCTTCACGCGGTCCGCCCTGTTTCGACTAATGCAATCAACTCGACGTGCACAAATTCTTTGATGATCAAATAGAACAAGTTGTCCAACAACTTTAGGCTGTGCACGTCACACGAAAGAAGAAGAAGACACTACCAGGAACATCTAAGCCAAGTTACATTCAGTGGATATCTTATTATCCGTAAGCATTATGTTTGTAATTTAACTGAAGGCAATATACCTTTCAAAGTACACTTTGTTTTTAATAATACAAATATGGAAGAAATTACAATGCTGTGAATGGAAATAAATGATCTGACAGAACTGAAAATTATGAGAATACAAAAACCTCACAGTAAATAAGTCACTGTTTCTACAGAAGGCTTGTCCCAAAATAGTTTATTTTCTCAGCAAATCAACTCTCATTTACCTCAACAGTAGACACAAAATGCTGGAGTGACTCAGCGGGACAGGCAGCATCTCTGGAGAGAAGGAATGGGTGACGTTTCGGGTCGAGACCCTTCTTTAGACTCTCCGACTCATTTACCTCATGCTAGTATATATTTCATTTGACCAACAGGACAACTTGTGTGCAACTGGAAAATGTATAAATTCACTGTTAAGTCTGGTTGCTTTCCATGGCATTACTGCCATAATTGTACTCCATTAAACCCCTTAGTAAAATGTGGAGCAACTATTGCTTATACATTTCCGGCAGGAACCATTCAAAGAATTATTTGGTGGCTGAAAAATGCATAATTTCTTTTACATGGGGATTTTGAATCCATGGAGTCTGAATAGCCCTTTCTACTAGCAAAAGAACATCACTTCAATCATTTACCTGAGCATCCAACTGTTAAAGTAGATTCTTTTCATTCTCAGCTCCACGTTTGGAGTTTGAGCAGAGAATTGTCCTGTGCTCATTTCAAGGCTCATTTTTTGTTTTTTTGGAATATAATTATTTTATGACAATGCATTTTCATAATGTTACGCGATAAGAAAGCAGTCCTGAGAATATGAATTGGATGGTTAAAGAGTTGAATTTGATGGAGTATTTCCCTTTTACTTGAATCTCTTCCTGTGAAGACTTGTTTAAACAAAAGTCTCCCCAGAATTAATGAACATCTGTTTGAAAAATTCAGCAAGTTCCTTCAAATCAATAACAGGAAATTATGTTAACAATGCTTGTTTACTTCCTTGCTGTTTAATTTGAGGATTATGTAGCGTCCCTGTTGGACTCAACTGCTGTCTACCAAATGTCATTGTGCTCAATCTATGGCTTAAGAGAAAATATATTGGCATTATACACTAACTAATTAAAATACAAAGGCCTTAATGAAATCCCAGGACTTTAATGGGTGGATGGTGCCAAAATCCTCTCCATCAAAACTGCAGTTAGTAAATTTCAGAGATCATAACTTGCTCTGCGATAATTAAGGTAGTGGGTTGTTCCACCTTTCAACACACTGTAACCAAAGCCCTTTCATTAACAAGTGTTTCTGAAGTGCTGCATGAATAATACATATTCATTACTGAACCAACATGAGTTGCAGTGAGAAATCAAGACAGCTTTGAGGACCCCACAAAATATGTTTCTACCTATTTTTGAAAGAATTGTGGCCGATAGAGTTATTGACTAGAGCGGGCATGATAAATGGTTCATCATCGACACCAAGGACAGCTTTGCAATTCTATCTTGGTAATGCTGTCCATATTTAAATGCTACCACTTGGACAAAACTTGGATATTCAAGAGAAAAAACCTGCCACTTTGACCTGAACTCTCCCCTGTTAAGAAAATTCCCTCCTTTAAGTGAATGGAATTTAAAAACAGGTCTTTACATAATATATATTTTTCACTTTTGTCATTTTATTAGCACAGAATACTTTATAATCTATCACTTTAAGCTTCCATAATGAATCGTTTGCAGATTAACATATTTTCGATTAGTTAAGCTCTTTTCAGTTTACAGCATAATTATCCCATGTAGCACAGTTGGTGGTGATGATTGCTGGAACAATATTTCAACCCAAGGACGAGATACAATCTCAGTCGTACTCAAGGGAATAGGGTTTTCATTGGGCTCAAGAAGTGCAGTGCCATGATTTCCTTACTATTAGCTTCATTTTACATACATTTTGTTTGGAAAGCAGTATTGATTCAAGCTGGGGAATGTGGTTGAAGCACAGAATTTAGTTTAGAGATACAGCGTGGAAACAGGCCTTAAGGCCCACCGAGTCCGCACCGACCAGTGATCCCCGCACATTAACACTATCCTACACACACTAGGGACAATTTACACATACACCAAGCCAATTAACCTACATACCTGTAAGTCTTTGGAGTGTGGGAGGAAACCCACGTGGTTACGGGGAGAACGTACAAACTCCATACAGACAGCACCCGTAGACGGGATCGAACCCGCCGGCGCTGCAAGTGCAGTAAGACAGCAACTCTACCGCTGCGCCACCGTGGCTGCCCATTTCCTTTGGCTTCTTTCACAGTGGATACACTTGGAAAAATCATAAACTTTCCTACTTCGAGCCCTAGTCTAATTTGGCTTATCTGTGCGAACAACAGATATTTTGCAACTGATTCAGTACCTTGGACAGAGTATAAAGCAATTTATGGTTGCTCCTGCTAAATACTGCTTCTCGAAGGACAACGAGTGTTCAAAAGTTTAGGAAAAAATAAAAATTGCACATCTGCTAAAGTTATTGTTTAAATTTATGACAAGATTTCCAATTACACAATACTCAATATTAATCTTCAGAAGAGGATACATAATATTTTTTAGAAGAATTGTCCTGGTAAGTTATTCAAATGATTGTGCTATAAATACATTGTATGATGTCAATTTCATTATCTCAGTTCAATGGAGTATGGTGTTGTGAGACCATTTATTATGACAAATAATTTTCAGCGATCATTAAAAATTCATGGAAAATAGCCCAAGAATAATTAGAGCACATTATTTTTCTTCCTGCAAACACTTGAATCAGATGTTCTAATTAAGTTGATGGCAGGAATAATAACTGATTTCATGAGAACAAACAAAGTCAATACCTCAACTAAACTCAGTTTCTGACAACTCAACAAATCTGAATTACCAATGCAGAACCAGGGCATTAAACAAGTGTTCCACTGCAAGTCAGCAGTTTTGAGAGGGAAGGAATTTGTCAGATTCCTATATTAAGGAAGCAGGCAGGTTGGATTAGGATGGAGCAGGGAGGAAGTGGGTGTTAGAGAGGACAGAGTAACTGCCAGCAGTGGCAACCCACGTCGTTTTCAGCAGGGCACTCCACACGTCTGCACTTCAAGTAAGCCTTGGCTTCCTCTGCATCAACTGAATTGCCAACCCACATTGCCAATCATTAGCTGTCCATTTCCCAGAAGAGAACCATTGCTGAAAATTCATACACCAACTGCCAGCCTATTCACATCCTGGTGGGCATTCAACTGATCAGAGAGAACTTCTGAGGGCCGAGCGAGACCAGAAGAACTGCTGATGGGGCTGGAGCCATACTGCTGATGGGGCTGGGCCCTCAACATGGGCTGCGGGAGATGCTACCTAGGGCACGAAGGCTGAAGGCCAGGCGAGAGAGGGATGACAGTTTGCTGGAAATTCAGGTGGAGGCGAAGGCTGCAACGGGCCTTCATGGCCAACCGCAGCTGGGATTTTGAAAATGGCGGCAATATCTGGCGACTCTTGTATATGGATTCAGTGGACTGTTTCTATGCATTCGATACTTAATTTCACTGTACCTTGGTACATGTTGTAATAAAGGAACCATTGAACTAGTTATCAATTTAATGAAAAAAACTAGTGACTTGCAGTGGAAGTTAATGACCTTGTGACCGTGCTGACCTGCTGGTGAAGGACACGAGGGTGAAGGACTTGGACGAGTAGAGACAAGGATCAGACCCATAGTGTTGGTTAGGTACCGTATAGGGTAGTGTATTTTGTGAGTGGAAATAAAGTTAGCTGATCCAGTGCTTGACTCAGTGTTTTACTGAACCAGACTAACGGGGTGAGAATAGGAGCAGAATTACACAACTACATGGTATAGTCAGTAAATATCGGCGTGTGAACATTGTAATAACAGGTCAATATTGTTCTTGATTTTTATATTCCCACAAGGACACTGCCACCTTAAAAACAAGCTAGTATTCAAATAATCAAAGCATAAACTTTATCAAAATGTACACACTCCATAGGAATATTTTTCACTTTGCTAATTTAACTAATACATCTATGACAAGCATGAACACTTCAGCTGGAATAGGCTGTCTAAAAAGATGAGTCTGACAACATTTACTTTGCAAATCTGTCCTCCAGCACCTTGAGCATCTCAGCAATTCTTTTGCCTGTGCCGTGTAATGTAAACGGGAACAGGTGCAATTTCATAAATCCATGCATACTGTATGTGTGCATAAAGGCGTGCTCAGTTAATAGGAAGATTTGGCTGTTGACCCATAAGTGATTAGATTCATAAATATAGATGGTTCGACAAGCACCAACACACCAGGCAATGTTTTCTGCAGGTATAACGATGCCTCGAGAGCCTTTCAACTGAACATGAAGTTAATTTGGAGGTAGACACAAAATGCTGGAGTAATGGGGCTGTCCCACTGTATGAGCTAATTCAAGAGTTCTCCCGGGTTTCCCCTGATTCGAACTTGGAGAATTACGGTAATAGCCGCTCGTAGGTACTCGGGGCTCTCGTGGACATTTTTCAACATGTTGAACAATCTTCGCGAGTCTTCACGAGCTTACTGCGTTTCCCGAGTACCTGCCGTTAACGTTACGAGCCGCTAAGAGACGTCCCGAGCTCCGACGTACCCGCTCCGTACATTCTACGTGCTTACCACAAGTTTGATTTTTTTTTTAACTCGGGAGAGCTCTTGAATTAGCTCGTACAGTGGGACATGCCCTTAACTCAGCGGGTGAGGCAGCATCTCTGTAGATAAAGAATGGAATACAATTCGGGTCGAGACCCTTCTTCAGACTGATGTCAGAGAAGGGGGCGGGACAAAGATAGAATGTAGGCGGCGACAGTAAGACTAGTGGGAGACCTGGGAGGTGGAAGGGGATGGAGAGGGAAAGCAAGGGCTATCTGAAGTTAGAGAAGTCAATGTTCATACCGCTGGGGTGTAAACTACCCAAACAAAATATGAGGTGCTGTTCCTCCAATTTGCGCTAGGCCTCACTTTGATCTGGAGGCTCTGGATTCAGGTCCACTAACAGTGGCAATTGGTTCACATCATGCTGGTCCAAATATGGGCCAGCGTAGTGTTCTTTTCATTTGGGTATAGGTATATGGCTCAAAACTAAAAGGATCCATTTTCATTTGTCTCAGAGATATCTGGCATATGATTAATAGTGATCTGGCATATGCTCAAAATAATATTTATGTATCAAATAAATGGAATTCAACAGAGATTCCAGACTAGGAATGAGGCTGTGATTTTAAAAACATATATTTAAGTCATATTTTATTATAAAAGGAATAGTTTTTTTCCTGTGGATCTCAGAATAGATTGGTCCATCACTGGTATATACTCTTACCCCTAGCGTAACATAACTTTCAATTGTCTTACGAATGATGTCAGGGGTGGTCTTATTCCATTATTCGTTTACAAAGCCCTTAACGGGCTTGCCCCCCCCATATCAAAAATCGTCTAACCAACCATTCTACCTCCAGGTCCCTCAGGTCGACCGACTTGGGGCTACTGACTATGCCGCGGTCTAGGTTTAAGCTCAGGGGTGACCGTGCCTTTGCGGTTGCAGCACCTAGACGGTGGAATAGTATCCCACTCCTCATCAACACTGCCCCCACCATCGACTCCTTTAATTTGAGGCTCAAAACCTATTTCTACTCCCTAGCGTTTTTGAGCCCCTCTGAGAGGGCGCTGTAAACAGTTTATGTACGTATTGTTAGATCTGGCTACCGTTGTATGTATCAAATTAGTACCTGCGCTGATGTGAAGCACTTTGATAAATGATTCTTTCAATTGGCACCATAAAACCAAAGTAAAGAACCATTTATCTTATTGATATTTCTGAAGCTTTGCTTCACACAAATTAATGTTGTTTCTTCCCTTTCTTCCCTTCATTACATTTTATACCAGGCCAATTAACCTACAAACCTATATGTCTTTGGAGTGTGGGAGGAAACCTAAGATCTCAGAGAAAACCCTCATGGGTCACGGGCAGAACATACAAACTCCCGTGGTCAGGATGGAACCGGGCTCTCTGGCGCTGTTAGGGAGTAGCTCTATCGCTGCACCACGAGCCATCCTAAAAGACTTCAAACTTCACAAAACTCAGTTAATGTTCCCTTAGTTTCCTTTATCCCAAACAAGACAACCCAACATATGCAGTATTTCCTCTTGGCTACATTTTTCTAGCACCATCCTCATAAACCTTTTCTGTATTCTCTCCAGTGCAATTGCAATTTTACCACAAGATTGTGACTGGAACCATAGGCAGTACTCAATTGTGGTCAAACTATGTTCAGTACAGATCCAGCATGAATTCCCTGCTCAATGATTCTATGCCTCAGCTAAAAAGGGAAACTATCCTGAATACTTTTTTAACCCGTTTATTTATCGACTCACTACTTTTAAGGATCTGTGGACATAAGTTCTTCTGTTCCTCCACACATTATCGTGCAATATAATGTTTATTCCCTTGCCTTTTTGCACCACTGCCAACACCACTCGCACATCTGTCTTTTTGTTTTAATCCACATGAATTTGCTGTCCCAGAAAATTAAGACATAGTCTTCCTTTTCAAATTCCTAATTTCACCTTTGAAATTGACCCTGTGTGCCCTTGTTGCTCCTACACATCCCATGACCACAGATCCTCCAGCCCTTACACATCACTGAAGCTCTCTCAGCTTCGTCATCTTCTCATTTCCCCCCAGGTTTCATGCGCCTACTTTCCATCACTTCAGTGCATTTACCTGTCCTCCTCTTTACCCAATATTCACTTGCTGGACTTTGTTGTTTTAGAAAAAGGTTCCCCCTTTATACAGATAGGAACTATAGAAATGCAAGCTTTCTGTCGTACTGAAAACAATTAGTACTTATCACTATCAAACACAAGGCCATCTTGGCCAAGATCCAAAATTATACCAACAGCAAACAATCTGCGGTGCTACATGGCATTAGATGGATTGCTAAAGTGCATGTTAGCATTCATGGCATCAAATCAATGTTGCAAAAAAACTGAAGTTACAATCCCCAGTTATACATATGTCTGCAATATCACATGGCTACTATTCTTTGGAACATAACAGAGGCCATGTTGGGTTAAACATGTGCTCTTGCTTCATGCATTGAATTCCACCCACAAGCATAGCACAGCCCAATGTTATGCCTCCTATATTTGGTCTAGTAGTTTTCTCTTTATCAAGTGACAAGAGTCAAGAGTGTTTTATTGTCATAAGTCCCAGATAGTCAATAACATTCTTACTTGCTGCAGCACAACAGAATATGTAATCATAATAAATAATATAACAAACACTCAGAAAAAAACCCACTAAGTAAGTTTATTGGCCAAGTATTCACATACAAGGAATTTGCCTTGGTGCTTCGCCCACAAGTAACAACATGACATACTGTGACAGTTACGAATGACCCAGAAAACGCTAAACATTAATAATAATGATAAAACACCATTGATCAAGCATGTGAACCAACAAAATACCAGATCAAAGGGAGGCTACAGATTTTTGGCTGTTGAGTAGAGCAACTACTCGCGGATAAAACTGTTTTTATGTCTGGCTGTGGCAGCTTTGACAATCCGGAGTCGCCTTCCAGAGGGAAGTGATTCAAAGAGTTTGTGGCCAGGGTGAGAGGGGTCAGAGATGATCTTGCCTGGCCCTTGCAGTGTACAGTTTATCAATGGAGGGAAGGTTGCAGGCAATAACCTTCTCTGCTGATCGGACGATTCGCTGCAGCTTCCAGGTGTCGTGCTTGGTGGCTGAGCCAAACCAGACCATGATGGAGAAGGGGAGACCAGACTCTACGATGGCAGTGTAGAATTGGACCATCATTGCCTGTGGCAGATAGTGTTTCCTCAGCTGCCGCAGGAAGCCCTGTTGTGCCTTTTTGACTGTGGAGTCGATGGTAGCCCCCCACTTAAGGTCCTTGGAGATGATGGTTCCCAGGGACTTAAAAGACTCCACAGATGAGACTGTGGTGTTGTTGATGAGTGGGGTGAGGGGAGGGGGAGCTCTCCTAAAGTCTACAATCAATTCCACTGTCTTAAGAGCATTGAGCTCTAGGTTGTTGCGATGGCACCAGGACACCAGCTGTGACAACTGTAACAGTGCAATAATAATAATAATAATAATAAGTCTATTGTAATGCATAGCTTATGAGGTTGTAGTGTTTAATAGCCTGATGGTTGTAGGGAAGAAGCTGTTCCTGAGCCTGGGTGTTACAGTTCTCAGGCTCCTGTACCTTCTTCCCAATGGCAGTGGTGAGATGAGTGTGTGGCCAGGATGGTGTGGGTCTTTGATGATGTTGGCTGCCTTTTTGAGGCAGTGACTACCATAGATCCCTTCGATAGTGGGGAGGTCAGAGCCGATGATGGCCTGGGCAGTGTTTAAAACTTTTTACAGTAGTTTCCGCTCCTGGACGTTCAAGTTGCCGAACCAGACCACGATGCAACCAGTCAGCATGCTCTCTACTGTGCACCTGTAGAAGTTCAAGGGAATCCTCTTTGACATACCAAATCTCCGTAGTCTTCTCAAGAAGTAGAGGCGCTGATGTGCTTTCTTTATGATTGCATCAGTGGCTGGGTCCAGGAAAGATTGTCGGAAATACGCACGCCAGGAATTTGATGTTTTTGACTCTCTCCACCATTGATGTAAACAGGATTATGAGTCCTCATCCTTCCTCTTCCAAAATCCACAATCAGTTCTTTGGTTTGGACACAGATATAGTTCCGTTTAGTTTATTGTCACGAGTACCGAGGAACAGTGAAAAGCTTTTGTTGTGTGCTAACCAGTCAGCGGAACGACAATACATGATTCCAATCGAGCCATTTACAGTGTATAGAAACATGATAACGTTTAGTGCAAGGTAATGCCAGCAAAGTCCGATCAAAGATAGACCGAGGGGCACCATGGAGGTAAATAGTAGTTCAGGATTCTAGTTGTGGTAGGTTGATTCAGTTGCCTGATAACAGCTAGGAAGAAAGTGTCCCTGAATCTGGAGGTGTGCGTTTTTACACTTCTGTACCTTTTGCCTGATGGGAGAGGGGAGAAGAAGGAGTGGCCAGGGTGTGACTAATGCTGACAAAATGAGAAAATGAACCAACACATGCAACATGATAGTTCCCTTCATAGGACACTGAGAAATGGGTATTTTAATTCAGAATATACTGCCTTTAATTTGTGAATGTTCTCATTAATCTTTCTGATGGTATCTAGGAAATAATGAAGGAAGAACTTAAGTTTCCCTTTCATCCTGAAGATTATTCTAGTCACATCTTTATATCTTGCTTTCTGCTTTACCAAACACATTCATCAGAAATCTGTGCCAGAAGCCATTTTCAAATGCATTCATAGATTATCATTGAAAACAAATGAAGCTGGTAAATCAATTTGATGTTGTATATTCAAGTGAAGCTAGAATCCAAGCCTCACAAATGGCTCTTTACCAGATGAAAATGTTTTGTAATTGAACTAATATTGAGAATTATACAAAAGGAAACTGATTATTTCCAGTACTGGCAAATTGTTTTTGCTATTTATATCACATCTAATTTACATTGTTTTCTAAGACTGATCACATGAGTGCATGCAGAAATATAACATGTAATTTTATTTTGTTTTAGTTTAAAGGATGAAAAGTATAATGAAGAGCGGAGCAGCAATATAGTTGTTCTTTTCCTTCCTGGCTGTGGTATATCCAGTTAAACATTTGCAAAGAATGATAACCAAGGAAGTAAATTTGTATAAATCAGCAACATAGCTCTATAAAAATAATGTATTTTTTGCAATGCTCATGTCATAAGTGATAAGAGCAAAATCAGGCCATTCAGCCCATCAAGTCTGCTCTGCCATTCAATCATGGCTGATCTACCTCTCCCTCCAACCCCCATTCTCCTGCCTTCTCCCCATAACCCTTGACACTCACACTCTGCCTTAAAAATATTAATTGACTAGGCCTCCACAGCCTTCTGTGGCAAATAATTCCATAGATTCACCAACCTCTGACTAAAGAAATTCCTCCTCATCTCCTTCCTCAAGGAACATCCATTAATTCTGAGGCTATGACCTCTAGTCCTCGACTCTCCCACCAGTGGAAACATTCTATCCACATCCACTGTATCCAAGCCTTTTTTACTTTTCACTATCACCTTATCAAAACAGAAATTCCCTGTGCACGAATTGTGTTTTTTGTTTAATTTCTTATATTTTCATCTTCTATCTTCTTGCCCATAGTTGCTGTCATCTCCAAATTCACATTGTCTCTTGATTTGTACATTGTCCACAGACACTTTGACCAGTTTAAAATACACTTTCAGTTTAAAAGACCTTTGTCTTAAAATCCTCATTCTTATTTTTAAATCCTTCCACAAATCCTGATCTCTGTCATTCTGTTAGCCCTAATCTTATCCAGCAATTCTCTGCTCTTCCAATTCTGGGCTTTTGAATATTCCTAATTGGATCTCTCCCACCTTTGGTGCATTGTCTTTAAACTACCTAAGCTCAGAGCTTCCCTCCCCAAACTGCTGCCTTATCTTCGATGAAACTCAGCGGCAGGAAGAAATCCATAGTCCGTAGAGCATCAGCACCCTACGGGATGTGGCAGAAGTTTCAGGCAACAGTCCAAGACGCAACCAGGCACATCGTAAAGTGGAGAACATGCAAGGACGTGAGCCGTTGGTGAAATGGCCAAAGTCGACTTATTACATCAAGTCCTATAAGCTCTACATTGGTCCCCTCCTTGACACTTAACATTGTGGGGTTTTTTCAATATCAAAATTTGCTTGATAATGTATTTGTAAACTGCCGTGATATTTTACGACTTAAAATACATAATATAAAGACCACTTGTTACTGGTAAAATACATTTTCATATTCAATCTGTGTAATATCATCATAACTTTAAAAAAAACATCACCTTGCTTAGACTTATAACATGATTTGAACATTAATTTTGTAATCCTTTAAGAAACTGAACCACTTTGAACTATCTTTATTGCATTGAAACCTTGTGCATATTCCATAATGACTGTAATAAATTTCTTATTTTGGGACAGTAAATGGGCACAGAACATGATAGTGAAAAGTGTTAAAAATGTGCAAAAGATGAAATCAAATTATGCCTTTAATAGTTGTGGCTGTAAAGTGGAAATGTGTTAAAAATGAATAATTTGCAGAATAGCGCATTTTTATTTGATTGCAAACCAAAAGAGGTTTGGCCATTTGATATATTTGCACTATATTTTTTCAGATATTGGAATGATTATAATCCAAATAACTTAAATAAGAGTGCAATGTGTCCTTCCTTTAACCCATGCTTGACATTAAATAATCCTGTGATTATTATTTTGCAGTACAGAATACAGTAATTTTGCAAATTTCAATTTTTAATGAAACAACTTTGAAAAGAGCACATTTGATTATATAAACTCAATGTTGGCATGGAAGATGCCAAGATCAAATTGGAATGGGTGGAAACAGGACACTTATGTGCCTGATGAACTATGCTTGTAGGCTGCCTGAAAAATACTGTAATTTGTTGTTAAATTTACAGGTAATTGGCTTTTAAAAGCTTTAATTTCAAGTCAGTAAGCAAAGAGGAACGTTTCACAACACTGCTCCAACACCGAATGCTTGCCACAAGGGAACTACATTTTAGATGCAGAAACTCCTCAGAAAGTCTTTCAGATCATCAGCAAGATGTTCAGGCAATAAGGAACAGCATTTCTTTTCTGTATTATGAACAGATTGACTGGAGATAATCTCTGGTATCTGTGGCTAATCAAACTGCATAATAAACCATATTGCCAATGATAGGGTGCTTGAAATGTAATCGGATTTTGCACACTGCTATGTTTAGTGATGATGGCTTCATAATGCAGATTCTAGTATTTTTTAAACGTGGAGAATACGATGATAGGCCAGTGTCTATCAAAAGTGACTAATGTGTAACCTCCCCTTTACAGAAAACCTTACATACTTGAATAATATATTATAAAATCAGTAGAGGGATGAAAATTGGTGATGGGTTTTGCTGATCAGTAACACAATGGATTCTTGTTTTCGAGATGGTAGTTCCAATGGCCACAGAATTCCTGTGCCTGAGGACTTAAATGATCTTGCAGCTCATCATCATCCTTCTTTGAGATGATTATAACCTAGGGGATAGAAGGTCTAGCATTTGCTAAAGATAACTCCTCTGCGATAGCTCTTGCTGGTTTCATGAAAAGAGAACATCTTTAAATTCGAATATCTCCATGAATACAATTGCTTTAGCAGTCTTTTGTTATTGCTATTCTGTGCTTCCTGTGCTTCAGTGCATCATGTTATACTTATTACAAGCTATTTTTATAATATCTAAACTGTTTGACTTGAATTATTCCTATTAGGTACTGGATGTGTGTCATAAACATGCAAGTCACTGCAACAAATAGGCATTTGCAATACTATGTAGAACTACATTGGTATAAATCTACAAGGCGTCTTAAAACTCACAAATAAGGATATTTAAGGATCCTTGTACATCATGTTACGATATGGTACGATACATTAGAATTTTATTTATCCCAGCAGTGAAGATGTTTTTCCTCATCTCAGCCTTAAATGGCCTACCTCTTATTCTTAAACTGTGACTCCTGGTTCTGGACTCCCCCAACATCGGGAACATTTTTACTGCATCTTGCCTGTCCAACCCTTCAGAATTTTATGTTCTAAGATCCCCTCTCATCCTTTTAAATTCCAGTGAATATAAGCCCAGTCGATCTATTTTTTCATCATATGTTCGTCCCACCATCCCGGGAATTAACCTGGCGAATCTAGGCTGCACTCCCTCAATAGTAAAACTGAGGGATGAGAGTGGTGGTGTGGGGAGGGGAGAGTGGGCGGTAGCGTTGAGGGGAGGGGCGGAGGGAAGGGGATGAGACAGGACAGTAGGCGGCAACAGTGTGGTGATGTGGGGGAGGGGCAGCAGAGTGTGGGGTGGAGGGGGGAAGGACTGGGCAGAGGTGAAACCCACCAGCGGGTGCAAGGCCACGCCGATGCCTATACTGATGCCATGTCCCTATCAGGACCATGTTACTCGAGAAATTGGATTCAATCATTTCTTTTTGTTGCACAAAATGCTAACAAAGGTATGAATCCAGGTTGGATCACAATAGCAATCATTTCCAGGTGAAACCATAACTATTGGGAACTGGAAATGCAAGTTTACATGCACTATTCATGCAAGTGCCTGGTATCCTGATACTTCTCCATTTCCTAATGATATCTCTATTTGCTCTATGGTCTGCATATAAATTGAAGATTGTCATGAGAGTTCACCTGGCTCACTCATATCCTTGGGGGGGGGGGGGGGGGGGGGAAGAAAATGTACCAGCCTAGATGTCACTCCAGAGTCAGCAACATGACTGACTCTTAACCGCCTCTGTCGGCATGTGGTAGCGTAGTGGTCGAGTTATGGAATTACCTGAACCGCTGATAATTGAAGAACACATCCAAATCCCACTAAGACTCAGGAATGTTGATAGGGATAGACAATAAATGCTTACATTTTCAATAATGTCCAAATCTTTTGAATAATTTGTGTCACCTCAATGCATTTATTGTTCTTTACATTGACACCTTGCTAAAACCACCGGACTTAATTGGGCAGCTTCAAGAAGTGACTGCAGTTCATTCAAAGTCCACTAGGTGTGCTGAAAGCAACAAAAAGGTACTTGCATCTTTGAGCTGCAGGTCGCTCTATTATTGGGGCATCATTATGGCAATGATTTGCCAAGCCGAATGCAGAGGGACCTCAGGGTATGAGTCAAAATGCCGTGACAAGACTATTCCAAGAGTGTTTTTAGGGGCAACACATCTTGTCTGGACTAGCTGTCATCACAGAGATATACAATATCTCACAGGAAGTGCTTTCATGCCTGGACCACACTCTTCAAAAAGGATTGTTCATCACAGGTCTCTGCAATATCTCATAATCTGCTGCTCAACTGTGCATTAGAGAGATCAACCGTAAAATGCATTGGCAAAAAGATGATTTTATATAAATGGATTTCAGAGATGTTCAGGTGGCATCTCGGGAACTGCACAATGTGGTCAGAAGGGTTCCCATTGATATTTTCCCTACATTCTTAGAGTCACAGTCATAGAGTGATACAGTGTGGAAACAGGCCCTTTGGCCCAACTCACCCCACCGTCCAACAATGTCCCAGTCACACTAGTCCCACTTGCCTGCGCCTGGTCCATATCCCTCCAAACCTGTCCTATCCGTGTACATTTATACTGTTTCTTAAATGATGGGATATTCCCAGTCTCAACTATATTCTCTGGCAGCCTGTTCCATACACCTACCACCCTTTGTGTGAAAACGTTACCCCTCGGATTCCTATTAAATCCTTTCCCCTTCACCTTGAATCCATGACGTCTGGTCCTTGATTCCCCTACTCTCGGCAAAAGACTCTGTGCATCTACCCCATCTATTCCTCTCATGATTTTGTATACCGCTATAAGATCTCCCCTCATCTTCCTACACTCCATGGAATAGAGACCTAGCCTACTCAACCTCTCCCTATAGCTCACACCCTCTAGTCCTAGCAACATCCTCGTAAATCTTTTCTGAACCCTTTCAAGCTTGACAATATCTTTCCTACAACATGGTGCCCAGAACTGAACACAATATTCTAAATGCGGTCTCACCAATGTATTGTAAGACTCCAACATGACCTCCTGAGTTCTATACTCAATACTCTGACTGAAGAAGGCTAAAATTCCAAAAGCCTTGTTGACCACCTTATCTACCTGCGACTCGACCTTCAAGGAACCATGCACCTGTACTCCTAGATCTCTCTGCTTTACAACACTACCCAGAGGCCTACCATTTACTGTGCAAGTCTTGCCCTTGTTTGATGTCATAAAATGCGACACCTTGCACTATTAAATTCCATCAACCATTCCTCCGCCCACCTGGCCAATCGATCCCTATCTTGCTGCAGTCGTTCACAACCATCTTCACTATCTGCAAAACCACTAACTCAGCAAACTTGCTAATCTTCCTCGCCAAAGACTCTCGAGCCAAAGACTCACGCTTTACCTGCCAAGGCACTTCACCTCATCAAGGCCACTCCACTACAGCTGCACTTCTTTGTCTGTTACCTTATCAAATACTTCAGAGCTAAATTGTAAATTACTAGACCCTGGGCCTTTGCCGCTCATTTTCAACCTTCTCTACCTCTGACTCACCTACATCCAGCCAATGGTAGACAAAAATGGTGGAGAAACTCAGCGAGTGAGGCAGTATCTATGGAGAGAAAGAATAGGCGACGTTTCGGGTCGAGACCCTTCTCCAAACTGTCAGGGGAGGGGGTAGGACAATGAAAGAATGTAGGTGGAGACAGTGGGACCAGTGGGAGAACTGGGAAGGGGGAGGGGATAGAGAGAGAAAGAGAGCAAGGGCAAGCTGAAGTTATAGAAGTCAATGTTCATACTGCTGGGGTGTAAACTGCCCAAGCGAAATACGAGGTGCTGTTTCTCCAATTTGCGCTAGGCCTCACTGACAATAGAGGAGGTCCAGAACAGAAAGGTCAGATTGGGAATGGGGGGAGTTGAAGTGCTGGGCCACCGGGAGATCAGATAGGTTAAGACGGGCTGAGTGGAGGTGTTCAGCAAAACGATCACCGAGCCTGCGCTTGGTCTTGCCGATGTAGAGAAGTTGATATCTGGAACAGCGGATACAGTAGATGAGGTTGGAGGAGGTGCAGGTTAACCTCTGCCTCACCTGGGAACCTTGGATGGAGTCGAGGGGGGAGGTGTAGGGACAGGTGTTGCATCTCCTGCAATTGCAGGGGAAAGTACCTGGGGAAGTGGTGGTTTAGGTGGGAAGGGACGAGTTGACCAGGGAGTTATGGAGGGAACGGTCTCTGCGGAAAGCAGAAAGGGGTGGAGATGGGAAGATATGGCCAGTAGTGGGATCCCTGTGGAGGTGGCGAAAATGTTGGAGGATTACATGTTGTATGGAACGGCTGATGGGGTGGAAGGTGAGGACAAGGGAGACTCTGTCTTTGTTACAAGAGGGGGTAAGGGGGAGTAAGAGTGGAGCTGTGGGATATCGAGGAGACCCTAGTGAGAGCATCATCTATAATGGAAGAGGGAAAACCCCATTCCCTAAAGAATGAGGACATCTCCAATGCCCTGGTATGGAAAACCTCATCCTGGGTGCAGATGCGGCGTAGACGGAGGAATTTGGAGTAGGGGATAGAATCTTTACAAGAAGAAGGGTGGGAAGTAGTGCAGTCAAGATAGCTTTGGGAGTCAGTAGGTTCATATCGGGCTCATCGCTTCAATTTGCAGTCCTAGCACAGTAGCTGTGCATCCCCTCAATGAAAGCTATGACTGTTCTAAAAATTACAATGCAAAAAGCCACTGGCATCTTAAAAATGGGTTGCTAGTGCTGGCACCAGTCTTAGGGAGTGCTGCAGTAGATGTTCAGCAGGCACGGAGGTTTCATTATTGAAGGGCTACATTGAAGATCAATCGGGCCACATTGAAGGAAAGGGTTAACTTACAGTGAAACAGCAGCATATTGGGCTATCTCCAAATGGAAAGGCATAATCTGAAGTGCCTGAGTAAACAGAACTTGTTTTCAGAAGATAAATAACAATACCTTCTGCCAGGAAGAGTCAGGAGATTTATTAGTTGGAATTAATTAGTTGATTAGTTAGAAGTGTTGCCTCCATTAAATTAAAAAAAACACATTTTGCAGATCTCTGTGAGACTTGCGTTGGTGATAATAGGCTGGAAAAAAGAAATACAGGGCATGCAATCCTCAGGCACTATCTACAGATAGTGGTCTCAACACGCACACTGATCACACTGTGCGAGTGGTGACCTCTGGGTTAGCTCCTGAATGAAAACTAAACTGTTGTACATTGGTAGAATAGTAATTGTTTCATCTCTAAGCAAGTATAAAAATGTTGAGTTATGTACCATCAGGGAGTGTGTATGGCCTGTACCCCTAATGAAAACGATTGATCAAATAAATATGTTTCTGATTTACTGGAGATTTGGTCTGTGTGAGTAATTCTTTGCTCTGCAACAATTATTGTGTGCTGTGAGTGCATTTGTTTGCCAAGTAAAGACAGCAGCTGGTGCCAAAGAAAGAGCACCTGAGGGACGATCTAGAAACGGAAGAATAGCATGAATCAGTGGAGCAAGATGAAAAAGTTACTGGATGATGTCCCAGCAGATCGCCAAGAGCCTCATCTTATAGTTGAGGCAAGAACTGCTTGGGCTATTAGATACTCGTTCAAACAGAGACCCAATTAACTGATTACTTGCAATGTCTAACCCAGCAATATAGATACAATGCATCTGCCCATATAGCCAAACTGTGAATCACATGGTGACCTTCCCACACTATATATTAGGTTAAAAAAGGCAATTGTTTGCATTGCAATAACCCAATCCCCTTCTCTCCAATCACGTTTTTCCCTTGCCCGTTTAGTTGCTTTGCAACAAGCATGAGACCTATATTGAAGCAAGCGCTTGTTTCTAAACTGGCAGCCATTTTGAGATCCATCCAAAAATACAATCAGGCATCGCAGGTAGTCAGTGACAGGTTCCTTTCAAAGTAATGATTGTTTGCCTACCTTCCTGTTTCTCAGTGTGGCTAAAGCAGTATGAATACATTAATCTGCACCCATGAGGCTGCAGGGCAACAACATTAAATTATTTAGCCTGAAAACTGGATTTCAAATTCTTCAGTGCACTAAATCTATGCTGCAGATAGTGCCAACACCAAATGAGCCCCTGCAGAAAATCTTAAAATTAGCCAAAAAATACTTCACAAACAGCGATACTGTGGCCTGGGGCATGAAGCGTTCCAAAATTGGACACGAGTTTTTCAACTATATCATTTGTTGAGAAGAAATGTAGTATGGAATGAAATGAAAGATTAATAAAACAGAGAAAAAAAACATGTATTCTCTAGCTACATAATTGGAATGAAGATGTCTTTTGTTTGGAATGAGATAAGCCGCTGTTCTGATAGAAATACTGAAGAGACTATTTTTTTTCATTTGGCTAACAAAGAGATGACAACCTTAAATAGGATAAGGTGCAGCAATGCAACAATTAACCAACTTGTGGACAAGGTTCCAAATCTAATTAGTTATAGAAAACATATAGAAAAATCAAACAGCAAATAGATTCCAGAAGACTATAAGAACTAGGAACAGAAGTAAGGCAACCATCAAGCCTCCTCTGCCTTAAAATAGAATCATCTGGTTTAACATTGGTGTTAGGAACATTGATATTAGAAACATTGTTAAGGTCAGTTAATACAAATGTAGAGATGGAGAACATATTAACAATCAGTATGGATTTCTAAAACGTTGGATTTCAGCAAACATATTTAACGTTGGAATACGTAATAAAAATGCTGTAGATGCAATATACGATCACATGCAAAATACTTTGTTGAGGATAAAAAATTCATGACGAAATATTCACATTTGTGAAGTTAGTGGCATCACAATGCAATAGAAAACTTGAGGGTTGAAGTTACAACAAGTTTGGCAGAAAAGCAAAAACATTGTAAATTGTGCACTAAAGATATTATGAGTTTTATTTTATGAATAATTGTACATATGGGTGAGTTAAATATAAGTACCTTAGGAAAAATACCTACCTTATAACAAGGTTTAGAATCCAATTGGAAAGGGAAGCATTTGAGAGCAACATTTGTACACTAAAGGTAAAACAGAAGGAAAAATGATCCATGCCCAATCCACTTACAGTGGATTGTTTGTTTTTTAATATTGCAGAATGCAGATGAATAAATTCCACTACAAAAAACCCACAGGCAGTTATACAATGCAATTAATAAACAAAATAAAAACAGTCTGACCTAAACTGTTAACGAGCATATTGCGAAAACCTTTCAGTGCTAGGTTTCAACGCAGGTTTCATTAGACTCTACAGATGAAATGAAGAGTGCAATTAAACAATGAATTTAAATCACGTGAATGAAATAGTGCACCATCAAGCCATGATGACTTTAAAAGAAACCACATTTGCAAAACCTGAAAGAATTTAATTAAAATTACAAGTACACTAATTATTAATTTTTAAGTTCATGTAAAGAAAAAGATAATTGTTAATGTTTCTCCTTAATAAAACAAAATCCATTTATTGGCCAATGGTTGTGATGCTTCCAATTTGTCATTATCCTCACTGTGGGAATAATAAAATCAATAACTGCTGACATCAATTCATGGCTTAAGGGCCTGGGTGCACAACGGCCCAACTTGGAACAAATGTCACCAACATTACTTGTGTGATAAAGTCTGGGACAGTGGTGGTGTGTGTAGGGATCTTTAATTAAATAAAATGAAACAGAATTCTGTTTTTTAAATAGGTATAGACAATAAAAATCAAAGAAAGAATAAGCCTACACAAAACTTTACTAAAAGTTGAAAGAAGTATATTACGGTTTCAGAAAAATATGCAACCCAGAATCACTCAGATCTATCATAGAATAAAGAAATACAAACACAAAAGTAGATTCATTGCAGATTATAGGATGGTACAACTGAACATTCAATACAAAAAATGGGACAGCATCACGAAAATGAAAATCCAGGGCCCTAGAATATGTGATGAGAAGAATTCCAAACCTCATGACGAGACCATTAATGCAGATGTTGAGAAGTGATTTGAAATTTCAACTTTTTGGACACAATTCTCATTGCAACGTATTGAAAATGCCATGTCAAAGTGAATAGGATGAGACAGGGTTTATAATAACTTATTAAACCTTAATTACTGCTGAACTAGCTCGCTTGCCCTGAAAAATTATTTATGCGTGGAGTCTAATTCCATCAGAATAATTATTTCAACCCGTCAAGAATTAAAAAAAATAGCTATATTAATATCGCTGAGGCATATAATTTGAAATTCATTTAAATTATTTTGAAGTTGTGATATATATCATTTTCAACTTTAAACCATGTTTAAATGTTTAATAAGTTGGTAGGAAGTTTAATAAGGGGGTAGGAAGAATTACAGGCAAAATCTTTTTGACTGCTCCTTTGATAATAAAAGGAAAAATGAAAGGAAACAAGTAAGTTGTGGAGTGCAGCAGAATAGATTTGCTGAGAATAGATCAGGCTACACTGAGGTGGCACTTTGTATATGTAGGGGGTATCACCAGGGCTCTCGCTTAGCTTTTTTTTCCTGTTGCCAGCCGGGCAACCGTGGCACCTTTTTAGGTTGCCAATTGACAGTTTAGGTGGTCATTTAAGATGGCTTGCACGACGTATGCGATAATGTGCTCGGACGAAGTGCGTAGTTACCAGTCAGAAATATACTCAATGAAGCATTCACATATTATTTCCGCTTCAAATAAAGTCACAAACTAAACATATTCACCAATCAAGACATGAAATATACCACAATGACATGCAGCAAAATTATAAGAAAGTATCTCAACTCTTTTTACACATTGCAATTAATGCAATTTCTATTAGTTCTTTCCACTTCCAAACAAAAATGTGGTTGGATTATTCAGCGTATGATCAATCTGTGTCAATAAATCCTGGACCATGGTAACATATATGCGTAAGTATAGTTGTGAATGTTGCTCATTAAATAACCACAGTACAGATACTCCATATTAAGAGCATTGATTTGCCGTTAAAATGAATTCTGTAATAACGTGTCAACGGCAGCAGTGACAATCGAACACTGCAGTTTTAATGTTTCACGTGTTCTCAATTTAATTAATCCTTCTTTATGAATTAAAACAAATAATAACATTGGGAATTAAAACACATTTGATTGCATTCCGTTATCAAACATAGTCAATGTTCGCTCTGAAGACATTTCCAGCACAATAGGGTCAGGGAGGGGGGTGTTTGTGAATCAGTGCGGGGTGGATAGATGGCGGGGGTGGGGGGGGGGGGGGGGATTGGTTAGAAGGCAGTCAGTGCAGAATGGATGGATTGAGGCAGGTGAATTAGTACGTGTTGTTTGGAGTAGGTGTTGTCCCATTAGCACGCCGAGGCCTCCCCCTCCCTCCCTCCTCCCGGCCTCGGCGTGCGGGAGGGTTTGTTTTGAAAGGGCGGTTAGCGGGTTTACAAGCAGAGGCCGTTATCATGCCGGGCGGGGTGCGGGAGGAGGAGGAGATGGAGCCGCCGCCGCCGCTGTTCGGGACCCGTCATTCGCTCCGACCCTTCTTCACCCCGCATGTAGTATCTTTGCCCCGCAAAGCCGTCGCCGACACGAAACATCGCGTTCCTTTTCTCCAGAGATGCTGCCTGACCCGCGGAGTTACTCCAGTTTTTTGTGTCTATCTTTGGTACAAACCAGTATCTGGTTGCCAAGCCGGGCAACATGACTCGGTGTTTAGGTTGCCCGGCGGCGCTTTGAGTGGTCATTGGCACCCAGGCAACCGCTAATTTCGAGCCCTGATCACTCTCTCCAATACTACAAGAAAGTACATGCTAAATGTTAGAACTTGAGAATCTCGTAACCTGGTGCCAAGACAACGACCTCTCCCTCAATGTCTGCAAGACGAAGGAGATTGTGATCGACGTTAGGAAGTGAAACAGTACAAAGATACATTGATGCCGCCGAAGTAGAGATGGTTGAAAACTTCTAGTTCTTAGGAATACATATCACCAGCAATTTGTCCTGGACCAGCCACATCGAAGCTATGGCCAAGAAAGCACACTAATGCCTCTACTTTCTTACCAACTTCAACAGATGCACCACAGAAAGAATCTTATTGGAATACATCACGGCATTGTTTGGGAACAGCTCCATCTAAGACCACATGAAATTGCAGATAGTTGTGGTCATAGCCCAGACCATCACGGAAACCAACCTCCCAATCATTGACACCATCTGCACCTCATGCTGCCTTGGCAAGGCCAGCAGCATCATCAAGGACCAGTCTCGCATTGGACACACCCTTTTCTCCCCTCTCCCATCAGGCAAAAGGCACAGAAGCTTAAAAAATCAATGAGTACCTCCAGATTTAGGAACTGTCCTCTCACCAGCTAGAGTGCGGTCCTGACCTCCCATCTACCTCATTGGAGACCTTTAAACTATCTGTAATCTGACTTTATTGTGCACTAAATGTTGGAACCTTAATACTTTAACTATACACTGTGGATGGCTTGATTGTATTCATATCTAGTCTTTTATTTAACCGGATAATATGCAACCAAAAAGCATTTCAGTGAACTTTAGTGCATGTGACACTAATAAACTAAACTAAAACTTCAAACCGAAACATGGCAGATGTTGGAAACATTGAAATTAAAAACAGAAAATGGTGGAAACATTCAGCAGGTCAGGCAGAAATGGAAGAAAGAGAAACAGTTAATGCTCCACGTCTGGGACCCTGATCAGAAGAGATCGCATGAGAAACGGCCAGAGATGAGGCAGGTGTGGACCTTGTGGGCCTGTTCCACTTAGGTGACTATTTAGGCGACTGCCAGGGACTAGTTTTAATGGAATTCTCCTACGGCACCTGGCGACAACCTACGACAGCACCTACGACAACCTACGGCAACACCTACGTCAACCTACGACAGCAACATTTGTCGCCACTGTCACCAAAAAATGTTGCAACATGTTGCGTAATATCACCTATTCCTTTATCTCAGAGATGCTGTCTGACCCATTGAGTTACTCTAGCTTTTTGAGTCAAGCAACCAGGAGCTCTAGCTGGTCTTGGCAGACGGACTACAAGTGCTTGGCAAAACAGTCTCTTAATCTTGGTCTTGCCGATATAAAGGAGGCCGCATCAGGACTACAAATGCAATAGATGAGTTTGGAACTGGTGCAAGTGAACCTGTACCACCTCTTCAATCAAAGACCATTAACCACTGAATGCCACCAGTCATTCCCTCTTTTCCCCACATCCATGGGACGGAAGATACTAATGCTTGAAAGTACATACATCCAGATTCAGGAACAGCTACTTCTCCACTGTTATCAGATGACTGAATGGTTCTCTCATAAGCTAGGAGTGAAGTCTTGATCTTCCATCCTATCTCGTTGTACCCCTTGGCCATTTTCTCTGTAGCTATAAAGTTCTAACACAGTAATACATTATGCTACACTCTGTCTTGGTGTGCATGATGATAATGAACTAATACCAATGCCAAACCTAAGTATGATTTTCTTGAAGCCAGTTTTCAGCACTATATGGATGAGACCTTCCTCGGCAAATTTCCTTTAACTTGTGGTGGAGCAGGCTTCACTTGTCTTGTGAAGGTCTGGTTTTGCTGAAGAGAGCTGTACTATTCTGACCCATCTGTGCATTAAGGAAAAGCAATATATTTTTAAAGACCAAATATTTTCTTTTTCACAACTTAGGAGTAGATTTGCTGTCTTAAAGCACCAGAGACCTGGGTTCGATCCCGACCACAGGTGCAAGTCCGTACGGAGTTTGTACGCTCTCCCCGTGACCTATGTGGGTTTTCTGAGGAAATCTCCGGTTTCCTCCCACACTCCAAAGACGTACAGGTTTGGAGGTTAATTGACTTGGTACAAATGTAAATTGTCCCTAGTGTGTATAGGATAGTGTTAGTGTGCTGGGATCGCGATCGTTGGTCATTGCGGACACGGTGGGCCGAAGGGCCTGTTTCTATGCGGTATCTCTAAACTAACCTAAACTAAACTACTTTTGAACATCTTAATAACGGCTTGCAAAATCGCATTACTAAGGCAGTTGCACTTTACCAAGCAGTGCACGGTTAATTAAAATGGCCTCAGGACCAAATACACCACTAATTACTGAGTGAGGACTTATTGAATTGCCTGAAAATGTTGTGCCATTTAATAAGTTATATATCACGCTTTTGCATTTGATCCCAATCATAATGGAAAATTGAATTACTGGCCTGATGTAGGCGGCTTTTTGCACCAAATAAGAACTCCACCAAAAAATTGCCTCATCCATCATGATTACTGCCTTAAACTAAAAAAAGAGTAGCACACTATTCACAGTTCTGTCTTAAAAGTACTGCATTAACTAAATACCAAGCTCTTTACCATGGTACAGCTAAACTCTATTAAATAGCACACAATATTTCGAACTGCAGAACATCTATTTCACATTGATGTTACTTGTTGAATTTTAGTTTGGAGTAAATTTCTGTGAGGAAAATATTAAATTAATTCACCACTTCAGAAAGTATAGATGAGGTTATTTTAACTTTTTTAAAATCCTATTTAAATGCCACTGAGATCTATTTACCACCTGGAATACAGGTGGGACAGGTGATTATTGTCAAATAGAGATCAGATGGCTTTGACCATCATCTGAACTCTAGTTAAGCGGTGAGCACAGTTTTATGGGATGAAGTGTCCAAGGCGGGTCAAAGGGAGTTTAGAGAATTGGAAGCATGGACACCAGCATAATTTTCCCATTTTGCATTTATTACAAGGATTTCCAGAATTTCAATGCAATGATTATCTCAGTATGTTCAGACGCAGTGAGAATTATGGTCATAAAGAAATGGATATTAAGTTAAGTCATCAGCAATAATTGTGTCCACTACTGTTGCCAAGTAATCATCAATTTTTGAAAATTCTGCCTTCGTGTAAAAAATGGCAAAGCCATTAATTTGAATAGGATTACCAACTTCAGCATCAAAGGTAAGTGTTGGTAAATGCTTCATTTATATTACTTTATTTAAATTTAAATTCTTTGCTACTGTTTTAGTTTCATTGCTATGTAATATTTTGATTATCTGATTCAATTTGAATAGGTTTTAAATGTCTCTGACTAGTTTTCTGTCAAAGGATGTCGGTGTGTTTCATAGAAACATAGAAACATAGAAATTAGGTGCAGGAGTAGGCCATTCGGCCCTTCGAGCCTGCACCGCCATTCAATATGATCATGGCTGATCATCCAACTCAGTATCACGCACCTGCCTCCTCTCCATACCCTCTGATCCCCTTAGCCACAAGGGCCACATCTAACTCCCTCTTAAATATAGCCAATGAACTGGCCTCAACTACCCTCTGTGGCAGAGTTCCAGAGACCCACCACTCTCTGTGTGAAAAAAGTCCTTCTCATCTCGGTCCTAAAGGATTTCCCCCTTATCCTTAAGCTGTGACCCCTTGTCCTGGACCTCCCCAACATCGGGAACAATCTTCCTGCATCTAGCCTGTCTAAGAATTTTGTAAGTTTCTATAAGATCCCCTCTCAATCTCCTAAATTCTAGAGAGTATAAACCGAGTCTATCCAGTCTTTCTTCATAAGACAGTCCTGACATCCCAGGAATCAGTCTGGTGAACCTTCTCTGCACTCCCTCTATGGCAATAATGTCTTTCCTCAGATTTGGAGACCAGAACTGTACGCAATACTCCAGGTGTGGTCTCACCAAGACCCTATACAACTGAAGTAGAACCTCCCTGCTCCTATACTCAAATCCTTTTGCTATGAAAGCTAACATACCATTCGCTTTCTTCACTGCCTGCTGCACCTGCATGCCTACTTTCAATGACTGGTGTACCATGACACCCAGGTCGCGCTGCATCTCCCCTTTCCCTAATCGGCCTCCATTTAGATAATAGTCTGTTTTCCTATTTTTGCCACCAAAGTGGATAACCTCACATTTATCCACATTATACTGCATCTGCCAAACATTTGCCCACTCACCCAGCCTATCCAAGTCACCTTGCACTCTCCTAGCATCCTCCTCACAGCTAACACTGCCCCCAGGCTTAGTGTCATCCGCAAACTTGGAGATATTGCCTTCAATTCCCTCATCCAGGTCATTAATGTATATTGTAAATAGCTGGGGTCCCAGCACTGAGCCTTGCGGTACCCCACTAGTCACGGCCTGCCATTGTGAAAACGACCTGTTTACTCCTACTCTTTGCTTCCTGTTTGCCAGCCAGTTCTCTATCCACATCAATACTGAACCCCCAATGCCGTATGCTTTAAGTTTATATACTAATCTCTTATGTGGGACCTTGTCGAAAGCCTTCTGGAAGTCCAGATACACCACATCCACTGGTTCTCCCCTATCCACGCTACTAGTTACATCCTCGAAAAATTCCACAAGATTCGTCAGACATGATTTACCTTTCGTAAATCCATGCTGACTTTGTCCAATGATTTCACCACTTTCCAAATGTGCTGCTATCCCATCTTTAATAACTGACTCTAGCAGTTTCCCCACTGGGTGGGCCAGGGGTCTAGGATGGGTGGGCCAGGGGTCTAAGGTGGGTGGGCCAGGGGTCTAAGGTGGGTGGGCCAGGGGTCTAGGATGCAGGGCAGGGTCCAGAATGATCCAGTACATTCACTGTGTTAATTGGGGTGGAAGATTGCAACCTTGCAACCTGTTTCGACTAATGCAATCAACTCGAATGTGCATAAACGGAAGATCAAATAGAACAAGTTGTCCAACAACTTTAGGCTGTGCACGCCACACGAAAGAAGAACTGTGTTAATTGCAGCTAATACAATGAGATAAATAGAAAGAAAGTTGCCCCTTTTCCATGCTCTTTTGCTGCCAGACACATTCTGTTTCTATTACCTTTGGGAACTTTTCAAGCATGCACCTGGGCATTTCCCAATGTGAACGGAGGTTTAATGACCAATGCAATTGAGACATTTACCCTGGTATATTTTACAGGAGGTATTAATGAACGATCAGCAGAGGAAGGAATCCCAATCTAGTTAAACAGGCAGCATCTCTGGAGAGAAGGAATGGGTATCGTTTCAGGGCGAGATCCTTCTTCAGACTCTGAAGAAGGGTCTCAACCCGAAACGTGTCACCCATTTCTTCGCTCCAGAGATGCTGCCTGTCTCGCTGAGTTACTCCAGCATTTTGTGTCTACCTTCGATTTAAACCAGCATCTGCAGTTCTACACACCCTACCTAGTTAAGACGCACTAAGGTGGCATAGCGGTTCTACCCATTTACAATAAAAGAACTTGACTCTGAGGATCAAGAGCGGATTTTTCTTGGTGTGTATAGTTCTATTCAAAACAAGGCTTTGAATTTAGACTCTTCAAATGTTAACATGTATGAATTTATTTCAAATTCCTTTGCTCTTATTTCAATAACAGCTCTAATCCATTTAAAATAAAATGGATTAACACTGCTGTCAAAATAGCAAAGACTTTTAAAATATCATTGAAATTAACCTAGAATATGGGCAAACAGCCAAACGTGCCTCAGTTCATATTAGCTGCAGATGCAAGCTTTCGGCTACTGAGCATCTCGTTTACTAATACATTTAATATTCTCTCTCAAGTATTCAATTCTCCCTTTCTTCTCATGAATGTCAGCTTCCTTGAAGTACCATATCCCATTTTCACAGTTATTTCTGTGAAAATATATTAGGTGTGTGTCTTTTGTTCTAATTCTTAATTGCTAAATGAATTTTATACACAGGCACAATTCATTCTCGCATTTAAGGAAATCAATTTCACAGCATACACATTCTGGTGGTTGTCTAAGTGTGCGGGAGGGAACTGCAAATGTTAGTTTACACTGAAGGCAGACACAAAATGCTGGGGGTAACTGGAGCATCTCTGGAGAGATGGAATGGGTGACG
Source organism: Raja brachyura (assembly GCA_963514005.1). Next base: position 7,672,029 of record OY740800.1, on the reverse strand, counting down.
TTTTGGGTCGAGACCCTCTCAGTCTGAAGAAGGGTCTCGACCCGAAACGTCACCCACTTATATTATCCAGAGATGCCGCCTGTCATTCTGAGTTACCCCAGCATTTTGTGTCTAACACTGATGGTTGTCTAATGTATTTATATATATTTTGTTAAGCAGCTATGAAAGCTGTTAATCAGGTGCGTCTAGATTATATATATCTGCAGACTCTGTTAGATATCTATAAAAACACCAGTCACCGTTTCACACACGAGTCACAGCAATTAACATCACTATTTGTTCTTTTCTGGAAAGTGGCAGTATTTTTAATATACTTATAACTAATATTCACTTGTGTAGAAACGTTTTCCATCACTTCTCTAAGGGATAGACATTGGCATCTCAGTAATTACTTTGTTTGAATTTGAGGTGGTTACCAATAAGCTAATTGGCATAAAGCCTAGGGTATTATATGACAAAGTCTGGAACTGCATTTAATTATTTTATGCCATGAGATTTAAGGAAATAATGTTGAGGTCTGCAGTTTAGAGAAGCATTGTGCAAAGAGTGAGGCATTGACAGGAACTGAAGGGGTCAGACCTGCTTTGAGATAAGTGGCAGAGCTGCTCCAGTCCGTGGAAGATTAGGAAACACTCCAATCAAAGATGTGGAAGTATTCCTTGTGTGATCTGGAGGAACATCCCTTCTCCTTCTGAATCCCAACAACCTTGTGAAAAAGAAAACCAAACATGCACTTTAGCCTCGACTGCTCGCGCTAATTTCACTGGTGGTTTTGTGCAGTACTTCTAAAATGTTCAGTTAAAATCCTGTTGTGATGCAGTCACTGAATCATGGTTGTTATAGTAAGCCCAACCTGCATGCTTCCAGAATGCCAGAGGTCAATTGGGGAAGTGTAAAAGTACAATACTTTCAGCTGACAGTAACTTTAACCTTCAGGTAGCACCACTCTCAGCAGGTAAACTGTGTTAAACTGCAGAGTTTTAGAAACCTATTCATTCACTTAAAGATATTAGAGTAAAACAGCTGGATTCCTAATAAACACACAACCCCATTTGCAAACTGGAAATAGGATTTACTAACATTTTCCAAGATATGAATCAGAAAAATCTGACAACCTGTAGAGTGACCTTCATTGTCCAATCTGGGACACATGACAATAAACTCTCTTGAATCTTGAGTGTATAATTGGAGTTCTCTCCTCTATCTATGGAGTCGAAGTCCAGGGTCATCAGATTTCCTATCTGAAATTGTCCCAGGCTGAAGTAACTTGTACACTACATCCCAGTTAGTGCTCTTTACAGCATGAGGTAGGCCAGTAATATTCTTGACTGATCAACACTTATTTTGCTTGATTTTCCTTATCCAAAGATAATTAGTCGGTGGGTATGTAGAATTATGAAAATTGCCAGCTTCCTGAAGCTTCATGGAGTGATAGACTACATTTAGGCAGCACTGTGTACATGAAGAGGCGATCACTCTTTACACTAGTACATGAAGATTCATGCTAAATATCATAGGAGTTTGAAAATTAAAAAAAAACTGTAGATACAAGAAAATCTGAAATAAAACCAGAAAATGCTGGAAATAGTCAGCATTAGTGGCAAGAGAAACAGTTGGTGCATCAGGTCTGGGATTCTTCATCAGAACAGTTCGCAGGACTCGTTAATTTTCAGGCATTCTGGTTGTAAGCCTTATTTCAGTCACCACAACGTATGGAGCGTTGGCTCTTCAGGAACCAGGGCTTTTGCAAATGTCCTTGACTTCTGAAATGGTGATCAGATATATAAAAGTAAGCCAGCAGAAATCAGCAAAAAATTGGTCGCCCAATTATAGGAAGGATGTCAACAAAATAGAGAGGGTACAGAGGAGATTTACTAGAATGTTGCCTGGGTTTCAACAGCTAAGTTACAGAGATAGGTTGAATAAGTTAGGTCTTTATTCTCTGGAGCGCAGAAGGTTAAGGGGTGACTTGATAGAGGTCTTTAAAATGATGAGAGGGATAGACAGAGTTAATGTGGACAAGCTTTTCCCTTTGAGAATAGGGAAGATTCAAACAAGAGGACATGACTTTAGAATTAAGGGACAGAGGTTTAGGGGTAACATGAGGGGGAACTTCTTTACTCAGAGAGTGGTAGCGGTGTGGAATGAGCTTCCAGTGGAAGTGGTGGCGGCAGGTTCGTTGGTATCATTTAAAAATAAATTGGATAGGCATATGGATGAGAAGGGTATGGAGGGTTATGGTATGAGTGCAGGCAGGTGGGATTAAGGGAAAAAAGTTGTTCGGCACGGACTTGAAGGGCCGAGATGGCCTGTTTCCGTGATGTAATTGTTATATGGTTAAAAATGTATGTGATTGTCAGATCAGCATTACAAATTCAATGGATTTCATACCCAATCTGACAATTGTGAAAACAAAGCAGAAAATTCATCGGGTCAGGCAGCAACTGTACACAAAGAAAGAGGTAACTCTTAAAGCCAATGATCCTTCATTACAACTGCAAAACGGACAAAATAAGTATGCTCTAATGAGGAGAGACGTGGAAGGGTGAAGAGAACAAACTGATAGGATGGAGGTTGCCCGAATGACAACATCCAGTTAATCGGGCTGAGGTCGGTGCGGGTCGGGCTGAGGTGGACGGGCAGCGTCGCCGAGAACAAAGGGGGACTTGGCGTGGAGAGGGGAAAACTAAGACGGGATGAGTACTTTTGTAACTTTGCCTGCATCTTTGTGGCAACTCTTTTGTGTACTTTCTATGTGTAGACAAATAATTTCTCTGCACCTAGCTAGGTACAAGTTAATACCTAGCACCTAGCTAGTACCAAGTGACAATGATCATCATCATCAATAGAACGAGATGAATGAGAGTATTTAGCATAAAAATAAAGAACTTTCGGGAACCGCATGGTGTAGAACGCATTTCAGTTGCTATAAACTGGAATTACAAGAGAATGCTGAAAATATTCAGCTGATCAGGTGCATCAGTGGAGAGAGAATAAAAGAGTCAACATCACAGATAATCTTATATCATAACCATTCCTTTTTGATACAAATAGTAAGAGCTGAATATTGGAAATAATTGAATTCAATATGCCCTGGAGGGTGCAATGATTCTCGACAGAAGACGGAGGTGCTGTGTTTTGAGCTTACAGTACGTTAGGCTTTGTTGCACTGTCTTCTCTCTCGGAGACATTCTAGAAGGCCGGTAGATTCATACTGTCGTACAAGGAAATTGGCACTTCAACCCAACATGCCCATGTCTGTAAACACAGTGCTGACCTTACAGTGCAGCAATGTAAAGGTCAATACAGGACTCATGATCTTTCCTGATCTAAGCCTGCAAAGCTTGCTTCAGAGAAAATATAAAGTATTGTAGAGGTTACCGCCACCTATGATGTAATTCGTCTGTGAGTTGCAAGCCCATTATTAATACATGATACAACATTGGCAAGTCACAAACTGGAGGAGGCAATATAAGACACTCACAGGAGATGAGGCAATGTAATTATCACTCCTATCAGCCTGCTTGATTCACTGACATCCCACACAGCCTGTCTCCTCACAAAGACATTTCAAATAACTTCATAAACTAACCATCCTTTTTGACTGCTTCACGAAACTCAAATGCTTCGATTTTCCAGTCCTGAATTTACACTTCAAAAGGAATTTTCTGGCTGAGAGATTGCTTCAAAAATTAATTTAAATTCTTGCATTCGTCAGATAGATTGAAAGATCCAGCATGGAAATAAGCCCATTGGCCCATCGAGCAACCTACTGAGCGCCATTCACACAGATTTAGTTTAGCGATACAATGCAGAAACGGGGCATTCAGCCCACTGAGTCCGTGCTGAGCAGTAATCCTCATACACTAGGGACAATTTGCAATTTTTACCAAAGCGAATTAACCTACAAACCTGTCTGTGTTTGGAGTGTGAGTGGAAGCCAGAGGACCCAGAGCAAACCCATGCGGCCACAGGGTGAACATGCAAACTCCGTACAGACAGCGCCTGTAGTCAGAATCGAACCCGGGTCTCTGGCGCTGTAAGGCAGCAACTCTACCACTGCGCTTCCATGCCGCCCCTATTTGTTCTATATTGTCTCACATTCTCATCCAGTACCCACTTACAAACCTACAAGTCGTATTGATATAGGAGGAAACTAGAGCAACTGGAGAAAACCCACATGATCACAGAGATCGTACAAACTTTACATAGACAGCACCCGATAGCAGGATCGAACCTGGCTCTCTGGTGCTGTGAGGCAGCATTCTACCAGTTGGCAACTATTTATTGGTAAGCAAAATAGACTTTCATCTCTCTTCTGTTTTCATTGCAATGCCAGATGCAAGGAACAACCAATCATCCTCATGCCTACTACACTACGTGATTTGCAGTTAATATTCTGCCATTTTGTTTATCATTAATCTGCAAAAATTATTAATTCTAGTCTATTATGTATGTGCAATCAAAGCCTATCATTGCTTCTCCAAAGGGCAAACTCTTGGACACTAAAAGAGTAGAGTTGGGGCAGGAATAGAATAGAGAAGTAATGATAACTTAAGCCCCCGTCCCACTTTCCCGAGTTACGAAATCTCCTGAGTTTTCCCTTTGATTCAAACTCGGAGAATGTCCGTAGCGAGTCCGTAGGAGTCCATAGATATTTCGTAGCGGCTCGTAATGCCAGTCGTAGGTACTCGGGGCATCAGGTAAGTCGGGACGTTTTTTCAGCATGTTGAAAAATGTCCACGAGTTAAAAAAATAGCCCCGAGTACCTACGGCTGGCATCTTGGGGTTTGAATCACGGGGAAAACTCGGGAGAATTCGTGAGTAACTCGGGAAAGTGGGACAGGGGCTTTATGCTGTGCAAAGATTTAGGAACACCTAACTTAATGCAGTGAAATAAAAAACGTGAAAACCACTCTGAGAGCCTTTAAAGCCATGTACGTTCTTCAAGGGTGTCAGCATTTGTAGGTCCACCAATGTCCATACACGTTTGGAACTCAGCTAGAAATGCACGCCATTCACACTGTGGCCACGCCACTTCAAAATGTAAACGGTCCTCATTGTTTCTAATGACGGACCTGGCCACCTTAACCTGTTCATTGCCACCCGAGTATACTCAAGTCATGGTCAATAGTGATAAAAATTATCTTGGCAGTGAACAGGTTAAAGTCCAAACTTCCTGAACATCTCGGCAAAAATGGAGATCAAAACACAAATCTACACTGAAATAACGTGAAGAAGGGTCTCGACCCGAAACGTCACCTATTCCTTCGATCCATAGATGCTGCCTCACTCGCTGAGTTTCTCCAGCATTTTTGTCTCCCTTCGATTTTTCCAGCACTTGCAGTTCTTTCTTAAAACTTAAATAATGCACAATATTTTTTTTAAAAGGAAGAATTAGCTCTAACAGGTTTGCAATAATAATATAGTATTTAATTTTTTTAAGGTAAGACATAATTTTCGATACAATCATCAATACAGTTGAACAGAGGCACTGCAGGAGTATATTGGGAATTGAACACAAACTGCAGACTAATCAATTTGCCAAAAAATGTTACGAATCTGCAAAGGGTTCAAAAATCAAGATGCCATTTGATGTCTCAGATTTGCATGTTAACATTTTGTAGCGATTTTGTAGACTTTTAATTTTAAATGCCTATGAATTGTAGAAGTGGAGAGTAGAAATGACTAATAAATATCAATTGAAAAGTGGTAATCTGTTATTTCTGAACAAACTGTAATTAACAATTCTAGTACGAAGTAAATAAGGTTTAATTTATCCATCTACATTAAAGTAATTATATGTGTACAAGGGAAAGCGTAAAAGAGCAAGAAAGAAATGGAGGGAACTTATGGTCAAATGCAGTGATACATGACAAAAGGTACTGGGGTTGAATTAAAGGATATGCAATATGAATCTCCCTGCGTTCTGTTTTAAATTGCACAACTTGAAATAGCTTCGTGTAACTTTCATCTTAATCATGTTCAATTCCATGCAAATAAGTTTAATATTATCAAAGAATAAAAATATGTCCGGAAATAAGGAAAACAATTGGTTTATTGCAGAGTTATTGATGGTTGAGCTTGGGCACATGTGTTAGCTGGCTCGATGCATAGGAAGGAACTGCAGATGCTGGTTTAAGCTGAAGATAGACACAGAAAGCCGGAATAACTCAGTGGGACAGACAGTCGAGACCCGAAATGTCAACTATTCCTTTTCTCCAGAGATGCTGTCTGACCCGCTGAGTTACTCCAGCATTTTCTATCTTGAGTTAGCTGACTGTCAATTTATTCAGTCATTTGTTGGTGGAGTTTGATTCAGCCTGCGTATGTGACAAGAATGTGTCCTGTAAGCCCCACTGATGAGTGGGTCCACGACTGCCATCGCCCTTGTATGCTGTGGCAGTCATACATAATGGATGGCCTGAAAAAGATAACCTCACACTTATCCTACCGCTCAGTCAGTCGATAGGGCCTCTCGCTGCTGACGGCAAGTTTACCCAACGTGTAAAACAGGGCAAACCACGAATGGAGATAAGTATTTTTCTCCCAAATTGGTATAGGTAAGCGAGATCACCTTGTCTTGGATATGCCAGCAATACGAGCTACAAGGGCAATATGATTCAAATTCTCATTCAGTGTCTTAAAAGTACCAGTGCACTGGCAACAATGACATTATTCTATGCAGCTTTAACATGGCAATTATGCTGGGATCACAAGGAAGCATCATGTTGGATTTTCTGAATCCAAATGGCTGAGAAGAGATCACAATCATGGAAAAAAAATCAACGGCATAATGCTGGAAAAAGTATTATGAAATTGAATTTCCAGGCAAATGATTTCAAATTATGTATGGCATTATATTGATTCACATTTGCCTAAATGTGCAGCACTTCCTCTATTATTTTGAGTAAAACCACAAATGGCTCTTTTGTTAAATATAAAGGAATAGAGAGCTTTGTTCCCTTTATTGCAATAAAGCAGAATTGGGGCTGTTTCTGTGCTGTATGACTATCAACCAATGTTTCATTATGTCCATTACCAATTAACTTCTTATTTAATTCTCATCTTCCATAGAAATAACAGATATGTATAACTAGAAATAAGCTCTTCATCCCAACATGTTAACTTTTCAAAAGAACTGTCTAACAGCCTGCTTTTGTCCCACAGTCCTGCAAAGACTTTTCAAAAACTTACCTAATTCCTCTTTAAATGCTACAATTGAATATGCTTCTGTCATTCTTCCAGGCAGGGTACTTTAGACCATCAAGCACCTCATTAAACAGGACATCCTCTCTTCACCTTTCAGATTTTAAGTAATTGGTAAAAGAATCAGCTGGTTACAATACATTGCCATAATAATTTAGCAAAACATCTTCATAATTATACATGGTCCTCAGTTATTATATTTTGTATGTCAGATCATAGGGTGTTCAGGCCTACTTTGTTTTGTGCAAGTGAGCCATAAAATAAAACTGGACCAGAATTAAAATCAGCAGTGAGCAGAAGCAACTTGTTGCTTGCAGTCTCAGTCCAGGTTGAACACCCATTTTCCGGCAATTGATGTCCGCCCACCCCTGTAATCTGGATAAAATTATGAGAGCTCAGTTGAAATTCCCTGAGCGGCCACAGGTGGCATTGCGAGCGGCGAGCGCACTTTCTGGTCATGTCCCTCCGTCATGAAAGAATTAACTGTGCACTCAATCTTCTCTCCTAAATGTTTCACAAAGACAATACAGTAAACACTTGGTTCCAAGGTAGAGTATGGGCGGGGGGAGGAGGTGGCAACCACTACCGGAGTCGCTGACATACTCCACCTTGGACCATGCTTCCACCATACTCCCACCTTGGAAGCGACAGCAGGTGAGAGGGGAGGGAGCCCCATGGTGACCGAGGGGGCACACTAAAACACAAAGTGCTGGAGTAACTCAGTGGACTGAATCAGTCTAGGGAGGGTCCCGATGTCGCCTATCCATGCTCTTCAGAGATCCAGAGCCGCGATTACTCCAGTACTTTTGATGGATGAAGTAGGGCTCGCTGGTGCACCTTGCGAGTCGGGAGTGGGGTCGGAAACAGGGAAGCTTAACGGCCGGGGAGACGGTGCAAGCCGGGGATGGGTTGGCAGGTCATTCCATTCACATTGGACTGTACATTTTATATTTGTTTAAGTTTCTGGCACTCCATAATGCTTTAGAGACGCAAGAGGGGTGTCATTAGCTGGCCAGAGGTGCATTGTCACTCCATTATCACGTGACCTTTGTTAGTCCAGAATCCAGAAATGCTCTGGAACCAAGGGTGCCGGAAAATTGGTGTTCAACCTGTAAAGCAGACTTTGTACAGTTTACAAAAATAAACTTGTAGCTCCAATGCATTGGCATGGTTTTCTGTAATATATCAGGATGACTCTGGATGGCCAAAGTAAGCTATGCGCACCAAATAGATGGAAAACCTTTGACCGGTGGCAAGCCATGCCCGTTGTTTAAATTATGTTAAATATTTTGAATGTTCTTATCGTACATATACATTCAAATATTATATTGAACTTTTTCAAAATTATAACTTTAAGTTGTTTAATATTATAACAAAGGTTGTTTTCTACACCTAATGACTATGACTAATGGCGTGGGCCCATTACTGCTTGTGGTTTTTAACAACGATTTAGATGAGAATGTGCAATGCATGTTTAGTAATTTGCAGATGACACTAGGTGGTATCATAGACAATGAAGACAGTTAGCAAAAATTGCAGTAGGGTCTTGATCAGCTGGGCTGAAGAATGACTAATGTTGTTCAATGCAGATAAGTGTGAGGTATTGCATTTTGAGAAGTCAAAGCAGGGCAGGATCTTCACTGTGAATGGTGTATGGAGACTGTTATAGAGCAGCGGGATCTAGGAATGCAGGTGCACAGTTCCCTGAAAGCAGTGTTACAGGTAGATTGGGTGGTAAAGAAAGCTTTTAATACATTGGCCTTTATCAGTCAGGGTATTAAATATAGAATGTGTAGGAATGAAGTGCAGATGCTGGTTTAATTTGAAGGTAGACACAAAATGCTGGAGTAACTCAGCGGGTCAGGCAGCATCTCTTTAGTCTGAAGAAGGGTTTTGGCCCGAAACGTTGCCTGTTTCCTTCACTTCATAGATGCTGCCGCACCCGCTGAGTTTTTCCAGCACTTTTGTCGACCTTCGATTTGCCAGCATCTGCAGTTCCTTCGTGATCATTAAGCTGAAAAGTCTGCAGATAAGATATATGAGGATGTTGCCAGGAATTAAGGGCCTGAACAATAGGATACTAGGACAGTTACATGGATAAGACAGGTTTGGAGGGATGTGGGTCAAAAGTGAGAAAGTGGTACTCGCTTGGGTGGGCTATCTTGGTACGCATGGATGAGTTGGGCCGAAGGACCTGATTCAGTGTTGTATGATTCTACGACAAAATGCTGATAGCAACTTTAGGATTTACACATATACACAGAAATCTGGAGAAATATTGACTGTTACATACACTGTCTTTCCCCATAAAATCAAGACACTGGTGGTCCTGGTGATCTATTCTGATATAAATGTTATGATCCATTTCACTGATTTGAGTCCATGACAGCAGGTATTTAATTTCACTCAAAAAGACACAAAACATGATGAAGGCTGGAAAGATGTTTCCAGTCTTTCCGGAAAATGTTTAATGTCTGTGTGTATCAAACCTGTACAATACCAAACCTTGTAACTATGAAAATATTATTACATCCCCTCGATTTACTATCCATCACATTGATCAAATTTAAATCAAAATTCCCACAAGCATTTTCCAAGGTCTGCAAATACATTTAAGCAGCTAGACTTGATGGAAATTAAACTTTAGGATTTTGTGTCATTGGTAACACTGTGATTCTGTTAATCTAATTTTGATTTTTTTAATGATTTCACCACAATATATAAAAATAAAATGATGTTTGTTCTGTTAAAAAGATGGATGGCAGTACTAGATTTTCTGCCTCATATTGGTGCATGATCTTGTGCGCCTGTGCAGTTCAGTGCAATGAAATTTGTTGTGCTCCACTGCAGCAAAGCATCATCAACAGAAAAGCAATTATCATTTGAAAACACTTCATTTTACAGTTGCGATTTTACAATACTTCACAATTTTAAAAAGCTGTGATTTTGGAGCAAAATATTGAATTGATAACAATATTTATCTCCCTTTTATTTTCAAATGGTTTCTATTTGTGAACTTACACCTATCATTTGGAAGCTGTGCGTATTTAGCAAACTGGCCTTGCATCTGGAAAACAGGAGGCATCCAGTGAATAATGATCATAATATGATTAGAATCTGAATTTAAGGAATAGAAGCAGGTGTAGACCATATGGTCTGTTGTGGCTGCCTCATCATTCAATACATTGTGTCTCTATATTTTACTTCAATAAAGTACAGACCAGTAAAGATGAAAATAGTGAGTATGTGAAGGGTTAATCTCAGCAAGATGTAGAAAGATTTTGCTCGGGTACATTGCAATAAAAACTTGGCAGCCAGAACTGCTGATGAACAACAGCGATCTTTAAAGTGAAGATGCTTGAGTTTCATCCGCAGCCTAAATACATTGCCAGCAGGGGAAGGGTCCAGGAATTAATACCAAAACATCTCTGGATGATCAAAAAAGGAATAAAATAGAGCTGAAGGAAAAACATATGACAGGTGCCACTTTGATGATACAGGACTGATTAGAGAAAGTTCAGTGGGGAAGTAAGAAAAGGAAATAAGGCTGGCAAAAGAAAAGCCAGTAACTGCTGCAAATGTAAAAGGAATTCAAAAACACGCCTTGGGCATTTGAGTAGTGCAAGGGTTATAAGAGGAATGGTGAGGCAGATCAGAGATGAAAAGAAAAACCTATTCATGGAGAAAGAGGGCATGACTGAGCTATTTAATTAGTGCTCTATATTCATCCTTTACTGAGTAAGAACATCGGCAGGAGTCTCAACAACAACAGATGACGCTCAGTTTGGACTAAAACTGGTAATGAGGGGGTACCAAAGAGGCTAAATTAAAAGCAGGAAATGCTGAATAATCCTGGGCCAATCAGGCAGCATCAATGGGAAGAGAAACTGGGTCTGATTTGGGTTAGATCAAAGGCTAGCTACACAAAGTAGGTAAATCACACAAACCAGATGAGATGAATCCTTGGTTCCTTCAGGAAAAAAGGGAGAATATTGGGGAAGCAGTGGCTATAATGCTCAGATATCTGATGATTCAGTGGTGGGCCCTGAGGGGTGTGTTATGTATATTGCAAGCTTTATATTACTGAATGGGTTGGGGACTTAAGATAAGTATGATCTGGACCTATCTTGTGGGGTGATGGTGGAAGATTGTTTACCTGACTGGTGACTGCAACCATGGAGTGCCTCAGGGATCAGTGCTGGGCCCATTACTGTTTGAGGTTTATATCAACAATTTGGATGATATAAGGCATTTAAGTTTGCAATGACACCAAAGTGGGTGGTATCGTAGATAATGAAGATGGTTATCATTAATTACTGCAGGATCTTCATCAGTTGGCGAAGCGCATTGAGGAATGGTTAATACAGTTTAATGCAGCCAGTATAAGGTGTTGCACTTTGGGAAGTCAGACCAGGGCCCTGGGGACTGTTGTAGAGCAAGAAGGATCATGGAATGCAGGTACATAGTTCCTTGAAAGTGGCATCACAAGTAAATAGAGTGGTCAAGAAGCCTTTCGGTAGATTGGCCTTCATCAGTCAGGGTATTGAGTATTACAGTTGATTGGTTATGCTACAGTTGTACATGATGTTGGTGAGGCTGCATTTGGAATAATGTGTTCATTTTCGGTCACCCTGCTATTGAAAGGATGTTGCTAAACTGGAAAGAATGCAGAGAAGATTTACAAGGATTTTACCAGGACTTGAAGGCTTGAGCTATAGGGAAATGTCAGGCAGTCTATGAGTCTTTATTTCTTGATGCCCAGGAAACTGAAGGGAGAGTCTTTTACCAGAGATGGGGAATTGAGAACATAGGTTTAAGGTGAGAGGAAAGATTTAATAAGAACCTGAGAGGCAACTTTTTTCACACAAAAAGTGGTAGGAATATGTAACGAGCTACCAGAGGAGGTAATCGAGGCAGCATAACAACATTTAAAGGGCAATGGACAAGCACATGGATAGGAAATGTTTCGAGCGATATGGGCCAAACACGGGCAGGTGGGACTAATGATGATGTTGCATCTTGGTCGGCATTGTCAGGTTGGGCAGAAGGGTCCGTTTCTATGCTGTAAGACTGTATGACTCTAACAAGATAGAGGATAATCAGACAGTATCCAAGCTTATGGAAAGCTTGTTCAGAAGCCTGATAATGGAGGGGAAAAATGCTGTTCCTACGTCTAATATTGTGCACTTTCAAGACATGGTCATTTAGATACGAAGAAAGGAATATTTTTAATTTTATGAAGTCAGAAAGAGCAATCAATTCCTTCCAATGTATCAAAAACACGTTTTGTGGCCTTTTACAGAGTATCCTGCAAGGAAGCTCAAGACCCAGAATTATATGCTGCTATTGAGCAGCCCTGGTTGATTTAGCCAGCGCAACATTACTAATTTAACGGCGTTTTAAACAATCTTGTAAATTGATGTAAATTTAATGCTCATGAAAATGAATGCACTGATGATACAGTTAGGCCCTGTAAACGTACAAAAACACAGAGAAACCTCAGCAATAAGTAAGCTATCAGGTACAAAATGGCGATTTTGTAAGACCCTCAGGAAGACAGCATGGCTTCTGGTAATAGCAGAGTGGCAACACGAGATGAGCACTGATTGCTTGCGATGCAGAGCCTTGTCTGGTAACCTGTTGAGACCTGAAAGAGCTCTATATATTTGCAACCAGACAGATAATTTGTATTTATTTATTACATTTTATTTTATTTGTACCTTTACTGGTATTGACGTAGACTGAAGACTTTCTGATCACAGTTGATAAAGTTTTTCTTTTGTTTTGTTTTAGAGCTACAGCATGGAAACAGGCCATTTGGCCCACTGAGTCCACACCAACACCACTGATCACCCATTCACTTTAATTCTATATGAACCTACTATCTCAACCACTCCCTACATGTGAGAGGCAAATTTATAGAGGGGGCGGTGGGGAAAAGGGGGTGGTGGAGGAAGGAGGGGTGGTGGGGTGAGGGGGAGGGGGGTTGAAGCGCTGGAGTGCTCTATATAGAGATTACTAAGGATGAGGTTTTCGGGTACATTGAAGCACATGATAAAATAGGCCAAAGTCAGCATGGTTTTGTAAGAGGAGAGCTTCCCTGACAAATCTGTTGGTATTTTATGAGGAGGTAACAAGTAGGATAGATGAAGGAGAGTGAGTAGATGCCGTTTACTTTAATTTTCAGAAGGCCTTTAATGAGGTGCCATACGTGAGACTATTAAAGAAGATAGGAGCTCATGGTATTAGAGGCAAGCTAGTACCATGGATAAAATACTTGCTAACTGGCAGAGGCAAAGAGTGGGAATAGGGGAGTAGGAATAGGGGTCTTTACTAGTTGACTGTGACTAACGGTGCTCCGTAGGAATCGATCTTGGGTCTGTTACTTTTCGCGTTTTGTATTAATGATCTGGATGATGGATATAATGGCTTGTGGCCAAACATGATGATGATACGAAGATAGGTGGAGGGGTAGATAGTGTTAAAGAAGCAGGGAGCCTGCAGAAGGACTTGGACAGGTTGGGAGAGTGGGCGGAGGAGTGATAAATGGAATACAGCTCAGCAAAGTGTATGGTCACGCACTTTGGTGGAAGAAATAAGGGCGTTGATTACTTTCTAAATGGGGAGAGGTTTCAGAAATCAGAGGTGCATAGAGACTTGGGAGTGCTGCTGCAGGATTCCCGGGAGGTTAATTTGCAGGTTGAGTCAGCAGTAAGGGAGGCAAATGCAATGCTAGCATTCATTTCGAGAGGACTAGAATACAAAAGCAAGGCTGTAATGCTGAGGCTTTATAAGGCACTGGTCAGGCCACATTTGGAATATTGTGAGCAGTTTTGGGCCTTGGACAGGGTCTAGAGGAGGATTGTGATCCCTGGGATGATTGGCTTAACATATGATACAGCTTGAAGGCTCTGGGCTTGTACTTGCTGAATTGAAACCTACCGAACAATGAAAGGCCTAGATAAAGTGGACGTGAAAACGATGTTTCCAGTATTGAGAGAGTCTCGAACCCAAGGGTAGTCGCAGAATAAATGAAAGTACCTTTAGAACGGAGATGAGAAGGAATTTCTTTAGCCAGAGGGTGGTGAATCTGCGGAATTCATTGCCACTAACGGCTAGGATGCCAAGACATTGGGTATTTATAAAGTGGATATTGATAGATTCTTGATTAGTAAGGGTGTCAAAGGTTACAAGGAGAAGGCAGGCGAATGGGGTTGAGAGGGAAAGATAGATTAGCCATGATTAAATGGCAGTGTGGATATGACGGGCTGAATAGCCTAATTCTGCTCCCATATCTTATGATCTTATGGATGTGGGAGGAAACCCAGCGGAAACCCAGATGGCACAGGCAGAACATGCAAACTCCACAGAGACAGCATCCGCGGTCACGACCGAACAGGGTGCTGACGCTGTGAGGCAGCAGCTCCACCAGCTGTGCCACTTTGCCACCAATACTTAGACTCGGAAGCAGTCCTTGATCTGTTAGTTTTTATATGTCACATTTTTATAATCTGAAAACGTACCGATGACTTTTTTTTAATACTTTCTCAACCCTTAATGATAAATCCAAGAGAAATAATCTTTTTTCATGGAATATTTTCTAGTTTGGCTTTCTCCTCGAATTGATTTTAGTGCAAGTGGCACAAATGCCAACACACATTCTGATCGTTCCAAGAGTAATACCTGTTATAATTGTATGCCTTAGTGAACAAAGATAATTAGAATGGTTAAGGGAATGGACATCTTTCCAGCAAAAAAAAAGCATTTCTGAATAGATTTTTTTTCAAAATACTTTTGTATTCTTAATTCTTAATAATAAGACAGTTGAGTAGCACATTTTGTTAAATATACAAATGCTTGCCTTGTTCTCTCAGGTCTCATACATAAAATTGCTTCGATACTCCAGTCAGCTCTGAATGAAGGGTGAATGAAATGAACCTTTTATAAATCTTGTTCATTAACTTTCCACCAATTTCTTCACCTGGAAGTTGTTTTAATCAAAGATTATAGAGGAGCAAGATAGGCCACTCCTCCAAAATCCAATGGACTGGTGTGTAGTACGTAACGGGACGTCACGGCCGCCATTTTGGCGGAATGCCTCCCGCTGTGTACTCCGCTCCAAAGCAACATCGCAGTTGTAAGTGAGATGCCTGTAAACAGGAATGTTTCATTGTCTTTTGAATAAATGATATTTTGATGTGGACTTTTATTGCATGCGTTTGTCTATGGCAGGCTATGTAAATTGCCGTTGGGTTAGTGTCAAATATTTACTGATTCATATACGTTTACATGTAAAATAGTAGCTCCAAAGATCCTTCGATCCGCTCTATCATCCTTGGTGTAATCAGTGTTGTAGGGAACAGTGTTTGATGTAGCGCATCTATCACCTCACATATTTTAGTTAATTTAATTGTAATGTTTTCCCCCTGTTCCCCCATTTCCCTCCCATCTTTCCTCCCCAGCCCCCACCTTTGCGTAGTTTCCCTTGCATTGAATTGTGCAGCTTCCCTTGTATTGCTTTAACACACACTGTGCACAAAATTACAGGCACACACAAACACACATTCACATTCACACAAGTATATGGTGGGACAGATAGAAGAGCTTATTAAAATCTTCTTACAAAGACCATTATGTAATTTCTTTCTATCCTCTTTTGGACCCAAGGCATAGCAGGGCTGCCAACTCTCACACAGAGGGAAGGGAGGGAGAGAAATGAGGGAGGGAGGGAGGGAAGGAGGGAGAGAGGGGAGGAAGGGAAAGAGGGGAGGAAGGGAGAGAGGGAAGGGCGAGACTGAAGGGTGGGGGATCGAGAGAAGAGAGGGGAGAGAGAGAGATCGAGAGGGGAGAGAGGGAGATCGAGAGGGGAGAGAGGGAGATCGAGAGGGGAGAGAGGGAGATCGAGAGGGGAGAGAGATCGAGAGAAGAGAGGGGATAGAGAGAGATCGAGAGGGGAGAGAAAGAGATCGAGAAGGGAGAGAGAGATCGAGAGGGGAGAGAGAGATCGAGAGGGGAGAGAGAGATCGAGATAAGAGAGAGATCAAGAGGGGAGAGAAAGAGATCGAGAGGGGAGAGAGAGATCGAGAGAACAGAGGGGAGAGAGAGCGATCGAGAGGGGAGAGATAGAGAGAAGAGAGGGAGATCGAGAGAAGAGAGGGAGATCGAGAGAAGAAAGGGGAGAGAGAGCGATCGAGAGGGGAGAGAGAGATAGAGAGAAGAGAGGGAGATCGAGAGAAGAGAGGGAGGTCGAGAGAAGAGAGGGAGGTCGAGAGAAGAGAGGGAGATAGAAATTAGAGAGGGGATCGAGAGGTAAGTAAAGATCTATTACAAATAAATCTAATAACTTTCTAATGCATCTTGCTCCTCTATAATCTTTGCTTGCAACTGCTCTGTAGCTTTGGAGTGGATTACACAGCGGGAGATCGAGAGACAAAGATTATAGAGAAGCCTAGTTTCCCAATGATGTAGACGCCATCTTTGGTCCGCTAAAATGACGTAGACAATCACACATGTAATACTACGCCTTTTCCACTGAGTGGCGCATCTTGCTCCTCTATAATCTTTGGTTTTAATTAGAAAACCTGTGCAGTACAGTGCCCTCTACGGGGAATTTGGTGTATTTTTGAACAGAACAACTAGCAGTGTCTCCATTGTGACTGGAATGAAGAAGCCTTACTGACAAATGCTAAATCAGAAAAAGACATGGTTGGTTGCAATAGCTAAGTGTCAAATGATAGACAGACAGAAAAGAAAGATAAGAGAGATATAAAAGATGATGAAAAAGAAAGACGTTCTTTTAAAAATCTCCATTAATTACTATTTTAATTTAAGGTAATGAGATTCTGTGCTTGTAAAGTTCATTTTCAACTTCTAAGAGATTGTTTGGAAATAATTAAGACTGATTGCGATATAAAATTTTCATTGACATTTGAATCTTTCCCTTGAAGGTGTAATGTACCTTGATTTTATGACCTTCGCATCTAGTTTCTTACTCGGAAACTATTATATTTCCAGGAACAAAATTGTTTTGCACATTTGGATTGTACATTTGTTGATGTAGAAACCTAGGGATAGATATGAATTCTTGAGAGTGAATGGATCTTGCAGCAGGTTGGGGGGAGATAGATTAAATCCTGGATCAAGAAAGCCAACTGAAATTTAATGTGTAGGAAGGAACTGCCTACAGAGAAAGTGCAGATAAAATACAAGGGCTGTAGTGAGGGAGACTAGAAGATCGCGACTTCAGCCCTAGCTTACAAGAGGTCCGCTCAATAGTTTGATAACAATGGGAAAGAAGCTGTGCTTGAATCTGGTTGATTTATTGATTTATTGATTTATTGATTTATTGATTGCAGTTTCCACTAAGAACAGAAGACAGGTGTCACTCACGCAGTAACACTTTTGGACGGGGGGGAGGCAGGATAATCCTAGGACAACCAGGACGACTACTAATGAATTACCTATTTAGTCGAAAGAAGCAAACAAAAAACTCCCACCAGTATCTACCCAACACTCACCTCGACTCTCAGTCTGAAGAATGGTCTTGACCCGAATCTTCACCTATTCCTTTTCTCCAGAGATGCTGCCTGACCCGATGAGTTACTCCAGCTTTTTGTGTCTCTCTTTGATTTAAATCAGTATCTGCAGTCCCTTCCTACACATTTTGTCCTGCCCTCCTGTATTCCTCACCCCCATCCCCTCCCACCCCACCTCAATCAGTCCAAAGAAGATTCCCGAGCCGAAACATCTCCTATCCACGTTTTCCAGAGATGCTGCCTGACCCACTGAGTTGCGCCAGCACTTTGTGTCTTTTCTTATAGGAGTACAGCTTTATTTTGCATGCTTAAAAATGGTGCTTAACTATCCTATGTTCAGAATGTATTTAAGGTTAAGCAATGTCATGAGTTATATAAGAAGTTATATAAGTGCCAGTGTTTAATGTAGTGTACACAATGTTGAATCTGTTCCATGTCATTCCTGTTGTGAGGTTGGTTTCATGATTTATTGGAATACCATCTGCCACCAAGATTTAAAACGAAAACACTCATTCCTTTTACCCAGAATCTTACATTTCCATTTTGATTCACAGTTTGAAACAATGAAACAGAAAACATCTAAAATAGTAGATCTACTTAAATCGTCCAAATTGAGTTCCAGGTAGGTTTATAGCAGGCTATGAGGGTAAGAAACTCACACTGCTGAACAGAGGAGTAGGCAAAATGTTTAAGAAGGAAGAAGGGTTTCAACCTGAAACGTTGCCTATCTCCTTCACTCCATAGATGCTGCCTCACTTGCTGAGTTTCTCCAGCATTGTTGTCTACCTGCTGAACACAGGTCTTTTTTTTATGCCTAGGAAGGTTGCCAAACACTTTAATTCCCCTTCCCATCCCCACACTGACCTTTCTGTCCTAGACCTCCTCCGTTGTCAGAGTGAGGCCAAATGCAAATTGGAGGAACAGTATCTCATATTTCACTTGGGCAGCTTTACAACCCAGTGGTATGAGTACTGATTTCTCTAACTTCTAGTAACCTGGCATCCCCTCTCTCTCTCCATCCCTCCCCCACCCAAGTCGTACCAGCTTCAGTCATCTCGTTGAGTCTCATTGTCTGTGCTCGTTCTCACCTAGCACACAGCTAACAATGGCCTGTTTCCTTCATCATCGTTACTGTTTTTGGATATCTTTCATTCATTCGTTCTATATCTCTCTACATCGCCATCTATTTCTCTCGTTTCCCTTTCCCTGACTCAGTCTGAAGAAGGGTCTCGACCCAAAACGTCACCTATTCCTTTTCTCCAGTGATGCTGTCTGACCCGCTGAGTTACTCCAGTTTTTTGTGCCGATCTCATGTTTAAATGCTGATGGATTACTCCTCATCACTCTGAGAAACCCATGAGGCCATATGGACAACAACATGGACAATTTGAATTCTTCACCTATCCACTAACTGCCATCTGAGGGTCAAAATTATTGTAACATCTTACCAGTAAACACATAAACTATCTATTTAGAAATATCTGTTTATGTGAATACATCCTGTGCCGAATTTTTGGATACTAGCCAATTCATATATTCTTTGCACTACAAAGAAAGGTTGCTGTCTATTGAATGTTTTCCCTATTTTGAAATGGCATTTATAACTGTTGCTACTTTGTTCAGAAGCAATTCCAGTGAGACAGGAAATCAGTGCTTTCTATTGTTTTCAAAATGGCACAACTTCATCCTGCAAAACCATTATAAATTTTGTCAATTTGTAATATTTTTAAGTCAATTAAAAAGCAATTACACCAGTCAAATAAAAAAAAGTAAATCCAATTATATGTACACTATCACAAAAATCTGAAATTAAATAGAAAAGCTGGAAGTACATTGCAGATCTGTAAACATTTCCGTAGATAGATTAATGTTTTGAAGAAGCACTCTTTATTAGGACGACACAATGGCAGTGAAGCATGCTCCTTTATAGCAAGAAAGAGGACAGAACAAGAGGCAATAGTTACGTAGATGTGTTAATTGCATCACAACTGAAATTATTTTTTCTTATATCCTCTCCGTCAAAGATCATCAATCTCCTTGACCATCTTAACCTATCCGCAGAGGGACATAAAAAGCTGGAGTAACTCAGCGGGAAAGACAGCATCTCTGGAAAGAAAGAAGGGGTGATGTTTTAGGTGATATTTTTGACCGGAAACGCCACCCATTCCTTCTCTCCAGAGATGCTGCCTGTCCCGCTGAGTTACTCCAACTTTTTGTGTCTATCTTCAGTTTAAACCAGCATCAGCAGTTCCTTCCTAGACATTTTGACCTATCCGCAGAATCACTACCAATGGCCCTCTTCCCCTTCGTGCTTCATTACCTCTGGTGTTACCGAAAGATCGCTCCTTGGCTCTTTCCTATTTCTCATCATAACACAACCCCATTAACATAGTCTGAAAGTATGCAGCATATTTTTGCATGTACACCAATGACACACAATGATATCGCATCAGTTCTTTTGACCCATGTTCAATCTCCAAATTCTCCAGCATTTAACGTGGAAAGAACTAACCTTTTCCTCATATAACTATTCCTGATCCGAGTCACAGGCCTCCAGTCCGAACAACAATGTTCCACCATCACTCTCTACTTCCTTCCATTGAGCCCATTCTGTATTCAGTCCGCTAGCACTCCCTGGAGCTCATGCAATCTAACCTTCCAGAACAGCCCACCATGCAGAATCCTATCAAATGCCTTGCTGAACACCATATAGACAACGTCTACAACTTTGCCCTCACCAATCTTTTTGATTGCTTCTCAAAAAACTCAAATTCATTAGACACGAACGCCCACTTACAAAACCATTCTGACTATCCCTATTCAGCCCCTGTCGATGCAACTGCATATATATATATATATATATATATATATATATATATATATATATATATATACAGTGCCCTCCATAATGTTTGAGACCCATCATACTGTCATCTAGAATATAGCCTGTATGTTTCAAGCCAGTCTGGGCCATCCAGTCCCACAGAATCAAATACAACACAACTTTGTGAAATGTTATAAATCTCAAAGTAACAGATTTTGATCAGCTCAGTTTATCCAGGATAATCATTGGTGCACCCTGGTTTAATTTGCCTAAAACCTCTGAGATAACTCTAGGAGCCGTCCGGTTTGTGGTCTTCAAATAGTGTAAGCAGGCATAAAAGGATTAGAAGATCTTTAACAGTCTGGCTATGAGGACATTACTGAGCCTTTCACTTTACAGAGGTCCCTATGTGAACTGTTGGAAGAGGTGTCAGCGCGTTTACCACTGCCAGACAAAGAGCGAGGCTTGTAGGTTTGTTTGCTCTTCGAGTTCCTCCTCCACAACCAATCCTATCAAAGCTGCAGGAACATATTGTGCATGCTTCCTGAGGGACGCAACTCACTTTGACACTCACTGAACTGCTTTGAATATGAAAATCCCCTTGATGTTCACCATGATTACTTTCCACAAGTGCGCTGAGCAGTCAAAGAGAGGTTTTATGATTCTTGAAATGTGTGTAACGCGTCTTGAGTTCCTCAAAACTTTCGGAGGCCAGCAACTTAATCAGCAGCTTCCACTTTCCTCTAATTTCCTTGTAGATGATAGTCAGACAATAGGAGGCAATGTTAGGGAAAAACACCAATTTGGTGTTGGTAAATCTGACTGTGACTGTTTGGGACAAAAAGAGGAAGTCTATCTGGCGCTGGGCTGACCTGTGTGGTCTGTCAGATGTATTACTAAGAATCTAAATTTGCACGTTTTTTGTGGATGTGGCTGGCATAGGTTTTACCGCTTCAATCTGGACTCTGGAGGTGATGATGTTGTAGCTACTGTCATCCAGATAAACCAATTGTAGTAATGATTTAATTAAAGTCTGCCAACCCATCATCAGCAGCAGACGAAGCTCCTCGCAGTTGGACCATACATGCTATGGAGTGTTCATACATGCTATGCAGTACATATGACATTTACGACAAGAGACAGCCATTAACAGTCTTTTTCACTTCTGCAATGCTGAGGATGCATCCTCGGAGCTGAATACCCAGGTGGGCGACCAACAGTCATTGACTCCTGACCATATGGATTGCTTACATGACCAGTGCCAATGGTTGTGACATGTGGCAAACCACATTTTTGCTAAAACTGCAAATTGGCCTTGGCACATTGGCGGGAGACAAGCAAGGAAGAGATAAGAATGTTTGCCTTCCATCACAGTGAGGAGGTGCCTGGAGATTCACAGTGATGGATGTTTGTGTTAAATTGTGTACATTGCGTGTTTTGTCGCTTTTTACTGCCATGACTGCATGGTACGGAATTTAGTTCAAACCTGTTTGAATGACAATAGAGGAAATTCAATTCAATTCAATTCAATTCTTTGGCAAGGTATCTCAAGATTGTAACACGTCATGCAGTGCTTTTTGGACAGCACAGTCATCGTTGCAATCTTAGTATTGAAGTCTCTTTTTATTGTATTCATAATATATAGCAAACACAATTGGGACATGTATTTATCATTGTGCTATAAATTCAATGCATTCTCTTGCAATTTGGCATTGTCATTTATGCTCCCTCTTTAAATGATACACTCATGAAGCATTTGAGAAGCAGTTACATCAGCCCTAGTCACTCAGTATCCAGGGGCAGTAGCACCAAACACAGTGTTCCCAGGAGGAGCACTGTACACATTGCAGCACCAAACACACAGCTCCTCGGAGGCTGCGGCACTTGTGTGGCTGAAGTAAAGTCCCGGCGGATTGAAATACCTTGCCAAAGAATCGCAGCCGAAAAGAAGACCGGCGGATCGCGGCTTCAGAGGGAGCCCGCCGAGCTGGTCTCCTGCTCGTTAGACCCAGCGACCACCAGACGTCATGCCAGTCTTTTCTCGTCCCCCATAGTCCAGAGACTGGGAGGATGGAACTAGAGATGACGGGTGTGGAGCAAGGTCAGTAGGAGAGGAGATGGAACCAGGGTCTGACCCACCGTTCCTTCATGGTCAGCTGCAAGAGGCACCCATCAGGAACATTTCAACAAGACTCTGGCAGTTCAACAGGATCCAAATAAATGGAATATTGAGCAGCAATGACCTAGATGTAAATGTAGTTGGATTGGTAGGTTTGCTGACATACCAAACTTGGAGGAGTTGCAGACAGTGAGGAATGCAGAAATGGGCATAGAAATGGGAGATGGAGTTTTACCTGAGCAAGTGTGAGGGGTTAAGGAGAGAGTATACAGTTAATGGCAAGACCCTGAACAGCACTGCTGTGCTGAGGGATCTCGGAGTGCAAGTTCACAGCTGACTGAAGGTGGCAACACAATTAGGCAGGTGGTTAAGAAGGTGCACGGTATGCTTGCCTCCATTGCTAGGGGCATTGAATATAAGATTCAGGAAGCAATTATGTAGCTCTGCAGGACTTTGGTTAGGCCGCATTCAGAGTATTACGTGGAGTTCTGGTTGCCCCATTACAGGAAAGATGTGGAGATTTTGGAGAGGGTTAAGAAGAGATTTACCAGATTGCTCCCTGGATTAGAGGGTTTCAACTACAGTGAATGGTAGGATAGAGGAAGCACAGAGGGGGAGCAGTGAGAGAGGGTCTTGCAGAACTCCTGTTGGACAGAGAAGGGTCCCAACCCAAAACATCACCCATCCATTTTCTCCAGAGATGCTGCCTGACCTGCTGAGTTACTCCAGCATTTTGTGTCTATCTAAGGGTGGATAGACTTGGATTGTTTTCTCTGCAATATTGGAGGTTGAGGGGAGACTTGATAGAAGTATATAACATTATGAGAGGCATAGATGGGATAGACTGTCAAAACCTTTTTCATAGGATGGCATAGCTATAATTTGAGAGGGGGAAAGTTTAATAGAGATGTACAGGGCAAAGTGTTTTACACACAGAGTGGTGGGGGCCTGGAACGCACTGCCAGGGTGGTGGTGGTGGCAGATCCAATAGTAGCGTCGAAGAGGCTTTTGGATAGGCACAATGAAGTGCATGGAATAGAGGGATATGGATTATGTGCAGGCAGATGAGATCAGCTAACATGGCATCATGTTTGGCACAAACATTGTGGACTGAAGTGTCCATTCTTGTGCTGTATTGTTCTATGTTCTATTTTTAATGAGACCAAGCCCAATATTTGCAACACGCGAGACAGGTAGAAACTAAACACATAGTGTTTGCATATTCCAGCTCTACACACATCTTGATGCACCTACACTGAAAGGTTGACATTAGGGTTGAGGGCTATGTTGGGTACAAATTCCCCCCTCCTCCTTTTTGTTGAAGGCCTGCACATCATGACCCAATGGATCTCCACACGAAATGGAAGATGACTCTGGTGATTGCTGCAATGCAGGAGTCAGATATGAAACACACCTGCACCACATAGAGCAACCCTTGGTGCACCTTGTATCTGATGATCAGGTTCTTGTCCATCATCGAGAAGAAGGGCTGCTCCAATAATCGCAACTTGTTTTACCTTGGTTATCTGCTGCAGCCAATTCTTGCCACACACTCTGCCTCCTCCGAACCAAATACCCACCACCTTCAGACACATGGTCTAACAGCAAAGGGAACAAAGGATTAGTTGGGTTCAGTTGCTAAATAGGCTCTGAGGCCGGTTCAAACTGTTGCAGATGTTAATTAATCCGTAGACCGAGGGGAAGACGGTGAGATTATCTACGTAGACTTTCTTCATAAATGATAGGAGCAGAATTAGGAGATCAATCATGGCTGATCTATCTCTCGCTCTCAACCCTATTCTCCTACCTTCTCCCCATAACCCCTGACACCCGTACTAATTAAGAATCTATAATGCTATAAATTCCTTAAAAATATCCATTGACTTGGCCTCCACAGCCTTCTGAGCCAAGAATTTCATAGATTCACCATCTTATGATTAAATAACCCAACCTCTGAGTTGAGTGACCCCTCCTCACGCATTATCACTTCTCCAATGCTAATGTTCTCTCTGATGATAATGTTAAAAGGTTTGACAAACAAGACACTAGTCAAGTGGACAGGCTTGCTTGACTCAAGACGTGATGCCTATGCTCTCCATTTCCCACATTTATTTGGACTGCAGGGCCCCTTCCTGTTGCACACACAAGCTACGTATTTAAAATATAATTTGCCCTGTAAGCAATTTATATATTTATTAACATTTCAATTGTTTGTACCACCTTATTAATTGGCCACCTTATTAATTGTTAATTAGAAAAAAAAGATGCAAAGTGATGGAGTAACTCAACGAGTCTGTCAGCATCTCTGGAGAACATGGATAGTTGACGCTTCGGGTTGGGACCCTTCTTCAGACAGGCATGTTATTTATCATGGACTAAAAATGTAATAAATGCTGCTCACAAGTTTAATATATTAAATAAAATACTAATTACAGAATAAAGGTAAAATTCTGCCAACAATTCCCACGCTCACCAAATTTCCAATTTTGAACTCTTTTCAAGCTAAACTCTGTTTTAGCTGTATTCTTGTGCGGCCACATTTGTGTGATCAATCTGCTGCATCAACAAAAGCTGTTAACTGAGCTTGCTGAGAAAATAAAATGCCAGATCTCGTGCATGTGTGTTTCGGGAATTGGCTTATTTCTTTGGCAACGTTATAGAAAATCTTATCAATTTGCACTGGCTTAAAAAAGAGCTGATAAACCGAACGCAATATCAAAATTCCAATTGCCGATGTTTTAGTTTACTATTTCCCTTATGTTATTAGGCCTGCTGGGTTAGTCCGAGGGATATTCAGCAGATCCACTCTAATAAGTGTGAATATTGTAAAAAATACACATGGAATTCAAGCATGTTCTGCCTTCTGGTTCATAAAACAGTATCGTGGGAGTGGAAAAGTCAGCAATGCTTTGCTCCTGGGAGAACCTGCATGATCATTAAACTGATAAAAATACACTCCAATGTGGGAGAATTGATTTGGCAAAACAACCTAGAAAGGACACATTTTTGAACATAAGCCTTTGACTTATCCCTGTCAGCAACTTGTTTGCATTAGTGTAGTAATCTAGTCTGAAAGTTATACAGTTGATATTTTTTATGTATTTACATATCTTTAACAGGAACCTTATCTGGTACGTCATAGATTTAACTGGAAATTGAAATTTAACTAAAATATGTACCTAATAGTGATTAATGCAGAACTGTAATTGATAGTGATTAGCACAGAAGAGTAAGCCTACCATTTGATCTGAAGCTGTCACACTTAAACCTTCACAATGTTCACAGGTCGCACTGACATTGAAAAGACAGGCAGGTGGGCAGAGGGGGCGGGGTGGCTCTGTTGATAAGAAATGAAATTCAATCCAATTCAAGGGATAACATAGGATCAGAAGTAGAATCCTTGTGGGTAGAGTTAAGAAACTACAATGGTAAAAAGACTCTGTTGGGAGTTACATACTGGCCTCTGAATAACAAATTACATCAGGAATCAACAAATTACATCACGAGATACAAAGACAATGTTACAGATAGACTGGAAAAATCAGGTTTGTACTGGATCGCAGGATAAGGAATTTGTAGAGTGCCAATGAGATGACTTGTGGTTGAGCCTACTTGGGAAAAGACAATTCTGGATTTGGCGTTGTGGAATTAACTGGATTTGATTAAAAACTTTAAGGTAAAGGAACCTCCAAGAGGCAGTGACCAAACTATGCTAAAATTCAACCTGCTGTTTGAGACGGAGAAGATGAAATCAGGTGTGTTGGTTTTACTTTTGAGTAAAGGTAACCATAGCGGTAAGAGGGAGGAGCTGGCTAAAGTTGATTGGAAAGGAACGGTAGCAGAAGTTTCTGGGGGTAATTCGGAAGATGCAGGATCGTTTCATCCCAAAGAGGAAGAAAGATGCTAAGAGGAGAATGAGGAGTCCTGTGGTTGATAGAGGATGTCAAAGGCAGCAGAAAAGGAAAAAAGAAAGCATAAAATATTGCAAAGATTAGCGGGAATCCAGAGGATTGGGAAGCTTTTGGAAATTGGAAATTGGAAATGGCAGGCAAATTGAATACATTGTTTGCATCAGTCTTCACAGCAGAAGACATCAGCGACATGCCAGAAATTCAAGAGTGTCAGGGAGTAGAAGTTAGTGGAGTGGCTAACACTAAGAGAAGGTGTTTGGGAAACTGAAAGTTCTGAAGGTGGATGAGTCACCTGGACCAAATGGACTACACCTCAGGGTTCTGAAAGAGGTAGCATTAGAGATCGTGGAAGCATTAGTCGTGATCTTTCAAGAATTAGTTCAAGAGTCAGGAGTTGTCCCAGATGATTTGAAAATTGCAAATATTACTTCATTGTGCAAGGAGGGGGTGGGTAGTGGACGAGGGCCCAGTGTTTGCAGACCACAGTCAGGCTGTAAGTGGCTGTGAACTGGTGATTGGGGAGGAGTAGGTGGGGGGAATGGTCGGGTCTTTGCAGACTGGAGTCAGGCTGTAAGTAGGTGTGAAGTGGTGATTGGGGAGAAGTGGATGGGGGAGGGGGTACCGGGGTTATGTTTCGGGGTAGGTTTAGTCATAATAGGTCGACATGTTAGTTGTAGGTAATCGAGGATAGTCGAAGGTAGTCGTAGATAGTCTTCATCATAGTCGAAGGGAGGTCGAAGGAGGTCGCCTTCACTCTCCACTATTCGCTGTCCAATTTTCCTGAAGTTAGTCATAGCTAGACGAAGCTAGTCTTCAATATAGTCGAAGGAGGTCGAAGGAGGTCTTCTACATAGTCGAAGGAGGTCTTCAACATTACATTTTTTCAAACTCTCCTAAACTCTTCTAAACTCGCCAATTAGGTCGCCCAAGTGGGACAGCCCCTTTAGGAAAGAATGAATTCAGATAAACTCATGGTGCAGAATAGCGATTCAGCCTTGCCTTGAAAGTCAAAGCAATGCAACACTCACAAGGAGAAGTGGACCAACAGAACTTGAATAGATGAGATCTTGGGACACTGATGAGATATGAGTGTAAACGACAGCACCCAAGCACTGCGGATGGGGAGCTGGGAATATACAGTATTCACCTCAGTTATTGAGCTGGAGATTTCACACATTTGAAATACACATCTCAGCTCAAGCTGTCATAGATTTAGTATGTGAATTCACAAAACATATCGATAAAGAATGGTGCATGGTGTTGGCAAATAGCCAACAGAGGGTAAGACTAAACATGTAAGAAGGAAATGCAGATGCTGGTTTAAACCGAAGATAGGCACAAAAAGCTGAAGTAAAGACTAATAGGATTTCCTGATTTATGTGTAAATGGCCCTAATTTGAGTGGGACATGCACAATACTGCAGGGTTATATGGAACACAGCAACATGATAACAAATGAGTATTACAATTTATCATCGTGATCCTTTGACTTAAAAATAATCACTATTACAGTTTGCTGATGGATCCTAACAACAATTGGATCCTTGAGCCATAAATGAGATTGCACTTATTTCCAAGTTGGAGGGCAGTCTTCTGGTGTGGAATTCTTGCCCTTTCATTCCTCCAGTATCATTATAGCAAGTTTCAGGAGCGCATCAACAGACTGGAGAAATGGACAGCTGGAACTTAATATGGTTAAATATGATTTGATGTACTTTGGGAGGAACAGCTTGGAAAAGCAATATAAATTAACTGTCTTTTTTGAGGGGTGCAAGATCAGAGAATCCTGGTACTGTGGATTTACAAAGCTTTGAAGTTGGCAGGGCAAGATGCCAGAGTGATCATAGTACATTTACAAGCTTAAAATCCCACAGGAATATAGAATGCAAAAACAATATAATCATGGTAATCTTATTCAAATCCCTGGTTAGACTTCTGTTTAAGCACCGAGTGTAATTCTGGGAGCCACACTGTAGAAAGGATATCAATGAATTGGAGAAGGTACAGGTGAGGTTCACCAAGATCATGCATGAAATCAGGAATGCTCGCCTTGCAGCAAGCAGGTTAAAGAGAGATCTGAATGAGTTATTCAAATACCTGATGTACTTTTGACCGTGCAAGAGGCAGAAACTATTTTCTACTCCATGGGTTGATAATCAGAGCAGAGATTTAATGTAACCAGCAAAAAGAGAAATAAAGGATAATACGCGAGATTCATTCATACAGAAAAGGTTGTTAAGATGGGGAATCCATTTCGTGAATGAGTGGTAAAATCAGCTTCTACATGGACTCTCAAAAGACAATTACACAAGTATTTGCAGAGTACTTATTTACAGTGCTATGGGGAATAATCTAGGAAGCATAACAAAATAAGAAAGCTCCTTCAAAGAGCTAGCACAATACAAAAATACCTTCCTGTGTACTTTAAATATTGTATTTTACTTCGGAGTCACGTGAGTGACTTCGTGAAGACCCCGCCAGGCACGCATGCACGACATATCGTCGACCGCATGCGAGCGACAGGCAGTGAGGAGCGTTGCTCCTCTACTGCAGGGACCTGCAGGTAAGGGAAACACTAACCTGCAGTCTTTTTCTTTTAGGTGACTCTGTCGCAGGGTCTCGAGGCCGCCACGAATCTGACTGCCGTGGCAGTCAGCGGCGGCACCAACAGTCTGGAGTTGGGCAGCCCGTTGACCAGGAGGTTCCGGGCTCACACACTCGCCGGCGGAGGACGGCAGAGGCAGCCCGACTCTACACCGCAGCCTGCAGGGGACATCGCAGGCTGCTGGCATGTATGAAGGAGGGGTCTTGCAGGCTCGCGTATAAAGTAAGTGACGGCAGAGCAGCGGGCCCGACTCTACACCGCAGGGGACATCGCGGGCTGCCGGCATGTATGAAGGAGGGGTCTTGAAGGCTCGCCGTATAAAGTAAGCGACGGCAGAGCAGCGGGCCCGACTCTACACCGCAGCCCGCAGGGACACCACGGGATGCCGGCATATATGAAGGAGTGGGGCTTGCAAGCAACGGCAGAGTGGCAGCCCAATTCTACACCGCAGCCCGCAGGGATACTGCGGGCTGTCTGTATTAAAGGTAATGGTGTTCTCCACTCAGTTTAAGTGAGTGGCTAAGGGCAACCCAAAAATGCCAGTGCCTATCCTGCATGGTTGAGGGACTGTGCCCACACTCATGGCAAAGACAGCTGCCATGCTACTCCAAGGAATGTGTAGGCTTCAAGAAGCTGAGACTGCCAGCTCATAAAGTTTATTAAATCATGAGAGGCTGGTCACCATTGGAGAGTGTGCTCCTCCACTGGATACTTCTTAAAGACCCTCAGGTAAGACCATCAAGAACATATCCGCCACCAGCTCCCCAACAGCAGAAGCCTTGTTTAGGGCAGGGATAGACTACCAGCAGACTACCAGACTACCAGCTTGTCCAGCATAGACTACCTCACCACACACCAGCTGCAGGAACAGGGATTTACCGAGGCGTTCGAGCAGCACCCAGCAACGACGTAACACCAGAAACAAGAACGTCAGGCCCGCCGGTAAGCATGGAGGTAAGGGGGTCTGGTTCTTTTGGAAGTACCACATGCATAACCTCACAAGTAGGAGGGAGGTTACATACATTCTGGGGCTCTGTTTGTCACTATCCCAGGGAACAGAGCAATAGACATAATAGACGCATGTAACAGCCTTGCTTGCGCCAGGGAACCGACTATTAGACATGCTGCTAAGGTAATTGGTAAACTTGTAGCTACATTCCAGCCATATAATTTGGGCCTTTACGCTATTGAAGCTGGGAAAATAGCAAAAGAAACGAATGCTGGACATTTACGAGCCTATGTAGCTGCCAATCGAAGCATAAATTGAGCTACAATGGTGGATTAACAATGGTTGTGATTGTTAAACCCCATCATTACATCAAACCAATTAGTCGTGTTACAAACCGACGCAAGCGCCAATGGCTGGGGAACTACCGACCATTCCAGTTGGGGTGGTAGATGGGATTTGCATGAGTCTACTTCTTTTCAATCACAAGGAATAATCTGTTAGAAATGCTGGGAGCATGTCAAGGGCTGCGGGCTTAATGCACTAATCTGCAGCATACGTATGTTCGTTTTCAAAATAATATCACTGAGGTGACATATTTAAACCTTATGGGTGGCGTCAAGTCAATATCTTGTGATGAATTGGAAACATTAATTTGGCTCTGGTGGATTGAAAGAAATATTTGGGTTCAGCTACGTACCTTCTGGTTAAGCTCAATATAGTGACGGATACCAGGTCACAAGTATATAATAACGACATCAAGTGGATTTGAACCCCCAAATATCTGCTAAAATTATAACCTAATATGGAACACCAGATATCGACCTCTTTGCGTCCAGGTTGAGCCAGTGGATACCAACATATGTCTCTTGAGAACGAGATCCTGGGACAGTGGCGATGGACGCGTTCTCACTACATTGGGGGGGGGGGGGGGTGGGGGGAAATGCGTTTTTTCTATGCTTTCCCCATTCTGCTTCATCAGACAGGTGCTGCAGGAAACGCACCCAGGCTCTGCAACATAAAAGACCATGCACGTTAAACAGCAGCGTGCAGAGATAGTCCACTAGAAAGCAGTACCTCACCTACATAAGGATATGGGAGGTTTTCTGTAGTCAGACCTAGACCATCTACATATCTGCTACGATCTCCAAGGTGCTGGAATCTTCACGGGTCTTCATTATGATGAGTCCCTCAGTTACAGTGCTGTATACAGGGCCAGGAGTGCACTGTCATCCTATCTCAAGATTGGAGTGGGATCTCACCAGCTGGTATCCAAACTATGAGGGGTATGGTCTATCCAGCCCTCCCCGAACATGATATTATATTACCTGAGATTGGAGGTAGTGTTGACCCTACTCAGGAGCTGGTCGCCTATGAAGGATTTACCACTGGACTTACTCACCTTCAAAGTGGTGATGGTAATGGCACTGAACACAGCACAACGGGTCAAGACTCTACAGGAATTAAACCTGGATAGAATGATCGACCCATAATAAAGTAACTTCTTTATAGAAGAGTTGCTTAAACTACACAGACCTGCAACTACAGGTCTGAAAATGGGCATCAGGTATATGGAGACGGGTCTGTTTCAGCCATGGAAACCCACGTCACAGGGTGATCGTGCAGACTATCTCCAGATGACTCAAGGTGGTATTCGGTGCAGCAGGTAAGACACTAACATTTTTAAATGTCATTCTACCAGGGCTGCATCCACTTCAGTGGCAAGGACCATGGAGGTGTTCATGGATTATGTCCTTGCAATAGCGAGCTGGGCCAGAGAATCTACATTTCAGCGGGTTTATAACTGACGGGTTTATAACTGAGCCGCTCCCGCAACGTTGGCGGGTTCAGTTTTAAGTGCTGTTCCCTAAACGTTTGTCCCGAGTTCAGGGGGTTATTGTTGTATTAACAAATGTTATTCTTTTTCAGCTTGTTCGAGTCTGAAATACATTAACATACTTCCTCCATCAGAATTACGGCAGTGTGTGAACATGGACGTGATCCAGGGCATGTAATCACAGAGCTTTGAAATCTTCACAAAGTCACTCATGTGACTCCGAAGTAAAATAGTAAGATTAAACAAGAACTTACCTGTTTGAAGTTTGATCTTTATTTTATGAGGCTTTGAGATGAGGGATTTCGTGCCCTCCGCTCTCAACCCTCTATCATAATTTCAACTGGTATATTCAAGTTCTTTAATCTTACTATCTTTAGTCATTGTTGTTATCTGTGATTGCACACCGCTGCTTTGAAGAATGTCGCGCATGCGTGCCTGGCGGGGTCTTCACGAAATCCCTCATCTCAACTCCTCATACGCAAGAAGAAGAAGTTTCAGGAGCTGCTAAGGCCAGAAAATAGCACACTTGTCAGTATCTTGCACTGGGTCAACATTTATGCCTGTGTTGTGGCAGGGATTCTGCAGAAGTGGGGCAGAAAGCAACAATCAAGAATCTTCAGAATCCAAGTACCTGCATAGCGAAGGTTCGGAGGGATATAGACGGGCCAAACACAGGCAGGTGGGACTAAGGCAGGTGGACCATCATAGTCGGCATGGGCAAGTTGGGCAACAAGGCCTGCTTCTGCGCTGTAAGATTCTATAATGCACAAGTAGGACTCTGCTTGGAAACTTATGCCTAGTCAATTCTCCTACATCCTCTGCCTCTGAAATTTGATTAATAGAAATTAAGTGCAGGAGTCGGCCATTCGGCCCTTCGAGCATTAATGAAATACAACTACTGACAAGGAATACATTTGAAGGCACCTGGTTATTGAAAGGGAGCAACACTAGACTGCAGCACTAATGCACATCTTAGGTATTCGACAGAAACTCGGTTGTGGAAGTTAAGGAAGAAAGGATACATATGTAAGGATTCACACATTTGCACATGTTATGTTAGCTCTTAATAATTGTAGTATAATTAACACAATTCCTGACGATTTCAAAGAGGTTTTAGTATTAGTTGCTGAGGCCACTGAACAGTATGGCCATGCTTGAGAAACACAGTTGTGATTCTGTATAGGAATTAAGTCACAAAACATTTTCCCCAATACTTACTGCTGTTTGTGTGGGGCCTTTAGCATTCTCACAAGAAATAGGTCAGTCTTTGAGAATGATCATGCAAATAGGATCCAGTAACTCAGATTGGTTCCAATCTCTATTTAGTTTGGTAACACAATTGCATTGCTAGACTTACACAATGCCTTCACGTTGAAGGTCGCCATGACTGGTAGGATATCTGTTACGTGGTTCCATACACATGTCCTTGGCTGCTATGTGATTTATGCTTCAGGAAGAAGCTATAAAGGAATGGCCAGCGGCCAGGCTGGGATAGTTAAGAGATGTTTTGAAAGGAATTTCTGGCAACAAGTCGGGCTAATGCATTTATTTTATTTTGCCTCCTTCTACATGTTGCAGTGGCCTCACTTTATGCCCACTCAAACAGATTCTTTATTTCTTCATTCTTGGGTTATTTACTGCTGAACTGGACTTTGCAGATGAACTCTGCAGGAACAGCGGGTTGCCTTGCATCAGACAGACTGCATTACACTTCACTGCTTCTTTGAAAATAAGGCCCAACTATCACAATTATTTGGGACTCTTTTTCACATTACAGCTTCTCCCTGAAGCAAACTTTAAAGATGTTCAAGGTAATATTAAATTTAAGTAGAATTTTTATTTTCAATTGATGGCTTTTACATTAGAAGCTCATTTTATCCAATCATCATAAATAGATCTATGTTTTTTCCTTATTCTATTAGGTACACATTTAATGCATTAAATTCATGGACATGTATACATGACAATAGCAAAGCCATAAGGGCAAAATCATAAATCACGTGGCAGTCTAAGATCTCTTTAATGCATCATGTAATTTGTATCCCACTAATTCTGGCAACATTTTTATAAATTTGGGACAGCACTTGAATATTCAATCCAAATATCAAACCTTAATTAATTTGATGGTAAATTGGATAATGTTTTTGCTTACAAGTTTTCAAAGCATTTCAATAATTATCTTGACTCCAGAATCTTCTTTGTTATCTAATTCTTCACACTTGATTAGCTGGTAAACCTTTTGGAGAAAAATCCAGACAGCTGGGAATCTTGGACAAAAGCTCATAGCTCTCCGTCAAGCTTTTGCACTTCACAGTGATTTAGTTGGCTCAATTTATTTTGCCCCAAGAGTACTTTTATCAGCACAGAATGGCATTAAATTGTCCCCGGTGGTACATGCTCATCACTTTAAGCTGAGCTAACAGATCCACTGGAGAGTTTATAGGATCCAAAAAATGCTTGGCATTGTGTGCCGTGCTATCTTATAATTGAGTGTTTGGTATCAATCACAATTTCTCCATTTATAACAAAATCTCCTGTTCATTCCATGCTTATTTTCTTCCCTTCGACCAATCTTTTCTCTGTTTGCCATTGCTCCTGCTGCTCTATCCTTAACCCAAGAAAATAACTCATCTGAATCATTTGTTGTATATCTCACATACGATTATCAGTTGCAGTGTGTGGATTCACCCCAATAACTCAGGCCCAATGTGAGCCCCAAATCACCAAAGTGTACTATTCCACCAACCATTTTTTCTTTACTATTCTCAATCGCTCTTACCTACTAAAATATTTATTTTAACGCATCATTTTAATTCCAAGATGTTTAACAACTATTTGTGCTGTAGAATGGAACCATTCTATCCAAATAAACATTACATTAAGATGTCCACTTCAAAATGGAAATCTTCCTCAATTTTTTAAATGATGCCTCATTTCACATTCAGTTAACCAGTCATATGTTTGTGAATGCTATTACAAGTGAATGCAGATATTCACAATATATATAAAGGACAAGTACAAAATCAGTAATTAAAAGGCAAAGGAACTATCATATTCAGAATAATCTGTTGTATTCTCAGGGTAGTAATTGTTTTGACTCACCCCTTCTGGCTGCTGTTTGAATAATTTAAAACAAACATTTGCAAAAATAAAATGTAAATGAAGTGGGTCTATAATTCTCTGATGAGAAATATGTGAAGGGCGTTAATTTCCGGTAATGGATGGCAAGGAAGAATTATGATGATTTGCAAATCAGCATAGATTGTTGGAGAATTTCCACCAATATATATTGGCACTTCTCACATAAAATGTGATCAGGATATCTCAGATCAGACAGAAACATATCTGAAATATTCTCATTGGTACTCTCTACGCAGATGCTGCCCGTACTGAGCATTTTCTGCTTCTATTTCAGATTTAGAACATCTGCAGATTTTGTTCCGAGTTCATTGGCGTGTATAAAGATACCTGTCCTGCCAAAACATACTGAGCACTGTAGAAGGTTAATGCTACTGCTTCAGTAAGAATCTCATTAATGGACATAATTGCTTCCGATAACTTTTTACTTTGAAACTAATCTGCAATTAATTGGAATACAAGCAGAAAATGACGGAAATACTGAGCGGGCAGGAAGCATTTGTGGAAAACCCCCCATAAGTTCAGGTCTGAGACCTTTCATCAGAACTGAGAAGAAGAGAAAATAAGTTGGTTTTGAATTGCAAAGAAGGTGGGAAGATAGAAATAACAAAGGGAATATCTCTGACTGGGTGAGACCAAGTGGGTTAGTGTGGCAATTCAACACAGATGGTGCTTCTTTGTCCATGTTACTTGTTGCTGATAGCTAGGTTATTGGACATGCCCAACAAGTCAAGCTGTACTAACGATGATAGTAAAACTGACCCAAAGATCACAGACAGGTAATTAGCAGAAAAAGCCTGCTCTAAAACAGATGGGAGAAAGAACAAGTTATCTAAAGGTGTAGAATCCATTATCAAGTCCAGAAAGTTGCAGTGTGCCCCGAATGAAGATGAGGTATTATTTCTCAAGCTTGCGTTGGGCTTTGTTGTAACAATACAGGAGACCACAGGGAGCAACATGATGGAGAAGTGGGATGGAGAATTCAACTGGCAGAGGACTGAAAGCTCTGGGTTGCTACTGCAGACTGAATGCATTTGCTCAATAAAACAATCAGCGTATCTATGCTTGGTATCACCAATGTACACTAACGACATTGTGAATACTAAATGCTGTAAACTAGGATGGGGAGAGTGCTGGGGAATTGCTGGTTCACCTGGAATGGTGGGAAGGGAAAGAGGTAAAATTACAGGTGTTGCAAATCCTGTGGTTGTGTGTAAAGTTCTTTAAGCAAATAAAATGATACTGGGGGGAATAGTGGTCGTAAGCATTCAGAATCTTGTAAATAACCAGATCTAATAATTTATCTAAATTTATGAAATGTTATAATCTTGTTCAGCAAGTTTTGCATTTTCAGAGTAATGTCAATTTAAATGGAACATAGAACATGGGAACAGTGCAGCACAGGTACAGGTCCTTCATCCCACAATGTCTGCTGAACTTGATGCCAAGTTAAAATATCCCCCTCTCCCTGCAGGTCATCCATATCCCTCCATTCCCTGCAAAGCAGTGTGACTTTTTAAAAATTCTCTTAAACATCACTATCGCACCTGCAACCACCACCTCCTCCATCAGTGTGTTTCAGGGATCCACCATTCTTTACATAGAAAAATTGTTCCACACATCTCCTTTAAACTTTCATGCACTGAACTCAAAGCTATGGGCACAGGACTTTGACATTTCCACCTTGGGAAAAAGGTTCCGACTGTCTATCCTATCTATGCCTCCCATAATTGTAAATACTTCTATCAACTTTTTTTTGCTCCAGTGAAAACAATGCAAATTTGTCCAAGCTCTTCTTAAAGATAGTACCGCTAATTCAGGCAACATACCCTGCAACCTCTCTAAATTCTTCGTCCTGTAATGGGGTGACCTGAACTGCACACAATGTTCCAAATACTGTCTAACCAAAGTGTTGTAAAGCCACAACATGACTTCCTGATCCATACTTAATCTCCAGAACAATGAAGACAAGAATATCGTACACCTTCTTTGCCATTCTAGCTACTTATGTTACCATTTTCAGGGATCTGTGAACTTGGAACCCAAGATTTTCTGTACATCGTTACTGTTACGAGTCTTCCCATTAACTGTATACCTTCCCCTTAAATTTGATCTCCCAAAATGCAACAGGTCACAGTTACTCAGATTCAACTCCATTTGCCATTTTTCCAACCCGTATCTGTAACTCATCGCTATTAAGTTTTATCTTTTGACAGTCTTCTTCACTGAGTGCAACTCCACCAATGTTTGTGTCGTCAGCACACTTACTAACAAACCCATCCACATTTTTAAGCAGCAAAAAAAAATGCTGGAAGATTCAATGAGTCAGGCAGCATCTGTAGAGGGAAATGGACCGTGGACATTTCAGATCGGGATTCTTTCTCACACGACTGAAGAAGTCTGAAGAATGGTCTCTACGCAAAACGTCACCTATCCATTCCATTCATAGATGTTGCCTGACCCGCGTTCCTTCAGCACATTGTTCAAGATTCCAGCATTTGCAGTTCCTCGTGTCTTCATTTTTATGTCCTTTATATGTACCATAAACAACAGTCATCATTGATCCCTGTGGAATCATCACTTTTCACAGACAACCAGACAGAATAATACTCTTCCACCAGCACTCGCTGTCACCTCTGTGTAAAGGGCCTGTCCCACTTGGCCATCATTCAT
This sequence comes from Raja brachyura, assembly GCA_963514005.1. Next base: position 7,634,233 of record OY740800.1, on the reverse strand, counting down.
GCGCCATTTACGCTAGCGCGTGTGTAGCGCGGGACGGGCGCATGGAGTGGTGTGGAGGAGTGTGGAGTGGCGTGGAGGAGTGTAGACTTCATCCTGCACAAAATCTTTGCGCACCACCGGCCTGTCGCGTAACTGACGGCCAAAGTGGGACAGGCCCAAGACCCTGGCGCAGCGCAACCTCTCACCTCCAACAGCAGCAGAAGCAGGCAAACGATCGCCAAGCTCGGCCTGGGGCTCACGGCCGTTGCGGATCCGGATCCGCCCCCACTCCTACTCCCAGAGTGGGGCCAAGACGACTGGAGATAGACACAAAATGCTGGAGTAACTCAGCAGGACCGGCAGCATCTCTGGAGCGAAGCAATGGGTGACGTTTCGGGTCGAGACCCTTCTTTAGACTGAAGAAGAGTCTCGACCCGAAACGTCACCTATTCCTTCTCTCCAGAGATGCTGCCGGTCCCGCTGAGATACTCCTGCATTTTGTGTCTATCTTCAAATGACGTCACGCGCTCCAGACGGCTGTACGGACACATGATGACGCGCGCGACACTACCGGCCTGTCGCGTAATGACGGCCAAGTGGGACAGGCCCTTAAGCCAATTCTGAATCCAAAATACAAAGTTACTGTGGCTCTCAATCTTCTGGATCAGCTTACCACGAGGGACATTATCAAATACCTTACTAAAATCCATGTAGACAACATCCACTGCCCTACCTTAATCAATCACCTTTGTCACTTCCTCAATAATATTAAATATACCTCAAAATATAATGAGATATAAGGCTATATCTATACTGCTTTGGTTTAACCTATAAACCTGTAAACCTTTGGTTTATTTTATCACATAGAAAAAGTCACTTTTCACAAACATTTGGTGAATTTAACCATTACTTTAGCTGCTTGAAGCAAATGGCATGAATCAAGTGGATATAGGAGCTTTTGTTAAGTGGGCACAGAGTGAAAAATATATAAAGAAGTCTGAAGAAGGGTTTCGGCCCGAAACGTTGCCTATTTCCTTCACTCCATAGATGCTGCCGCACCCGCTGAGTTTCTCCAGCACTTTTGTCTACCTGTAAAAAATATATATCTTTTTAAGGAAGGAGGAAAATGGCAGGATTTTAAATGATGTATGATATTTATTGTTTATTCGTAATCCTCAACATACTTGGGTTGAACAACTATAAATGCAGATTTTGAAGCCTCGGTCAGATCCTGCTATTTGATATCAAAAAATGGTAAAAGGTGACTGGTGGACTTAGTATATGGCCTCCTTACAGAAGTAATGTAGAACAAACAAGAAATAATTCAAGGCTTGTAAAAATGATGCTACAATTATCATAGATGTCTTTAATCATGGAATGAATTGACAAAACAATTTGGCTATCTTGAAGACCAGTTCAAAGAGTGTAGCAGGATGATTTCTTAGAGCATTGCACTGAGGAACCAACGAGGAAGGCAGCTATTTTTAATGCAGTATTGTATCAATGAGAGAAGATTGATATTTACCTCATAATAAAGTATCACTTAAGGAATGGAGATCATGGCATGGAAGAATTTCAAATTCTGCTTTAGGGTGATGTTTACCCTCTAGTATTTGATATCACCCTGTGAACAGAGTTCTGGCTGATTATCCTATCAATTACTCTCAAACGCCTCCACATAATTCCTGTAATGTGGTGCCAAGAATTTCATACAATATTCAAAATGCAGCCTAAAAAAACTTTTATAAAGCTACAATATAACTTTCTGATTCTTATATAAGGCCCCAAGAGAGGCAAACATACAATACGACTTCTTGAAGGATCTTGACCCACGTCACCTACTCCTTTCTCCATAGATGCTGCCTCACCCGCTGAGTTTCTCCAGCAATTTTTGTCCACATACGACTTCTTTACTCTCTTTACTTGTGTTGTTACTTTCTGGGATCAAGGGGCTTGGACCCCAAGATCTTGACACTCACTGTATTCTTTCCCATTAACTTTGATCACACAAAGTGCAACACCACATACTTTCCTGGACTAAACTCCATTTTGCCACCCATAGCTGTAACTGAACTATATCCTGCTGTGTCCCCTTAGAGCCTTTTTCACTTTGCTCAACTCCACCATTTTCTGCTTCTTTCTCTCTTTGTGGAAGTTTTGAACTAGGGGTCAGAATCTAAAAATATAGGGTTATCCATTTGAGGTAGAAACTTATTTCTCTCCAAGGGTCAGGGGTTTTTGGAACATTCTTCAAAGGGTAACAATAAATTTTGTGTTAAGTATTGACCACGAACTACAAATTTTAATAAACTATACATATTTTCAGTGAAGTTTAGCTGGATTTTGTGATGCAACTTTACTTTTTGTTCGACATTTGGGATCTTAAGGGCCTGTCCCACTTGGGAGACCTCCACCTTGACCTCTGGCGACCTTAAGCGACTAAAGGAAAATCAAGGTCGCTGTGACCTACGACATTCCTCTACTATGTGTACGACCTCCTTCGACTATGTTGAAGACCTCCTTCGACCACGTTTGACTATGTTGAAGACTGGCTTTGACCATGTATGTTTTACTCGAGGATGGCCTCTGGCAAATTGGTCCGTGAATGAGCACGACCCCCTTCCTCCTCAGAGGACCACACCAAAAACCAACAACTACCAGTGCCAAGTGTCTACAGATCACCTGACAAAATGATGTCATGTCTGCATTTGTTTCTCACTAAAAAATGCCTCCCTGGTTTTAAAAAAAATAATTCTGAACCATGCAAGCAAGGAAGGAACTAGTTTGGAGGATGTTAGTAAAATTACAACTACTGTTGTTTGCAGTAGCCCTTTTGCTTCATCAGCCTTTTAAGGAAGGCAGAAGGGGAAGAGCAAGGGTGAAGAGGAAGCACAAGAAGAGGTTTCAATGGGTGAATGGAGATGATGTGATGGGCTGTCCCGTACACCAGATGACTGGAAGAGAGTGGCGCTGGGCTTTGACAAAAGATGGAACTTTAAGCACACAGTGGGGCAGTGGATGGCCAGCATGCCATTCTTGTCCCTGTCCCTGTACCCCTCATTTTCCTTTTCGTACAGGATGACATTCTGCTGGAACCATTCCTCAAGGTCCCCCTCCTGCTGCCTGGTGAAGGTGTGGGGCATAACCTTCCTCCAGCCCTCCCTCACCACCAATGGGACATCTGCCTCTGATGCTGTGTCAGACACAGGAGAAAGGGCTGCTTTGCTGTCTTCAAATGAGGCAGTGAAGGATGGGGTGGTGGTGGGGACATATACTACCACCCTGGTCTCCTCCACCAGGGGTCCCTCATGCAGGGCTACCTCCTCCTGCACTATCACCTCCTGTGGCATTACCTCCTGTCACTCCCCCTCCTGGGTGGGCAACACCTGCATGGCAGGTTTTTTTTAGGGTTGTGCCCTCCCCCTGCGCTGCTGCCTTTTTGGTAAAACACAAGTCTCCTCTCCAAAAAATTCTCCAGCTATGAATGAACATGCCCTGGAGTGACAGAGATCACGTGCTGCTGTTTACATTACCTTTTTTTTCGACTGACCTTTTTTTCACCCCGGAGCTATTAACTTTGACTACCTTTGACCACCTTCGAGTACCTACAACTAGCATCACGACCTACTACGACCGACTTCGACTAGACCCACGACAAACGGCGACCTATTATCAGTCGCGGTCAATTTTTAACATGTTGAAAAATACCTAGCTGAAGCCTCGACTACGTGGAGACCACTCTCAAGCATGAAGAAGAGTGACGAAGACCTCCTACGACCACGTGGCGGCCTTGCCACAACTATGGGTCGCGGGCAAACTCGCCAGAGGTTGCGGTGGAGGTCTCCCAAGTGGGACAGGCCCTTAATACTGCTGGGAAGGCCAGCACTTATTGTCCATCCCTATATATTAGTAATATACAGAATAGAAACCACTAAATATAATTGCCAATAACAATTCCGTATACATCTTCCTATTGGCTTCAAGTTATAGGAAGAATAACTAAATATAATTAAATGTTCTTTGTCTGTTCAAGGATATTTGATATAGAAATATATAATATTCACACTTGGAAACAGCAGCATTCTATCAATGCCATAACCAAACTCATAAATACTTAGATCACTGGTTAAAATAGTTTTCAAGTTCCAGAAATGTCATCTGCACATTTACAATTCAGACGGGGCAAATGTTTTTGAGGCAATGGGATCAGTGGGGATGGCAGTGACTTTTGATATTAACTCTGCTTCTCTCACCGCAGATGCTGCTTGACCAGCTGAGTATTTCCAGCACTTTGTTTTATTGATGCCAATCTCAACCTCATGCTCACCTGATTTGCCGGTGCACATATATTTACTTCTTCAACCTCCTTTCTCAAGTAAACATTTCTTATTGTTTAAATCTCTTCAAATACCTTGCATTTGCTTGCTATTTCAATTTCACGTGACAAAACAGTCCAGATAGATGCTCAACAGGTACATGGACTGCTGATTAATCCGGGAAGAGGCATTCAATTTCTGCATTGATCGATCCCAAGTCATCAGATTAATGCAAACTGTTAACACAGAGCTTCAATTTATGCATAATACTGTCAGCATTACAAATAATCACTTTGAATGCGTTTTGTTGGTTATGGCATTAAACATTAAATAATGAACTGCCATAGGCACATTTAATTGGAAACAATAGCAAAATGGCTACATTACTAGACCAGTAATTCAAGAGCACTGACTAATGATCAGTGTAAGAAGTTAAAACCCACAGTCAGCTTTGAATTTTAGATTTCATATATCTGGAATTAAAACCAGCACCAGTAATGATGTGTATGAAATTAGTGGATTGTCATAAAAACCCTGTGCAGTTCATCTATGTGCTTCAGGGAATGGAAAATATTCTGCTAATCATGAATGAAACAGTTGACTTCAAACTGTTCTCTGAAATGGCCTAATGAGCTATTTAGGTGTACCATTTAGGTGTACCAAACAGTTAAAGCAGTTTAAGATGCTGGTGTACCACCCTCCCACCTCAATTAGGGATGAAAGTATGTCAATTAATCTACATCTATGAACACTTTTAGATTATGCTAATCTACCAATGCAGTTACACCTGTTAGATTCTAGTCTGCATTAATATAACAAAAAACAAATTTATTTCTGAATGATTTCCTGCTATTTTTTATATGTAGATATGTACTTATAGTGGAATAACATTTTCTAACTTCCCCTATTTCAGGCAATTGTTGTGATTCCACTTAAATATCTAAATGGGGTGCTTGAAGATTTGAAAGGTTCCCAATCTGGTGGTTCATTTTTAATAATAATCACATCCAGTGGCACATAAAATAATCTTAATGAAAACAAAGATAAAAAAGTCATATTTGTAATTTCCATCTTGGCAAAGCATAATTTTGAATTTTTCACATGGCTAATCATGTCTATTAAAATGTGAAGAAATATACAGAGATATTATCTGACATGCTCAGCTTCATGTTACTCAACCTTCTGTTATGAACCTGATCAAAAGAGTCAAGTATTGTAATTATCCATCCTGCAACATGGCATGTTAAAATGGCGTAATTTGGAAAATGTACATCAGGCATATGGCTGTTTAACCACTATGTCTGTGCTGGACATCAAGTGTTGGACCGTGGCGGTCACGGTGGTGCAACGGTAGAGCAGCTTACAGCGAATGCAGTGCCGGAGATCCGGGTTCGATCCTGACTACGGGTGCTGTCTGTACGGAGTTTGTACGTTCTCCCCGTGACCGTGTGGGTTTTCTCCGAGATCTTTGGTTTCCTCCCACCCTCCAAAGACGTATAGGTTTGTTGGTTAATCGGCATGGTAAATGTAAAAATTGTCCCTAATGGTTGTAGGATAGTGTTAATATTCGGGAACGGAGCGGACCCGATGGGCCGAAGGGCCTGTTTCTGCGCTATATCTCTAAAACTAAAACAAAAACAAAAAATCTACTTGAACTTATTTAATTTCGCAGCAGTTAGATCCAGTGGCCTTCCATGCCAAGGCCTTTAAAGTTCTCACCCCAATATTTCTTGGATCTTAAGAGTGTAGTTGCCTCTAACGCCTGTTCAGGTAGTGAGTTCCAGCTTTAATCCGCGGTACAGATTAATCAAATTCTTCATATTTATATCCATTTAAATTTCTAGCCCTAACTATAAATCAATGCCCTTTGATCACACCTCTGTTAAGGTGTCTCAAAAACGACCTTATCTGTGCCCTCAATTAGGTCACTCAGAACATTTTCCACTCCAAAGAAAGCAAACCCATTTTGTCTCTCCACATAGTTGAAATCCTTAATCTCAGGCAACATCCTGCTCAATCTGCTCTGCACGCGGAGAGTATGTTACCGGACCTCCGAGTTATATCAGAGCCCCATGGTAACCAATAATATTAATACCTGTTTGAATATGATGTTTAGGGACTGTGGTAGCTCTGGCATCTTTGATTGAAAAACACACAGTAAATGCTTGTACGGACCGCTATGACAAATAATTAGCATACTAACAGGTGAAAAATGCTGCATTTGAACACATTTACAAATGATTCAAAGGATTTTGTAGTAAATCCAGGATGTTAAAGCTGCATTATGGAGATAGTATTTTTGAATTGCAATTTCTTTCATTGTATCCTGTCCAATTCCTCGGCACGAATGTGAATAAGAATTAACATTTGTTCAAATGATTTCCAGGATAAATTCACTCCGTACATTTGATTATATTGTATTCTGTGCCATTACTTGAATGAACCGTGAACTGAAGTTGCAAAAGGAAAATGCTTTAGAACAGAGAACATATCGCACAGGAGCAGTCCCTTCGGCCCACAATGTCCACGCTGAACATGACGTCAAGTTAAACAGAACTCATTCCGGACAAAAATTGAACTAAGTTGAACAATAATTACATTAAAAATTGATAACAAAGGTACAAAAGAAAAGGCGGAAAGTAAAATAACGCAAGTCAACCAGCAGAAATCATGGGTCAGGGACCAGAATTTTCCACTGAATAACATAGTGCCGAGGATTGGAAAGTAGCAAATGTTATTCTATTGTTCAAAAAAAAGTTAAGAATATGACCAGCAACTGCAGGTCAGCCAGTTTAATTACAGAGATGAGAAAACTTTTAGAAACATTGCTCCGGGACAGTATTAATAGACTCCTGGAGGAAAACAAATTAATTGAAACAAGCCAGCCAAGATATGTTAAGGACAAATCGCCTTCAACCAATTTAGCAGAATGTTTTGATGATGTAACAGGTAGAATTCATAAGATTAGTTTAGTTTAGTTTAGTTTAGAGATACAGTGCGGAAAAAGGCACTTGGGCCCACCGAGTCCGCTCCAACTAGTGATCCATGCACATTAACACCATCCTACACACACTAGGGACAATTTATATTCATACCAAGTCAATTAACCTACAAACCTGTACATCTTTGGAGTGTGGGAGGAAACCCTCGCGGTCACGGGGAGAACGTACAAAATCCGTACAGACAGCACCCATAGTCGAGATCGAACCCAGCCCTCTGGTGCTGTAAGGCAGCAACTCTACCGCTGCGCTACCGTGACGTCCGCAATCTTGTTGATCTGATACCACATAGCAGTTTCATCAGTAAAGTGGAAGAACAGGGCATAAAAGGAATGTTGCATGCATTGATACCAAGTGGCCCAAGTACTAGACAACAGAAGGTGTGAATGATTGCTTTTAAACGGAGGAAGGTGAAAAGTGGTGATCCCTAGGGATTGGGGTTAGAATCATTGCTTTTATTGAATTTATACTAGTGACCTAGAAATGAGGGTGCAAGCCACAATTTTAAAGTTTGTGGGCGATATAAAACGTGCTGAACGCAGCAGAGGACAGTGATTGATTGCAGCGGATATAAATAGGTTGAATAGACAAACATATAGCAGATAGTTAATGTGAGATTGTGCATTTATGTAGAAAGAATGAGGAGAAGCAATAAAGTATAAAGGAGATACAAGGAACCGCAGATGCTGGTTTACAAATAAAATGACAAAGTGCTTGGGTAACTCAACATGTCAAGCAACATGTGTAGGAAAGAACTGCAGATGCTGGTTTACATTGAAGATAGACACAACATGCTGGAGTATCTCAGCGGGATAGCCAGCATCTCTGGAGCTGTACCTTTGTTATTCAATTTTTAATATAATTATTGTTCAACTTAGTTCAATTCAGTCTGAAGAAGGGTCTTGTCCCGAAAGGTCACCCATTCCTTCTCTCCAGAGATGCTGCCTGTCCCGCTGAGTTACTCCAGCATTTTGTGTCTAGGTCAAGCAACATCTCTGGAGAACATGTATAGGTGATGTTTTGGGTCGGGACCGTTCTTCATGGAGGAAAATAAAGTAGAGGTCTAGAATAAAGGATCATGTTCTCAAGGAAGTGCAAAAGTAGAGAAACCTGGGGAAAGGATTGAAAATGGCAGAGCAATCTAACAAGGAATACATAATTCTGGATTTTATCAATAGAAGTATAGAGCATAAGAGGATTCAATTTATTTAACAAAGGACTAAAATTAGCATTAAATAATGATTTATATCTTCTAGTAACTTGAATACCTAAATACTTAAATTTTCCCGTTGCAATTTTAAATGGAAATTTTAATAGATGATTCACTTTCTGGGGCTTTAATGACATAATTTCACTTTTATTCCAATTTATTCTATATCCAGAAAAAGAGCCAAATTCCTCTATTACGTTTAGTACATTCGGGGTACTCATTTCAGAATTTCTAATATATAAAAGTATATCATCCGCATATAATGAAATTTTGTTATTAGAGTCCTTAGTATTATATCCCTGAATATTCGGATGTGTTCTTATCCTTTCAGCCAGAGGCTCTATCATAAGAGCAAATAGCAGGGGTGATAAAACACATCCCTGCCTATTGCCCCGTGATAATTGGAATTTTGGAGACAACATATTATTAGTTAATATTCTTGCCATTGGTTTATCATATAATAATTTTACCCATCTAATAAAATTATCTCCCATATTAAATTTTTGGAGTACTATATATAAATACTGCCACACTACCTGATCAAATGCTTTCTCTGCATCCAAAGATATAACTGATGTCTTCCTTTTCCCCTTTATGTGAATACATTATATTATAAAGTCATCTCAAATTGTTAAATGATTGTCTTTTAGGTATAAACCCCGTTTGGTCCTGGTTTATCAATTTATTAATATATTATTAATTTTTTGATATGTGTTTAAAAGTTATGTAGCTCTACAGAAGCCCGGATCTTCTAGATCTTTATCTTTTTTTGGTATAAGCGTAATTGTAGATTCTGCTAAAGTTTCTGGTAATTTCTTTTCGGTAAAAGCATAACTGTATAATTTAAGTAATCGTGGGACCATTAACTCCTGAAATCGTTTATAGAATTCATTATTAAAACCATCAGGCCCTGGTGTCTTCCCATTTTTCAGTTCTTTTATTGTTTCTCTTATTTCTTCACTTGTAAGCTGAGCTCCTAATTCCTCTCGTTCTAAGATATCCAATTTTGGCAAATTACAATTATCTAAAACATTTATAATTTTATTGTCTTCAATGTTAGTTTTAGATGTATATAAATTTTGATAAAATTGAGCGAATCTTTTGTTAATGTCCTTAGGTAAAGTTAATAGTTCCCCGTTCTCTGATTTAATTTTAATAATTGTATTTTCCTTTTCTTGCTTCTTCAATTGTCGTTCTAGAAGTTTATGTGGTTTATCACCAAATTCAAACTGTACTTGTTTTGTGATCTGAAATAATCTTATTACTCTTGCCGATAATATTCGATTAAGTTTAAATTTCAATAATGTGATCTTATCATGTTTATCTATAGTTGGGTCTTTTGCGTTACCTAATTCTAATAATTTAATTTCCTTTTCTAACGTCCATTGTTCTGTCCTGTTTTTTTAATTTAGAAAACTTTGCTACAAAATTATAACTCCACGGATGAATGCCTTAAAAGATTCACATACTAGAGATGGTGAAATACCTGGTGTCTCGTTTCTTTCTAAAACAAATTTAATTTGTTGTTTTAAATACTCGTAACCTTGTGAGTCATTAGCTTTTTGTGTGTTAAATCTCCAAAAGGATTTTATACCTGGCATTCCCTCAAGTTTTAAAGTAAAAGTCAACAGGGAGTATATGGTATTAATTTTGTATCCACTAAGAAATAATCAATTCTTGAATACGTTTTGTGTACTGATGAGTAAAACGAATATTCCCTTCCAGTTGGATTAACTATTCTCCATACATCTGTTATATTAGTGTTTTTTATATATGTGTTTAAGAATTCACTACTTGGATTTGACACTACCCTTCCTTAATCTTATAGATTTGTCTAAGTATGAATCTATAACACAGTTAAAGTCCCCTCCCCTAGTATTACATTTTGAAAATTATACTCATCTATTTTATCCCTACACACATGTTAATTCAGTTTTTCTCTTTCCACAAATGCTGCCTGACCTGCCGGATATTTGGAGATTTCTCTTTTGTTTCAAATTTCCAATGAGTGCTGTGTTCTTCTGCCTCTCACAATTCCAATACGTACATTCTTTTGATTTTGTTTTTTCTCTCTCTTTCTCCATTTGCCTCAACTATCTCTTAACAAGACTGTCAAATAACTGCCAATCTGGATAACTTCTCTACTTTTTCATAATAATTCTGTGTTTTTCTGTCCCATCTTCTTTCGGCAACTTAAAACATATTTGTGTTCTTATGTTCCCAGTTCTGGTGAAGTATCATTGTCAGAAACATTTAAACATATATATATCTGTATAGTTAGTGCCTGATCTGCTGTGTATATCTGCCATTTTCTACTCCTCGTTGCATTTGCAACTAGTTCTCATGACAGAGGCACTTTTCATACTTTTCATGTTGTTATTTGATAGAATGATTATCAAAATTACCACCAACAGAACAAATACAAATCTCATTAAATGATTATCAGAAACATTTTGTGTTTACATTGCCATTTTTTGGATCATACAAGATTGCTTCAGGAGAACATGAATTATAAAATGAAATTGCTATGTAACACAATAATTGCAAGCCACATATTTTAAAAACTAAATTTCATCCACTGAATCAGATTTGCATGTTGAAACAATCAAAGTATAGATTCCTGATGGTAATACAACTCATGTTGCAAACTAACCGAATACAGGTATTTAGCAATTATTCAGTTCAGGGAAAAATAAGTAACTTTAAACCTTTGATTTTAGCACCATACAGTCAACAAGGCACCCGAGTTAAAATGTTAGGGTTGAATTCACAACACAACAAGCAACTTGTTTTTGAACCTTTTTATTTTCTTGAGCAGAGTCAATGGCACAGTGATGATGTGTTTAAGAAGGAACTGCATATGCTGGAAAGTCGCAGGTAGACAAAAGTGCTGGAGAAACTCAGTGGGTGCGGCAGCATCTATGGAGCGAAGGAAATAGGCAACGTTTTGGGCCGAAACCCTTCTTCAGACTGATATAGGGTGGGAAGAAGAAAGGAAGAGGAGGAGCCAGAGGGCTGAGGGAGAGCTGAGACGAGGCGGAGACAATAAGGGTGACTGGAAATTGGTGAAGTCAATGTTCATGCCGTTGGGGGTGTAAACTGCCCATGGCACAGTGATGATATTTGATTGCATTGAAGAAATCTTCCCACGCAGACCAAATGACCTTCATGGATGGATTTCTACTTTTCTAGCATTACTAGCAATTAGAAACGTTCTACAGAAAAATATTGCATCCGATAATAAGATATAATTAATGAAACTGAGCAGTTGATCATATTGATGAATTCTCACAGATATTGAAGCCGTAAAATCCATTAACTTCATTTAAGTTTTCAAGTAATTTATAGAAAATGAAATAACGAAAAGTTGTTCAACTGCTTCCTTCACGGCTCCAATGACCTGGGTTCAATACTGACCTCTGCGCTGGCTCTGCAGAATTTGCATGTACTTTTGGTGACGACGTGGGTTTTCTCCAGTTTCCTCCCAAACCCCACCAATGTGCAAGTTCATATGTTAATTGGTCACTCTAAAGTACCCTAATGTAAGTGAGTGGTGTACCCGGGCTGCGGAGGGGGGAGGGCTGGTGGAAATATGGGGGGAAAAAATGGATTAGGGCAAAAATATGGGTGTTCAAAACTCTCCCAGTTGACTGTGCCACTTCCCACCTACTTACAGCCTGACTCCAGTCTGTAAAGTCTGGACCCTCGTCCACTACCCACCCCCACCTTGCTGCCCAACATCAGTCTGGCCGCTTCTCCATCACTAACAATAGAAATTGAGGAGGTGGAGAAGCTATTCTGGAGACAGAAAAGCTGGAAATCTTCAAGACCGCACAATGCTTCCCCCTCTACCCTCAAGCTCTGTGCGGAACAACTGGCACCAGTCTACACAGACATTTTCAATCAGTCCCCGCAAACCTGCACTGTCCCTGCCTGCAACAAAGTCTCCACTATTGTTCCTGTACCCAAAAAGCCAAGGATTACTGGTCTTCATGACTACAGGCCTGTCACACTGACCTCTGTAATCATGATGACCCTTGAAAGACTTGTGCTGGTGCAGCTGAAAAATATCACAAACTCCCTGCTGGAACCCCTGCAGTTTGCATACCGGGCAAATAGATGTGGATGACACAGTCAACCTAGGCCTGCACTTCATCCTCCAGCACCTGGACCTGTATTTCATGTGGATTAAAATAAAAAATCAAGGATGTAATGCTGGAGCTTTATAAGGTGCTGGTCAGGCCACATTTAGAATATTGTGAGCGGTTTTGGGCCCCATTTGTGAGGAAGGATGTGGCTTTGGAGAGGGACCAGAGGAAGTTTACAAGAATGATCTCAGGGATGATTAGGTTAACAGATGAAGAGCATTTGAAGGTTATGGGCCTGAACTCGCTGAAGTTTAGAAAGATGAGGGAGGTCTCACTGAAATTTACTGGATAATGAAAGGCCTAGATAGCCTGGATGTGGAAAGGATGTTTCCAGTAATGGGAGAATCTAGAACCAGAGGGCACAGCCTCTGAATAAAAGGACGTACCTTTATAATGGAGATGAGGTGAATCTGTGGAATTCATTGCCACAGATGGCTGTAGAGACCAAAACATTGGGTATTTTTATTGTGCAGATTAATAGGTTCTTGATTAGTAAAGGTGTCAAAGGTTATGGAAGAAGGCAGGAGAATGGGGTTAAAAGGGAAAAATAGATCAGCCGTGATTGAATGTTGGAATAGACTTGATGGGCTAAATGACCTAATTCTGCTCCTCTGCCTTAAGGTCTTAAATATTTTAAATTTGATTAGTTGTGAAACTGTAGTCAAAGTCAATTTAGCAGCAGAAGCAAGCATAAAGTGAATGAAAGTGGATATTAAATCTGCTGGGTATGGGAACAATGAGGGTACCTTTATCAGGACCCAATCATGGATCAGTTCGGAAATACAGGAAAAGGAAAGCACGTCCTGGCATATCTGTGACAGTCTGCAGGTCCTGCATTGGCATCAGCCTTCTTAGAGTCTTGGAACTGGTGTGGAAGCAAACCATGCTCAATGGAAAAAAATCAAAGAAAAGGTTGTCATGGGAGGATGATCCTGGTTTCATAAATGAACACCTAAATGCAATCACATTTTAAACAGTAACGTTAAGTTAAAATTGTTACCCAAATTAAAAGGTGGTAAAATGTTAAAAGTCGATGTACAGCAGTTAGAAGGTTATTTTCGTATATTTCTAGCAGTCTGGGTTTAAACGATGGCAACAATTACATTATTAAATTAAGAATAATATTTATCCAAATACTAATGAACCACGTTGAAGTATACAGTTTAATCATCGTCTTTCCTGAAGCATGTTGAACCAACACATGAAATAACTGTATACCATTTGTTACAAGAGCAGTGCATCACCATACTGAAAGCAGTTCAAGGGTAACTAAACAGGATACTGTCAATAATGCACAGAATCTCACCAGTGCTTCCTTTTTACCAAAAATCCTTCACAGCAAACTCATAATCTGAGCTAGGCTGATTATGGAAGATGCTGAACAGATGGAATTAATTTACTCCAGAGGCTGGAAAAGAAACCTAGAAAAAGTATAGCATCTTGCACTTCCAGCATCACATTTAAAGCAATATATTTAGCCCCGGAGAAATGTTCTCTTATTGCATGAATCACTGGCCAGTTAAAGTGGAATAAAGCTTTTTGAAAGAAAATAAATATAAAATACTATTTTTAATCACTAAGATGAACTATATTTTAGAATACTATATGATTTGTGGAAGTAATTTTCTAAACATGTATATTATATGACTAAAATGAATATCTAACCCCATTTACATTGTCGAGGATGATAATACCACAGCAGGCCAGATTTTAAATAATGGCAAAATAAAGTACAAGAGATAGAGAGCTTAGTAACATGGTGTCAAAACAATAACATTACTTGCAAGATACACACAAAAAGCTCGAATAACTCAGCAAGTCAGACAGCATTTCTGGAGAAAAGGAATAGGTGACATTTTGGGTGAAGAGGGTCTCAACCTGAAACGTCACCTATTCCTTTTCTCCAGAGTTGCTGTTTGACCCGCTGAGTTACTCCAGCTTTTTGTGTCTATCTTCAGTTTAAACCAGTATCTGCAGTTCTTTCCTAAACCTTACTCTCAGTGTCAGCAATAAGTTAGCTATTGACTTCAGGAAACAAGGTGGTGTCCACGTCCCAGTCAGCATCAATCATGCTGATGGTCGAGGGCTTCAAGTTCCTAAGCAAAAATATTGCCAACAATTTGTCCTGCACCAGCCACATTGAAGCCACAGCTAAGACCACCGGGTGGCGCCAGCTGTGACTGCCTCACCAACAGTCTGTCGTCCTTTCCTTCTTTGTGTTTTTTTTGTATGTGTTAAATGTATGTTTTAGTGTTCTTTAGATTGTTTTATGTGGGGGGGGGGGGGTTGGGGGAAACTTTTTTAAATCCCTTACCTCGATGGAGATGCAATTTGTTTCCTATCGCAACTCCGTCCGCACTGTGGCCTAACATGGAGCTGGCGGCCTCTGCTGGAGATCGACTTTGGGAGCTACTTAACATCGTGGAGCTGGCGTCCCTGTTGAGGATCGACCTCGGAGCAACCACGGAACCTGCAGGCTTTAACATCGTGGAGCTCACGGTCGCTGGTTAGAGACCGACTTTGGGAGCTCCAAGCCGCAGGAGATTTGATCCCCGACTGCGGATGGTTCGACTGGCCTGACCGCAGAAGAATAAAGAGGGAAGAAGTTTAGACTTTATTGCCTTTTCATCACAGTGAGGAATGTGGGAAATCCACTGTGGTGGATGTTTATGTTAACCTTTATGTAGTTGTGTGGCTTGTTGCTGTTTTTTAGTATGGCTGTATGGTAATTTGAGTTTCACTGTACCTTAATTGGTACACGTACCAATAAATGGACCTTTGAACCTTTGTGAAAGCAAGCCAATGCCCCTACTTCCTTTACGTGGATAGAAAATTGGTTGGCAGACAGGAAGCAGAGTAGGAGTGCACAGGTCTTTTTCAGAATGGTAGGCAGTGGCGAGTGGAGTGCCGCAAGGCTTGGTGTTGGGGCCGCAACTGTTTACCATATATATTAATGATTTGGAAGAGGGAATTAGAAGCAACACTAGCAAGCTTGCGGATGACACAAAGCTGTGTGGCAGTGTGAACTGTGAAGAGGATGTTAGGAGGTTGCAGGGTGACCTGGACAGGTTGAGTGGGCAGATGCGTGGCAGATGCAGTATAATATAGATAAATGTGAGGTTATCCACCTTGGTGGCAAAAACAAGGGGGCAGATTATTAATTCAATGGGGTTAGGTTAGGTAAGGGGGAGATACTGCGAGACCTGGGTGTCCATGTACACCGGTCACTGAAAGTTGGTGTGCAGGTACAGCAGGCAGTGAAGAAAGCTAATGGAATGTTGGCCTTCATAACAAGAGGACTTCAGTCTTGGAGTAGAGAGGTTCTTCTGCAGTTGTATAGGGCTCTGGTAAGACCACATCTGGAGTATTGTGTACAATTTTGGTCTCCTAATTTGAGGAAGGACATCCTTGTGATTGAGGCAGTACAGCGTAGGTTCACGAGATTGATCCCTGGGATGGCGGGACTGTCATATGAGGAAAGATTGAAACAACTAGCCTTGTATTCACTGGAGTTTAGAAGGATGAGGGAGAGTCTTATAGAAACATATACATTTATAAAAAGACTGGACAATCTAAATGCAGTAAAAATGTTCCCAATGTTGGGCGAGTCCAGAACCAGGGGCCACAGTCTTAGAATAAAGGGGAGGTCATTTAAGACTGAGGTGAGAAAAAAACTTTTCACCCAGAGAGTTGTGAATTTGTGGAATTCCCTGCCATAGAGGGCAATGGGGGCCAAATCACTGGATGGATTTAAGAGAGAGTTAGATAGAGCTCTAGGGGCTGGTGGAATCAAGGGATATGGGGAGAAGGCAGGCACGGGTTATTGATCAGCCATGATCACAATGAATGGCGGTGCTGGCTTGAAGGGCCAAATGGCCTCCTGCTGCACCTATTTTCTATGTTTCTATGTTTCTACTTCCTCACAAAACTAAGGAAGTTCAGCATGTCTCCAACGATTCTTACCAACTTCTACAGATGCATCTTGGAAAATATCCTATCAGGATGAATTACAATGTGATTTGGCAACAGCTCTGCCCAAGATCACAATATATTTCAAAGAGTCGTTGATGAAGCCTAATTCATTGCACAAACCAGCCATCAAGTCCATCTACATTTTACCTTGCCTTGGGAAACCAGCCAACATGATCAAGGGCCATTTACATTCTGTTCATTCGCTCTTCTCCCCTCTCCTGTCAGGCAGAAGATACAAAAATGTGCAGGCATGTATTACCAGATTCATAAACAGTTTCTTCTCCACTGTTCTCAGACTACTGAACGGTCCTCTTATAAGTTAAGGGGCCATATCCAAACCTACCTCATTATTGGCCTTGTATTTTTTTGCATTTACATGTTTTCTGTAGCTGTAATGCTATGATGCCGTAACACTATATTCAGCACTTTGGTATTTTTCTCTTTGCACATCCGGTAGTACCCGTAGATAACTTGATTGGTCTCGATTGATCAAGTATTGTATGATTTGACTAGATAGCATGCAAGCAATACATCTCGGTACATATGACAATAACAAACAAGTAACAATACCAATCAGTAACAACTGTCATAACTTAACCTTGTATATATCTTTAGCATGATGAGCAAAAAACAAACTGCTAGAGGAATTCAATGGATCAGGCAGCATCTATGGAGGGAAATGGACAGATGATGTTGTGGGTCAGGACCCTTCTCCAGACAGAATTGAATTGAAGAGGATCCCTGAATCAGCAAGAAGTACATTCCAATAATTATGCCTTAAAGATAACAAGGAACAAACTATGTTTATAAACTGAATATACCAATTGGTATATTCCAAGATCTTTTATTTTGTCTAAAATTGGTACACGTAACAATAAATCTGCCAATTTTAGGCAAAATAAAAACTTTATGATAATTCCTCTTCCACAAATGCAGATTTAAAAATTAATCCTAAACATCGTGCAATAATTCTTGACCATCAATATTGCATTGTTTAATGAGAGAACAGTGATTTAATGACAAAGCTTGCATTTATTAATAAGCAATGAATACTCAAGAGGCCCATTATTATGATCAAAGAAGGCTTATTGCTCCGTAGACCTTTTAATGGTTGCCTAAAAGAGAGCAAGTGCTCACAGAGCTGCCTTTTAGCCAGCCATTAGCAAAATAAATGGATCATAATGAACAAAGCAAGACAGCTGGTAAACCACAAGCTCGTTAAATGCCAGTGAAGCTCTTCATGGAAATGGAGACATTTGCCACTGTTGTGACTATTTTTCAGGTGTGAAATGTAAGCGGCACACGTTGCAACTTTGCAGTGAATGGTAAATATTGCCCAAGACATATAAATAACTTAAACATGTACATGAAGGAATTGCAGATGCTGGTTTAAATCGAAGATGGACACAAAATGCTGGAGTAACTTAGTGGGACAGGCAGCATCTCTGGAGAGAAGGAATGTGTGACGTTTCGGGTCGAGACCCTTCTTCAGGCCAAAGAAGAAGAGTCTGAAGAAGGGTCTCGACCCGTAACGTCACCCGCAGAGTTACTCCAGCATTTTGTGTCTATCTTCGATAAAGAAATGAAACACTTTTCTCAAATGGTGCCCAGGGATCTTTCACACAAAAATTCATGGTCATGTACTTCATCTCAAAAGTTTCACCCACTATATAGTACTTCCCATTATGCAACATTGCAGCAGCATTGCACTGGGGTGTGAATGGAGAATGTATAGTCATCTACAGATTTAGTTGACAAAGCCACAAAATTCAGACCCTAAAGTGAGATGGGTGGCAAAGTGGCACAGCACCAGAGACCCAGCTTCAGTCCAGATCTTGGGTGCTGTCTGTGTGGAGTTTGTACGTTCTCCCTGTGCCTGCACGGGTTTCCTCTACTTGCTCCAGTTTCCTCTCACATCCTAAAGGCATGAGCGTTTGTCGGTTAATTGACCTCTAAGATAATTGCCCCCAATATGTACGGAGTGGATGAAATAGTGATAATGTTGTGTGTGGATGGGTGATCGATGGTCGGTGTGGACAGTGGGACGAATGGCCTGTTTCCATTTTGTATTTCTAAAATATTAAAAATATATATATGTATGAGCCTTAATCCTTTCCAATCAAATAACCTGGAAGAGTTGATAAAGCAGCAACATAAAATCAAAATAATGCATTTTCTGGAAATTATGACAAAAAGATTTTTAAAAATAGCAAAAATGTTTGAAAGCTCCCAATTGGATACATTAGATGAGCTACGTAATGAGTTGAGGGTTTTCACAATGATGATGTCATGATCCGCATTAACCCCCTCCACTCCTTCCTCCTCCCCTCCTCCCCATTCCCTCACCCTCTTCCCCATTGCCAATTTCAATGGTCTGCTTGATTTGCCTAAATGAGCAAAGGTTACAGTCTGAGGTTTGGGATCAGGCTGATGAGCAAGGAAAGTGATTGGGAAAACTAGCATGGTGATTTGCTTGAAGATCAGGAACTGAGAGGCAAATTCATTTCAGGCTCCGAGGTTGGAGAATATACTCTGTTAGTCTGGGTAAACTGGTGGAAAGACATTAGGGAGGGCCCAGGGGATTGAGATTTGGGCTAATTGATGGTTCATGGGGAAAACGAATAGAATGATGGAGGGGTTTATAGCCTTGGTGGACTTTGGAAATTACTTCAAGTGAGCAAGAGTGAATCACTCATCGAACGGTTCATTCAATTTCCAGGGTAATGTGCTGCATTTGGAAAGCATCATTTTGGATAAACTCAGTGCTGCAATTACACAATGCTGACAAAAAAGCAGCACTGTATGATCACATTTCTTGGCAAATGTTGTTGGTTAGCAAACCAGTCGATATCTCTGGAGATAAATGAGCAGCGTGGGCATTCTGGCTGATTTTCATCACAACTGTGTGCAATGAAAAATTCCAGACAGTTCAAGGCATGGTGTTAGATGGACTAAATATTCTGAGGAGAAGGAATCCATTGTGTTGGCGATGCTTCCGGTGAATGAAATGGGCAAAGAAGTGAAGTTGGTGAAAAGGTTAAATGCTTTAAAATATATAAAAGATACATAGTGGAATACTTGACTTGGTTGTAGGTTGTATTCCTTCTCAAGCAGGCCTTCTCCAGTGGATTGATAAGAGAGAGAGACAAGCACGAGCAGAGAGGCTAGAGAGGGTTCAGTCAGAAGGAACCCCAATGGACATGATTGGATGGAGACATTGAAAATTGGTTTTGCCCAGGTTGAAGTGCGAAATATTCACAGTAGATTTTAAAGTTTTCACTTTTTCCTTGAACTCCATCAGTTCTTTGAATGTGTCAGGAAATGTCAAACACGATTAGTGAGCTCAGCAGTGGAACGGTGAGGTGCAACAGATTTTAATGGAAGGAAATGTTACTTATTAATTTTACAGAAGTAGCTACAGTTCCACTGTGAAAGCTCTCAGCCTCCACTTCTCCGCGGACGGTCCCACAGGAATAATTACGAATGCTCAGGCAAAATCAACAGCATTCTCATCAATCACTGCTGGTCTTGTTTTTCATAATCACATAAACTGTTGAGCATGACACAACAATTCTTCCTGATCGACCTCTTTAGTCATGACAAGGTCATGGTATCAAATTCATGAGTATCAGTAAGGCAATCTATGTACGTTGAAACATAATTACTAGCATCTGGTATGACAGCAATGGAAGCCGTCCAACAACAGCTGCACTCGTGCTGCAGTTTAATACTGCTTCATACATTCAAATCAAATACAGAATAATTCATAGTTTTACAATTGCAGATGCCTAACTAAATGTCATCATCTAAATGTTTCAATCAGTAACTCATTTGTAAGCTATCCCACCTTTCTATTTGACAAATGGCCCGTGATTTTCAAAAGCTTTAAGAAAAAGTACAATAACCCTCGTTCACAAGTTAGAATTAGGCCATTCGCCTCATCGAGTCTACTGCGCCATTCAATCATGGCTGACCTCTGTCTCTTAATCCCATTTTGCTGCCTTCTCCCATAACCCTTGACACCCATTCTAAATAAGAATGTGTCTATCTCTGCCTTATATCCACTGACTTGTCCTCGACAGCCCCTTGTGGCAATGAGCTCCACAGATTAACTACCCTCTGACTAACAAAGATCCTCTTCACTTCCTTTCTAAAAGAGCGCCCTCTAATTCTGAGGCTTTAATTCTCCCACCAGTGGAAACATCCTTTCCACATTCACTCTATCTGGTCCTTTCATTTTTCTGGAAGTTTCAATGAGGTCCCCCTCAACCTTCTGAACTCCAGCGAGTAGAAGCCCAGTTCTGTCAATCACTCATCATATGGGGACCCCGAGGGGAAGGGGAGGGGGGAATGGTGTCTGTTATTACCAATTGTCCAGTATAACTGAGTAAGGTATTATCATTGAATGTAGTTGAAACAAAGAACTATGGATGGTTAATACACAAAAGCACACAAAATGCTGGAGTAATTCAGCAGGTCAGGCAGCATCATTGGAGAACATTGATAGGTGACGTCGGGATGGACTGGGCTGCATCCACAGCTCTCTGTAATTTCCTACAATCTTGAGCTGAGCTGCTCCCAAACAAAGCTGTAATGCAAGCTAATAGTATGCTTTCTCTGGTGCATCTGTTGGAATTAGCAAGTGTCAATAAAAACATGCCACATTTCCTTAGTCTCTGGAGGATGAAGAGATGTTGGTCTGTTTTTTGGGCACAGTATCAATGTGATTGTCCAGGACAGATTGCTGGTAATATTTACGCCGAGGATCTTAAAGCACTCAATCATTTCCACTTTATCACTCTCAATGCTGATGGGGCGTGTACTCCACCAAACTTCCTAAAGTCAATAACTAGATCCTTCATTTTGCTGACATTGAAGGAGAGGTTGTTGTCTTGACACCATGTTGCTAAACTCTATACCCCCTTTCTATACTCTGTCTTGTCATTGTTTGAGATCTGGCATACCACAGCGATGTCCTCTGCAAACTTGTATTATTTGCAGGTAGAACAGAATTTGGTCACACAGTTGTGAGTATGCAGGGAGTATAGCAAGGAGCTGAGAACACATCCTTGCAGGACACCAATGTTGGGTATTATTATTGAGGATGTATTATCACCTATCCCCACTGATTGTGGTCTATGGGTCAGAAATCCAAGCAAAGTATGACATAATTCAGTTATGAACTGATCTCTTGCACTAAAATGGTGTTCTACTATTAAACCAAAAGATATTGAACTTGTCTGAATGTTTTTGTGGATTTTCGTGTGACGTATCAGTGGATAAACTGGAAAAAATGCTTGGAACAGATTATAAATTCCCAAGTTTACCAATTTTTACAATTATCCGCTGATATCCCACAAAATATGTACTGTAAATTTAAAGAGCCCAATGAAAATCTGACTGTCAGTTTTTCAAACAACTGTAAATTAAAATTAATTGTTCAATTTCACATTTTCTCAGTGCACGGAAGTACACATTGTTCAAAATTTATTCAATGGAAGTGGATATTGTCGGCAAAGCCAATAGTTATTCTCCATCCCTAATTCCAATTGAGAATGTGGTGGAAGTAGTGGTGATCTGCTTAACTTGAATATCATCTCTTCGGCACTGTATTGGCTCCATACCTGATTGAGTTTAGTTTTGTTTAGTTTAGAGGTAGAGCGCAGAAACAGGCCCTTCGGTCACACCGACCAGCAATCCCCACACATTAACACTATCCTGCACCCACTAGGGACAATTTTACATTTACACCAAGCCAATTAACCTACAAACCTGTACATCTTTGGAGTGTGGGAGGAAACCAAAGATCTCGGAGAAAACCCACGCGGTCACGGGGAGAACATACAAACTCCATACAGACATCACCCGTAGTCGGGATCGAACCTGGGTCTCTGGCGCTGCAAGCGCTATAAAGCAGCAACTCTAACGCTGAGCCAGCATGAGTTCCCTATACAGTCTTAATACAAACCCAATTTACTATATTGCAAAAGGAAATTGATAAAAACAATATCTATGTGGCCAAATCATGCTCTAACTCCATTTACAGATAACAACACAGTCGTGGACTAGATCTCAAACAAAGATGAGACGGAATATAGGAGGGATATAGAGAATTTAGTTACATGACAAGACAACAACACCCTCTCCTTCTGAAGGTCTGAAGAATGGTCTCGACCCAAAACATCACCTATTCCTTTTCTCCAGAGGTGTTGTCTGATCCGCTGAGTTACTCCAGCTTTTTGTGTTTACCCTCTCCTTCAAGGTCTGCAAGATGAATAAGTCAGTTATAGACTTCAGGAAACAAGAAGGACACATGACCCGGTCAGCATCAATGATGCTAAAGTGGAGATGGTCGAGAGCTTCAAGTTTCTGGGCATAAATAGCATCAATTTATGCTGGACCAACCACATTTACGTTACAGCCAATCAAACACCAACGTCTTTACTTCCTCAGAAGACTAAGGAAGTTTAACATGTTTCCAACGACTCTTGCTATCTATTACAAAAGAACCATTGAAAACATCCTATTGGGATGCATCGTAACATGGTTTGGCAACAGCCTCTGCCCAAGATCGCAAGAAATTGCAGTGTTGCAGATGTAGCCCAGTCGACAGAACAAAGCAGTCTCTTTGCCATCAACTCCACCTACAGTTCATGTAGCGTCGTTAAAGCAGTCAACATAATCAAGAGCCATTTACATTCTGGGCATTCCCTCTTTTCCCCTCTCCCATTAGGCAGAGGATATAAAAGCATGAAAGGATGAAACACTTCTTCTCTGTTAATATCAGACGACTGAACGATCCACTCATAAAGAAGGCGTTTAGGTCCGATCTCCGAACCTACCTCATTGTGACCCGTGGCACTTTTTTAAAGCTGCACTTTCTCTGTAGCTGTAACTCTATCAGACTGTAACAGTATAGTCTGCACTCTGGTATTTTACACTTTGCACATCCTGAGGTACTTGCTTTGCACATCGCTTCTGGCATAAATCATTCCCTTCCCTGGTGCTTTCCCCTGAAACCGTAGGCGATGTAGCACATGTCTTTACACCTCCTCCTTCATACCCATCAACGGTCCCCAGCACCCCTTCCAGATGAGACAAAGGTTCCTGTTAACCTCCTCTAACCTCATCCACTCCATGCGGTGCTGCTGATGAGGCCTAATTTACATTTAGTTTATTATTGTCATGTGTACAGTCAAAAGCTTTTTGTTGTGTGCTATCATGAAGACTTGAGATCTTCCTTTCTTTGGCACCAGGATGATGGTGGTCTTCTTGAAGCAGGTGGGTACCTCAGAACGGACAATAGACAATAGACAATAGGTGCAGGAGTAGGCCATTTGGCCCTTCGAGCCAGCACCGCCATTCAATGTGTTCATGGCTGATCATCCCCAATCAGTACCCCGTTCCTGCCTTCTCCCCATATCCCCTGACTCTGCTATTTTTAAGAGCCCTATCTAGCTCTCTCTTGAAAGCATCCAGAGAACCTGCCTCCACCGCCCTCTGAGGCAGAGAGTTCCACAGACTCACCACTCTCCACTCACCACAAAAAAGTGTTTCCTTGTCTCCGTTCTAAATGGCTTACTTAAACTGGTTCTGGACTCCCCCAACATCAGGAACATGTTTCCTGCCTCTAGCATGTCCAAGCCCTTAACAATCTTATATGTTTCAATGAGATTCCCTCTCATTCTTCTAAACTCCAGAGTGTACAAGCCCAGCTGCTCCATTCTCTCAGCATATGACAGTCCCACCATCCCGGTAATTATCCTTGTAAACCTACGCTGCACTCCCTCATCAGAGTAAGGAGAGACTAAAGATGTCCATGAACACTCCCACTAGTTGGTCCTCACAGTTCCTAAGGATGGGGCCAGGGACTCTAATCGACTAAGAGTAGACTTGGCAACTGTTTCACCGAATACTTGCGCTCGGTCCATCAAGGCCTGCTGGACTCCTGGTTGCTAACCATTTTTCTTGCCCTTCACATTCCCTTGCATTTCTCCCACTATCTTCCCTAGCCCCTCCCCATGTATTTTTCCCGTTTTACCTTAACTCAATCACAATTCTAGCTTCACTACTATGCCTCTTCTCTCCATATCTCAATGCCTTTTGTTTCCTTTTCATCTCTGGCTTTTATTCATCCATCTGCCAATCAACCCCCTTATGTACCTATAACTTGGCAGGCTTTATCCTGCCCCACCTCTCTTCCAGCTGTTTCTGCCTCTATCTGAAGAGAAGTTCCTAACTGAAACCTTAAATGGCCATGTTCTCCAGTATACTGCCTGACCCGCTGAGTTACTTTAAAAAATACAGTGTATTAAGAGATTCTGCAGTCTGGTATCTGCAGTCCTTTGTGTCGACTGTGGTATTTGTGTATGGTTTACTTGTACTCATTTATAATATGATTTGGCAAGATAGCATGTAATTAAAGTGTTTGCCACTCATCTTGGTACATGTGATAATAATAAACCAACACAGATTTTATTATAAAAGAGAATATTGGAGGGTTATGGTGTTTCCCTATGAGACTAAACTACAGTATGAGGCTGGAGTGAAATGTCTGACATTGGTTTCCAAATAATGTTGCAGGCTAGATTAGTGCATTGTCTTTGGCTCAATCTCAGTTTATACCAAATTAATCAATCCGAGAGGACTCGGTAGTTGCAAGGTTACAAATGTATCAAAGCAGTATTTAGGCCAATAGAAACCTTACCAGGAATTGTACTGCTGATGATAATAAATTGTAAACTTACATTTCTGTAAAGAATAGAGACGAGAAAGGCTAATTTAAGAATCATTGTTCAACCTCATTACCTGAACAGTAAGTTGGTCAAGTTAATTGTCTACACAATTTGCAACAGGACAAAATTATTGGAATAAAAATGAGCAGAATATGACAAAATTGAACACTATCTAGTCTAACAGGTGAAGGAGTTTATATTGGGAAACCTATGCCATCCATTAGTATAAATTAAGAAAAGGGTGAAAGACAGTTCTTAAAATATATTTCCTGAATTTGATAGATGCTGCATGTAATGTTCATACTCAGGTGCAATGAAACAGTTACGTGCCGTCTCCCAGCACTGCTGCAACACTTTGCTAAGAGTGATGAGATAATATGTTGAATAGTTTCCAGTCAGCAAAAAAAATAATAAAAAATGAGATTTTTATAGCCCCTTCAGCATTGTCAGGATATCCCTTTGTCCTTTATAGTTGATAAAGTAATGACAGTTGTATCGGAATAACAAATGCAACAACCAAACCACCAGACAACATATCCCAGTATAGTGTTCGTTTATTTTTTTAACTTACACTTCAAATAAATGCAATAATGTTGAGTGCAATCATGTTACCCTTTTCAAGTCTGCACCTAGTCAAGAGTGTTTCATTGTCATATGTACTGAAAAACAGAACAATTAAATTCTTAATTGCAGTAACATAACAGGACTAGGAACACAGTACTCATAGATGACATTTACAATAGAAAATATCCGATAAATGTAAAACTTCAATGTTATTGTAAGCCCAAAATCGTCAAAACAACCAAAACAGTTCCTAGTTTAGCTAATATTTGTGTGTTCAAGAACTTGGTGGTTGTTTTGAACAAGCTGCTCCTGAACCTGGACGTTACTTTTCAGATTCCTATACCTTCTTCCCGATGGCAGGAGTGAAATGTGAACGAGGCCAGTGTGGTGTGGGTCCTTGATGATGCTGGCTGTCTTTTTGACAGTGCCTCCTATAGATCCCTTTGATGGTGGGAAGGTCAGTACCCATGATGAACCGGGCGATGAAGATGAGGAAGGAGCTGAGCCGCCCAGGCAAAGCCACGGGTCCCGATGATGTCAGCCCTAGGTGTGACAGCCAGTTGTGTGGAGTACTCCAGCATATCTTCAATCTGAGCCTGAGCCTGGAGACGTTCCTGTGATGTGGAAGACATCCTGCCTGGTTCCTGTACCAATGAGGACACGACCCAGCACCTCCAATTACTACAGACTGGTGGCGCTGACTTCACACATCATGAAGTCCCTGGAGAGGCTGGTGCTCACTCACCTGCGACTACTGGTTAAACCCCACCTGGACTCCATTGTTCCTATTCTCACCTGGATAGGCCGGGAAGCATTGTGAGAGTCATGTTTTTTTTTACTTCTCCAGTGCTTTTAACACCATCCGGTCTGCACTGCTAGGGAGCAAACTGGTAAAGATACATGTGGATGCTCCATTGGTGTCCTGGTCCACAACATGTCAGGCTACAGAACTGTGTCTCGGACATGGTGGTGAGCAACACAGGGGCTCCACAGGGGAAGGTCCTCTCTCCCTCCATCTACACCTCGGACATCAGATATACCTCGGACTCCTCCCAACTGCAGCCGTTTTCAGATGACTCTGCAATTGTGGGCTGCATCAGTGAGGGGAGGGAAGCTGAATACAGAGGTGTAGTCAGCAGCTTTGTTGAGTGCTGTGGGCTGAATCATCTGCAGCTCAACACCAACAAGACTAAAGAGTTAATGGTGGATTTTAGGAGGAGAGGAACACCCCGGTCCCGTCTCCATCAATGGTGTGGATGTACAGTTTACCAGAGAGTACCTTGGAGTGTACCTGGACAGTAAGGTGTGTAAGAAAGAACTGCAGATGCAGTTTAAATCAAAGGTAGACACAAAATGCTGGAGTGGGTGAGGCAGCATCTCTGGAAAGAAGGAATGGGCGACGTTTTGGCTCAAGACCCTTCTTCAGTCTGAAGAACTGCCCATTCCTTCTGGACAGTAAACTGGACTGGTCCAGGAACACTGAGGCCCTGCACAAGAAGGGACAGAGCCGGCTGTACATTTTGAGAAGGCCCCACTCCTTCAACCTCTGCAGTAAGATGTGGGAGGTGGAAGATTGCAACCTTCACATGGTCCGCCCTGTTTCGACTAATGCAATCAACTCGACGTGCACAAACGGAAGATCAAATAGAACAAGTTGTCCAACAACTTTAGGCTGTGCACGCCACACGAAAGAAGAAGAAGAAGTAAGATGTTCTACCAATCGGTGGTAGCCAGTGCCATCTTCTTTGCTGTCATATGCTGGGGCAGCAGGGCTAAGGCAGCGGACGCCAATATGATTAACAAGCTCATCAGGAAGGCTGGCTCATGGGATTCATGGGAGGTGGTTTTGGAGGGGAGGATTCTCCTCAAACTGCCGAGTATCCTGGACAATACAGCTCACCCCGTCCATGACACACTGGTCAACCTGAGGAGCACCTTCAGCAACAGACTGGTTCTACCAAGATGCAGGATCGTATCGTATCTCCATCCGCAGTGCGACCATCCGCACTGCGGCCTAACATTGCGGAACTCGCAATCCGTCGGGGATCGACCTCGGAGCTCCAACCGCACGAGCCTGCATACTTTAACATCGTGGAGCTCATGGTCCCTGGTTAGAGACCGACTTCGGGAGCTCCAAGCCGCAGGAACTTCGACCGCCCCGACGCGGGAGCTTCGATCTCCCCGACTCAGAGGCTTCAATCGCCGGCTGCGGGAGCTTCGATCCCCCTGACTGCGGATGATTCGACTGCGCCGACCGCGGGAGCATAAAGAGGAAGAAGATTAGACTTTATTACCTTCCATCACAGTGAGGAATGTGGGGAATCCGCTGTGGTGGATGTTTATGTTGACTTTTATGTAGTTGTGTGTCTTGTTGCTTTTTTTAGAATGGCTGTATGGTAATTCGAGTTTCACTGTACCTTAATTGATACATGTGACAATAAACTGACCTTTGAACCTTTGAATTATTCCTGGCTACACAGTCATTTATATAGAGAGTAGAGCTGGGAACTGAGCACAGCTCCTGTGCTGATGGTTATCAAGGAGGAAGTGTTGTTGCCATTTCTCCAGATCAATGGATGGCGGTAATTGAGATTCCAGTTGCATAGGGATGCACAGAGACACATTTGCATCAGATACATAACAAGTTTGGAGGGGTTGATGGTGTTGATCGCCATGTAGATGATGAACAACAGCCTGATGTATGAGCTCATATTTTGGACCACTGTAGAGTGGAGAGCCGGCAGGATCACATCCTTGGAGATCCATTGGGACAGTAGGCAAATTGTAATAAGTCCAGGTTCTTGCTAAAGTTGAAGATGATATGCGCTATAACCAACCTCTCAAAGCACTTCATCACCATGGACATTAGTACCACAGGTTAGTAGTCATTGAGGCATGCCACCTTACTCACCTTGGATTCGGGTCTTATTGATGCCCTTTTAAAACAGGTGGGAACATCAGACATCAGACATGAGAAGTTGAGGATAGCCAGATTTTTCAAATTATTTTTATGACAATTATAGATTGGAAATGAGGAGCTGAGGTTACAGTGATCTTGCTAGGTGGTGCAGTAAGCATGCGAGTCCAAAAGGCTTGCTCCCACTTCATATCTTGATGATTCACAAATTAGTTATAAATGCAGAAACTAGTTAATTCAGTTAAAACAGCAGCAATTTTGCACAAAAATAAATAAATAAAAAGAAAATGTTGTCAGTTACATCAGGAAATCTACCTCCTCTCCGCGTTGTGCCATGTTCCAGGCATGCTTGTTTGTCTGGCGAGAAACTTCCCCTTTGTCCTATAATGTTCTTTCTTATAAACATCAGTGCACACCATCTCATTGGACTGAAGGCCCTGTCTCACGGTGCGAGTTGACACACGAGTGACCCAGAGTGACAGACTCGTGGTTGTGTATGATATTCCAAGTTGATGTGCAAGTGTTTGAGGCGAGTTCCCACGGGTATGGTAATCTGCGATGTTCCGAGATCGTCTCCAGAGTTACCACGTTCCCCTCCCGTTTGCTCTTGAGTTACCAAGTTCCTCTCCCGCTCAGGGCGTGTGTTGTTGCCGCAGTCCGGGGTTCGCATTTAAAGCACTCGGTTATCTTCAGCAGTTCAGGCAAGGACAGGTTGGGGGGGGGGGGGGGGGGGGAGGGATGGGAGAAGGCAAAGACTATGGGTGGGGAGGAGTGAGAGGGGGGCTAGGAACGGCATCTGCGAAACGGGTAGTCAACCTTTAGGGTCCCTGCCCGAAACATCCCTGTACATTTTATGATTTCCCTCCAAAGATGCAGTCTCCCGTGGTTTGTTTGCACAACTCTCTTCCCTCTCTCTCCCAACATTGCGGGGGGGGGGGGGGGGGGGGGCGACAAGATAGTTTAAACGGACCTTACCCCCACTTCATGCTTCTGTTGCGCATAATTCAGCAGTAAAACCTCTCTTCCCCTTACCCAGCGATGCCCGATTCCTCGCACCCCCACAAGTTCACATCGACGAGGGAAGAATGAGCTGGGAGTCTGAAGAAGGGTCCCGACCCGAAACATCACCCATTCCTTCTCTCCAGATGTGATGCCTGTCCCGCTGAGTTACTCCAGCATGTTTGTGTCTATCATCGGTGTAAACCAGCATCTGCAGTTCCTTCCTACACACGGACAGTGAAGTGCCTCGGCCAAATTAGGAACATTAGGATTCTCTGATGTGAAGGTAGTCTGGTTTGGGTTTCTTACACTTGATCATATCCGAAACTAAAGTATAAATAGACACAAAATGCTTGAGTAACTCGGCGGGACAGGCCGCATATCTGGAGAGAAGGAATGGGTGGCGTTTTGGGTAAGTCTGAAGAAGGGTCTCGACTCCATTCCTTCTCTCCAGAGTTGCTGCCTGGTCCGCTGAGTTACTCCAGCATTTTGTGTCTATTAAAGAGTTCCCACGGTAGACGCACGAATCACTAAACTTAACGCACGGGCCACTACGATATAACTCTCAGTTTAAATGTTTCAATTTTAAACTTGACCACGAAATTTGACTCGAATGTTTGACTTTTTTCACGAGTTCACAAGTTTCACAGGTACCTGCCGTTAGCGTCACGAGTGGACAAGTTGATCGCGCGAGTTCCGACGTTCCCACTACGTTGGCTGTACGTGATCACCACGAGTGAAAACTCGGGGTCACTCGTGGGCCAACTCGCACCGTGAGACAGGGATTTTACTTCCCTTTGCTACATCTCCTGACTGAGTTGATAACACGTGGAGTGAGGAGGTTCCCCATCTGCCATCCATCTCTCCCTCCCTCCCCTCCCCACAACCACAAGTCATGTGCCTGACAATTCATCAGACTCAAGTGTGCCTCTCCCCAGAGTGACTGCAGCAGAGGTCAGATTGGCCTTCCTGTGGGTAAATCAACAAAAACACGGAGTTCCTGGCCGTATCCTTAATAACTGCATGGACCAGCTCGCGGGAGTATTCACATACATCTTTAATCTTTCCCTACTCCATTCTGAAGTACCCTCCTGCTTCAAAAAGACCATCATCATCCCTGTGCCGAAGAAAAGCAAGACCTCATGTCTAAACAACTACCGTCCAATGGCCCTAACATCCACCATCATTAAATGTTTTGAGAGGCTACTTATGGAACATTAAATCCAGTCTACCCACGCCTTTGACCCACTGCAGTTCGCCTACTGCCACAACAGGTCCACAGACGATGGCATCGCCCTAGCCCTACACTCATCCCTAGAACACCAAGATAAGAGAGAGAACTACGTCAGACTCCTATTCATAGACTACAGCTCTGCCTCTGACACCATTATACCACACAAGCTCATCACCAAACTCGCAGGACTTGGTGCCAGCACTCATCTCTGCAACTGGATCCTCAACTTTCTGACCAGCCAGTGAGGATAGGGGACAAATCATCCTCTACGATAATCCTTAACACCATTGTGGACTGGATATCAAATAATGATGAGACGGAGTGCAGGGAGGAGATCGAGAACCTCATGTCCTGGTGTCGAGACAATGACCTTTCAATGTCAGCAAGACAAAGGAGACTTCAGGAAGTGAAGCAGTACACATACCCCATTTTGCATTGACTGTGCCGAAGAAGAGATGGTTGAAAACATCAACTTCCTCGTAGTCAATATCACCAATAACTTCTCCTGGACCACCCATATTGAAGCAACGAAGGCTTAGGAAGTTCGGCATGTCCCCTACAACTCTCACCAACTTCTACAGATGCACCATAGAAAGCATTTTATCAGCATTTTATCACAGCTTGGTTTGGGAACAGCTCCAGCCAGGATCACAAGAAATTGCAGTGAATTGTGGACGCAGCCTCGACCATCACACAAACCAACCTCCCTTTCATTGACTCCATTTATACCTCAAGCTGCCTCGGCAAGGCCAACAGCATAATCAAGGAAGAGTCGCAACCTGGCCACTCCCTCTTCTCCCCTCTCCCATCAGGCAAAAGGTGTTGAAGTGTGAAAATGCACACCTCCAGATTCAGGGACAGTTTCTTCCCAGCTGGTATCAGGCAACTATATCAGCCTACCACAACAAGAGAGCAGCCCTGAACTACTATCTACCTCATTGGTGACCCTCGGACTATCCTTGATCGGACTTTGCTGGCTTTATCTTGCACTAAACGTTATTCCCTTATAATACACTGTAAATAGCTCAATTGTAATCACGTATTGTCTTTCCACTGACAGGATAGCATGCAACAAAAGCTTTTCACTGTACCTCAGTACACATGACAATAAACTAAACTGAACTGAACTGGAACATAGAATCAGTAAGCCTTTCTCTTAGACTGACTGCAGTCAAAGATGCTTGAGGTAAATTGAGCATTAATCATATCTGGGATTAATTAATGATCTGTCCAACATCTACCATCTTTCTTCACAGAAATAATTTGTTGTATGCTCAGCTTAATCCATATTGACCACAATTTTGTGAATTCTAACCTTCAAATTCAATGGCAGCAAATCTTGTTTACTGAAGTTCTTTTAAATACATATCCACAATGCATCAAACTAATCAATCTAAAACCACAGCAATGTTCTTTTTAGAGATTTGAGCCTCTCACAGAAGCTATATGCTTCACTAGCTGAGCGATTTATTGGCTTCTCATCAATAATGCAGCTTCTCAGCGGAACACTAGAGCAGCAAAAAACAAGGCATCCAAAAAAATAATCTTTGGTGTAAAGTAGCTTTGAATGAATCAATTAATTGCTGGCGTGCATTTCTCGAGCCATATTCACACGCCCACTCTGACGACTTTACATGCCATAATTTTTAATTATTTCATTACTATTAGGAAAACACAATACAGGAAGAAATATTGATCAAGATAACTTTATTAGATCCAAAGTGTGTATGTTTTAACCACAAGTGCATAACTCTATTGGCTAAAAATATCAACAGTTTTATTGGTTACAATATCATTAATGTTATGAAACAATCCACCAATCTTACCAAAATGCCAAGCTTACAAGGAAGCTGTTTTGGAGAACAGAAGCCCTGCATCGACAGCCAACACATCTCCCCCTCACACACACATCGTCTGTCTCCACGGTGGTCCATTAATATATTAAAATCCATGCTTCTTCTCCAGGTCTGGCAGAAATGTTTCAGAAACCTTACTGAATACAGCCCCCAACAATTGCTTTAAGACGCACGCATTATGAGAGTCTGATAACTTTGACTGGGTATGTTCCATAAACAGGCTACTGCATCAAAAGTGAAAATCTGTATTTTGCTTTAATGTTCATCAATGAAGTCCAATTAAAAAATAACATTTATTGCCTATTTCAAAACTTCCTCCAAAATTACATCAGCTATAATGACAGAAGATTTTCATTTTACAATTTACTGTCTTGCTGCGTCTCTGATCTTTTCAAAAAACAAAGTGGGATAAAAAAAAAATGGCAATCATTTGATGGCACTTTGTTGTCACATGTACCTTGTGTGGCATCAAGGATGATGCCAGGTTTGACAATGACCACACCGACACTTGCAGCTGGGTGAACTCATGTGCTATATGTTATTTACACTGGTAAGAAAGTCCAGGACCAAATAGGAGAGCTGTCCCTCACCATCAGGGTGCATGTGGTATGTTGGCGATCTTGGGGTGTCCCGGCAGCTCAGTCCTGGTCTTCGAAGGAGCAGGCGTGGTGGTCTCAGGCTTCTCCCTGCAGTTCACCCTTGCATCGAGAGGAGGCGATGGCGATCTCAGGTTTATCCTGGGCTTGAAGTGATGCCACTGGTGGTCTCTGGGTAATCCTAGCCACTCAGTCTTTGTCTCTGTTTGTGGACGAAGTCCCTCGTTGTCTTTGGGCAGGAAGAAGCACCAGTATCTCAGGCTTGCCCCAGCCACTCAGTCCCAGCCTCAGTCTCTCCCCCCCCCCCCCCCCATTATCCCTCTTTTTTTTTTTTTTTTTTTTTTTTTTTTTTTCATTTCAAAAACTTTATTCAACACAAATCATAAAATACAACACATCAAAACACAATCAAAAATCACACTATAATGAACAGATCATTGTAGTACAGCAGTACATTCATTTATAATCGCCTCAACCCCACGCGGCGACCAGCGCTGACGGAAGGCCTCCAGAGTCCCCGTGAACACCGCGTGTTCCCTCTCCAGGGACACACGTGCACGGACGTAGGCCCGAAAGAGGGGCAGGCAGCCGACTCTCGCCAGACCGTCGACCGCCCGCTGCCTGGACCCACGAATGGCCATCTTGGCCAGGCCAAGGAGCAAACCGACAGGTAAGTCCCCCCCCCACACTCGGCTCTCCCCACTCCCCGCCTTGTGTCCAAACACCAGGATTGTGGGGCTAAAATGCAGCCAGAACTTGAGGAACAGCCCCTTCAGATATTGGTACAGGGGCAGTAACCTCACACACTCCATATACACATGGAATACGGTCTCCTCCTCTCCGCAGAAAATACATGCGGCAGACGAGCCCGTGAACCGACTCAAAAGTTTATTACAAACCACCGCTCCATGCAGCACTCTCCACCCCAGGTCCCCAATATAAAGGGGTACAACTCCCTTATAGAAGGACCCCCACTGGGGCCCCCCGCCGCCTTCGGATGGTAACACCGTCCTCCATGGTGAGTCAGGACGGGAGACGAAGGCACGGTGGTTCAGAATGTGCAGGAGCATCCTGTACAGTGCGCGTCTCCTTGCATCACAAAATGGCATGCTGGTCATCTCAGAAAGGCAGCTCAGATTATGCGGAGCCGGAGGCCGAGAAATATCCCGAAGCCTAGGCCCGATGAGCAGATCTGACGGAGCAGGGGTAAGCTCTATCTGAACCACTCTAGGCTCGCGCCTCTCCTCGACAACCACCATGACAGGATGAGGACCAGCCACACCCGCAGCCACAACATCCCCCTCTCCTCGTGGAACAACACTCTGGCTGAACACCACCAAATTCCTCACTCTTAACACATCCCTATAGAAAACAGGCAAGCCCCTTAGAGCGGGTCGACTGACACCCGCCACCGGGAGCCGCGAGACCCCCCTTAGGCAACGACCCTGACGAAAAAAATACGTGGCCAGAGCGTGCCATCTGGGAGGGTTCTCTACATACATGTATCTCCGCAGAGTCCTGAGACGGAGAGCCGCCACCTGGGTGCGCACGCACACCAAGGACTGGCCGCCCTCCTCTAACGGAAGACTCAGGACCGCCGCGGAAATCCAATGCTTCCTATTTCCCCAAAAGAAATCCACCAGCTTCTTCTGTATAGCAGTTACAAATATAGAGGGCGGGACAAGAGTAGCCAGCCGGTACCATAACATAGAGGCCACCAGCTGGTTTATGACCAGCACCCTCCCCCGAAAGGAGAGAACTCCAAGCAGGCCTGACCAGCGCCCCAGCCGAGCAACCACCTTCGTCTCCAACTCTTGCCAGTTTGCCGGCCAAACATCCTCAGTGGGACTCAGGTACACCCCCAGATAGAGGAGGTGCGTGGTACTCCACGCATACAATGCCATCTCCTCCGGCAGGGAGTCTACCCGCCACTGACCCACCAAAAGTCCAGAGCACTTACTCCAGTTAATCCTAGCAGAAGATGCAGCCGAGAATATCTCCTGGCAGTCACGCATCCTCCGCAGGTCACCAGGATCAGTGAACATAAGAAGTACGTCATCGGCATACGCCGATAGAATCACCTCAACCCGCGGGCCAGGTAGGGCCAGGCCTGTCAACCTCCTCCGAAGAAGACACAGGAACGGCTCCACACAGACCGAATACAACTGGCCCGACATAGGGCACCCCTGGCGGACCCCCCTCCCAAAATGAAAAGGAGATAGCACCGCGCCATTAACCTTTACAAGACACTCCGCCGCAGCGTACAAAAGCCGGACCCGGGCCACGAAGTGTGGTCCAAACCCAAACGCTTGCAACGTCCCAAATAGGTATTCATGCTCTACCCTATCAAAAGCCTTCTCCTGATCAAGAGACAGAAAAGCAGCTGACTCACCAGTACCCTGGACTAAATGAATCAGGTCCCTAACCAGGTGGATGTTATCCTGGATGGACCGGCCAGGGACTGTATAAGATTGATCAGGATGAATCACTTGATGCAGCACGGAGCCCAGGCGATTTGCCATTGCCCGTGCAAAAATTTTATATTCTGTGCAAAGGAGAGAGACTGGACGCCAGTTCTTCAACAAACGGAGTTCGCCCTTCTTAGGCAGCAAGACAACAACCGTCCTACGCCACGAGAGAGGCATCACTCCAGTCGCCAGGCTCTCCCCCAAAACCAACATATAGTCACCCCCTAGGACGTCCCAGAATGCTCTAACACACTCCACCGTCAACCCATCCAGCCCGGGGGACTTACCCCTCCTGAGCTGATGCAAGGCACAAGTCAACTCCTCCAAAGATAAGGGGCCATCAAGAAGATCAGCCTCCCCCCTATCTACGGCCGGTAGACCCTCCCACAGATCTTGCTGAGCCTCCACACTGAATCCTTCCGCAGAGAACAGGGTCCCATAAAAGGACCTAACCAAGGCATTAATCCTCTCTGGATCAGTGACAGAGGAGCCGTCATCTGCAAGCAACTCCACGAGCTGTTTTCGAGCTCCCCGCCCCTTCTCCGAAGAGAAAAAGAAAGGCGACGCTCGGTCCAGCTCGTGCAGCATCTGGACCCGAGACCTCACATAAGCGCCTCGAGATCGCTCAAGCAGCAGACTCCTCAAAACCTCCTTCTTCCTCTGAAACTCTCCCCATTCGCTGGAGTCTTCACCAAACTGACCCAGGCGAGACTCAGCGTCCTGTATCTCCCTCTCCAGCTTCTCGACCGCTGAGTCCCGCCTCCCAGTCGACCCCCATGTATATTCCTTACAAAAGAGACGGATGTGAGCTTTACCCACATCCCACCACTGCCTAAGGGAAGAGAAGCACCTCTGCCTCTCTCTCCACTTCACCCAAAACCGAGTGAATGACTCCCGGAAACACCGATCCTCCAGCAGCCTGTTGTTAAAGTGCCAGTACGCGGACCCAGCCCGAGCGCACGCTGGATTGAAATCCACACGCACCAGACAATGGTCCGAGCACGGCACCAGCCGCATTGAGGCCGCTGAGACACGGGAAACAAACGCTCGGGAAATATAAAACCGATCAATGCGGGAACCACCGCCCTCAGACCTCCGCGAAAAAGCAGTGGAATCAGGGTGAAGGTCCCTCCAAACATCAACCAACTCAAAGGAGTCAATCAAGCCTCTCAGCTTCTTCGCTACAGCAGGCGCACACTGAGTACCAGAACGGTCCCGCACCTCAAGTGTGCAATTAAAGTCCCCACCAAGGAAGACACACTCTCCCCTATCAATAGTGCCCAACAGAGCATTCACCTCCCGAAGCAGGCCGGCCTGCATCGTGCCGGAGCTAGGGGCATACACGTTAATGAAATGCAACGGCATGCCATCCAGGCTCACGGCCAGATGGAGCAAACGTCCTGGCACCACTTCCTGCACTTTTAAAATGCTTGGCAGAAAATATGGGGCCAACAGAAAAGCCACCCCACTCGAATTTGAGCTGAGATGGCTCATATAAACCCTCCCTTCCCACTCCAGTTGCCAGGTAGGTTCATCACTAGCAACGGTATGTGTCTCTTGCAGATAACAAACTGCAAATCTCCCCTCCCTTAGGGCTGATAAGAGCTGAAATCTTCGAAAACTCGCTCTACTCCCATTTAAATTTAATGTAGCTACTGTGAATGTGTAGACACATTAGATTGTGACCCTCACACTCCCTGTAGTCACAGGA
Organism: Raja brachyura; assembly: GCA_963514005.1. The sequence continues at coordinate 7,596,529 of OY740800.1, read as the reverse complement.
GGTCCTTTTCTGAGGACCTTCAACAAACCCCAAAACTGCCCCAAATCCGAGTCAGAAAGACCACTATCCTTGTTACTAAGGATAGCCTCGAGACTCTCCCGCACATCTAGCCAATCCTCCCATCTCCTTGTAATGGCCCACCATAATGTTTTGGGAGCACGACTTATTTTTAAGAACTCTCGCACCTCAACAATAAGCTTCGCCTCAGACACGGCCTTGGAGTCTGGGCTCTCAGCCAACCCGCTCGCACCTGAATCAACAACCTCAGAAAGACCAGAACTGTCTGACACAACACTCTCTGAGCCCCCCCCACTGGCCGCACCGCTATCCTCCTCCACAGCCATGACACGACCACCCGGATCAATGCTGGGGGTGGGTCCCAACACCCCTACCTGAGACTCGCAGCCCTCTGAATGGCTGGGCTCCTGCCCGCTACCATCACCCTCCTCCTCCGGGCCTGGGGAAGCAACAACAAGAGGCATCCCCGGGGCCTGTGGAACACTGGCACCCTCGGAGTCTGAAAGAGGATCACGTCCCATAACAGCCCTGACCTCCACATCATCCAGAGTGCCCTCTCCACAGGCATCACCCAGAGAATCACCACCTGCCATTAACCTCACCCCAGACAACTCATCCGGTGAGGCATCCCGCCCCCCAGCACCTCCACTGGCACTGATATGGAGCACAGACTTGAACGACAACACCCCCGAAACTCCCCCCTCATCCTGACTCTGCACATCCCCCGTCACAGAGGGCACACTACCAGAGGAGCCAACCACGTCACCTACCGTGCTAGCACCCTCAGTAGGCCTCTGAAACGAGGGGACCTCATCCGACCCAGAGGGTACACACCCAAGGGAGCTAACCACAGCATCCGCCGAGATAACTCCCTCAGAGGGCCCCTGAGATGAAGGGACAGACTCCCGCCCAGTGGACACAACTCCACCGGAATCAACTTCAGCACCCAGTCCGGTGACACCCGCTGTAGATCCATGAAGAGAAGGCCCAACCACCGACCCAGAAGACACCGGGTCAAGACCACTTTCAGCCACCTCAGTGGTGGAAAGCCCGGAGAAAGACATCCCCTTCGCTCTGGACCCACGCCCTTCCTCCTCTTCACCAGGCAAATGCCTCCTTTTAGTCCCACTCGCATGCGGAGGTGCGGTAACCTCCATAAGGGAAGGGTCATCCGCCTCCACATTACCCCCAACCACTTTGCCACCCACACGTTTAGACTTCTTTCCCCCCTTCCGAGCCACCACAACTCCCCCCTGGGCCCCAGCAGGTGCAGTCTGCACCACACTGGAGCCAAACTCACCCGATTGCACTTTCTTTGCTCGGGCAGCCCTATCCCTCTCCTTCTTCTTATTATGCTTCCCCTGCTTCTCCCAAAACCCCCCCTCAACACTCCCCTCCTCCTGCGCCCCACCTCCATCCACCGCCACAGGCGCAAGACGTAGGGGACGTGGGGGGCTTGGGCTCTCACTGCCCAGGGTCCCCAAAGCGGAACCCCTGGACCCAGAAGGCTTAGCACTGCCGCCCCGGGTCACCAAGGCAGAACTGGCAACCTCAGCCGGGTCAGCAGTACCACCCCGCGCCGCTGAGGTTTGACCAGCCACCCCAGATGGGCCAGCAGCGCTTTCCTGGGCCACTACACTAGAACCTCTAGCAGTGCCCCCGCGAAAAAGACACTCCCTACGGAGATGTCCAAATTCGCCGCACGCATGACACCGTGCCTTTCCCCAACTCCAACGCACGGTTCTGGGTACACCCTTATGCACCACCTCAAAACTCCCCTCGGCACCATCCCCCTCACCCACCTTCATGAACACCCTCCTCTTGAAACTGAAGACCCCTTTTTCCTCCGGGTCCCCCCCGGGATGCAAGAGACGAAAACATTTAGACCGCACCTCCCCAAACTTGGACAGGTGTGGAATAAGCACTGCATCCGAAAAATAAGTGGGGCAGCTCCGCAGGAGAACCGGTCTCACCCTGGATACCCACGGATCCACCTGTACGTGGACCCCCCCCACTGAGATCCCCTCCTCCAACGCTCGGGCCACACACTCCCGGGTCTTAAGTATCATCTCCACCTTTCCCCTTTCGAGCTCAGAAGAGACAATAGCCCCCCTCCCAAGAAGTTCATTCATGGCCTTCGTAATTACCCCCCTAGACATCATAGGCCCAGTTTGAACAGAAATACCAAAACTGTCCCCATCCAAGTCAACATGAGGCTCAAGCTCAGATGGCCTCGCACCCGCCACTGATGCCGTCGCTGCGTAGGTCCGGACCTTCGGCCGCGCCCCTTCCATCGCCATCCTCACAGAGGCACAAACCAGCTCCAAGCACCTCAGCAGCACAGCTCCAAGTTAAGTCCCAGAGACAGTCACAGTCAAAGACAGGCAGCAGAAAACAGAAACCTCCAGCTGAAGCAGGAAAGTCCCCAGGTTCATCCACAGCCAAGAGCAGCTTACGGGAAACTCGATCCCAGTCGCGCTGGACGCAAAAGTACCTTCTTCACATTAAGCCAGGCAGCCGCACTGAGCAAAATGACTTTAGGGCAGAGAAGCGGAGCCAAAAACGACAAAGACACCGCACAACTTCAGCCCACGGAGATCACAGGCACTCTTGGCAATCCGCCAACGCCAACCGCACCCTCGACAATGTGGAGAAACTCAGGAATCTTCACACAGATGGAGGCTCCCCAGACCAGAGAAAAGCTTCAACAGCCCAACAATAAGTTGAACTATGAAGCCCCCCTGGGTCTGTGCCCTCTCCAACGGCAAAATCCTGGAAAGGCTGCTCCAATCCTTCTCAACTGCAGAGCTGAGAAGAAAACACGACCTCTCTCTCTCTCTCTCTCTCTCTCTCTCTCACACACACACACACACACGGTATCTTTCTCTCAGTCTCTCTCTCTCTCAAAAAAACTCTATTTTCATAGGTTCAAATCAAGGGGGGCGAAAAGCTCTGCATAGTTCTCTATTTACTTCTGAGTGCACCATTTTGTTCCATTTTGACGGAATAACAAAATATAAACCATAGTGGTGAAATGAATGTCCAATGGTGTTTTATACTTTATAAGACTGGCAAATGTGATAAGTATGGGTGGCCACTATCTCTGTAAACCGAAGTAAATGGCTTACAAAACATGTAATTTCTGGTGAAAAGATTGAGTACAACTGCAGATAATATGCTGGCTGATTGTAAGATGGTAATCTATAATGAGAAAATGTACCTCAGTTTTGAAATTTGTTCTGCTTATTTATTCCTTCTTCAGAGCTTCGTGATTGTTTCCCTTCTACGGAGACTGCCTTGAACAATGAACCAGAGATCTGTTTACACAAAACTATTATTTGTTACCTATTTTTCACTTGTCTAGCTTTGTGATTCTTCTTCACTGCAACAACTTCATATTTAGTTTCATGAATATTGCGTAATGCAATATAACCATATAACAATTACAGCACGGAAACAGGCCATCTCGGCCCTTCAAGTCCGTGCCGAACAACTTTTTTCCCTTAGTCCCACCTGCCTGCACTCACACCATAACCCTCCATACCCTTCTCATCCATATGCCTATCCAATTTACTTTTAAATGATACCAACAAACCTGCCGCCACCACTTCCACTGGAAGCTCATTCCACACCGCTACCACTCTCTGAGTAAAGAAGTTCCCCCTCATGTTACCCCTAAACCTCTGTCCCTTAATTCTAAAGTCATGTCCTCTTGTTTGAATCTTCCCTATTCTCAAAGGGAAAAGCTTGTCCACATCAACTCTGTATCCCTCTCATCATTTTAAAGACCTCTATCAAGTCCCCCCTTAACCTTCTGCGCTCCAGAGAATAAAGACCTAACTTATTCAACCTATCTCTGTAACTTAGCTGTTGAAACCCAGGCAACATTCTAGTAAATCGCCTCTGTACCCTCTCTATTTTGTTGACATCCTTCCTATAATTGTGCGACCAAAATTGTACACCATACTCCAGATTTGGTCTCACCAACGCCTTGTACAATTTTAACATTACATCCCAGCTTCTATACTCAATGCTCTGATTTATAAAGGCTAGCATACCAAAAGCTTTCTTTACCACCCTATCTATATGAGATTCCACCTTCAAGGAACTATGCACGGTTATTCCCAGATCCCTCTGTTCAACTGTATTCTTCAATTCCCTACCGTTTACAATGTACGTCCTATTTTGATTTGTCCTGCCAAGGTATAGCACCTCACATTTATCAGCATTAAACTCCATCTGCCATCTTTCGGCCCATTTTTCCAACTGGCCTAAATCATTCTGTAGACTTTGGAAATCCTCTTCATTATCCACAACACCCCCTATCTTGGTATCATCTGCATACTTACTAATCCAATTTACCACCCCTTCATCCAGATCATTGATGTACATGACAAACAACAAAGGACCCAACACAGATCCCTGAGGCACCCCACTAGTCACCTGCCTCCAACCCGACAAACAGCCATCCACCATTACCCTCTGGCTTCTCCCATTCAGCCACTGCTGAATCCATCTTGCTATTCCTGCATTTATACCCAACAGTTGAACCTTCTTAACCAACCTTCTATGAGGAACCTTGTCAAAGGCCTTACTGAAGTCCATATAGACAACATCCACTACTTTACCCTCGTCAATTTCCCTAGTAACCTCTTCAAAAAATTCAAGAAGATTAGTCAAACATGACCTTCCAGGCATAAATCCATGTTGACTGTTCCTAATTAGACCCTCTTTATCCAGATACTTATATATATTATCTCTAAGTATCTTTTCCATTAATTTGCCCACCACTGAAGTCAAACTAACCGGTCTATAATTGCTAGGTTTACTTTTAGAACCCTTTTTAAACAATGGAACAACATGCGCAGTACGCCAATCCTCGGGGACTATTCCCGTTTCTAATGACATTTGAAATATTTCTGTCATAGCCCCGGCTATTTCTACACTAACTTCCCTCAATGTCCTAGGGAATATCCTGTCAGGACCTGGAGACTTATCCACTTTTATATTTTTCAAAAGTGTCAGTACTTCTTTTACTTTGAAACTCATAGTATCCATAGCTACTCTACTAGTTTCCCTTACCTCACATAATTCAATATCCTTCTCCCTGGTGAATACCGAAGAAAAGAAATTGTTCAATATCTCCCCCATCTCTTTTGGCTCTGCAGATAGCTGTCCACTCAGTCTCTCCAATGGACCAATTTTATCCCTTGTTATCCTTTTGCTATTAACATAGCTGTAGAAACCCTTTGGATTTACTTTCACCTTACTTGCCAAAGCAACCTCATATCTTCGTTTAGCTTTTCTAATTTCTTTCTTAAGATTCTTTTTACATTCCTTATACTCCTCAAGCACCTCATTTACTTCATGTTGCCTATAATTATTGTAGATCTCCCTCTTTTTCCGAACAAGATGTCCAATTTCCCTTGAAAACCAGGGCTCTTTCCAATTTTTACTGGTTCCTTTCAACCGAACAGGAACATAAAGATTCTGTACTCTTAAAATTTCCCCTTTAAATGTCCTCCATTTCTCCTCTACATCTTTCCCATAAAACAAAATGTCCCAGTTCACTCCTTTTAAATCATCTCGCATCTCGTTAAAGTTAGCCTTTCTCCAATCAAAAATCTAAACCCTAGGCCCAGTTCTGTCCTTCTCCATAATTATATTGAAACTAATGGTATTGTGATCACTGGACCCGAAGTGCTCCCCTACGCATACCTCCGCCACCTGTCCCGTCTCATTTCCTAACAGGAGGTCCAGCACTGCCCCTCCTCTAGTTGGCACCTCTATGTATTGCTGCAAAAAACTATGCTGCACACATTTTACAAATTCCAAACCATCCAGCCCATTTACAGAATGTGTTTCCCAGTCTATGTGTGGAAAGTTGAAATCTCCCACAATCACTGCCTTGTGCTTACTACTAATATCTGCTATCTCTTTACATATTTGCTCTTCCAATTCTCGTTCCCCATTTGGCGGTCTCCCTAGATGAGCCCTCCAATCTATCCTGCCAAAGCACTGCTGTAATATCTTCCCTGACTAGCAATGCAACACCTCCACCTCTTGCCCCTCCAATTCTATCATACCTGAAGCAACGAAATCCTGGAATATTTAGTTCCCAATCACAGCCCTCCTGCAACCATGTTTCACTGATCGCCACAACATCATACTTCCAGGTGTCTATCCAGACTCTAAGCTCATCCACCTTTCTTACAATGCTCCTAGCATTAAAATATGCACATTTAAGAAACCCCCCATCTCTTATTCTCTGTTTATTTCCTTTTTTTCTTTCTCCTCTTGTGTCCGAGTGCTTCACTTAATATGTAAAACCAATCACAATTTTCCATTGAGTACTTTAGTTTAGCTTAGTTTAGAGATACAGCACAGAAACAGACCCTTCTGCACACCAAGTCCGCACTGACCACGTTACCCGCACATTAACACTACCCTACACACTGGGGACAATTTTACATTCATACCAAGTCAATTCACCTACAAATCTGTACATCTTTGGACTGTGGGAGAAATCCGAAGATCTTGGAGAAAACCCACGCAGGTCACGGGGAGAACGTACAAACTTCATACAGAGAGCACCCGTAGACAGGATCAAACCCGGGTCTCTGCCGCTGTAAGGCATTAGCTCTACCGCTGTACTGCTGTGCTGCCCTTTTGTTCATTTGTTTTGTCCATAAATTATTTCGTGTATAGAAACCTGAATGACATACGCAAGAGGATCTAAGTGACATTATTACATTTTGCATCCTGGAAGGGCATTGCGGACATATAAATAAAAAATTGTAGCGAGCGCAATTTGACTGCTCCTGAATCATTCCTTGCATGAAAACAATCGTCAAGAAACCTAAGAGCAGAATATAGAACAATCCCTCTAGTTGTGATTTGGCACTGCGTAAGAAAAAGATTAAAAATAAAGAAAATATGTAATATTAATGCATTCAAATCCAATTAATTCTTCTGAAATCCTCTTTAATTGAGTAACTCACTTAAAATAATTCTGCTGCTCCCCCTTTATGCATTAATTGATAAAAAAAAATATTTCAGTGTAATGTTTGGCACCTAACTGTCATCCAGAGGAACATAAAAATGTGGAACAATAGATAACAGACAACAATTTTTTTCTCAATTAGTCTGAAGAAGGATCCTGACCCAAAACGCTGCTTGTCCATTCACTCCACAGATGCAGTCTGACCTGCTGAGTTCCTCCAGTGCTTTGTGTTTTGTAAACGAGTGTTCAGATAAACTGACTGAATTACAAAAAAAAAAATCCCAGTCAACATTCCCAGTTCTTTGTTATATTTGCAACATTGGTTTTAGAACTGTTTTCTTTGAACATTTTTCAGCTGTTACAGTGAAAGGAAATTTAGAGGGCAAGCCTATTAGACTGCTCTAGAATATTCAAAGTTACAAAGAACATCGCCAGGACACAATGTCCTTGGCAATCGGAAATTTCACTCAAATTTAATGCAATTAAACAGCATAATATATGACAATCAGTGAACAATGTACTCTTTCCGCTAAACCTTTAAATCATGAAACATAACCAGCACCAAACTAACCTCTGTAATGCGATTCAGCACCATTATTTGTAAAATAATTAGATACCCCTTAGAATCATGGGCTTTAATATAGTGCGGTGAAACAATTTAAAAAGATCAAGTGATCTGATACAACTTGAGCTAAAAATACACAGTATTGGCGGAATTAAGCAGGCCAGGCAGCATCTCTGGAGAACATGGATTGGCAACATTCGGGTCGACACCATTGTTTGAAGAAGGACCCCGACCTTAAACGTCGTCTATTCGTGTTCTCCAGGGATGTTGCCTGACGTGCTGAGTTGCCCCAGCTCTTTGTGTTTTTTCCAGTATCTGCAGTTCCTTGCATCTATCTGATACAATTTGATTAGTCAGGTGAGTGGTAGCCTCTTTTTCAAGATTTCCTGCAACCATCTGCATTTTATAAACACTACTTACACAATATATGAATGTACAAAATAATAGTAGTGGTAGATCACGCACGCTTGCTCTGCCATTCAATAAGATAATGGTAAAAAAAACATTAACTCCACATTCCCACCTGCTCCGATTACCTTTTGCCTCCTTGATATTGAAGAAACATCCGCTTCACATCCAACCTGTGAAGACCCTGCAGAATCTTCTATGCTTTAGTTACGTCATCTTCTAAACTCCAGCAGATGCAAGCCTGGCCTACATCATCTTTCCTCACAAGACAACAAGGGAAAATATAACTGCAAATCACAGGCCATAATATTTGGATGGATGACCAAAAGTATAGTCTTCATACGCTTTTTAAAAGCATGATTTTAAGAGTGCCTTAACATTAAAGTTATAGAGGAAGTGATTTTCAAGGTAGGAATTGGCTATCGCAGGGACAGGTGTTACCAAAATGTTTATCTTTGCGAGAACAGATAGTTAAATTTCATGAAGAACAGAATCAGCAATGTGAATTATTGAAAGAAGATTTCTATAGAAATACTGCATTTCTGTGTGATATCATGTCAAAGCAAAATGACTTGAATGTTTCTTTGCAAGGTAAAACTAAGTCTAGATATGATATGTGACAAAAAAATCCAAGCATTTCGAAAAAAGCTATCTTTTTTTAAAACTCTTCTTCTTCAAAATGAAATTTCGGATGAACATTTTCCCCAGTTAGCGAAGGTCATTGATGAGCAGGAGGATTCATGCGAATCGTTTGAAGAATACGCAGCTGTTATAGACATTAATTAAAGAATACAATGAAAGGTTCACTGACTTTGAGAATCATGACATCACACTGAAATTAGCATTTCAACCTCACCTAGTTGATGTCTCCAAGGCTCCTAAAGAACGACAGATGGAATTGATTGAGCTCTCACGCTATGAAAGATCCGATTGAAATATGGAAAAATGCAATAGAATACCTACGTCTTCAGCAACATGCACGAAAAATGCGTTCATGCTTTTCAGCCACTTATTGCTGCGAATCTACATTTTCTTACCTACCCAAATCAAGACGCCCTTAAGGTCATAAATGACGGATACCCATCTAGAAGATCAGTTGAAACTGCATACCTCCATGTTGCAACCAAATATTCAAAGCTTTCCCACAAAAAGCAGTCACAACAAAGTCATTAAAAGGTTAGTTAACTTTAGAATTAACAAAAACTGTTTTCATTTTCTTGCCGTTGATACATAGTAGTTAGATTTTTACAAAATAATGTACATTTTGAAGTGTATCTAATTGAAGCTTCTTGGATGCGGCCTTATTAGATTACAGCTAACTTAATGCGGCATTCCAACATGAAAAGGTTCCCCACCCCTGCTCTAGATAGTCAATGTCAATGATAGCCCTTCAGCACTAGAAAGGGGTGGATGAAGATGATCTTATTGATGACTTTCCCTGTGAGACCGCAGGGACATCCCCCTCCCTCACTTCCCTCGTCCCACCACTGCCATTTTAGTTCCCACAGTCAAATATGTCTCTGCTCTTGAAAACGGCCATCATTATAGCATCTCTGAGTGTCTTTCAGGATGAGAAGCGTTCAGGGTGGCACTGAGAATCTTAATTCCCTGTGTTGGGGCAAATTACAGGGTTAGAGTCAAGGGAGTCATGAGTGTTCCTTGTATGCACTAGAATGGAACAGTGAAGTTCTTACTGGATTGATTGAAGTAGTTGGTTGAACCTCATGAACACTGCCTCATAAACCCAACCACCCTGTGGGGCCACTCCTGCCTCATGTGTGGAAGATTCTACATTTCCCAAATTGGCATCAGTCACCTCACAACTGGAGGGGAAACATTTCATCCACAATCCTGAGGTATTATCCAAGAAGCAAAAGATTCTACTTCGAATACTATAAATATCACGATGTAGTGTTCTTAGTTATTATTTAGATAACCATACGGAATTGGCCTTAGAGTGTAGTATGACTTCAAGTACGAGAGTTCTTCCTCTGATGCCCATTCATTTTTATATTCGACTAAACATTATCATGGTCAAGAGCAGTCATTCACAGCTCATTTCCAAACTTCAATTCTTTAATCCTTGTTTGTACTAAGCTGTGAATGAGGTCTGGAGCTGAGTGGTTCTGACGGAACCCATTTTATGCCTCAGTGCGTGGAATATTGGTGACTGATACTGCTGTCTCTTTGATACTGCCTGAAAGTAGATTGATTGTACTTATTAGCCAGATTGTGTTTGCGAACAGGATGTACCTAGGTGATTTTTCCCTATCTGTCAAGAAAGTGAAACGTATCGCAATTTGCTGTACATCTTGCATTAATGAAGTTCTGTACCTCTCATCAAAATGAATAATATTCAGTCACTCTGATGCAATCAATTTCTATCATCTTTACATTGCAACCATAACACAACTAATACCGATTTTCAGAAATAAAAACAGAAAAGTGTTTGAAACACTCAGCAGATCAGGCAACATTGGTGGAGAAAGAAGTAACATTTCACGTCAAAGCTACTAAAATGTTGACTCTGTGTCTCTTTCCACAACATATTTATCTCCCGTTTCCTTTCTCCCCACTACAATGTCTCCTATCTTAGTCTGTATGGGGCCCATATTTACATTTGCCGCTTTTACTTTTTCACATATCAGCTAAAGTGTTTACATTCTATACTTCTTCTTGGATTTTTCTCATATTCTTCTTTCTCCTCCTCCTTTTGCATTTCTTGCTGCTCTTTTGCTGAGTGCTGAAGTTTTTCCAATCCTTAGATTTTCCACTCCTTTTGCTGTCATTATGAGCCTTTATTTTTAAATAAAACTATCTTTAACATTTGTTGCAAACAACATATAAATTCATCAAAATGTTATGCTTTTTATCAATTCATTAATGCTTTTTAGCCATCATTTATTTTAATATGGTTTTCAAATCTATCCAGGGAAACTAACACTTCGCACCGTTGTAGTTTGCTTTGCTTAACCTGGTTTCAGATTTAAATTTTAGTCTGAAGAAGGGTCTCGACCTGAAACGTCACCCACGTCATTCACACCCTTACACACTATTATTGATAATTCAGTTTGGGTTAGAACAGCACTTCATCTTCTAACTTGGCCCATCACAGCTTGAGGACTCATCATTGAACTTAAATATTCCAGACAATCAGCCACTCCAGTCTCATATTACACAATCTTTATCTTCCTCTTCTTCTGCTCTTTCAGATAGCCGTAACCAGGGAATTTGTGGCTTCAAGGGATAGACATTTGTTGCAAACAACATATAAATTCATCAATAGCCGTAACCAGGGAATTTGTGGCTTCAAGGGATAGACATTTGTTGCAAACAACATATAAATTCATCAAAATGTTATGCTTTTTATCAATTCATTAATGCTTTTTAGCCATCATTTATTTTAATATGGTTTTCAAATCTATCCAGGGAAACTAACACTTTGCACCGTTGTAGTTTGCTTTGCTTAACCTGGTTTCAGATTTAAATTTTAGTCTGAAGAAGGGTCTCGACCTGAAACGTCACCCACTCTTTCTCTCCAGAGATGGTGCCTGTCCCGCTGAGTTACTCCAGCAGTTTGTGTCTATTACCAAAGCTGTTGGGGGAGTGTGTCAGGTCCTAGTGGAGCAGCTACCAGCATCTGAGACAATCATCCTACTTGTTTAAATCTTTTCCACCTGTATATCTAGAACCATATTCTTTTATGTTTCTATTCCAGATTTAAATAAACCACTTTCAGTCCTGCATCTAAATTCAATATAATGACCAATCTTCCTGAAAAACTCTTAACTACCATATTAACTCTTTCTCATTGCACAGCAACATGTAAAATATCAAAAATAAGTAAACCAGCATCAGCAGTTCCTTGTTTATAAAATAGCGTGTTCTATTGTTGGTTCTTACAGCTCCAAACAAAATCAACTAATTCACACCCTTACACACTATTATTGATAATTCAGTTTGGGTTAGAACAGCACTTCATCTTCTAACTTGGCCCATCACAGCTTGAGGACTCATCATTGAACTTAAATATTCCAGACAATCAGCCACTCCAGTCTCATATTACACAATCTTTATCTTCCTCTTCTTCTGCTCTTTCAGACTACAGTTGTCTGCTTCCATTTCCATCTCCTCCAAACATATATTTTGTTGCTCACTAGCCTTTGCGAACCTTTCAATCAGCAACACCACCACGTGCGTTATTCAAGTGGACAGTTGCTTTCCCAATAGACACCGATTTCCATCACCAAGAAGGACAAGGGTGGCAGCAATATGGGAACATCACTGTCTGTGAATTCCCATTCAACTTGCACACCACCTTGATTTGGAAATATGTTGATGGTCCATTTATGTTGCTGGATCAAAATCCTGAACTCCCTAACATCACTGAGCACCTTCACCAAAGGTACAGCAGCAGGAGCCCAAGAAGATGGCTCTCCACCTTGAGGCTAATAGGGAAAGTGGAAAACCTATTGCCTTTCCAGTGATCCCCAGATCTTGGAAAATGAATACAAGAAAACACTCTCTCCTGGTCATCATTATTGTTCTCTCAGCCTCACATCCTCCCCAGCGGCATTAAACATTTTATTGTCACCATTTCTCAATTCTGAAACATTTTGTTCCCTCACTGAAGATGCTGCCTGACTAAGCAATTCAAGCACTTTGTTGTAATTAGTAACATATTAAATAATACAGTAGGTCAGAATACAAAACATTAAATTAATGGATTATTCATTATTACATTATTTTGGCATCAGTTAAATGGGGAATTGCTGGAAAATGAGAAATAAAGAATATGAATATTCGCCGAGCTAAGGAGGGGGATGGCAAAGGCAAAGGTTAGGACATAGGGCTAAAAAGAGAGCGGAGGGCATGTGAACAAGTATATGAGGTTAAGCAACATTCCTGGAGAGTTAAGGGCCTGCCCTACCAGCATCCGACTCCATGCGATGAGCGCGATCAAACTAGAAGCGGGGGCCGCGCGGAGGTCGGGTGATCCCCTGTACAGGGCCGTTCCCACCAGCATGCGCCTGCATGCGGCAAGCGCGACCAAACCGGCAGTGGGGGCCGCGCGGAGGTCGGGTGAGTGGCGCAACGCGGCGCAAAGTGAGGCGAACTTGGAGCGAAGTCTTAAGGTAAGTTCGCCAGGACAGAGAGGGGCACACAGAGAGGGGCACAGAGGCACACACACAGAGGGCCACGGAGCCACACACATAGAGGGTCACGGAGGCACCTACAGAGAGGGTCACGGAGGCACGATGTCGAGCCAGTGTGTCATGCGCCGTGGCGACTGCGAGCCGACAAGCCGTTGGCGCGCGGAATTTTCGAACATAGTCAGTGTTTCGGAGCCCCGCGCGATGTCGGGACGAACTCCGCGCAATTCCGCACGGCTCCGGCGATTGAAGTGGGACCAGCCCCGCGACGCCGGACAGCTCAAGCGACCACGTTAGGTCGCACTCATCGCATGGAGTTGCATGCTGGTGAGACAGGCCCTTTAAGCATTCATTACAGGAGTGTGAAGAGGTGGTGTTTAGTGTGAATGGTTAGTTGAGCAGAAGTAAAAAGGACTTGGCAGCAATGGGTTGGAGAGAATATGAAGTGCGAGGGACCACTACGATGCAGAAGGAATACCATGCTTATAAAATGTGTAGGAAAGAACTGCGGTTGCTGGTTTAAATCAAAGGTAGGCACACAATGCTGGAGTAACTCAGCGGGACAGGCAGCATCTCTGGAGAGAAAGAATGGGTGACGTTTCGGGTCAATACCCAAAACGTCACCCATTCCTTCTCTCCAGAGATGCTGCCTGTCCCGCTGAGTTACTCCAGCATTTTGTGTCTACCCACACTAATACAAAATTGGGTAATTCAGAAAAAGAAATCAGTAGGTAGAAGTTAGCAAAGGCAAATCAGACGGTGGGAATTAGGCAACTTTACATATCTACCACGAGAGATGTGACCAGTGACTCACGTTACATGTTCTCCCTGCCTTCACACACATCATCATCTATCCAGAGGCAAAGAGCAGAAATAAAAAAATGAAAACAAAAGAAAAACAAAAGTCAGCAAATGAAACACAAAGATTCAATCACATAGAAGAAAACATTAACATAAATCCTAGAGTGGCAAGATCAGATTATACACTGTATTTCAATAATTGTGTGGAAAAACAATGGGGGGATACTCAATGAAATTCAGAAATATATATTAAACATTGTCCGTTAAAATGTTATATTTTTAGAAACGAGAGTGCTTAATCTCTCATCTTCAATAACACTGAATAAAAGCATACTAAAATGGTGATGTTTCTTGGTTTAGTATGGTACTGTGGAAGAATCTCATCCGAACAATAATTTTTGAATACAAGTTGTTTTTTTAAACAGTGAGGCATGAAACATGACACCTTGCAGTGTCACTGCAAAATAATGATAACCCACACATTCCCAAGCACATCTCCTGGGCACTGTTAACTTTCTGCAAAAAAACACAGACTTTCTAGTTAGTCACTATTATTTGAACTATCTGCATGTGCTTACTATTTCTGCTGATGTTAAATGAATGTCCTGAAAGGGAGCTCAATTCCACGAGGCTACCACTCAACGTTCACTGACTTAAAAGCCCATGAAGTCGCTTGCATTTGGTCTCAGGACATGGTGTACCAGATTCCTGTGAGGTAAATGGCTTCATCATTCTCTACTTTAGATCACACTGTGAATCTCAGATGCAGAATGGACAAATGTCACAGGAGAAAGGGGTTTGCTGTTCTGCATCTGAGTGCAAGTTGCATCTGTTTGAAGCATTCATTTTGTTCTTTGTAGAGGCAGCTGAATCATCACTTCAAGCCAGTCCCCTTCTACCTATATCCCTCCCTCTAGCTTAACATCTCACTTCTTTCTTCTTCTTATTTGACACTCCTTTGTCTCCTTTTCACCTCTATCTTTCAGCCTTTATCCCCCCCCCATCTGCCAATCAACTCCCCTCACCTGTATCCATCTATCATTTGCCAGACTTTGCCCTGCCCATATCGCCCTTTCTCCCATCTACTACAAGAAGGGTCGCAACCTGAAATGTCACCTGTTCATATCCTCCAGATGCCTGACCTGCTGAGTTACTCCAGCACTTTGGGATTTAATTGGCTAGCTTACTTTTGTTATGCATGGGTACGAATCTGAAGGATGCAAAACATGAATAGAATACAAATTAGCACCAAAAATGGTTGGAAATACTCAACAAGTCACACAGCAATCACAGAAAGAGAAACAGGGCTGATATTTCAGGCCAAATACCCTTCGTCAGATTTGAATTTAGATGAATCCAGGCAGTTAAATGAAATGGCATCACTCAGAATGACCTGCAAGAGTGACTCAACTAAAACTTTATTGGATTAAACTACGTAGTGGTAGAGGACACTGAATGAAACAATTAATCAAAATGTGTGCATCAGTTTTCAACTATGTACATATAGGCTTTGAAACTATTTCACAGTGCTTCCCACTATTTCACAGTGCTTCCCCGTTTCAAAGCCTATATGCACATAGTTGAAAACTGATGCACACATTTTTATTTAATTGTTTCACTCAGTGTTTAATCGACACGGTCCAGCAGCCATAGGCTGATGATGGTGTAGCACACCTCTTTAATGACTGACTAGTCAGAATCAGAATCGTTTATTGTCATTAGAACATAGGTTCAAATTAAATTACGTTTCTGCAGTCATAACACAAACAAAAAAACCAAAACACACAATTCCACAGTTCCACACAAACATCCATCACAGTGAATCCCCAAACACCTCCTCACTGTGATAGAAGGCAAAAGTCTTATCTCTTCCCCATTCTCTGCCCATTCATCTCCTGCAGTCAAGCAGCCAGACTGCTGCATCGAGCTGATCGAGGCTACTGTTGTTAAATGTTAGAGCACCCCCCCGGAGGGCGATGGTACGTCCCGCGGCCATTTAAGCCGCGCCGGGCAATGTAAGGCCCCGCTCCGGGTCAATTTAAACCCCTCGATTGGGCGGGCGAAGTTTGCCGTTGCGGGAGCTCCGAAAAGCGGTCTCCCACCAGGGATCCGCGCGCTCCCGCTGTTACCGTCCACAGCGCCTGCAGCCGAAGCCTCTGAGCTCTGAAGTCAGGTCGCAGACGCGCGACACCACAGCGCTCCGCACTCTGAAGTTGACTAGCTCCGCGATGGTGAGTCCGCAGGCTCTGCGACTGGAGCCCCAGGTCGATTCCGGTTGGAGGCCGCCAGCTCTCCGATGTCAGGCCCAACGACAACGGAGACTCGACAAGGAAAAGTCGGGTCCCCGTACAAGGAAGAGATTAAAAGTTTCCCCCACCCCCCACATATACACAGCTAAAAATAATATACAAACAAAAACCAAGACATCCACTTAACAAGACAAAAAGAAAAAAAAGACAGACGGACTGCAGAGGCCGCTGCCGAGAGGCGCCGCCATCTTGCCCCTAGTGAGGTTGCCGCTGTGTGTTCATACGTTCATAAGACATAGGAGCAGAATTAGGTCATTGAGCCCATCGAGTCTACTCCATCATTCAATTATGGCTGATCTCTTTCCCTCTCAACCCAATTCTCCTGCCTTCTCCCCATAACATTTGACATCCTTACTAATCAAGAATCTGTCAATCTCTGCCTTAAAAATACACAATGAACTCCACAGATTCATCACCCTCTGACTAAAGAAATTTCTCCTCGTCTCATTTCTATAGGTACATTCTTTTATTCTGAGACTGTGCCCTCTGGTCCTAGACTCTCTCACTATTAAAAAATGTTCTCCACATCCACTCTATCCAGGCCTTTCACTATTCGATACGTTTCAATGCAGTCCCCTCATCCTTCTAAACTCTGGCATTTGCAAGAAATGGAAGTGGTGCTTTGCAGTGATGTCACTGTATCTGTAACAGTATTTTTTATGAGGTTTTTATGATTATTATTTGTTTTTATTGTGCAGTGTATTATCACGCTTTTTTTTAAAGCAGCATTAGAGAGAAAATAAAAAATGTTGTTTGAATAGCTTCTCGATGATGCAAGCAAAGCAGTTTGACAATGCCCTTAGACCACAATTGGAATGCTGTACCCCATTTTGGTCGGTGTATTTTCAGTCAAAAAAAGCATAACCATCTGGATGTACACATGCTTCATGCCTGCTGGGAACAAATACTCAAACGTTTCAGACGTGATCCCACCAAATTAATGACCCTACAACGCAAGTTAATTGGAAAGAACAGAGTGAAATAAAAACAAGATTTATTACCATAGCTATCTCTAAAAGCGGTAGAGATTATTAAATGAGTTGAGGTTATTTTCCTTTCAGAAATAAAATTTACATGGTGCAGATAACAGAACTTGAAATACTCAGGAAAATAAATAGAATATATAAATGTACACATACTTATTGCATACTTAATTACAAATATAACTTGCTTAGGTTAAGAAAATGAGGTTGTTAGAAATGCACATGTCATGCACATTTGTATAAATTCCAATTATTTTCTTTTCTATATTCTGCACAGAACATGTAAGTTTATCCTTCTAGACGTTTCTCAGCATACACAGAGGCACAATAATGTCACCATGCACCTCACCAGTGACTGTTCTAGTCATAGGCACTGCTTGAAAAGACAATAGCACCTGAGGCCCACGTAATCTTGTCACACCAAGGAAAGGCATTTCTTTTGCATGCTTTTCTGATGCAGAGCACACAATGAATTTCAAGGGCTTGGTTGAAGTCGGGACACAGGAGATCCTGAACAATGAAGCTCAAGCACGGGGTGATGGCTGTGGACCATAAAAGGTGAGTTGAGGTTGAAATCAATGAGAATGCCCCGTGATAGCATTATAGTCAAGGTGGTGGTGGCAATCTGGGGACCAATGCAGAGACACTCCCTTTAATATTCACAGCGGCAGAGTTTGCAGCACTGTGAAAACTTGATTTTTTTCCGACTGATCAATACAAGATGTGCTTTGGATCATTATTACTTAATTTATTCGGGCAACATACTAAATAGGTGCTGATTAGGAATTACTTCACTATGTGCAAGCCCATCAGCATATCTGAGCATGTGCGATTTATGACTGTTTGATCAAATTCCCAGAGCAGTAGTACGATTCAAACCTCTAAATTGCTTTGCACTCCAAGAACCATTGACTTCCAACCATGTAGGGCTAAAAAAGGCAGCACCGTGTGACTGAATTTCCAGTTAATTCTTTTTGGGACATTTCGTCATCCAAAATGCTTCACAGGACTCACAACTAGAGAGCAGTCCTGAACTATCTACCTCATTGGAGACCCTCGGAATAACTTTGATCGGACTTCACTGGCTTTAACTTGCACTAAACATTGTTCACTTTAACATGTATTTGTACACTGTAAATAGCTCGATTGTAAACATGTATTGTCTTTTTGCTGACTGGTTAGCACACAATGAAAGTTTTTCACTATAACTTGATGCACATGACAATAAAGTAAACTAAACTAGACATATTATTTACATATTTCGCATCTCGCATAGTTAAGAATGTTTCTGTCAAGCACACAACATGCACTGCCCTCCATAATGTTTGGGACAAAGACCCATCATTTATTTATTTGCCTCTGCACTCCACAATTTAAGATTTGTAAAAGAAAAAATCTCATGTGGTTAAAGTGCAAATTGTCAGATTTTATTAAAGGGTATTTTTCATACATGTTGGTTTCACCATGTAGAAATTACAGCTGTCTTTATACATAGTCCCCCCATTTCAGGGCACCATAATGTTTGGGACACATGGCTTCACAGGTGTTTGTAATTGCTCAGGTGTGTTTAATTGTTTCCTTAATGTAGGTATAAGAGAACTCTCAACACCTAGTCTTTCCTCCAGGCTTTCCATCACCTTTGGAAACTTTTATTGCTGTTTATCAACATGAGGACCAAAGATGTGCCAATGAAAGTCAAAGAAGCCATTATGAGACTTAGAAACAAAAATAAAAGTGTTGGAGACATCAGCCAAACCTTAGGCTTACCAAAATCAACTGTTTGGAACATCATACGAGTCAGCTGCCTCGTCTGCAGCAAGTTTGTTGTTTTGACTTTTTGGGGATTTTTTTAGGATGTCAAAAAGTATGTTTTAGTGTTTCTCTGTATGTGTTATCTGAGGGGGGTGGTGGTGGTGGTGGTGGTGGTGTGGGGGGGGGGGGGGGGGAATAGGGGGAAACTGTTTTCAGGCACCTACCTCAAAGGAGCTGCGACTTTCTTCCTTGTCGCTTCTTCGCCCCCTTCCTTGCGGCCTTGCAGCTGGTTTGGTGCAGACTTTCCTGGAGTCGGGCCCAGAGCTTCAGCGATGGCGCAGCGGGAACTTTAACATCGCGGCCTACAACATCTTAGAGTCTCGGTCTGTGGAGCTACTGGTGGCAGGCTTGGAGCGGACCTTCCATCGTGGAGTGGGTGATCCCTCGCCGGGGGTCGTTGGAGAAGAACGCCGGCCTGCGGCCTGCAACGTCTCTAAGCCATGGTCTCTGGTAAGGAGGTGGCTGATTTGGGAGCTCCGGGCCGCGGGGTGTGCTCGACCTTCCCGATATCGGCGTTCCGACCATCCCGACCAGAGGGCAGGAACATCGGGCTGTCCGTAGCGGCGACTATAGAGGGTCAGGGCCCGACCACGGGTGAACAAGGGAGGAGGAGGAGGAGGAGGAGGAGGAATGTCTGAACTGTGTTGCCTTCCACCACAGTGAAGAATGCTGTGGTAGATGTCTGTGTTGAATTATGCTGTGAATTGTGTTCTTTTTTAATTATAACGTTGCATGGTAAATTACATTTCACTGCAACTTATGGTGCATGTGACAAATTCACTTGAACTTGAACATTAAGAAGAAAGTGAGCTTACTAATCGCAAAGGGCCAAGGAAGACTTCCACAGCTGATGACAGAAGAATTATCTCTATAATAAAGAAAAAAACCCAAACGCCTGTCCGACAAATCAGAAACACTCTTCAGGAATCTGGTGTGGATTTGTCAATGACCACTGTCCGCAGAAGACTTCATGAACAGAAACACAGAGGCTACACTGCAAGATGCAAACAACTGGTTAGCTGCAAAAATAGAATAGCCGGCTTGCAGCTTGCCAAGAAATACTTAAAAGAGCAACTATAGTTCTGGAAAAAGGTCTTGTGGACAGATGAGACAAAGAATAACTTGTATCAGAGTGATGGCAAGAGCAAAGTATGGAGCGGAGAAGGAACTGCCCAAGAGCCAAAGCATACCACCTCATCTGTGAAACACGGTAGTGGGGGTGTTATGAGCTGGGCATGTATGGCTGCTGAAGGTACTGGCTCACTTATCTTCATTGATGATACAACTGCTGATGGTAGTAGCATAATGAATTCTGTAGTATAAAGACACATCCTATCTGCTCAAGTTCAAACAAATGCCTCAAAACTCATTGTCCGGCGGTTCATTTAATAGCAAGCCAATGATCCCACACATACTGCTCAAGCAACAAAGGAGTTTTTCAAAGCTATAACATTAATTATATATTAGTCAATTCTTGAGTGAGCAATCACCTAATCTGAATCCAGTTCAGCCTTTTATATGCAGAAGGGAAAACTGAAGGGGACTAGCCCCCAAAACAAGCATAAGCTAAAGGTGGCTACAATACAAGCCTGGCAACGTATCACCAGAGAAGACACCCAGCAACTGGTGATGTCCATGAATGGCAGACTTCAAGCAGTCATTGCATGCAAAGGATATGCAACAAAATACTAAACATTACTACTTTCATTTATATGACATTGCTGTGTCCCAAACATTATGGTGCCCTGAAATAGGGAGACTATGTATAAACACTGCTGTAATTTCTACATGGTGAAACCAAAATGTATAGAAATGGCCTTTATTAAAGTCTGACAATGTGCCTTTAACCACATATGTTTTTTTCTATTAGAAATCTCAAATTGTGGAGCGCAGAAGCAAATAAATCAATTATGGGTCTGTCCCAAACATTATGGAGGGTATTGTAGATGCTGATATATCAATTACACAATTTATTTTTCTATCTAGTACAATATATGATCAGTTTCATGTTTGGAAACAGCAACTGAAAATTGGACACTTACTCTCCTGGTTCTGTGAGAAGAAAGATGCTTTGCTAAATCAATTTTGCTACTGAGAAATTTATTCAGAACTTAGTATGACAAGCTTCTCTTGGGCAGACAATAACATAAGAACATGAGAAATTACAAGTAAGAGAGGCCACATGGCACATCCCTGCCCTAAATTAAAAATGATCCTGGCTAATCTATCACATGCCTCATTTCCTCGTCTTTGCCAGCCCTGTTGCCCTCAAGTCCCTGATCTTTCACAAATTTATCAACCTCCTCCCACAGCCTCGCCTCCACTATTCTCCAGGGTAGAGAATAACTGGTTTTAATGAGAATGCTTACAACGGAAATATATTCCCAGATGCTTTAATGATGATCAATAATTAAAAACCAATCATTGCCCACGCAAATATTCGAGAATATAGCTTAAATGCTGAGCAAATGACTAGGTTTTAATGACAATCTGAAAGTAAAATAAGGTTGTCTAGCGAACGAGACAGTGGCTAGGGACAGGATCACAACTTGCAGTGAATATAAAGAGCTTGCTTTTGGTTGTGCTGGAGAACACAATTACAACTGCAGTTGTGAAGCCACAAGCAACATAGTGTGATTCTGCTGTCCAAAAAACTTTGAGCTGCTTGGGGCTGGGTGGCACATGCGTTAATAATAAGTCCCATACAAACGTTACAGGGGTTTCAATCTGGCACTTTGAATTGATGGCCAGGAGTGAATGGCGACAATCACTTACTTGTTCATGAATTGTGTATGTAATTGCTCTTCGTCAGCTGTTGGAATTGATGATTATACTTTTATTTACATACACAAGGATGTCAACCAGAACCCCGTCAGTGAAGGGAGATTCTTGTTCATTTGATGGTGTAACTGAATAATAAAAGATGTTTTGAAGACTGAAAAGAAAAAGGATGTCAACCAATTGAGATGCTAAAGTAGGCAGACAAAAATGCTGGAGAAACTAGCGGGTGAGACAGCATCTATGGAGCGAAGGAATAGGTGATATTTCGGGACGAGACCCTTCTTCAAACCTTCAGATGCTTAAGAAAATCACTTCTGAAAACTACTGAATGGCCAGAGTTCAAAACTAGGTAGTAATATTTGACATGATAACATTTAAACAGAACAAGAAGCATAATTTAGAAAGAAATATTGACAGAAAAAAAGTGACCACAAATTTCAGACTAAATAAGATGCAAAGTTTGAAATATGTTTTAACCCAATTCAAAAAATTAATAGACTTTGTTTTTATCAATATTGCTCTGGAAAATCCACAGATATTTGTATTTTTTTACTGAAGCTCATGTTAAAGCAGAGGAATGTATCATTGATTAATATCTGTATATAATCCACATATACTGACCATAGTTAATCAATCAATTTACTTTTCAACACCAGCTAATCACGTTTGTAAGAATGAGCTTTGCTTCCTATTCTAGACACTTTTTAATAGTTTTTAGTTTATTCCAATGGGAAGTAAACTTTGGGACAATGTATTCCTCAAATTTAGAATGAAAATTCAGATATTCTTTTGGATTATTGAACATTTAACTCAGCGTTGGTTTTAGGTTAATCTTGGCATCAAGAGCTAATCAGACATAAAATGTAAATAATATAGCAATCTCGGCTTTATTGACTGATGTACACGGTTCAGAAACATTCTGAATGACTAAAGAGGCCTTCAAGTCATTTTAGGAAACTGGGGTTAAGTTTGTGCACCATTGACTATACTGGCTAAACTAATTAGATGAGATTTTCAGGGTGGTATTGACAGCCACACTCTTGACCAGGCAACTAAGAAATGGGCACTAACTACCTAATCAGATTTTCTACTGTAAACCCTTGTTACAAATCACAGTTTTGTTGGGTTGCTGTTTACGTATTCGCACAGATCCAACAGAAATGCCCAAAACAATAAAAGTCACAACGAAAACAGGAAGCAGTTAAAATAGGCTGTATGACTTAATTTCTGACATCCTGCACTGATTACACTTGCCTGGTTGCTTGAAGTTTGCCGGATTCTAGGTTAAATATAGAGGTCAGTTTCCAACAAGATCATCACCACACGGTTATAATTCAAACACTTTATGTTACGTTTGTCCTGAAGAAGCTTAAATATATATATTTTTAATGGATCAAGAATGGCAAGAATGTTTCTCTGGAGTCACTCGGCCTCCAGATCCCAGCATCCACATTTCCTAAGATCTCCTTAAAACCATTTCTCCCACCCTCCGACCGCCCCACCCTCCTCCCGCCATTCCACAACCCCACCTTTCTAAACGAGTTTGACAATAGAACAGTTCCAGTTATTTTCCAGCTGTTTCGCGCAAGCAGCCGATGAGGTGCATTCAGAGCGCTCCCTGGAAATAATATAGCCCACATCTCAGCCTGCTGCTGCAAAAGAGAAATTCCATTTATCTTGCTCTCCCTCATGCCACTCTGTTAAATGCGAGGCTAAATTTGACTCACAACATTCAAATGATAATGATAATCAACATTCACCTATTGAGATGAAAAATACACTGGCAAAAATCAGATGTAAAATGCTCTTCCTTTCAGAACCTTACAATTAAGTTGTGCTAAACCACAAATAAGAACACTTTCTTAACCGAAGTGGTGCAAGAGTGCCAACAACTGTTCACAGAGAGGCTTACACCTTTTTTTAATTTAAACTTTTCTTGATTTAATCACAATTTACAGATAACAACTTTTTATTCTTGTAAATGTTAAATCTATACAATGTGAAAATTGGTCACAATGAAGTTAACAAATTGTGATATATTTTGAAAACTAAGGCTGTTTCCTTCAGATTTCATTAGCCCGAGATACTTCCCTTCAAAAATTCACTTAACCAGCATACATAAAGTATACTCTAGCTCCAAACAATCATATCAGATGGTAACAAAAAGTGCAATGTTAATATTTTACTGTTTCAGAATATAAATATATATCTCTATCAAATTTCCTGTACACAAAATAAATTCCCCTCAACAAATTGCAGCAGTGTATTATAACTGGCACAGATACCAATCTGTTGCTTTAAATTAACATCACATCCACCTTTTTTTCTGCTGCAATTGATTCCACAAATGTCCATTCTATTTAAAATGCCTGATAAAATTTGCTCAGACAATATAAAAAAATACGCAGCTTTCAAATTGAGATGTCTATCAATGTTGATAAAATGGATATTATGATTAATGTGCAAACATAAAGCTTTAAAGCACAACTGAAGTAATACCTTTTTAAAAAATTACTCATTCTGGTCAATGACACAGGTGTGTTAATAATAGAAAGAGAAAAATGGGAGCAAAGGTAAGCCATTCGACCCGTTAAGTCTTCTCCATCATTTAATACGATCGTAGCTGATCTGGTATTTACATACCATATTTCTCAATTCTCTCTGTATCCCTTGATGTCCTTCTCCATGTTAAATATAGGTAACCCCTGCAGTGCAATACTAGAGGAAACAAAAATTGGTCCTTACCGAGTTCATAAATGTCTTCTAAAAATCTGGGATACGGAATAAAAATTAGCTCTTACAAAACTTACGTAGATAAAAACAAAACATGTTTTAATTGTAGATGAAAAGTCAGCCCAATTTTTTCAATATGCATTTCGTGACGGATGTGCAGGAGATGTGGCTTTTTCGTAAGGAAAATCTGGATGCGGACCATTTTCTATGAATGCAATGCTCACCTCCTCCCCATCCAGCAACTTGAATGTGTAAAGAATTCACAGACTCACCATCTTTTGAATCAAGATTTTTTTCCCTAGTCTCTTTCCTAAATATCTTATCCCATATCCACAGCCATGATTATCCCATATCCACAGCCATTACCCCAGGCACGGAAATCGTTATCAAAACATGGAGGGGACCGGGGCACAGGGGACACACAATTTCTTGGCAGCCGCACGTGTATGCGCTCACACGCGCACACACACATTCACTCACACACGAGGCTTCAGAGGCTTCAGCTTATGAATGGTAATTAATGACCGGTGCCGCCAGTCGCTGAAAAAATCGCGTAAGGCCCACAGCCAGCGCGGAGAAGCAGCTCAACACTGCCTGTCTCGCCGGGTTAACCTACAGCCCTGCCTGGACACCAATTGGGAGCTGTGGAGCGAGCGCTGCTTCTCCGCGCTGGCTGCAAATCTGAGCCGTCATTGGCAGGCAGAGATGACAGGCAGAGTTGAGCTAGGTTTAGCGCTGCTTCTCTGCGCTGGCTGTGGGCCTGGGGGCACCGCTCCCGTCTGACTCCCAACGTCTGTAGCCACCCCCGGGCGTGGGGGTGGGGGGACAGGGGCACTCGGGTGGGGTCGGGGATAGTCTAGTGGCGGTTCAGCAGCGATTGCAGCGCTGGAGATCCGGGATCGATCCTGGCTGCAGATGAGGCGCAGGTCTGTGTCCAGGGCTGCCGAGAGCGTTTTTCGCTTGTGACCCTATGACCTGGGCATGCAAATCAAGCTCCGCTCTGATCTTTGCTCCACGGACGTCTCCCTCCTCCAATCACCGCATTCTATCCTCAGTCCCACCCCCCTACTTCCGCCTATGACGGACACTTTCCTCATGCTGAATTATCATGGTCCCGACGTCTCTCTCATCCAATCGGCGCCCTCCATCAGCAGTCCCACCCCCACTGTCTCGCGGAAAGCGGAGGATACACGGAGTTTTAAAATCCGGATTACAAAAAATGGGGGGGATCGTTCCCCATCTCGCAAAACAGGGGGGGGCGGACATGTCCCCCCCCCCCCCCACCACGGATTTCCGCCCATGCATGACCGCTTGTTCTACTCTGCCCAACTAAGGGGAAGATTCTTTTGACATCTAACCCATTAAGTCCTGTCAGAAACTTGATGTTTCTTGCGAACACAGACTTAGCCTAATCAATTTCTCCTCACGGGCCTGACAAGCCATCATATGAAATCCATCTGGTGAACCTTTGTTGTGTAGCTTCTATGGAAGCAATAGCCTTCCAATACAATACAATACAATACAATACCATTTATTGTCATTTGAACCTCATTGAGGTTCAAACAAAATTTAGTTTCTGCAGTCGTACAAACAAGAAAAGAACCAAGACACAACACAATTGACACAAACATCCATCACAGTGAATCTCCTCCTCACTGTGATGGAAGGCAAAGTCTTATCTCTCCCCTGCACTGCCCATTCTTCTCCCGATGTCAGAGTCAAAGCCCCCGGCGGGTGATGGTAAATAAGCCCCGCGGCCATTTAGGCCGCGCGGGACGATGCAAGGCCCCGCTCCGGGTCTTGATTTTGGAGACCCGGCGGGTGCTAGCAAGTCCCGCGGCCATTAATTCCTCAGGTAAAGAGACTAAAACTGAACTCAATACTCAATAAGTGGTCTCACTAAAGACCTGAAGAATTGTAAAAGAAAACATCCTTGATCTTGTACATAACACCTTTTGCAACATTTGCCTTCTTAACTGCTTGCTGACCAATATGCTTGCTTCGACTAACGGTTGTACAAAGACACCCAGACCTTTTGTACATCAACACTTTCCAGCCTTTCATCGTTAAATAATACCCTGCATTTCTGTTTTCCCATCATGATGGATAACTTTCCATGTATTCAAGTTCTACTGCATCTTCGATGTATTTGCCTACTCACACAATCAGTGCAAATCACCATGAAGCTTCTTTCTATACATCTGCCTGACAAATGTATACAATCCCACCCAGTCCTGTACTAATCTCTGTGAGATATGGCTCCCTCTCTAGATTCACCTATATATATTCTGAATAGGTCAGGTACAAACACTAATCCTTGCGTCACTCTTGACTAAATCCCTGCCATCCAAAATAGACCCTTATTTTCTCGTATACCTTTTTGTCATATAATCTTCATTCCATTTTAGTATTTTATCCCCAATCTCATTTGCTTTAATTTTACATACCTCATAAAACTCCAGAAGATTTGTAAAACATGCTTTTCCTTTCATAAATCCATATTGACTTTCTTTGGAAAAGACTCTGGCATTTTCCCTGCTACTAATCTTTGGCTAAATAGTTCCTAAATAAGTCCATTGTTTTCTCTCTCAGGAGGGATCAGAATTAGCTGGGGAAGCTGAGATGTCTCAGAAATATTCAGAAAAGGCATGAATGGTTCATAATATTTTGACTGCTGTCACAGGCAGGAGGAATAGATTGCTGACCATCTGTATTTCTGTGGGTTTGTGGGTTGGTCTCGATTTAGCTGCTCAGAAAATATAATTACAGCAATGTTCCATTAGTCTGACATTCTGGGGACTGTGGGTTGTGGTGGAATGGCAGATTGTCAGGACTATTGGATGTTATTCCAGCAAATACTCAGGCACACGTTAATTTCACTATTTAATTTTAAGATGTTACCTGGCGGTATAATAAATGTTCCAGTGAAGCCGGTAACTTTCAAGAGATCTGGTGCATTTATGTGAGCACAGGATATTGGGCCCCAGGCTTTTAAAAGGGAGCACACGAACAAGGGTCCTTGTGAATGAGATGTCGAACTGACAGAATTTCCAAACAATTGGCCGGCAGATTAGTGGAGTTTTAGTGTACTTTGTAGATGTAGAATAGCTTGCATCATTTAGAATTAGCACCTACCAGTAGGTCCACAGCAGGGAAATGTCTGTATTTTGTTCATTATGTCAGCTACAAGTGGTGACAACACATCACTATCAACAGGTTCTGGTCCAATGAAAGCAAGGCACGCGTCTCCAGTAAAACCCCAATGATCAGAAGTTGTAATGGTTTGGGATTCATCTCACCAGGTGTGTTTGCCGTATTCCCAGCTCACCAGGGTTCTGGTTCCCATGCTCCCTTCTAACTCACTAAGGCCCTGGTTCCTGTGCTCTCTTTCAACTGACTGGTGTTTTACCTCCTGTGTTCCCTTTTAGTTCACCAGAACATGGCTCGTGTGTTCTCTTTATGCTGTCTGCAACTATGTTTCCCACAATCGTCAATGTTACCAGGTTCACAGGAAAATATACGACAGTATTGTGTAACATCTAAAAAATGGGAATTAAATGTGCGTTGAGGTACATCGAACAACGTCGAATAGAGCGGCATACCTCCTGGGCCAACACCACCAGAAGGCCCCAGCCCGTGTAAATTATTGACTTTTCACAGTAATACCACCAGAGAAGCCATGGGTCTTCAAAGTAACATTAACAAATTTGCAGATGACACAAAGCTGGGTGGCAGTGTGAACTGTGAGGAGGATGCTATGAGAATGGAGGGTGACTTGGACAGGTTGGGGGAGTGGGCAGATGCATGGCAGATGAAGTTTAATGTGGATAAATGTGAGGTTATCCACTTTGGTATCAAAAACAGGAAGGCAGATTAATATCTAAATGGCGTCAAGTTGGGGAAAGAGGAAGTACAGCGGGATCTGGGGATCCTTGTTCATCAGTCTATGAAAGTAAGCATGCAGGTACAGCAGGCAGTGAAGAAACCGAATGGCATGTTGGCCTTTATAATAAGAGAAGTCGAGTATAGGAGCAAAGAGGTCCTTCTGCAGTTGTACAGAGCCCTAGTGAGACCACACCTGGAGTATTGTGTGCAATTTTGGTCCCCTAATTTGAGGAAAGACATTCTTGCTATTGAGGGAGTGCAGCGTAGGTTTACAAGGTTAATTCCCGGGATGGCGGGACTGTCATATGCTGAGAGAATAGAGCAGCTGGGCTTGTACACTCTGGAGTTTAGAAGGATGAGCGGGGATCTTATTGAAACATATAAGAGTTAAGGGTTTGGACACTCTTGAGGCAGGAAACATGTTGGGGGAGTCCAGAACCAGGGGCCACTGTTTAAGAATAAGCCATTTATAACGGAGACGAGGAAACACTTTTTCTCACAGAGGGGAACCAGTGTTATATCGTCTATGGTTGTAGGGGAAAGAACCAAGGGAGGCGGTAGTTTTGGAAGGGATGAGCAAACCAAGGAGTTGCAGCGGGAGCGATCTGTGCATAAGACAGAAAGTGGTGGGGATGTGAAGATGTGACTGGTGGTGGGATCACATAAACGTGGCAAACATATCGAAATGTGTTGGATGCGAAAGCTGATGGGGTTAAAGGTAAGACCTGGGGGAATTCTATCCTAGTTATACCTCACGATGCCTCGGCAAGGCCAGCAGCATGATCAAGGAGTCGCACCCTGGCCACTTCCTCTTCTCCCATCTCCCATCAGGCAAAAGGTATACGAGTGTGAAAACGCATATCTCCAGATTCAGGGACAGTTTCTTCCCAGCTCTTATCAGACAACTGAATCATCCTACCACAACCAGAGGGCAGTCCTGAACATTGGTGAGCCTTGGACTATCCTGGATCAGACTTTGTTGGCTTTACCTTGCATTAAACGTTATTCCGTTATCATGTATCTATACACTGTGAACGGATCAATTGTAATCATGTCTTGTCTTTCTGCTGACTGGATAGCATGCGACGAAATCTTTTCACTGTATCCTCGGAACACGTTACAATAAACTAAAACAAACAAACAAACAGATGCCATCATGCCTGAGGACTTAACCACCTTAATGCATTTCAAGAACGTTCATCTCCTTCTTGAAATCTTAATTCAAAAAGCTGCACGATGTGAGACTGTGGAAAGTATCAACTAGTTGTATTTATGGAACATGTTAACAAAAGGAAGTGCTGCAAAACACTATGATTGTGCAAGCAGACACAAGCTGAGTTAAAATAGAAAACAAACGGACAAGGAGAAAGGGATCTATATGCAGACCTGTTCAAGATTTCTGGCCAAATGTGAGGACAGTCTCATTCTGCAGCAGTCTATTCTTCCAAATGTGTGCATTCCTAGCAACACAGATACCAGATGGTTGACTGGACACAGAAATACCCACTGGAAATGCCAGTTGATGTTGCCTCTCATAAACTTAAGGAATAGGCACAGGATCAATGTAATGTTGCTTATGACTTCTCATGAAACAAGTCAGTGGCATGCTGAAAATGCACTTTAGGTGCCCAGATAATCCTGAGATTCCTGCCAGTGCATTTCAATCAGGGTTTTCACAATAGTTTAAATATGCTACACTGTTACACTCTGCACACCACGGCATAGTAAGGGTGGTCAGGATGCGTGGAAGCAACAAAGAGTAAAGCACAGCCCCGCTGATGACCCCGAGATATACTAGAAAGATTTTTATGAGTGTTGTGCACCATCATTAGCTCTCAGCTGTCAGGAATGCCCTCAGCGTTCAAAGGGTTGGCAGATTTTCGCCAGAGAAATTAAAAGCCATAGGCGAAAGCTATTTTCTTATCACCCCTACCCTCATCATCACGAACACCAAGCAGATCTGTAAAAAACTGTACATCTTTCATGGTACAGCTTAATCTCACCCTTTTTTTCCTTCGTTATAATCAATTCATATCTTGCCATCATTCAGCATGTAACTGAATAAACTCGTTGCCAATCAAAAATTAAAAATGCGCAAGACACAAAAGTGGAATGTAATAATCCTATTGATTTGGATAATTAACCAAATAGATTCTTACAATAACACCAGTAACCACAGGTGAACATAAACCTTTACTCTTCTTCACCAGCGAAAACTCTGTCAAGTGACGCAGCTGGTAGAGATGCTGCCTCACAGCGGCAGAGACCCGGGTTTGATCGTGACTTTGTGTGCTGTCTCTGCGGAGGTTGCACATTCTCCTGTGGGTTTCATAGAAACATAGAAAATAGGTGCAGGAATAGGCCATTCGGCCCTTCGAGCCTGCACCGCCATTCAATATGGTCATGGGTGATCATCCAACTCAGTATCCTGTACCTGCCTTCTCTCCATACCCCCTGATCCCATTAGCCACAAGGGCCACATCTAACTCCCTCTTAAATATAGCCAATGAACTGGCCTCAACTACCTTCTGTGGCAGAGAATTTCACAGACTCACCACTCTCTGTGTGAAAAATGATCTTCTTACCTCGGTCCTAAAAGACTTCCCCCTTATCCTTAAACTGTGACCCCTTGTTCTGGAGTTCCCCAACATCGGGAACAATCTTCCTGCATCTAGCCTGTCCAACCCCTTAAGAATTTTGTAAGTCTCTATAAGATCCCCCCTCAATCTCCTAAATTCCAGCGAGTACAAGCCGAGTCTATCCAGTCTTTCTTCATATGGAAGTCCTGCCATCCCAGGAATCAGTCTGGTGAACCTTCTCTGTACTCCCTCTATGGCAAGAATGTCTTTCCTCAGATTAGGAGACCATAACTGTACGCAATACTCCAGGTGTGCCCTCACCAAGACCCTGTACAACTGCAGTAGAACCTCCCTGCTCTTGTACTCAAATCCTTTTGCTATGAATGCCAACATACCATTTGCTTTCTTCACAGCCTGCTGCACCTGCATGCCTACTTTCAATGACTGGTTTCCTCTGGGTGCTCCAGTTTTCTCCCACATCCCAAAGACGTGCAGGTTTGTGCATTAATTGGCCCCTAATCTGTAAGGAGTTGATGAGAAAATGGGATAAGATAGAACCAGTGAGGAATCGTTAGAACTTCAGGGGAGACAATGGTGGGTATCTAAAAGTGTGGATTGACATTCTTACAACAGACTTATTACTCCCGTTGCTATAGAAATGTACCTTCTGGTTCTGCACAACCCTTTGATGCACAATCATGAACTTGTCACCAAATTAATGAGTAGCAATTGTTTTTGGCTCCCAATTCCAAATTTTAGGTTCAAAAATTCCGACTGATAATAATTACTCAGGAGATACACAATGGAGGTTTAGTGGCCAACTAATGCAGAAATACAAGATTGATTTCTGGATTTCCTCGGGCTC
This sequence comes from Raja brachyura, assembly GCA_963514005.1. Next base: position 7,564,634 of record OY740800.1, on the reverse strand, counting down.
TGTTCTCAATTTATTCCAAGCTTAAAATTCAATCATTAGTAGCCAGTTCCAGTTTTGTCTTTTTGCAAGCTTTTCTAAGGTGTAGGCTTAATTGACTGTCCTCATTTAGCATTGTCAATTGAAAAGGCTATCATTCTTTGAATCTGCAAACCCCAGCATGAACACAATCCATATGAATACTTGGCTTTCAGGCAGTACCTATGATTAATTCATTTTACCTTAATTTGCCATGACCCATCTCTTTGAAGGGGAAGCAATAATTAAAGAGTGGCTTCGTGAAGATTTGAATCCCCTGTCGAGGGACTCATAGAATATGATTAGGTACTTCTGAGCAGTAAAGAATTTTGCATTAAAAATAGAAAATAACCTGGCACTTGCTCCTCATCTCATAATATTGCCAAAGACAGAAGCCTCGTGCAAGCATTAACAAGCAGCAACCATGAGATATAGGCACGTGGGATGTGGAGGAGCTTTTTGAGGAAGGGGGACATAATTCCTATTTGCCAGAAGGTGGTTAAATGATTTTAATAAGCATTAGTATATATAAAAGTACCAATGTTGGATTTATTTTGACATATACATTTCCATGTCAATGTGCCACCATTAAGGGGTAAATTTCACCTCTACTCCTTGGCAGTAATTAGGCATAGTGTATCACTCACCCATAATGGAACCTGCTCAATTTTTTATTCCACAATGAAATGCCAACTGAAATGATTCTACAATGGGTAGGCCATCTGCTCTGCCAGATTACAGCTCAGGGTAATGAAGATATGAATTTTCCATTAACAATCGTCGTTTTAATAAATAAAACACTGACAAACAGAGATGAAAAACTGAGTACTGTGTAAAAATATTTTTGCATTATGTATTGGATACCAAACCAAAAGCGTATGTAAGTAGCTGGTGCACGTTGTGTGGCTTTATAATCTTTCTTCCTATTATTTTATTATCTTGTTCTAGGCTAGGGTAATATTCAAAATATGAACGGCTGTTTTAAAATGGTTAACCAAGTATGATAATGTTCAGTATTAACAATTTTAATATTGTAGAATAATTCAATCACATATATTTATTTCAATGGAGCATAGTTGGCTAAGTGTGACCTTAAAGAGGTATATAAGATCATAAGGGGTTGACATAAGGTGCATGATCACAGGATTTTTCCCACGGTTGGGAAGTCTAAAACTAGAATACCCAGATTCAAGGTGGATGGGGAAAAATTAAAAGGAACTAAAGGGGGAACTTTTTCCACACAGAAGATTGTGGGTACATTGAACAAGCTGCCAGAGGAAGCTATAGAAGTGAGTACAATGGCAATGTTTATTTTGAAGGGGTACATGGGCCGAAAAAGGTTTAGAGGCATGTAGCCCTAAAACAGGCAAATGGGACTAGCTTGGATCGACATCTTGGTCAACATGGCCGATTTGGCTGTATGATGCTTACAACTATTTTAAAACATTAAAACCTTACACAATGATGACTATGTCTTAGCTTCTATTGCAGAGCAAACAAACACTCGTAGCTTGGATTTCTGTCATGCACGCTCCATTTGTTGCCATGCAAGTTCATATTGCTGACACATAAGCTGGGTCTATCAATTCACAAAGCAACTTTCATTGTTTTATACCAGTCGAGTAATCTGTCAAAAAATGGATTGCTATAATCATTGAGGAAGAGGCTCTGTGGAACACAACCCTCTCACTCTCTCTGAACAACAGCATTTTGGATCTCTCCCAATGCCATTTAATGAGAGCTCTTACATGGTCTATCAGCCAGACTTCCAAACTGCTGAAGCCCTTGTCAGGAACCTAGCTTTTTACATCTAGAATTACTCAAGGTCATGCTGCATTGCAGAATCTTCATTGTTAGCCCTTGATGCTGTCCTTCTACTGCCTCTGTCCTTCATTTTCCTCCTCCTGCTTTTAAGCTGTTCTCTCCATAAATGATGCAAGGGCTGGGCCCTCACAATTGAGCGAGTATGTACCATTCAGCAGAAATATAATGAATTTCAAGACTGACAGGCTGACATTGATGTGGGTCAAGCAAAATCAAACTGGTGATGACAGACTCATGAATTAACCCCATACTATTGGGCAGTTTTGGGAATGCGTCCTTATAACTAGCACGTGGTCATCTACGCACCAGGGGGCCAGTGACATGCTGCAAATGGCACTCACGGTAATGAACTCTACCAACTACTGACAACTTGGGAAATTCAGGCCTCTGTGTTTAATTGTATCACTAAACAATTCTCAAGGTTGGGCATTGCACATCATCATCTCACTACATTTATGATAGGGTTGCCAATGTGACTTGAACTATAAATGTACATAAATCCATAACAAGCTCGAAAAACATTGAAATATTGTTTTTTTAGTACCCAAAAAAGCTGCTCCTATCACTTATGACTTTATGACCTTATGATCTCAGCAGTTAATCAGTGTAGATAGGGTAAAGGAAAGATTTTAACCATAAGGATGATTCAAAGTATAAGATTCAATACAAAACTATGGGCTGCTCCACACTAAAACACATTGGCCCAGAGCGTAAAGTTTGCTTACACCTCCTGTAAAGGTGCTCATTAAGTTCTGGACAATGGTACATCTAATGATTTGTTATATTTCAGATCACCAACATGTGCGATCAGCATTATGGCGCATTTTGTGGACATCGGTCATCTGCCTTTGCATTTCATTGAACCGAATTCTATAAGCACACAAGAAATGGAGTCCAGATCATTATACTATTACAACAGGACTTCCACTCTATTTAGCCATTAGGTTGGTGGCATGATCTAAACCGAGATAATAATTACTTTAAAAAATAAGCACTTCAGAATAAGCATCTCATTGCAACAAAGGAAAACCAATTAAAGTTACAACATTTGTATAACCAAGAGTTGTGGTAAAATGACAGGCAATTGTAGCTCATTTCAGAATGATTTTGGAGTTGGTGTAAGGCAGGTGACGCCGTTTCTTTCCAACAACACACATTCAATCATGCACACCTATCCCTCCTAGCCAAAGTATCTGAATAAATAAAATGTTCATAAAGGCAAATGAGCCTGCTCAAAGTATTTCTTACATGTAAACGTTACTGTTGCAAGAAGATGAATCTCATATTTCTCCGATCTGTCAGTAGTAATTCCCATTTATAAATATGATACAAGAGATTTGGACCATTTCAATATTACCCTCTGCCTCGGGAGTAAAACTGATCTCATGTGCAACATAAGCAGTAACTGTAAGCTTGGAATTTACCGTTTAAATCTTATCTCTCAGATTCAGTCTCTCACTTTAAAATGTAATTCCCACTACTGGTAAAAAAATAAATTGGTCTTGTGTGAGCAATGTACAAACAATTTCCAATTATCTCCCACTGTACCAACATATCCAATTTAAGTTAAATATTTATACATAAAAAGAACAAACCACAAGCACAAACTGCCTCCTGGTTATGGATCTCCTAATGTTTAGCAGATCACTGCTAGATCACAACACGAGAATGAAACTTACTTTTACAACTCTAATCACCTTTGTACAAAATGTTCCTGCAGAGTGCTTCTATTAAATTTTGCTTAAATTCAATTGCTGAATGTTTACGCTAATGAGCTCTGGCACAGCTCATTAACTTGTTCATTCAGCAATTCAATGCAATTTTGACTCTTTTATGTTCAGTTTACAGAAGTTCTGATTCAAGCATAAAGGTTCTTGGCTAAATAGTCACACATCTATCAGGAGTCAACTGCACCCCAGAATGTTTAGTATTAGGTTAATGTGATAATGTAATTCTCAGGCTTCCCATGATGTTTCCTGTTGAGGATGATGAAAGATATTTCATGAAAATCGCAGGTGTTTGAGTACAGCCTATTATAATGTATTCTTTACAGATCACACTGAAACAAAATACCCTTTGAATTTATTTTACTCTTCAAGAAAATATATTCAAGTTCAAGTTACATTTATTGTTACATGCACCAATTGGTATAATTAGATTTGAGTTACCATACAGCCATGCAAATAAAAATAACATAATAGACAATAGAGTTTAACATAAAGTGTTTAAGAAGGAACTGCAGATGCTGGAAAATCAAAGGTAGACAAAAGTGCTGGAGAAACTCAGAGGGTGCAGTAGCATCTATAGAGCGAAGGAAATAGGCAACGTTTCGGGCCGGATGGAAGTTAGTGGTTTAACATAAACACATAACACACAGCGGAATCAACGTTTCCCACTGTGAGGGAAGGTAATAAAGTTCAGTCATCTTCCTCTTTGTTCACCTGTGGTCGGGGCCTTTGAGCCGTCCACAATCACCGCTATGGCAGCCCGATGTTTAGGCCCTTTCGCCAGGATGATCGAACCTCCTGCATCGAAATGGTAGAATACTCTCAGCGGCTTGGGGTTTCCGAATCGGCCGCTTCATACTGAAACCGCGGCTTCCGAAGTCCACAGGCCGAGCTGGGCGAAGCTGCAACACTGGCCACCCCCGGCAAGGGGTCCCAGACCTCCGCAATGTTAAAGTCAGCGCCGCCCGTGGCTTGAAGCTCCGCAAACCACAGCATCACGGTGTTAATCAGCAGGCCCAACACTCCGGAGCTCCAACATGGCGATCCCCGGTAAGGCATCGCCTGCTCCATGATGGAATTCAGTGCTGCGCCACTGCTGAAGCTCTGGCAGGAAACAATGCGAAATCCAGTTGGTAATCCGCGAGGGGGGGGGGGAGGGGGGGGGGCAAAGATGTGACTCAGAGCAAAGACGCATCCTTGACGAGGAAGTGACTGGGAAAGTTTCCCCTCTTCTCCCCCCCCCCCCACCTCTCCCACATAAAAAAGACTAAGAAACCACCAAAAACATACTTTAAGAAAGACAAAAAATAACAAAAAGGGTGAAAGGACGGACAAACTGCTGGCAAGGCGCCACCCGATGTCATGATTTTCTGACATGATTCAATTGCTATCACTTCAAATTGAACCCCACATGACTGATGTGAAGAGCTGCTTTAGGTTAGATATTTGATTTACACTGATCGATTTTAGCATGAACGTGATGGTTTCATAAATTTGGTAACCATGCAACCCCACCTCATCTTAGAGGTACAACACAGGAAAGCAGAAAACATTAACATTATGGGGCCAAACTTGTCAAATACGTTCCATAGAAGCAGAATAGCAGACAGGTAACAACTTTAGTCACAAGAGGTGGGTTTGGCTGGTTTGCCTATTAAAATAAGGCAGTGTAACACTTAACTTTACTTCGGAGTCACGTGAGTAATTCCGTGAAGAAGCCCCGCCAGAGCGCCTGCGCGTCATTACGTCAGACAAGTTTGGTGCACCGACAGGCTGGAGAGCGCAGCTCCACCAGCGGTAAGTAAAACACCCGCAGGTAAGTGTTTTAAACTTGCGCCGGTTTACTGGGTCCCATAAGGCTGGTTACAGGAGCCAGCAGGGACACTTCCAAAGGGAAACAAAAGTATTAAACAGTCGCCAATAAAGTAAAACTTATCCACGGTGCCGAGGTCAGCGGGTGTACACCGGCTTTGAGACGCAGTTCAGCCAGCGGCAGCAACTCCGGTGTTTTTGAGCACTGTGGCCACTCCTGTCGGGAGGCAGGCCAAGAGTAAATTGTCCAGGCCTGTCAACTCTGATGAGTGAGGCCAGAAAGACTTTCCTCCTTCCAAAGATAAAGGTTGGGGACGTTTGGACAATGTGGAACACCTCATAGATAAAATGATCAACCAGGAGGCGTTCCAGCCGGGGTTTTATACCCCAGGGTCCCCAGCAGCTTTCAGCAACCTCTAGCAGAGGGCCGTATCGCAAAAGAGCTGTACACGTATGAAGGATAATAGTAAGATTAAATGAGAACTTACCTGTTCGAAGTTTGATCTTTAATTTATGAGGAGTTACGATGAGGGATTACGTGAAGAAGGCCCGCCTGACGCTGGATCGGCATACTTCAAAGCAGCGGCATGAAAAATACAGATCCAAATAGCTGAAGTAAAATAGTAAGGCTCAAAATAGACTAGAACTACCAGATGATCATTTATATTATGAGGGTTGGGAGTGGAGGGCACATAATCCCTCATCGTAACTCCTCATAAAATAAAGATCAAACTTCGAACAGGTAAGTTCTCGTTTAATCTTACTATTTTACTTCGGAGTCACGTGATACAAACATCCGGAGTCTACCACCAATCTGAGGTTCATCCAAACATTCTTCTTTAATAGGATAAAGTTTATGTACCTCTCCAACTGGACAAAATGATCTCCTTTTCCCAACAAATGGGTGTACATTCGGCTGTGTTGGCTGGAAATTCTTTCTAATCATACTCCTGCCTCAGCTTGTTCCAGCTCCAAAATCAAATCCCCTTTTCATATGGCCAGCCCTTCTCTGGCCAAAACTGAAGGGTTTGATAAGACCAAAAGTTTTTGCCTCTTCATCCATTTCTTTAATTTGTTTAGACAAATTCTCTCCGAACAAATAACCAGGAGTTTGAACATTGCTTGGTTTGCACAACCCTGCAAATCTTGGATGTAACAGAGGCCGAATGGCAATCTTCCTCATACAATTTATCTCAAAAAATGAGTTGCAAAATAAAGCCAACATATGTTTCTGAACTTTGGTCATTCCACAACCTTCCACTTGTCTTCCAAAGGCAGTAATGCCAGCTGAAATCAGCTTGAGGACTCTTTGAAATCGAATCTCCTGCGCCCGCATCATCGATGACATTGGCGCCCAAACAGCCGGATTCACCGTAGGTACCTTCAATGAGGCACAATTGATAGGTGTTTTATACAATTCTGCTGTCTCAACCATAACAGCTTCTTGAAGCGGGTGAGAGACCATATAATTAATATTGGCCGCCAGGTTTTCTTCCATGGCCTCACCGCCTCCTCCAGGTATAGCAAAACTTTGTGCCACATCAGGCACACCTGGATCAATATAATTGTATTGTGGTGTGTACTCCGGACCGCAATCACCACTTTCAGGGTCTGTCTCATACAGCCCTGGTACTTCTGAAACTTGTTCAAAGGAGACTTGCTCCAGTCCTATCCCAGGCACTGGAGTTTCAAATTCCCAATTCAAACTGGCACCATATTCATGATATGGAACCCCCTCAGGGGCTGCCTGGGAATATTCTGGGTTCTTAGACTCTTGGTTGATTATAGTTTGGAGCATTTTCTCCATTTGGTCCATTCTGAGCCATAAGGCTTTTCTTTCTGGACCTTCAGAATCAGAGTCCTCAGAAACCTCAGGCCTTTCAGCTTTTCTTTTACATTTTTTAGGCACTGGGTTTTCCTCCAAAGTTTCTGTTTGTGGAGCAATCAAAGCCTCACTAACGGGTATTTCAACGGCCACCGGTATCGGAACCAGCTCCGCAATAATCTCCTGTCCCGACTCCTCTGCACCCCGGGATGCACGTTTAACCCGCTGTTTTTTGGCTTTCTCCATTTTCTTTTCTAACTCCTCCTGGTTTACCCACCAGGCTACGGAGTTCTGAAACCCGCCCTAGAAACGAAAATCTCTCTTACCTGCGGGCCGGTTCCTTACCGCTGTGTGGAGCTGCGCTCTGCAGCTCTTTCCTCTGCCGACAGCGACGACGTAATGCCGATCCAGCATCAGGCGGGGCTTCTTCACGTAGTCACTCACGTGACTCCAAAGTAAAATATGCCTATGAGTCTGCATGGGGACCCATAACAGCATTGCCTTTTTAAGGGCTGCATGATACCTCCCGTGAGCAGGAGCCGGGCGATCCAGAGCAGTATGAATCTGACCCTAAAGGTTGGTGTCACTGCTTATGTGCATACACCAAAGCACATGAGCTATGCTCCAGTTGTGCCGGATGTGGCCAACAAATTTGCCATACCGGCGGGAGCTGGTGAAGCCATGGATGACAATCTGGCCAGCAATTTAATTATATGGGCTCTCACCAGCTCCAGGACTCCATAATCGAGGAAACTATGGAAGAGATATCAGACACCTGGTAACTGTGCATCGCTCTAAAGGGGCGCATCATGAGGGCGCATGAGTTGAGGCTGCAGAAAGTCCTAAAAACTGGTTGGAGCAAGAATAATGGCGTTGGGCAAATGGTACAAGGGCACCACTATCAAAACACAGCAGGATATGGACCCTGCTGTGTAATGCCCATTTTGAACATTAATTATTCACGAAATAGCCATCAAGCCCACACTCAACCCACGGCTCACAGCCTTGCGCAGATCCTCTAATATCCAGGAAAAGACCTGGACGATGAGGCCTCATCAAAACTCATCCTGAGACCAGGATGCCGCCTCAAAAACCATACCCTTTCAGAACGGGAAGGGCTAATTGAACTAGAGACGATGGTGCAGGTCAAGGACCAAGCTGGGCAACCCCAGCTACACGTATCGTACTTCGGGGTTTTGGCTAAGATCAAGTGTAGCATCTGTTCTTATCAGTTTAATATCTGATACGTTCCTTACCTAGGGACCAAACCATTGGCACGCTCTAATGCACACCCTAAACAGGGCCAGGAGACCGAGGAATCCAGCAACCATGGAGGTACAAGTACTAGGTATGTTACAAAACTTACCTTGAGCAGCGCTGCAGTTCTGCCGCTCCCCGTGAGCGCGACTTTGGCGCCTTTCAGAGGGGGGCGGGCTTAAAGTGCCGTTTTTCTACAGACTGGGCAAATCGATCAATGTCAGGCGATTTCGTTGCGGAAGAAAAATCACTCCGACATTTCATTAATGAAGGTATTTTTAAATTACACTAGATTATTAATTATCTAGAGTAATTTAAAAATCACCTTCAAAAGCCGTGAGTGCTGATAACGGGAAGGATTTTGCTTAGGGGAGAAAAAAATAGACAGTTTATTTTTATATTAAAAGTTGGTTTTGATGGAGGCTTTAATAATATTTTCATGTTGTGAAATGGGGTCCAAAAAAAATGTATGAACCAACAGTATTTTTCATACCGACTTCACAGCAAACCACAACGTTCCAATCCACCGCATTCCACTAAAACCCACTCGCTAGTTTAAATGGCCATTAATTTACAGGCATTAAACACTAAATTCCTTCCATTTGGCCCAGTAATTCATGAAAATGAGATTTAAAAATTATGTTATATTGTGGATTATTGTGTGAATGTTATTTGGACACTTAGACAATTTAAAAAAAGTTTATCTTTTCTTAAGAAATGGATAGATGTTTAGATCTACTCATTGAATTTGTAATTAGCTACAATTAGATAACTAACTACTAATATGCTTTAATTTCACGTCATCCAAGTAAGATTGTTTCATATTGTTTCAGAATGCTTCAATCTATAATAACTGGAAATTTCATTGAGTTCTCTTAATTTTTAAGAAAGTTATGGGCTTTTAATGGTTCTCGATCACAGCTTTTGAGTTAAGTCAATTGAGAGGCAATGGGGAACAAGATGCTAATTTCCGAGTATGAAAATGGTCATAACTTTCTCAATACTGAAGATATGAAAGTGACTTAGGTGCCAAATTAAACTTCTTTTTATGCTTTATCTGATGGGATAAATTGCAGACTTGATTTTTAAAATATCAAAATTTTGTAACATTGCTACAAGTACTGGACTAGTACAGGATATATCCTCTAGAGGTCAGTCGCCAGTCGGGGGTAGGTTGCAATTGTTCTATGATACATGGTGCTGCATAACATCAGATCTATTCATACTGGACTGTATCCGGGGGACTCGAATGGGGTTTATCTCGGAAGTACATCCAAGTACAAAATACACCTAGTCGCGTTTTGGGTTTTCAATACCAGAAACTCTCCAGGTGAATGATGAAATTGGAATATTATTCCAAAAAAAGGGTAATGGAAAGGACGGCATATCAGCCTCAACAATGTGTGTCCAATATTCCCCAGGCAAAAGAACGATGGTGGTTGTCGAGTCATTCTGGACCTAACCAGATTTAACTCTTAGGTCCAGTATAAAAATGTTTTTAATTGAAACTTTCATTACTGCTATGCAACCGATAGTCGAAAGGGTGTTATATGGCAACCATATATCTGACAGATGCATATTATTCAGTACCAATACCGTAGATACTTGAAATTTAGTTGGATGAGACAGCTGTGGCAATTTAAAGTTTTGCCCAATGGGTTAACCTCAGCCCTAGGTTATTTACAAAGTTGTTGAAACCAGTATCAGGGCTACTCCGCGCTCAGAATCGCATTGTAATGGCACACTTGGATGATGTTTCTGATCATAGGTAAAACTCAGGAAGCAGCTGAGGAATTGGGTTCAGTTACCAAACATCTGTTTGAGAGGTTAGTTCCTCACCCATCTAATTAAATCCAAATGAGTACCATCTAGAATGATTGGCTATTTGGGGTTCATCATTGATTTAACTAACATGTCAGTTACTTTGCTTACGGCCAAAACTGTAAGTTATGAAGGCCTGTAGGAATCTGGTTGATGAACAACAACCCTCCATCCGATGAGTAACCAGTGTTATTGGTAAATTAGTGGTGGGTTTTCCCTGCAGTACAGTTCAGTCCTCTGCACTATCAGAATGCGCAACGAGCTAAACAACAAGCACTAAAAGAAGATGCAGGTAATTTCAACAAACCAATGCAGTTGTCACCCGAAGCTATCGCCAAGTTGTGATGGTGGATAACTAATGTCTCACGATGTACGAGAGACATTCTGACTCAATAACCTTCAGTTTACAAACTGATGCGAGTGCTTTGGGATGGGGAGCCACTAATACCGAGTCTACCTGTGGCGGCAGATTGAATGTGGAAGAGGCATTAATCCTGCAGAGGCATGGGATAAACTACGTAGAATTGCTGGGTGCATTCTATGGCCTAAAAGCATTCTGCTCAACAATGCATGATTTGCATGTGCAGCTTCAGATTGACAATACCACAGCTGTTGCATATCAATCACATGGGTGGAATTAGGTCATTGTTATGTGACAATCTGGCTAACCTCATCTTGCACTGTTGCTTTACGAGAAACATCTGGGTCTCAGATATCTACCTACCAGGTAGAGATAACGTGAAAGTGGCGGACACCAGGTCACATAAATTCAATGACAACACAGAATGGATGTTGAATCCAAAAGTTTCAAAATGATTGTCAGCCGGTATGGATTGCCAGACATAGGTCTTTTGCATCCAGGTTAAATCATCAGTTACCTAAATATGTCTCAGGGGAACCAGATCCAGGGGCAGTAGCGGTGGATGCATTCTCGCTACACTGGGGATGTATGTTCTTACGTTTTCCCCATTCTGCCTCATCAGTCGATGTCTCACCAAAATAGAGCACGACTACGCTTTAGGCGTTTGGTAGTTCCTAACTGGTCCACACAGCCATGGTTCCCATTGGTCCTGAGACTGATGACACAGCCATTCATGACTATCCCCAAATGCAGCAACTTGTTCGTTCACCCTGTGACAGGAGACAGTCACCCTTTATATGAGCGTATTAATCTGTTGATTTGTATCTCTGACCAGACTGTTCCAGGGACTCGGACTATCGAGTAGGACCGTGGATGTGATTACAGTGGCCTGAAGAGACCGCACTCTTCCACACTATAAAACGATATGCATCTCATGTTAAGAAATGGGAGGTGTTCTGTTTACAGTCAAATATATCTTATCATACTGCAGGCATGCCGGAAGTATTGGAGTTCCTTGCTGCATTGCATTTTGACGAGCAGTTAAGCTATAGTGCCATTAATAGTGCTCGAAGTACTTTGTCCTCCTATTTAGGGCAAGGGTCGGGACAACACTCTGTCGGATCTCATCTATTGGTGGCCCGATTCATGAGAGGTATTTTAACAAAAACCCTCCCAGACCTAGATATACAGAAATCTGGGATGTGAGCATAGTTCTCACACTGCTTCGGCAAAGGACTCCAATTATATCTCTACCTTTCCAGAAGTTAACGCTCAAAGTGGTCATGTTCATGGTGCCGTAGATACAGTTCCGTCAGCAGTCAGCACAATGGGTCCAGATATTGCAAAAGTTACGACTGGACAGCATGCATTATTCTGTAGATAATATTACGTTTTATGTATATGATCTAATCAAACAAAGCAAGCCAGGGATGGCTGGAACCAAAATAAGTTTAAAGTATACCCCATTGACCTGAGGCTATGTGTAGTTACGCACCTGAGTCAATATATCAAGGTTATTAAGAGTCTCAGAGGCTCTGAAACAACGATGCTCATCAGCCACAAAAAAACTCATACAAAGGTGTCAGTACAAACTATTTCTAGATGGCCGAAACAGGTTTGCATTATGCTGGAGTAGACACTGATGTGTTTAAATTTCACTCCACCAGGGCGACGTCAACGTACACAGCAAAGGCGCAGGATGTGCCTTTAGACCAAATCCTCACCGCAGGATGGTCCAGTGAAGGAACCTTTTTCACGATTTATGATAAACCTGTCCTCGCAATGGAAGGATTTGGGCATGCTGTTTTGGGTTCTGTTTGTGTTCTCCTTTATAATTTCCCCTGCGAAAGAGGGGTTATTACTGTTCTTGTATTGTTTAAGACGTTCATTGTATAATTTAAACAATGTTCAATACATTATTTGTTTATCCTGTGTCAACCGAAGCAGTGTGTCATATGGAACTGTATCTACGGCATGAAATCACAGAGCTTTGAAATCTTCACGGAATAACTCATGTGACTCCGAAGTAAAATAGTAAGATTAAACGAGAACTTACCAGTTTGAAGTTTGAGCTTTATTTTATGAGGAGTTACGGTGAACGATTACGTGCCCTCCGCTCCTGGCCCTCAAAATCGCAAAGATCATCTGGTAGTTCCAGTCTTCTGAGTCTTACTATATCACTTTGACTGTAGTTACTGTGATTTCACGCCGCTGCTTTGAAGATTGGCGCGTAGGCGCTCTGGCGGGGCTTCTTCACGTAATCGCTCACCGTACCTCCTGATAAAATAAAGATCAAACTTCAAACTGGTAAGTTCTCGTTTAATCTTACTATTAACTCCCATTTTAAAATGAACCCAGGCTGGGTTGGTTTTTCAGGTACCATGAAATTAGCAGCCTGAAAGGTGAAAAGCAAGGAGATGCCATTGTCCTCCTGGATCCAGTGTAAACCTTCATTAACCACTGACCTCCCCGATCTCTCACCATTGACTCCCAAGATTAGGCACATTTTTACCTGCCTAGAAAATGAATCGTGTAGAACTGCAATCATTATTTGCTGATCATTTTGGAGTAGATTCACCAAATAAAAAAGTTCACTTGAAATAATATATAATAAATAACAATTAATCAAAAATAGAAAATAAAGAAACCAAATGTAAAGAATATAAAGAAACTCTGAATTCTTTTCTCACTATTTATATTCGGGGTAGTTACAAATTCGCTACCTATTTCATTTCTTTCAATTTATTTTCTATTGACTCAAGAAGCTGAAAGATATTAAATGGGCTGCCAGCATGATTTAAAACTGTCACACAAAGTTGTATTCCAGTCAAAGCATTTTTTACTGGAATTGAGTTAGTGGAACTTTGAAATGCCAGTGTCTTGAATGGAGCTGCATTGCAGTCTGCTTTTAAATGAACATTGCTATAATTAAAGGCTCAAGCTTTCAAGGCCATCTTGGAGGTAGCAAACAGTTGAATAGGCAATGAAAGTCAATAGAAAAGATGGTAAAAACTTGAAACTCAAAACAGAAAAGGCTAGAATAACTCTGCGAGTCAAACATCATCTGTGGAAAGAGGAGCAGTTAACTTTTAACGTCCACACCCCTCGATCAGAACTAGGACCCTGAGCAAGCTACTCTGGCATGTTAATTCAATGGAATGTCATTCGCTTCAGGTGCACTGCTTGTGGAGTAAGAGAACAGTGGTAGGACCATGCATTCATTTTCAATCCTAAAGAGGTTGATTTCAATTATTTTAACATTATCTGACTCTTCCCTGCTTCAGCTAATCCATTGATGAAATTACTATTCATAATTTAATAACTGTTAGAATTAACCATACCAAAGATTTTTTGATATAATGTTTGTTCTATTAATCCTAAACTTAACTTAAACTTTGATTCCTGTGTCCTAACACACAGTGACCCCATTTACCCGTCACTCCAACTGGTATAAACTGGCTCTCAGTTACACAGCATTTTGATTTGGTCATTCTAATTAAAGTTTCTAAACCTTTGTATGATCTCATCCCTTCAAAATGTAACGAGCTACTGTGCTTAAATACCAACAAAATAGGTACAGTCCTTTAATTCTGGCCAGTTGAGTACATGCATACTGAATGCAATCTCGCTGTTATTGACTGCTCAGCCTTCAGCTGCCAAATCACTAGTTTTATTTCTCTTCTAAATCCACTTGGTTTCATTCTTTAAACTATTCGAAATTGTGGTTCATTTCTTAAAATCACCTCAGCAAATATTTCCCATTTCAAAAAGCACTTGGGAATATTGTAAAAGATTAGATAATGCTAATAGTGGGCACAGCACCCTGATACTGTAAAGTGTGTTACGCTAAGAGCACTCTAAGATGTTTTGCAGGATCCCCTCACAAATACAAAGACACATTTTTATTTACATTTTAAATAATGTGTGCTCTTGCCGACCACCAATTCTGCAAAGTCATGTGAGGTCTCCCCCCCTACGTTTCAGGACCTTACTGCCCAATGGGAGGTGGTGCCACCTCCCAGCAGCTCGCCTTTTTTGTTAATTTTTAGTGCGTCTAAATGTATGTTTTAATTGTTTCCCAGTATGTCTTATGTGGGGGGTGGTGGGTGCGGGGGAATAGGGGGAAACCGTTTTTCAGTCACTTACCTGGCCGGGGATGCGTCTTTTCTCCGTGTCGCATCTTCGTCCCCTTGCCGCCTACCTACTGGATTGGCGTGGCCTTTCCGACCGGAGACCGGCCCAGAGCTTCAGCAGCAGGCGCAACGCGGAATTACCATCCTGTCGATGACTTTAACACCGTGGAGCTGTGGTCTGGGGAGCTTTTAGCCGTGGGCACGGCACTGACCGTAACATCGTGGAGTCTAGGATCTTTTTTCCGGCTCAGCCTGTGGACTTCTGAAGCTGCGGGATCCGTAAGAAGCGGCCGATTTGGAAACTCCTAGCTGTAGAGTGTGTTTCGATCCGTTCCGACGCCGTAGTTTCGATCATCCTGGCGAGAGGGCTTGTACATCGATCCACCCGTAGCGGCGACTGCGGAGGGTTCATGGCCCGGGCCACGGGTGAACAAAGAGGAGGATAACTGAACTTTATTGCCTTCTATCACAGTGAGAAATGGCGATTCCACTCTATACTGTGGTGGATATGTTAAACTCTATTGTGTATTGTGTTCTTTTTATTCGTATGGCTATATGGTAACTCAAATTCCACTGTACCAATTGGCGCATGTGACAATAAATGAGAACTTGAACTTGAGGTTTCAAAGTTTGATCCCTTCTTTCAAAACTACTAACAACAGCAACAACTGAGAATACCAATTCACACCCTGCAGAAAGATTGCCTTATGTTTCCATCACAAGCAACTTATTCTTTCCTGAATGATTTACAAAGCAACTTGTGTTGCAGATAGTAGCTGGCTCCACAGAAAGCATAAACTAATAAAGTCTGTTCAAAGCACAAAAAACTTACTGCAAATCCAGAACAGGATACTGTTAGTTCTGTCCAAATCCCCTTGGAATAGGCCAATAAATGGAGCAAGATAAAGCATACTTCAAAAATGCTCACAACCAAATACAATTTGCAAAACCAATGATTGCTTTAGTGGGTTTGTTCATTTGGATTACAGTAACCGTACACACATGAACATTATATTATCATTTTTAAAATGGACCATCTGTTCTATGCACTTGAAATCAACAAATTGAATACTTACCCACTGAGAATTGTTGTCTTTATACTCAGAAATAAAGAAGTGGTGCGTGCAGGATAATCTTATAAGCAAATCACTAAACTGGTCTTGGCTGTTGAAATAGTGCGGAACCCAAGAGTGACAAATGAATAATTTTCCTGAAGAATATTTCTCTTTTATCAACTATATACTATCTGTTGTGTTACAATACTATTTGTGTTTTTCCTTTTATAACTGGGAGCACTGCAAACTAGCACAGCAATTGATCCAATTATGAAATGAACATAATCGAGGCTGATCTATCTTTCTGCAGCAACATTTCCATTAATTTTAAACACATTATAAATAACTCCTTTAGAAGGGGGCAATCAAAACCTAGAGACATGATTAACAGTCCTAAGGCCCAACTTGCCCTTGCTGACCAAGGTGCCGCATCTACACTAGTCCCACCTGCATGCATTTGGACCATATCCCTCTAAACCAGGGGGCGGCAACCTTATTTTGCATAGGGGCCAGGACACATGTCTGTGAGCAGGTGGCGGGCCACATGTACGTGTTCACATGGATCCCGCCCCTTCGAGGAAGCCACTCATACTCACTTGTCCCCGGCCTATTGACAACCCCAATCCCGACCAAAGGTCTTTGATCCCGACAGTGATGCCCAGACACAGAAGGTGCGCGGCCGTGTCGGTGGCTTTACGCAGGATGCGGTACAGCCAGAGCTCGGCGCTCAGCCATGCTCGGCGCTGCTCGGCAGTGGCTCTGCCATTGTGGCCGCCAGTGCAGGCCTTCTTGCGTCACCGAGCCTGGGTACTGCGGCCTCGGGCCCGGGAGAAACCGGACACGAAGGAACGCTGCGGGCCGGATAATTACGGGGGAAAAACCGCCTTTGGGCCGGATGATTTTGGGTTATGGGCCACATTCGGCCCTGGGGGCGTAGGTTGCTGACACCTGCTCTAAACCTTTCCTATCAATGTACCTGTCCAAATGGCCAATGTACCGAAAGACTTCTTGAGCACCCTTTGTACCCGTTCAAGCAACCATGTATCTGATTTCTTATATCCCTCTGCTCTACAACACGCCTCAGGGTCCTGTCATTCACTGAGTAGATCCTTCTCTAGTTTGACTTCCTAAAATGCAAAAACTCGTGCTTATCTGCATTATCTGCATTAACCATTTCGCAGCCCACTTGCCCAATTGATTAAGATCCTGCTGTAACTTTGGATAACCATCTTTGCTATCACTGATACCACTTTAGTGTTGTCTGTAAAATTACTAAATTTCTATGTTCTCATCCAAATTCATGATTTAAACTACCAGCAGCAATGGGCCCAGCACTAGTCACAGGCCTCCAGTCCAAAAAAATCTTCCATCATCCTCTGCTTCTTGCCATGAAGCCAATTCTCTATCCAGTGAGCTAACGCTCCCTGGATCCCTCAAGAGCAGTCGACCTTATCAAATACCTTGCTGAAGTCATATGGACAACAACTACAGCTTTGCCCTTATTAACCTTTTTGGTTACTTTTTCAAAAAACCCAATCCAATTTATGAAACATAATCCCCCACGTACAAAATCATGCTGACTATCCCTAATCAGCCGCTGTCTATTCAAATGCGTCTATATCTTATCACTCAGAATCCTCTCCGGTAACTTGTTACCATAGATGTTAGGTTCACTGCTCTATAAATCCCAGGCTTTTCCTTGCAGCCCTTCTTAAATAGAGGCACACTATGAGCCATCCGCCAGTCTTTGCTCACCCGTGTCTTACGGTTACTTTGGATATCTATAATCAGGCCCGGGAGATTTAACTACCTTCATATACCTTCGGACATCCAGCACCTCCTTGACCATAATACAGATTGTCCTCAAGACATCTCTATTAACACCCTAAGTTCCCCACTCTTCATGTCCTTCTCCACAAACTGAGTAGAAATATTAATTGAGGACTTTGCCCATCTCCTGTGGCTCCACATAGAAATGACCACTTTGATTTCTGAGGGGCCCTATTTCTACTTTAATTACCCTTTCCTTTAATAAACATAAAATTGTTGATTTTTCTTAATATTATCTGTCAGGGCTATCTCCTGCCCCTTTAGGTATGCTGCTCAGTTTCCAAAACTTCTCCAGGGATACACTTTATCCCAGCTGCCTATATCTGCTTCATGCCTCTTTTTTCCTGACAACGGCATAAATTTCTCACATCATCCAAGCTTCCTTGCTCCCACCCACATTGCTCTTCACTCTAACAGGAACATGCATGCCCTGAACTCTTGTTACCACATGTTTAAAAGCATCCCACTCTCCGGACGTCCTTTTGCTTGCAAACAATCCATTCCAATCAACTTTAGAAGAAAGTTCCTGTCCAATACCATCATTACCTCAATTCAGAATTTAACTTATGCACATTACCTTTATCCATAACTACTTTAAAGCTAATAGAACAGTGGTAACAGGTCCCAAAAGGCTCACCCATGGACATTTTGATCACTTGTCCTTCCGAATTTGCTAAGAGTAGATCAAGCTTTGCTCCCTCCCTTGTAGGCCCACCACATATTGCCTGAGGAATCTTTATGAACTCAGTGCCTGGGGTGAGCCTGGTCATTGATTATGCGGGTGGCCT
The DNA here is from genome assembly GCA_963514005.1 of Raja brachyura. Next base: position 7,546,186 of record OY740800.1, on the reverse strand, counting down.
TGCAGCATGAAGTGTAGATGGAGTCAATGGAAGGGAGGGTGGTTTGCGAGATGGCCTGGTCTACGTCCAAAACTCTCTGCAATATCTTGCGGTCTTGAATGGAGCTTTTCCCAAACCATGTAGTGATTCATCCTGATAAAATGCTTACTGTGGTGCACCTGTAGAAGTTGGTGTGGATTATTGTGGATATGTAGAACTTCCTAAGCCTTCTAAGGAAGTAGAGGGATTGTTTTGCTTTCTTGGCCATTGCTTCGACCAGTGGCTGGTCCAGGATAAATTGCTGGTGCTATTTATTCCTGGAATTTGATGCATTCAACCATCTCTACTTCAGCGCCTTCAATATATACAGTGTTGTCGTCTGTAAGTTTGTCAATTGAGTTAGAATGGAATTTGGCTGCACAGCCATGAGTGTATAGGGAGTATAGAAAGGCTGAGAATGCATCCCTGCAGTGTTGAGGATTATTATAGCGGATGATTTGTCTTGCAGCTACCTGCAATCTCGGCGTGTTTATTCCTCTAATTCCCGTTGTCTATTTGGGGGCCAATAGTACAGTACCAACAAGGTAATCATCCCCTTTTTATTTCACAGCTCCAACCATATAGCCACACGGAACGAACCATCAGTAATGTCATCTCGGTCTATTGCCGTGACATTCTCCATGATCAATAAAGCAACACTCCCTACTCTTTTACCCACAACTCTATGTCTCCTTATAGCACCTTAGCCCGGAACATTAACAATACGATACGATAGAACTTTATTTATCCCAGGAGGGAAAAAGATCTGCCAACAGTCATAAAAACACAAAATACATCAAACATGAAATTAAAATGACGAGTGGAAAGGCTTGGGGGATGTGCAAAGATATTGGGGGGGGGGGGGGGGGGGGGGAGGTGTCAGTCTCAGTCTACCCCACGACAGAAGGGGGTGGAGTTGTACAGTTTGATAACCACAGGGAAGAAGGATCTCCAGTGGCGTTCTGTACAGCATCTTGGTAGAACCAGTCTGTTGCTGAAGGTAGTCCTCAGGTTGACCAGTGTGTCATGGAGTGGGTGAGCTGTATTGTCCAGGTTGCTCCGCAGTTTGAGGAGCAGTCTCCCCTCCAATGTTGTCATGAATCCAACTCTGCCACCAGGACAGAGCGAGCCTTCCTGATGAGTTTGTAAATTCTATTGACGTCCGTGACCTTCGCCCTGCTACCCCAGCACCTGGCAGCGAAGAAAATGGCACTGGCTACCACCGATTGGTAGAACATCTGCAGCATCTCATTGCAGACGCTGAAGGAGCAGAGCCTTATCAAAATATACAGCCGGCTCTGTCCCTTCTTGTACAGGGCCTCAGTGTTCCTGGACCAGTCCAGTTTACTGTCCAGATACACTCCAAGGTATTTGTACTCCCTGGTAAACTTACATCCACACCGTTGATGGAGACAGCGGACAGGACTCTCCTCCTAAAGTCCACCATGGACTCCTTAGTCATGTCAGCGTTGAGGTGCAGGTGATTCAGCCCACACCACTCAACAAAGTTGTTGACTACACCTCTGTATTCAGCCTCCCTCCCCTCACTGATGCAGAAGGGGGAGGAGTTTTAAAGTTTGATAGCCACAGGGGAAATGGATCTTCTGTGGCATTCTGTCTTGCATCTTGGTGGCTGTCAATGTTGTTCCTTTCTTAGCCAGATTTTCGTAATGGCTGCAACGTCCCAGTCGCATCTTCACGTCTTGAATTCATCCGCCGTACCCATCAGGTCTCTCACAATGAAATAAATGCAATTCATTCCAACAGTCATTCCTAGCTCCCTGCTGGCCTCCTGCCTATTCTGTCCACTAAACCTTATTTTATCACCTTCAATACCAACTTCAAGCCTTTCACTTGGCTTAATCCTGCACTGGATCCCGCCCGTGGACACCTATCTGAGCAAATGCTGGAGAGATGAAAACTGATTTATTTAAAAAAACTGATTTAGGAAACAACTCGATGCAACAGAGGAAAAATAAGAATATCCATGCACGGGTGTATTATGCTCCAAATACCGTTCCTCACCTGTGCAGATTTTATGATCTTGCAATTAAAAAACATTTATCATTGAATTATATTAATATATTTTACAGAAGCCTATATATTAATATATAATTCAGTGTTGAAACTCGTTAAGCAGTGCAAAGTAGGCTGATGGTGAACTAGCAATCCATTAGCAATGAGTTTATTTGAAAGCAATTGAAAAGGAAGCCACGCTTGTGTGTTAAATGGGCTGCTGGTTTGTTATTCACCCAATTTGTGATAGTGAGGTAAATCAAACTTATAGCCTTTACTTTTTTAGACTGCTTATAATTCTTCCAAGGCAGTCCCTCAGGAATGAGATGATCACTTTCCTTGGAGTTCGCTTTGATGGCAAAACAGTGGAGCAGCTGGAGGAACTGTTCACAGTGCTAGTGACCCGGGGTCGATCCTGACCTCGAGTGCTATGTGTGCGGAGTTTGCACGTTCTTCCTGTGACCACATAGGTTGCCTCTGGGTGCTCCGGTTTCCTCCCACGTCCCAAAGACGTGCGGTTTTGTTGGCTAATAGGCTTCTGTAAAATCGCTCCTGGCATGTTGAGAGTGGTGGCAAAAGTGTGGATTTCAAAGTAGTTCTGCAAAGAGTGATTGATGGTTAGCATGGACTCGGTGGGCTTCCATACTGTATCTTTCAATTCAATTCAATTCTGTGAGGTTTGAGGTGACTAAATCAGTTTTACACAGGAGTTGCAGATTCTGCCATATGTGGGACATAAATCTTGAAGGGGCTGATAAATGGGTGGTTTAGATTACACTCCCACCTGAGGTTACAGTAAAGTTCTGTTTCTGTGAAATGTTTGTATCCTCGACAGTTGGAGAGTTGGAAATGTGGTGGCAAACTGAGTTCCCAGATGGCACGAGATGTCTGACATCCCACAGTAGCCGGCAAATCCATCACACCTTTCTCCTGAACACTCGCCTATAAGAACACGGAGCATGAAACTGTACAGCACAGGAACAGGCCTTCAGGCAACAGTGTCTGTGTCGAACATAATGTTAAGAAAAAACAATCACATCTGCCTACACATGATTCCTATCACTCCAATCCCAGCATATCCGTGTCTACCTAAAAGCCTCTTAAACGGCACTATCGTATCCATCTCCACCATCCCTCCTGGAGCTCATTACAGGCTGCTACCACCCTCCTTGTAAAAACCTTTGACTCTCTCACCTTAAAGTCATACCCTTAATTCTTTGACATTCCCACCCTGGGAGTAAAGGTTCTGGCAGTTTACACCCTCTATTCCTCTCATAGTTTTATATAACTTCAAACCCTGGTGTTATGGAGAAAACAATCCAAATTTGTGCAATCTTTCCCTGTAATTAATCCCTGTATTCAACAGTGTAGCATTCTGGTAAACCTCTTCTACACCTTCCTGCAATGGGTTCACCAGAACTGAATGAAGCACGCCACATGAAGCCAAACCAATGATTTATAGAGCTGCATCATGACTTTGACATTTATACTCAATGCCTCAACCAATCTTACCATATCCCTTATTTACCACTTGATCTATTTGTGTTGCCACTTTCAGGGAGTTGTAGACTTGGACCCCTTGGATCTCACTATACATCAAACTTCTAAGGGTCCTGCCATTAACCGTATACATTCCCATTTCATTCAACCTCCCAAAGTGCAAAGCTTCACACTTTCAATGGATTAAACCTCCATTTCTCCAATTCTCAGCCATTTCTGGAATTAATGTACATCCAGCTGTATACTTTGACAGCTTTCCCCACTGAGCACAATCCCAGCACTCCTGGGTGTCACCTACAAACTTACATTTGTCACCTGCAAATCTACATTTATGGCATACAAATTCATCACTAAAAGCAGAGATCCTTCCACTGGAACTACACTCATCGCAGACCTTCAGCTAGAATAATGCTTTACTACTGTCACCATACTGTAATCCATACGACCAAGTCACCGTGAATCCTATGCATCTTGTCTTCTGGATCAGCCTACTTTCATCAAATGCCTTATTAAGTTCCATGTAGACAATACCCACCACCTCATCGATCACCTTTTCCACCTCCACAAAAAACTCGATCAAGTTAGAAAGATCTAATCTGTGCATCCCCTGTGCCACCCTAGATTTTCTCCTTTATCCTTGAGTGGTCCTACCTGCTCCCTGGTTATTCCCATGTTTATAATGTATGTATAAAAAGCCTTTGGATTATCTTTAATCTGACTCACCAAAGACATTTCAATGGACTGTTTTGGCCCATCTATTACTGTTGCATTTTGAACTGAACACAACCCACCTTTGTTGATGGTGATATTGTGATGGAGCTTCACATAGCTGACTATCACTGCACTTGTGCTTACAGGCCTGATTCTGATCATTTGGTAATGAACAAAATCTGTTGACATACTTATGCTCGGTCAAATTTAATAAATCATGTTCATTATCTAAACTACCCGATGGCCGCCATGAATACAGACATGTGTTGACATAAGATGGCTAAAATGATATGCACATGAAAAGTAAAACTGACCCATGAAAAGTAAAACTGACTTTTGAAAAAGCATCAAATCTATTTTGATCTTCTGGTGGAAAGATTAAATGAATTTAAAATTATACATGGATAAACTATATCCTTTGAGGTTAACATTTGGCAATGGGAACTGGGAATGTGCTCAGCATTGTCTAACACATACAGTGCCCTCCATAATGTTTGGGACAAAGACCCATAATTTATTTATTAGCCTCTGTATTCCACAATTTGAGATTTGTAATAGAAAAAAATCACATGTGGTTAAAGTGCACATTGTCAGATTTTAATAAAGGCCATTTTTATACATTTTGGTTTCACCATGTAGAAATTACAGCAGTGTTTATTTCTCCCCCCCCCCCCCCCCCCCCCCCATTTCAGGGCACCATAATGTTTGGGACACAGCAATGTCATGTAAATGAACGTAGTCATGTTTAGTATTTTGTTGCATATACGTTGCGTGCAATGACGGCTTGAAGTCTGCGATTCATGGACATCACCAGTTGCTGGGTGTCTTCTCTGATGATGTTCTGCCAGGCCTGTGTTGTAGCCATCTTTAGCTTATGCTTGTTTTGGGGGCTAGTCCCCTTCAGTCTTCCCTTCAGCATATAAAAGGCATGCTCAATTGGGTTCAGATCAGGTTATTGACTTGGTCACTCAAGAATTGACCATTTTATAGCTTGTAACATCCCCACCACCGTGTTTCACAGATGAGGTGGTACGCTTTAGATCTTGGGCAGTTCCTTCTCTCCTCCATACTTTGCTCTTGCCATCACTCTGATATCAGTTAATCTTTGATTCATCTGTTGCTAAGACCTTTTTCCTTGCTCTTTTAAGTACTTCTTGGCAAACTGTAACCTGGCCATCCTATTGTTGCACCTAACCAGTGGTTTGCATCTTGCAGATCAGCCTCTGTATTTCTGTTCATGAAGTCTTCTGCGGACAGTGGTCATTGACAAATCCACACCTGAAGAGTGTTTCTGATCTGTCAGACAGGTGTTTGGAGATTTTTCTTTATTATAGAGAGAATTCTCCTTTCATCAGCTGTGGAGGTCTTCTTTGGCCTGCCAGTCCCTTTGAGATTAGTAAGCTCACGAGTGCTCTCTTTCCTCTTAATGATATTCCAAACAGTTGATTTTGGTAAGCCTGAGGTTTGTCTGATGTCTCTAACAGTTTTATTCCTATTTCTCAGTCTCATAATGGCTTCTATAATGACTTTCATTAGCCCAACTTTGGTCCATAATGACTTTCATCGGCACAACTTTAGTCCTCATGTTGATAAACAGCAATAAAAGTTTCCGAAGGTGATGGAAAGATTGGAGGAAAGTCTATGTGCTGAGAGCTCTCTTATACCTGCATAAAGGAGGCAATTAAACACACCCGAGTAATTACAAACACCTGTGAAGCCATGTGTCCCAAACATTATGGTGCCCTGAAATGGGGGGGCTATGTATAAACACTGCTGTAATTTCTACATGGTGAATCCAGAATGTATAAAAATGGCCTTTATTAAAATCTGACAATGTGCATTTTAACCACATGTGATTTGTTTCTATTCCAAATCTCAAATTGTGGAGTACAGAGGCAAATAAATAAATTATGGGTCTTTGTCACAAACATTATGGAGGGCACTGTAGACGACTAATGAAATGAGCGACTGTTTCTTGTTTCTGTAACCACAATTTATAATAACATGCTTACTTATGTCAATTCAAAACATTACATGGGATTCTTTTTACTTAACCACAACAGATCGGACATAAAAAATATTAGTCCTTGCCTACAATTCACAAAGGGGCATTATGCAATGACATAAGGCTGAATGTAATTATACTGTCAATTTTAATGCTATTGCAATAGGACATGTATAAAATAATTACATTTAAAACACAAAGTACTTGTGCTATAACTCCAGTATAAGCGCTCAACTAAAAAAAACAAGCCCCAAACCATAGTATTATCTAACTAAATCCACAAACTTACAATAAATGACTCCATATGCAAAAAAATCCCAGCTACCTACATATTAATTATTAAAAAAAAACCCTAATCCTGTGGATGCAAGTATATCATTGGGGTTATCAAGTGGGCACCTCCCTTCATTGGTGTTTCGTTGAGTTTGGCCCACGACACCTCAGTAAAGGGCCTGTCCCACTCGGGCGTCATTTGCGCGTCACGCAGATGGCGTGCAAAGATTTTGTACATCCCGAAATCCTGGGGCGCCGCTCGCAACCGCGCGTCACTGCCTACGTTACCACGCACCATGCATGTAGGTGACGTGGTGACGCGTAAATTATGTTGCATAAATTACGCGCAAATGACGCCCAAGTGGGACAGGCCCTTAAGGCCCTTAAGGCTCAACAGTTGGTTCTGGCGTCCCAGGACTCAAACTAGTAGTAATTATTTCCTGCGGAACAACAAGCTTCCCTCCTAAATCTACCTGCCTCTCCCAATCATTGGCTCCCCGTAACTGGCCTGACTCATACCTGTCTGCAAACCTTCTTCCTCTACCTTTCTCTCCCTCACAGATAAAATGAATTGCTACACTCCCAGTCCTGATGCCTACTGAATTCATCTCTTCTTGCAAAACATGAATTCCCTCTCTCTCATTAATTGTAGACTTTCTCCACTGCTTTCTCAACTGTCTCCTCTCCTTCACTAATCTCTTGATTTCTCTCTCTCGTCTAGATCTAACCACCTGCAGAGCCTGCACCTTTTTCTCAATAACACCAAATCTGTCCGCACCATATTGATAAATAAACTCTCCCATCTCATCTAACTTGTTTTCCACTGTCCCTTTCAGACTCTCTAGCTACTTTACCAAATCTATATTAACAGTTTCCCATTCCTTCCTTTCACTTGCCCTAGGCCATTTAACTCTAGGTTTCGACCCACCGTTCTTCTCCCTGACTGGCAAATTAACCTCACCACCACCAACTTCCCCTGCACAGAGCTTGCTTCCTCCTCATCAGTAACACGGGTAATGATATCTTGCGAACCGTGGTTTTCTACCCGTCGCTGGACTTCACTCGATTGACTTGACTGACTTCTCAAGAAGTACTGCTCAAGGCGATTTCCCTGCACTCCATCCTTCTTTCCCTGATGTATTCTGAGGCCCTTTGCTGTTGTTACTTTCTGCCAACCACAAGAACAGACCTGGAGCTTTTTTCCCTCTCCCACTGAGCCGCTGTCCTTCATTCATGCACTGATCCTACTCGTCGTCTTTTCTGTTCCGTGGTCTCCAGACGGATAATCCACATGTGAGTCATCTTCTGTGGGGGTATCTTTCTTTTATTTGTCGTAGCTTTTTAGGGGTGCAGCGAGACTGTTTACAATCTACACCACTGCTGCAATGAGGTGCAAATCCATAACAGCTCCAGTGGGGTCTATTCCCTACTGTCAGCTGTCTTTTCAAGGTGTCACATGGACAGTCCCTAGTTGTCAGCTGCTCTGTTCACAGCAGTCACTAGCTGGGTTGATGTTAAATTACAATTACAATGGGAACTGTGAATGTGCTAAGCATTGTCTAACACATATATGACCAATGAAATGAGTGATTATTTCTGTAACCACAATTTATAATAACACGCTTACTTATGTGAATTCAAAACATCACATGGGATTAATTTTGTTACTTAACCACAACAGATCAGATGTAAAAAATATTAGACCTTGCCTTCAATTCACAAAGGGCCATTATGCAATGACAATAAAACTGGATGTAATTATACTGTCAATTTTTAAGCTATTGTAATAGGATATGTATAAAATAATATGTATCATGGGGAACACAAACTCGTTAGCAAATGACAACAGAGATTGGGGGAGGTGACCCATTTCTTACTAAAAAGTGCATCGAGGCATACAGCATGGAAACAGGCCCTTCGGCCCAACTTGCCCCATCTGCCCGCTTGGTCCATCTATATACTTTTAAAACTCTGTGTGTGTGTGTTAGTCTTTATTTATTTGTGGGTGAATGTCACATTAGATTTTCAGATTAGATTTTTGGCCTTTCATTCGTTGGTCCGCCAAAACCACACGCAAAAACTCCGAGATTCTTTCCATTTCGCTGGCGATTTCACTTTTACATCCGCAAATCCACTCCTCATTACATTGAGACATTTCTATGTACATATTTTTTAATAAAATCCCCCCCACTCGCTCATTTTAAAATCTAAACGGGACTCACGAGCTGCTGACGTCACAATCCCACATGCCGACCAATCCAAGCCGCTTCTCTCTCTCTCTTCATTTGGCAGCCCGGCCCTCCTCTCCCCTCCCTTCCAACAACGCATGCGCCGCACCTCCCACAGCTGGACTCGCACACGCGACGGTAACGCCTGCTGCCGCCCGGCTCACCCCCACTCCTCCACCTCCAACAACGCACGCGCTGCGCCTCCCGCAGCTGGACCCGCCCCCGCCCTGCGCGACAATAACGCCTGCTGCCGCTCGGCTCTCCTCCAACTCCCCCCCACCCCAGCCCGGCTCTGTCACGCTGGCGGAAGGCACAGATCGGCTGCTCCCCCCACTGCTATTTTCGCCGTCCTCGCTGCCAGCCCGCAAGCTCATTCGGGATAACACCCGCCCGCCCACTCCACCCCCACCCCCTCCCCGTACCCGACGGCTGCTGGGCCCCTCTCCTCGCTCCCTTCTTCCCCCATCCCTTCTCCCCCCCTCTCTCCCCCCCTACCCTCTCTCCCCCCCCCCCCTCTCTTGATCGGCCGGCCCTCTGCTGCTTTTGATTGTCCGCTCCGCTCGCACCAGCAGGGTCGCCCACTCAAAATAATGCTGCAAATCCGAACCCCAGCTCCAAAAGGCAGGAAGCTCCCCTGCCTCTGTGTCTCTCTGTGTGTGCCTCCGTGTCCCTCTCTGTGTGTGCCTCCGTGTCCCTCTCTGTGTGCCTCCGTGTCCCTCTCTGTGTGCCTTCGTGTCGCTCTCTGTGCCTCGGTGTTCCCACGCCCGCCCGCTCCAAACCCCCTCCCCGTTGTTCAAATTGCACAGAAATAACCATAACGGCTATAGGGTCTTTGGAAAGAACGAGCGTTCTGAGCAACATAGTACAATGCACGGGCTGCGAGAAGCAGACATACCCGCCATAGCATCAAAATTTGTGATGTCATCGCATATTGGGGAGCCGCTCAAGGCAGAATTGGCAGCCAACATCAACTACTTGGTTTCACATCAGCTCCGAGAGCAAGTGAAGGTAGATACAACCATGAGGCACCACACGCCTAGCAACTGTGCGTCTTTAAGTGTGCCGGCTGTAAACAGCTCAATATGGGACCACATATTGGCATCAGGAACCAGGAGGTAAAACTCCAGAAAATTCTGAGCCTGCTGGCTTCAGGCATCACAGCCTTCGCCAGATCAGTGGACGGAGTCCCTTTGTCGAATGACCAACAAGATGCACTGGCATTATTATGCAACGTGCACTTTGAGATAAATTGTTACCGCAAGAAAGTTACCGCCCCACCCTGAATCCAAAGTTTGCAGGGTTGTATAAAGCCAGTAATGTGCAACCACCAAACTACTTGTTTGGGGAAGATCTACCCACGGCGAAAGCCGTGGGGCTAATCTGGGCTCCGTCAACAAGCAGAGCTTCGGCCTTCTGGCGGCAACACCCCTACGCCTCTACCAGCAGCAATCGTTTTCCCGGAGCTGGTACCAGTATGAAGGCCGAACATTATGGACAACAGTCTTTTTTAGGGCATGGCCAACGCCGGCCCTCCTCCAAAATGCGCACCTCGCCCACACCAGCACCTCTACCCCCCAAAACCCGTGGGTGGAGATACACGCCACAAAGTCACCAGTAACCATGAAGGTAGGTATATCTGGTTCTTTTTAGAACATGCAGGGTGTGGATCACTCACTAGCTGGGGAGAGTTTACGTTGGTTTATGAATTAGCATCATATAATTTACCTGTACTCAGCCACCAGACTGTGGTGACAGATGAAATACGCATGAGTCATTAGTTCTTCTATGGTCAAGTATTAAGCACTCGGAGTTGATGGGTGCACTCTGTGGGTTAAGGCTTATTACGGGAATATGCATCATCTGCATGTTTAACTTTAAAATCACAACATCACAGCGGTGGCATACGATAATCACATGGGTGGAATCAAGCCTGTATCCTGTGATAAATTGGCTAAGTCAGTTGGCACTGGTGCATTGCAAGGAATATTGGAATATCAGCTACCTGCCTGCCAGGTAGGCTTAATATGGTGGCGGACACAGAACGGATGTAATCATATCATGTTTTGTGACTTTATCGACCGATATGGAACACCGGATATCAATTTGTCTGCATGCAGACAAATCACCAGTCACCATAGTGTGTTGCATAAGAACAAGGCCAATAAGCAGTGGCAGTGGATGTATTCCCACTACAGTGGGGACAGATGTGCTTTATGCATTTCCCCCACTCTGCCTCATAAGTCTATGTTTGCTGAAGATCAAGCTAGACTATGCCACAGGCTCCTGGTTATACCAGTTTGGCCTACATAACCGTGATTCGCATATCTCACTGGGGATGATCAGTCTTTATGGCCATTCCCAAGGCAGCATCTACAGTCCGCCGTGATTGGGGGAGGGGGGGGGGAGAGGAAAACATTCTCTCCACAACCAAATTAATTTATTGGTTCACAGAGTCTGAGAAGACCTTTCCTGGGGCTCGGATTGTCTGATCGCATGATGGATGTACTCGCTGCAGGCTGGAGAGACAGTACGAAGAAACAATACATCTCCTACATTAGGAAGTGGGAAGTGTACTGTTCCCAAGCCAATATATCATATGACTCAGCACAGATAACCGTTGTGTTAGAGTTTCTCTCAAATCTATTCTTTGATGAGAAGCTGAGTTATGGTGCTATTAATTGTGCCAGAAGTGCACTATCCGCATATTTGTGGTAGGGTCTGGACACCACCCTGTTTGGTCTCACCCTCTAATGTCCAGGCTCATGAAGGGCATCTTCAACACGAACCCTCCCAGACCCAGCTATACGGAAATATGGGATGTAGGCACAGTGTTAACTCTGCTCTGCCGGTGGGCACCGGCAACATCCCTGTCCCTGGTCCAACTCACGTACAAAGTAGTGATGCTAATAGCGCTGGTGTCAGTTCAACGGGCACAGTCATTACACAAACTTTGACTGGATAGGATGGCCATGTCTGCCAATAGAATCGCGATTTACGTGTATGACCTAGTCAAGCAAAGCACACCAGGTACATCCGGCCTAAAGCTTCATTTTGCGACTTGCCACTTGGACCTTCAGCTATGTATGGTAACACACCTCCAGCTATATATTGTCACTAAGAGCCTCAGGGGCTTGGAACTAGCAGTATTTGTTAGTTTTAAGAAACCTCACAAAAAGGTCTGTTCAGAACATTTCGAGGTGGTTGAAACAAGTCTTCACATAGTCACTCACATGACTCCGAAGTAAAATAGTAAGATTAAACGAGAACTTACCAGTTTGAAGTTTGATCTTTATTTTATGAGGAGTTACGATGAACGATTACGTGCCCACTGCTCCCAACCCTCATAAAAGATCAGCTGGTATTTCTAGTCTCTCGCATCTTACTATATAGTCAGTTCAACAACTGTTATTCTGTGATTTCACACCACTGCTTTGAGCGCGCATGCGGGCTGACGGCCTTCTTCACGTAATCGCTCATCGTAACTCCTCATCAAATAAAGATCAAACTTCAAACTGGTAAATTCTCATTTAATCTTACTATTTTATAGTGCAAATGGGCCTAGCATACACTCTGCACTTTCTGCCCATTTGTACTGGGTGAAATACAGCATAACCAAGGGTCCTTAAAAATAACAATGATTATTAGCTTCCATCTATATGTGGACAACAATAAGAGCCTTGTTGCACAACTGTCAATTTTCCTCGGTGTCTCAACATCACACTTGCTCCATTCCAATCAAACACAAACTGGAAATCAACATGGACCTCGCTATGCTGATTTTAAGCATCTCTCAGTTTTTTTTTAGTACAAAAATAAATGTAATTATTTATTGCAAGAATAATATATATAATACCAAACAAACTCACCAGCATAATACAAAAATCATCCAATTATCTAAACAAATATTCTTAAATGTCAAATATATTCTTAAACAACTATATTACAATCCTTGTCAAGCATGCAATCCACCCCCCGCTGTGCCCAGCGGTTTCGGAAATCCCCCACGGCGCCCGTGGACAGCCGCGAGCATCTCTCATTTGAATGATTTGAACATTACCTTTTTTTTCATAAAACAGCATTGTGCAATAATGAGTAAACCCAAGCAGTTGCAAGTGCAAAAATATTTTATTTGTTTATAATTGATGTATATGAAATTCAATGCTCAAAATAAGAAAATATATCCCTCCCTTTTAAATCTTAATAACTTGCTTATTTATTGCATAATGGTCATCCGGCAATATCTATAAAATGAGGTAATGTTCATAGCTGAATAAAAGATACTGAAAAATTCATAAACATTAAATTCTAAAGGTGACAAATTCTAAAGGTGACAAATTCTAAATGTAACCTTCAACATTTTTTAAATGAATTTGATATTTAATGATGTGAGAGCTCAATATCTCTGCATTCTGACTTAAAATGTCACAGGTGATTATATGTACATTTTTATTTCATCAAATATTGCTGGATGATATCACAATATTCCTGGCAGTAACACGAGCTGCATTATTTAAAGGAAGAAGTGTTTAACAGTGTGGCAGGTGAAAGAGTGTAGGAAGGAACTGCAGATGCTGGTGTAAACTGAAGATAGGCACAAAAAGCTGGAGTACCTCAGCGGATCAGGCAGCATCTCTGGAGGAAAGGGATAGATGACGTTTCAGGTCGAGACCCTTCTTCAGACTAAGTCAGGGCCCCCTGAATCTCAGGGCCTCAATCTAAAATGTCACCTATTCCTTTTCTCCAGAGATGCTGTCTGACCCACTGAGTTCCTACAGTTTTTGTGTCTATCTTTTGCAGATGAAAGATTTGTGTGTAAGTGTGCACACATGCACACACCTGTTCATATGTTACAAGGATTTCAATGTGAAATCGGTTTTATTATAGAAAGGCACTGTAGGGTTCTAGAATGCAAATGACTAGAACACAAACGATATCTCGGCACAATAACTGCTGAGGTTTAACACAAATATAAAGACTTTAATCATTTGATTTAGACTGGAATGGTTTCCTGATGTGAAGATATACAAAAATGTTATAGACAATGAGCTACATTTATTTAATCCAGTAAAAATACTAACCTTGAACGTTATTAAAATGAATTTAATATAAAATTGTAGACACTACTTGAGTATTGGTAGCACGAGTCAATTTATGCACAACACGATCCTACAAATAGCAAAGTCGATGACCAGATAATGGGATGTAAAAATGAAAATTGAGGTGAAAACGCAATTGACCAGGACGTATTTATTCAAACTAACGTCATAGGATCTATTATGACCACCTGATTGCGTGCAAAGGGCCCATATTGGAAAAGCATTCAGTCAACTTTGCACAACAATCTTCATCTTGACTCTTGTGCTAAATTCTCTGGAGTAGGATTAAAAGTCACAGCCAAGAAAATAATTGAGGGGATTTGTAGAGTGATCACATCTGGGTGTATTCTGATTAGTCAATGATTATATTTGATAATTTCACACCACAATGGTCCTGCTGCTATGCATTAAAATAATCTCCTGTTATTATAACTCTTCTCTTAGAGTAGAAACAAGTTAAGGGCAAGATAAGGTGTTTAACCTCATTCAGACTGGGGAATTTATTTTAAAGTGTGCATTAAGGGGCAGTTCTGGCAGACAGTTGTGATGTTTGGTGGACTTTGTGGGGTGGGAGGACCCGTTGCTCCTCCCGTGCAGCAGGTGGCGCTGCACAGACAAAGGGAGATGTTTTGAATATAGTTTTGTCCTCTCTGTTGACAGTTGGAGTGTGCAGCCATTTTGAGTTGTATTGCTGCCAGCATGGAGTAGTACAATAAAGACTTCTGTTGTACCTTGAAGTCCCTCAGGTTTCATGCAGACCTAGTAAAGGAACACAAAAGTCTTCGGGCGTGTCGGTGGGCGTCGTGCAGGTGTCTTCCATTTTGGAGCTGTTGGAGTCGGATGAGGAAACGGCAAAGTAGTCCATGCTCGCCCCAGAGCTGCCGCTGTGCGGGAACTTGGGCTACTCGCAGCTCTTTGTGGGAGTCCTGTTCGTGATGACCTCCGACCCTAGAAACAGCAGACTGAGACGCTTCACCATGCTCTTCCTGGGCTTTGGAGTTATGTGACTTGTATCAGTGATTGGTTCGATTTCTGACGGCATGTTGTAGCCTTCATCATCAGTTAAATACTGTTGACAGCTGAACCACTTGAGAAAACTTTGGACGGGACCGATGCAGTAAGTGTTGCAGGCAGACTGCATCAGCCTAATCTGGGCTAACACCTCAAACTCCCGTCGTCTTTTCTCAAAGGTGATCAAGCCATCGACATAGTCAGGGAGCACGGTGTCCAGCATCGTCAAGTCGGTCAAGAACGTACCGAGATACGGCACGGTGCCTTCCATCACTCCCATGTCCTTCTGCAACTGCGGTCATTTCTGAGAGCATTTCTGGTTTTCCTTTGCACTGCTGTCGAGATTTACAAATAACAACATGGCTGCCTTCATTAGCAACTCTCGACTCATCAGATGGTTGTTCTGATCGGAGAAGATTTCCGAAAGTTCTTCAAACCAAGACGAGTTCTGTTCAGTCGGATGGACGCCGTCGACAAGGAACTCTGCCGTCTTGAAGAAATGAGAATTATCACACATGTGGACCATTCAGAATGGGCCACACCCATAATTGTCGTTCAGAAGCCTTGCGGCAAGGTGCGCATCTGTGGCGAATACAAAGTGACTGTAAACCCTCAATTGCATATTGATCAACACCCCATACCAAGAGTGGACAAACTGTTCGTCAAGCTGCAAGGAGGACAGTACTTCTCGAAATTGGACATGTCCGAAGCGTATCTCCAAGTGGAACTGGACGAGACAAAAAACCTGCTCGTGATCAACACACACAAGGGACTGTTCATATAAAACCGATTGTCCTTTGGACCGGCACCAGCGCCGGCCATCTTTCAGAAACTGGTCGACTGCAAACTTCCCTCCACTACCTTTCTCTCCCTCGTGGACAAAATGAATTGCAACACACCCAGTCCTGATGCCTACTGAATTCACCTGTATTCTCCTCCTCTCAATTGCACTTCAATACCTGGTTATGCCGCCAAGTATACCGACCATGAGGAAGACTATCCCATATCCTGACAACATATGCCTCAACGTTGCCACCTCTGAACGCAAGGGACATGCCGGGTCCCCACCTACCCATTGTTTGAGGTTCTGCGGTGATGGCAGCAGATGATAAATAGCCCTGATAAGGAAACTTACATTGGGCCGCCCCCATACACCAACGGCCCATATTGGAATAGCATTCAGTCAACTTTGCACAGCAATCTTCACCTTGGCTCTTGTGCTAAATTCTCTGGAGTAAAACTAAAATCCACAGCCAAGGAAAGAATTGAGGGGATTTGTAGAGTGATCACATCTGGGTGTATTCTGATTAGTCAATGATTATATTTGATAATTTCACACCACAATGGTCCTGCTGCTATGCATTAAAATAATCTCCTGTTATTATAACTCTTCTCTTTGAGTAGACACAAGTTAAGGGCAAGATAAGGTGTTTAACCTCATTCAGACTGGGGAATTTATTTTAAAGTGTGCATTAAAGGGGCAGTTCTGGCAGACAGTTGTGATGTTTGGTGGACTTTGTGGGGTGGGAGGACCCGTTGCTCCTCCCGTGCAGCAGGTGACGCTGCACAGACAAAGGGAGATGTTTTGAATATAGTTTTGTCCTCTCTGTTGACAGTTGGAGTGTGCAGCCATTTTGAGTTGTATTGCTGCCAGCATGGAGTAGTACAATAAAGACTTCTGTTGTACCTTGAAGTCCCTCAGGTTTCATGCAGACCTAGTAAAGGAACACAAAAGTCTTCGGGCGTGTCGGTGGGCGTCGTGCAGGTGTCTTCGATTTTGGAGCTGTTGGAGTCGGATGAGGAAACGGCAAAGTAGTCCATGCTCGCCCCAGAGCTGCCGCTGTGCGGAGACTTGGGCTACTCGCAGCTCTTTGTGGGAGTCCTGTTCGTGATGACCTCCGACCCTAGAAACAGCAGACTGAGACGCTTCACCATGCTCTTCCTGGGCTTTGGAGTTATGTGACTTGTATCAGTGATTGGTTCGATTTCTGACGGCATGTTGTAGCCTTCATCATCAGTTAAATACTGTTGACAGCTGAACCACTTGAGAAAACTTTGGACGGGACCGATGCAGTAAGTGTTGTAGGCAGACTGCATTAGCCTAATCTGGGCTAACACCTCAAACTCCCATCGTCTTTTCTCAAAGGTGATCAAGCCATCGACATAGTCAGGGAGCACGGTGTCCAGCATCGTCAAGTCGGTCAAGAACGTACCGAGATACGGCACGGTGCCTTCCATCACTCCCATGTCCTTCTGCAACTGCAGTCATTTCTGAGAGCATTTCTGGTTTTCCTTTGCACTGCTGTCGAGATTTACAAATTACAACATGGCTGCCTTCATTAGCAACTCTCGACTCATCAGATGGTTGTTCTGATCGGAGAAGATTTCCGAAAGTTCTTCAAACCAAGACGAGTTCTGTTCAGTCGGATGGACGCCGTCGACAAGGAACTCTGCCGTCTTGAAGAAATGAGAATTATCACACATGTGGACCATTCAGAATGGGCCACACCCATAATTGTCGTTCAGAAGCCTTGCGGCAAAGTGCGCATCTGTGGCGAATACAAAGTGACTGTAAACCCTCAATTGCATATTGATCAACACCCCATACCAAGAGTGGACAAACTGTTCGTCAAGCTGCAAGGAGGACAGTACTTCTCGAAATTGGACATGTCCGAAGCGTATCTCCAAGTGGAACTGGACGAGACAAAAAACCTGCTCGTGATCAACACACACAAGGGACTGTTCATATAAAACCGATTGTCCTTTGGACCGGCACCAGCGCCGGCCATCTTTCAGAAACTGGTCGACTGCAAACTTCCCTCCACTGCCTTTCTCTCCCTCGTGGACAAAATGAATTGCAACACACCCAGTCCTGATGCCTACTGAATTCACCTGTATTCTCCTCCTCTCAATTGCACTTCAATACCTGGTTATGCCGCCAAGTATACCGACCATGAGGAAGACTATCCCATATCCTGACAACATATGCCTCAACGTTGCCACCTCTGAACGCAAGGGACATGCCGGGTCCCCACCTACCCATTGTTTGAGGTTCTGCGGTGATGGCAGCAGATGATAAATAGCCCTGATAAGGAAACTTACATTGGGCCGCCCCCATACACCAACGGCCCATATTGGAATAGCATTCAGTCAACTTTGCACAGCAATCTTCACCTTGGCTCTTGTGCTAAATTCTCTGGAGTAAAACTAAAATCCACAGCCAAGGAAAGAATTGAGGGGATTTGTAGAGTGATCACATCTGGGTGTATTCTGATTAGTCAATGATTATATTTGATAATTTCACACCACAATGGTCCTGCTGAATGCATTAAAATAATCTCCTGTTATTATAACTCTTCTCTTTGAGTAGACA
This sequence comes from Raja brachyura, assembly GCA_963514005.1. The sequence goes on along the minus strand of OY740800.1, from coordinate 7,527,955 downwards.
CAAGTTAAGGGCAAGATAAGGTGTTTAACCTCATTCAGACTGGGGAATTTATTTTAAAGTGTGCATTAAGGGGGCAGTTCTGGCAGACAGTTGTTGTGATGTTTGGTGGACTTTGTGGGGTGGGAGGACCCATTGCTCCTCCCGTGCAGCAGGTGGCGCTGCACAGACAAAGGGAGATGTTTTGAATATAGTTTTGTCCTCTCTGTTGACAGTTGGAGTGTGCAGCCATTTTGAGTTGTATTGCTGCCAGCATGGAGTAGTACAATAAAGACTTCTGTTGTACCTTGAAGTCCCTCAGGTTTCATGCAGACCTAGTAAAGGAACACAAAAGTCTTCGGGCGTGTCGGTGGGCGTCGTGCAGGTGTCTTCGATTTTGGAGCTGTTGGAGTCGGATGAGGAAACGGCAAAGTAGTCCATGCTCGCCCCAGAGCTGCCGCTGTGCGGGAACTTGGGCTGCTCGCAGCTCTTTGTGGGAGTCCTGTTCGTGATGACCTCCGACCCTAGAAACAGCAGACTGAGACGCTTCACCATGCTCTTCCTGGGCTTTGGAGTTATGTGACTTGTATCAGTGATTGGTTCGATTTCTGACGGCATGTTGTAGCCTTCATCATCAGTTAAATACTGTTGACAGCTGAACCACTTGAGAAAACTTTGGACGGGACCGATGCAGTAAGTGTTGCAGGCAGACTGCATCAGCCTAATCTGGGCTAACACCTCAAACTCCCGTCGTCTTTTCTCAAAGGTGATCAAGCCATCGACATAGTCAGGGAGCACGGTGTCCAGCATCGTCAAGTCGGTCAAGAACGTACCGAGATACGGCACGGTGCCTTCCATCACTCCCATGTCCTTCTGCAACTGCGGTCATTTCTGAGAGCATTTCTGGTTTTCCTTTGCACTGCTGTCGAGATTTACAAATAACAACATGGCTGCCTTCATTAGCAACTCTCGACTCATCAGATGGTTGTTCTGATCGGAGAAGATTTCCGAAAGTTCTTCAAACCAAGACGAGTTCTGTTCAGTCGGATGGACGCCGTCGACAAGGAACTCTGCCGTCTTGAAGAAATGAAAATTATCACACATGTGGACCATTCAGAATGGGCCACACCCATAATTGTCGATCAGAAGCCTTGCGGCAAGGTGCGCATCTGTGGCGAATACAAAGTGACTGTAAACCCTCAATTGCATATTGATCAACACCCCATACCAAGAGTGGACAAACTGTTCGTCAAGCTGCAAGGAGGACAGTACTTCTCGAAATTGGACATGTCCGAAGCGTATCTCCAAGTGGAACTGGACGAGACAAAAAACCTGCTCGTGATCAACACACACAAGGGACTGTTCATATAAAACCGATTGTCCTTTGGACCGGCACCAGCGCCGGCCATCTTTCAGAAACTGGTCGACTGCAAACTTCCCTCCACTACCTTTCTCTCCCTCGTGGACAAAATGAATTGCAACACACCCAGTCCTGATGCCTACTGAATTCACCTGTATTCTCCTCCTCTCAATTGCACTTCAATACCTGGTTATGCCGCCAAGTATACCGACCATGAGGAAGACTATCCCATATCCTGACAACATATGCCTCAGCGTTGCCACCTCTGAACGCAAGGGACATGCCGGGTCCCCACCTACCCATTGTTTGAGGTTCTGCGGTGATGGCAGCAGATGATAAATAGCCCTGATAAGGAAACTTACATTGAGCCGCCCCCATACACCAACGGCCCATATTGGAATAGCATTCAGTCAACTTTGCACAGCAATCTTCACCTTGGCTCTTGTGCTAAATTCTCTGGAGTAAAACTAAAATCCACAGCCAAGGAAAGAATTGAGGGGATTTGTAGAGTGATCACATCTGGGTGTATTCTGATTAGTCAATGATTATATTTGATAATTTCACACCACAATGGTCCTGCTGCTATGCGTTAAAATAATCTCCTGTTATTATAACTCTTCTCTTAGAGTAGAAACAAGTTAAGGGCAAGATAAGGTGTTTAACCTCATTCAGACTGGGGAATTTATTTTAAAGTGTGCATTAAGGGGGCAGTTCTGGCAGACAGTTGTGATGTTTGGTGGACTTTGTGGGGTGGGAGGACCCGTTGCTCCTCCCGTGCAGCAGGTGGCGCTGCACAGACAAAGGAAGATGTTTTGAATATAGTTTTGTCCTCTCTGTTGACAGTTGGAGTGTGCAGCCATTTTGAGTTGTATTGCTGCCAGCATGGAGTAGTACAATAAAGACTTCTGTTGTACCTTGAAGTCCCTCAGGTTTCATGCAGACCTAGTAAAGGAACACAAAAGTCTTCGGGCGTGTCGGTGGGCGTCGTGCAGGTGTCTTCCATTTTGGAGCTGTTGGAGTCGGATGAGGAAACGGCAAAGTAGTCCATGCTCGCCCCAGAGCTGCCGCTGTGCGGGAACTTGGGCTGCTCGCAGCTCTTTGTGGGAGTCCTGTTCGTGATGACCTCCGACCCTAGAAACAGCAGACTGAGACGCTTCACCATGCTCTTCCTGGGCTTTGGAGTTATGTGACTTGTATCAGTGATTGGTTCGATTTCTGACGGCATGTTGTAGCCTTCATCATCAGTTAAATACTGTTGACAGCTGAACCACTTGAGAAAACTTTGGACGGGACCGATGCAGTAAGTGTTGCAGGCAGACTGCATCAGCCTAATCTGGGCTAACACCTCAAACTCCCGTCGTCTTTTCTCAAAGGTGATCAAGCCATCGACATAGTCAGGGAGCACGGTGTCCAGCATCGTCAAGTCGGTCAAGAACGTACCGAGATACGGCACGGTGCCTTCCATCACTCCCATGTCCTTCTGCAACTGCGGTCATTTCTGAGAGCATTTCTGGTTTTCCTTTGCACTGCTGTCGAGATTTACAAATAACAACATGGCTGCCTTCATTAGCAACTCTCGACTCATCAGATGGTTGTTCTGATCGGAGAAGATTTCCGAAAGTTCTTCAAACCAAGACGAGTTCTGTTCAGTCGGATGGACGCCGTCGACAAGGAACTCTGCCGTCTTGAAGAAATGAAAATTATCACACATGTGGACCATTCAGAATGGGCCACACCCATAATTGTCGTTCAGAAGCCTTGCGGCAAGGTGCGCATCTGTGGCGAATACAAAGTGACTGTAAACCCTCAATTGCATATTGATCAACACCCCATACCAAGAGTGGACAAACTGTTCGTCAAGCTGCAAGGAGGACAGTACTTCTCGAAATTGGACATGTCCGAAGCGTATCTCCAAGTGGAACTGGACGAGACAAAAAACCTGCTCGTGATCAACACACACAAGGGACTGTTCATATAAAACCGATTGTCCTTTGGACCGGCACCAGCGCCGGCCATCTTTCAGAAACTGGTCGACTGCAAACTTCCCTCCACTACCTTTCTCTCCCTCGTGGACAAAATGAATTGCAACACACCCAGTCCTGATGCCTACTGAATTCACCTGTATTCTCCTCCTCTCAATTGCACTTCAATACCTGGTTATGCCGCCAAGTATACCGACCATGAGGAAGACTATCTCATATCCTGACAACATATGCCTCAGCGTTGCCACCTCTGAACGCAAGGGACATGCCGGGTCCCCACCTACCCATTGTTTGAGGTTCTGCGGTGATGGCAGCAGATGATAAATAGCCCTGATAAGGAAACTTACATTGAGCCGCCCCCATACACCAACGGCCCATATTGGAATAGCATTCAGTCAACTTTGCACAGCAATCTTCACCTTGGCTCTTGTGCTAAATTCTCTGGAGTAAAACTAAAATCCACAGCCAAGGAAAGAATTGAGGGGATTTGTAGAGTGATCACATCTGGGTGTATTCTGATTAGTCAATGATTATATTTGATAATTTCACACCACAATGGTCCTGCTGCTATGCGTTAAAATAATCTCCTGTTATTATAACTCTTCTCTTAGAGTAGAAACAAGTTAAGGGCAAGATAAGGTGTTTAACCTCATTCAGACTGGGGAATTTATTTTAAAGTGTGCATTAAGGGGGCAGTTCTGGCAGACAGTTGTGATGTTTGGTGGACTTTGTGGGGTGGGAGGACCCGTTGCTCCTCCCGTGCAGCAGGTGGTGCTGCACAGACAAAGGAAGATGTTTTGAATATAGTTTTGTCCTCTCTGTTGACAGTTGGAGTGTGCAGCCATTTTGAGTTGTATTGCTGCCAGCATGGAGTAGTACAATAAAGACTTCTGTTGTACCTTGAAGTCCCTCAGGTTTCATGCAGACCTAGTAAAGGAACACAAAAGTCTTCGGGCGTGTCGGTGGGCGTCGTGCAGGTGTCTTCGATTTTGGAGCTGTTGGAGTCGGATGAGGAAACGGCAAAGTAGTCCATGCTCGCCCCAGAGCTGCCGCTGTGCGGAGACTTGGGCTACTCGCAGCTCTTTGTGGGAGTCCTGTTCGTGATGACCTCCGACCCTAGAAACAGCAGACTGAGACGCTTCACCATGCTCTTCCTGGGCTTTGGAGTTATGTGACTTGTATCAGTGATTGGTTCGATTTCTGACGGCATGTTGTAGCCTTCATCATCAGTTAAATACTGTTGACAGCTGAACCACTTGAGAAAACTTTGGACGGGACCGATGCAGTAAGTGTTGTAGGCAGACTGCATCAGCCTAATCTGGGCTAACACCTCAAACTCCCATCGTCTTTTCTCAAAGGTGATCAAGCCATCGACATAGTCAGGGAGCACGGTGTCCAGCATCGTCAAGTCGGTCAAGAACGTACCGAGATACGGCACGGTGCCTTCCATCACTCCCATGTCCTTCTGCAACTGCAGTCATTTCTGAGAGCATTTCTGGTTTTCCTTTGCACTGCTGTCGAGATTTACAAATTACAACATGGCTGCCTTCATTAGCAACTCTCGACTCATCAGATGGTTGTTCTGATCGGAGAAGATTTCCGAAAGTTCTTCAAACCAAGACGAGTTCTGTTCAGTCGGATGGACGCCGTCGACAAGGAACTCTGCCGTCTTGAAGAAATGAGAATTATCACACATGTGGACCATTCAGAATGGGCCACACCCATAATTGTCGTTCAGAAGCCTTGCGGCAAGGTGCGCATCTGTGGCGAATACAAAGTGACTGTAAACCCTCAATTGCATATTGATCAACACCCCATACCAAGAGTGGACAAACTGTTCGTCAAGCTGCAAGGAGGACAGTACTTCTCGAAATTGGACATGTCCGAAGCGTATCTCCAAGTGGAACTGGACGAGACAAAAAACCTGCTCGTGATCAACACACACAAGGGACTGTTCATATAAAACCGATTGTCCTTTGGACCGGCACCAGCGCCGGCCATCTTTCAGAAACTGGTCGACTGCAAACTTCCCTCCACTACCTTTCTCTCCCTCGTGGACAAAATGAATTGCAACACACCCAGTCCTGATGCCTACTGAATTCACCTGTATTCTCCTCCTCTCAATTGCACTTCAATACCTGGTTATGCCGCCAAGTATACCGACCATGAGGAAGACTATCCCATATCCTGACAACATATGCCTCAACGTTGCCACCTCTGAACGCAAGGGACATGCCGGGTCCCCACCTACCCATTGTTTGAGGTTCTGCGGTGATGGAAGCAGATGATAAATAGCCCTGATAAGGAAACTTACATTGAGCCGCCCCCATACACCAACGGCCCATATTGGAATAGCATTCAGTCAACTTTGCACAGCAACCTTCACCTTGGCTCTTGTGCTAAATTCTCTGGAGTAAAACTAAAATCCATAGCCAAGGAAAAAATTGAGGGGATTGTAGAGTGATCACATCTGGGTGTATTCTGATTAGTCAATGATGATATTTGATAATTTCACACCACAATGGTCCTGCTGCTATGCATTAAAATAATCTCCTGTTATTATAACTCTTCTCTTTGAGTAGAAACAAGTTAAGGGCAAGATAAGGTGTTTAACCTCATTCAGACTGGAGAATTTATTTTAAAGTGTGCATTAAGGGGGCAGTTCTGGCAGACAGTTCTTGTGATGTTTGGTGGACTTTGTGTGGTGGGAGGACCCGTTGCTCATCCCGTGCAGCAGGTGGCGCTGCACAGACAAAGGGAGATGTTTTGAATATAGTTTTGTCCTCTCTGTTGACAGTTGGAGTGTGCAGCCATTTTGAGTTGTATTGCTGCCAGCATGGAGTAGTACAATAAAGACTTCTGTTGTACCTTGAAGTCCCTCAGGTTTCATGCAGACCTAGTAAAGGAACGCAAAAGTCTTCGGGCGTGTCGGTGGGCGTCGTGCAGGTGTCTTCGATTTTGAAGCTGTTGGAGTCGGATGAGGAAACGGCAAAGTAGTCCATGCTCGCCCCAGAGCTGCCGCTGTGCGGAGACTTGGGCTACTCGCAGCTCTTTGTGGGAGTCCTGTTCGTGATGACCTCCGGCCCTAGAAACAGCAGACTGAGACGCTTCACCATGCTCTTCCTGGGCTTTGGAGTTATGTGACTTGTATCAGTGATTGGTTCGATTTCTGACGGCATGTTGTAGCCTTCATCATCAGTTAAATACTGTTGACAGCTGAACCACTTGAGAAAACTTTGGACGGGACCGATGCAGTAAGTGTTGCAGGCAGACTGCATCAGCCTAATCTGGGCTAACACCTCAAACTCCCGTCGTCTTTTCTCAAAGGTGATCAAGCCATCGACATAGTTAGGGAGCACGGTGTCCAGCATCGTCAAGTCGGTCAAGAACGTACCGAGATACGGCACGGTGCCTTCCATCACTCCCATGTCCTTCTGCAACTGCAGTCATTTCTGAGAGTATTTCTGGTTTTCCTTTGCACTGCTGTCGAGATTTACAAATTACAACATGGCTGCCTTCATTAGCAACTCTCGACTCATCAGATGGTTGTTCTGATCGGAGAAGATTTCCGAAAGTTCTTCAAACCAAGACGAGTTCTGTTCAGTCGGATGGACGTCGTCGACAAGGAACTCTGCCGTCTTGAAGAAATGAGAATTATCACACATGTGGACCATTCAGAATGGGCCACACCCATAATTGTCGTTCAGAAGCCTTGCGGCAAGGTGCGCATCTGTGGCGAATACAAAGTGACTGTAAACCCTCAATTGCATATTGATCAACACCCCATACCAAGAGTGGACAAACTGTTCGTCAAGCTGCAAGGAGGACAGTACTTCTCGAAATTGGACATGTCCGAAGCGTATCTCCAAGTGGAACTGGACGAGACAAAAAACCTGCTCGTGATCAACACACACAAGGGACTGTTCATATAAAACCGATTGTCCTTTGGACCGGCACCAGCGCCGGCCATCTTTCAGAAACTGGTCGACTGCAAACTTCCCTCCACTACCTTTCTCTCCCTCGTGGACAAAATGAATTGCAACACACCCAGTCCTGATGCCTACTGAATTCACCTGTATTCTCCTCCTCTCAATTGCACTTCAATACCTGGTTATGCCGCCAAGTATACCGACCATGAGGAAGACTATCCCATATCCTGACAACATATGCCTCAACGTTGCCACCTCTGAACGCAAGGGACATGCCGGGTCCCCACCTACCCATTGTTTGAGGTTCTGCGGTGATGGCAGCAGATGATAAATAGCCCTGATAAGGAAACTTACATTGGGCCGCCCCCATACACCAACGGCCCATATTGGAATAGCATTCAGTCAACTTTGCACAGCAACCTTCACCTTGGCTCTTGTGCTAAATTCTCTGGAGTAAAACTAAAATCCATAGCCAAGGAAAAAATTGAGGGGATTGTAGAGTGATCACATCTGGGTGTATTCTGATTAGTCAATGATGATATTTGATAATTTCACACCACAATGGTCCTGCTGCTATGCATTAAAATAATCTCCTGTTATTATAACTCTTCTCTTTGAGTAGAAACAAGTTAAGGGCAAGATAAGGTGTTTAACCTCATTCAGACTGGAGAATTTATTTTAAAGTGTGCATTAAGGGGGCAGTTCTGGCAGACAGTTCTTGTGATGTTTGGTGGACTTTGTGTGGTGGGAGGACCCGTTGCTCATCCCGTGCAGCAGGTGGCGCTGCACAGACAAAGGGAGATGTTTTGAATATAGTTTTGTCCTCTCTGTTGACAGTTGGAGTGTGCAGCCATTTTGAGTTGTATTGCTGCCAGCATGGAGTAGTACAATAAAGACTTCTGTTGTACCTTGAAGTCCCTCAGGTTTCATGCAGACCTAGTAAAGGAACGCAAAAGTCTTCGGGCGTGTCGGTGGGCGTCGTGCAGGTGTCTTCGATTTTGAAGCTGTTGGAGTCGGATGAGGAAACGCCAACGGAGTCCATGCTCGCCCCAGAGCTGCCGTGGGGCGGGGACTTGGGCTGCTCGCAGCTCTTTGTGGGAGTGCTGTTCGTGATGACCTCCGACCCTAGAAATAGCAGACTGAGATGCATCACCATGCTGTCACCTGATGGAGACAGGTGAGAGAACGAATGAGGCGCTTCACCATGCTCTTCCTGGGCTTTGGACAAGTGCGACTTGTATCAGTGATTGGTTCGATTTCACACGGCACGTTGTAGCATTCATCATCAGTTAAATACTGTTGACTGCCATACCACTTGAGAAAACTTTGGACGGATCTGATGCAGTAAGTGTTGCAGGCAGACTGCATCAGCCCAATCTGGGCTGACACCTCAAACTCCCATCGTCTTTTCTCAAAGTTGATCAAGCCATCGACATAGTCGGGGAGCACGGTGTCCAGCATCGTCAAGTCGGCCAAGAACGTACCGAGATACGGCACGGTGCCTTCCATCACTCCCATGTCCTTCTGCAACTGCAGTCATTTCTGAATGCGTTTCTGGTTTTCCTTCACACTGCTGTCGAGATTTACAAATTTCGACATGTCTTCCCTCATTAGCAGCTCTTGACTTGTCAGATGGTTGTTCTGATCGGAGAAGATTTCGGAAAGTTCTTCAAACCAAAACCAAAACCAGTTCCGTTCAGTCAGATGGACGCCATCGACAAGGAACTCTTCCGTCTTGAAGAAATGGGAATCATCACCCACGTGGAAAGTTCAGAATGGGCCACACCCATAGTTGTCATTCAGAAGCCTTGCGGCAAGGTGCACATCTGTGGCGACCACAAGTGACTGTAAACCCTCAATTGCACATTGATCAACACCCCATACCAAGAGTGGACGAGCTGTTCGTCAAGCTGCAAGGAGGACGTCTCGAAATTGGACATGTCCGACACGTATCCCCAAGTGGAACTGGACGACGAGACAAAAATCCTGCCTGTGATCAACACGCACAAGGGACTGTTCAGATACAACCGATTGTCCTTTGGACCGGCACCGGTGCCGGCCATCTTTCAGAAACTGGTCGGGTGTAAACTTCCCTCCTCTACCGTTCTCTCCCTCAAGGACAAAATGAATTGCTACACTCCCAGTCCTGATGCCTACCTAATTCACCTGTATTCTCCTCCTCTTAATTGCATTTCAATACCGGTTATGCCGCCAAGTATACCGACCCTGGGGAAGACTAGTCCTACATCCTGACAAAATATGCCTCAACATTGCCACCTCTGAACACAAGGGACATGACGGGTCCCCACCTTCCCATTGTTTGAGGTTCTGCGGTGATGGCAGCAGATGATAAATAGCCCTTATAAAGAAACTTACAGTGACCCGCCCCCATACACCAAAGGTCCCTCCTGCTAAACCTCTGCTTTTCTACACTTTCTCAATTCATCCATTGTCCAATGTGTCTGTGTGTGTCTTCGGGTGTGTCGGTGGGCATGTCGGTGGGCGTCGTGCAGGTGTTTTCGATTCTGGAGCTCTTGGAGTCGAATGAGGAAACGCCGACGGAGTCCATGCTCGCCCCAGAGCTGCCGCTGGGCGGGGACTTGGGCTGCTCGCAGCTCTTTGTGGGTGTCCTGTTCGTGATGACCTCCGACCCTAGAAACAGCAGACTGAGACGCTTCACCATGCTCTTCCTGGGCTTTAGAGATGTGGAACTTGTATCAGTGGTTGCTTCGATTTCACGCGATTTACTAGAGCAATCTGTAGTACGCGTTGGAGACAGGTGGGAGAAAGTTTGAGACGCTTCACCATGCTCTTCCTGGGCTTTGGAGATGTGGGACTTGTATCAGTGATTGGTTCGATTTCACACGGCACGTTGTAGCCTTCATCATCAGTAAAATACAGTTGACTGCAGAACCACTTGAGAAAACTTTGGACGGAACCGATGCAGTATGTGATACAGACAGTCTGCATCAGCCTAATCTGGGCTAACACCTCAAACTCCCATCGTCTTTTCTCAAAGTTGATCAAGCCATCGACATAGTTGGGGAGCACGGTGTCCAGCATCGTCAAGTCGGTCAAGAACATACTGAAATACGGCACGGTGCCTTGCATCACTCCCATCAGTCGTATCTGAGTGCGTTTCTGCTTTTCCTTCACACTGCTGTCGAGATTTGCAAATTTCGACGTGTCTTTCCCCATTAGCAACTCTCGACTCGTCAGATGGTTGTTCTTATCGGAGTAATAGCATTCCAATAGTGGACGAGCTGTTCGTCAAGCTGCATGGACAGTACTTCTCGAAATTGGACATGTCCAATGCGTAGCTCTAGGTGGAACTGGACGACGAGACAAAAAACCTGCTTGTGATCAACACGCACAATGGACTGTTCAGTCACAACCGATAGTCGTTTGGACCGGCACCGGCCAGGCACTATCTTTCAGAAACTGGTCGACAATCTGGTTGCCGGGATTCTGTACGTAGCCGCCTACCTGGATGACATAATTGTCACCGGCCAGACAGAGGAAGAACACCTGCAGAACCTAAAACACGTCCTCATGGCACTGAACAACTACAGCAATATCGAACCATTCCAAACTGCACTACCGGTCGAAATCCAGCGGAGATGATGCTCGGACGTCAAATGCGTTCTCACCTATCAGTTTTGAACCCGACCCGTAACTCTTATACGGCGCGCACTCAGCCAACAAAGTCGAACAAGTCCAAATTCGACATTGGCGACTACGTATATTACCGCAATTATACAGCCAAGCAAAGCAGGATGATGGCTCAGATTGGAACCAAAATGTGCACCGTCCAAGGACAATGCCGATGGTATGATGACCAATTAAGAAGCCGCGTTCCTCCAGTGAAGACTGCACAGAACCTGACCAGAACCAAGCAGTCGGACACCCCGGTGCCGAATCGTGTGGATACTGGAGTGCCTGACTTTGACCAAGTTCCGCCAGACAAACTCCCCGCCGATCTGCCTATGGTCCTTCATCGATCGACACGTTGCAATCGTGGTATTCCCCCAAAGCGACTCATTCAGGAATAGAGACATTCAAACTGGAAAGGGGGAGTGTGATGTTTGGTGGACTGTATGGGGTGGGAGGACCCTTTGCTCCTCCCGTGCAGCAGGTGGCGCTGCACAGGACAAAGGGAGATGTTTTGTACATAGTTTTTCCTGTCTATTGACAGTTTGAGTGTGCAACCATTTTGAGTTGTCTTGCTGCCAGCATTGATTAATATAATAAAGACTGCTGTTGTACCTCAAAGGCTCTCATGTTTCATGCAGACCTAGAAAAAGACCACTAAAGTTGTGGTACTCTCCTCCTGTCAGATGTGGGAACTCAAAGAGAGTGAAATGTCCCTTATAGGATCCCCTATCGTTATCGTTCACCTAGACTTAGCTGTGAGAGGACAAAAATGCTGGAGAAACTCAGCGGGTGAGGCAGCATCTCTGGAACGAAGGAATGGGTGTCGTTTCGGGTTGAGACCCTTCTTCAGTCTAAAGAAGGGTCTCGACCCGAAACGTCAGCTATTCCTTCGCTCCATAGATGCTTCCTCATCCGCTGAGTTTCTCCAGCATTTTTGTCTACCTTCGATTTTTCCAGCATCTGCAGTTCTTTCTTAAACAATCGTGGTGTGACTGCTCTGTGCTCCTGAGAGGCCAACCTCATCTGCATCCAAAATGGTGTACTTGTTTGAAAGGGAGATAGCCACAGGGGGCTTCTGCCACACCTGGCACTCACTCATCTATCTGGCAGAACCTTTGGTATGACCACCTCCCTGAAGCTATAAACCATCTATGTCTCCTGTATGCTGCTCAGTGTGTTCAACTGCTGCTCCAATCAAAGCATGTGGTCTAAGAGGAGGTGCAGCTGGACATACTTCCTGCAGACATAATCATTTGATGCCTCTCCCGTGTCCCCTCTATGTCCCGTTGTTCTTCTCTCACTCCCCCTCCAACCAGATAGAACAAGGATATAGTTCCCTTTCTCCTCACCTTTCACTCCACCTGCCTCCGCTTCCAACACATCATCCTCCAACATTTCTGTCACCTCCAATGTAATCCCACCACATGTCACATCTTCCCTTCTGCACTCTTTTCCACCCTCCGCAGAGACGGCCCCCTCTGCAACACCTTGGTTCAACTCGTCCCTACTCAGCCAAACCTCCCATCCCACAGTCCACCATGGCCTACTGGATCTCTTGGTTGCTAATCATTTTAATTTGGATGCCTCGCAGCCCATAACCACATTATCCTACCCCTCTCCCTTTTCCACCCACATAATCCCCCCTCCCCTCCTTCATTTGCACCCATTTCTTCCCTCTCCACTGCATTCCTCCCACCAACTTCATAGTTCACAACTCTTCAATCCTTTTGTCCCACACTTCTAATTTGCATCACTGACCTTTGACAACCACCTACCTATCAAAAACTCCCCCTCATCTGTATCAAACTATTAACTGCCATGTTTTGTTCTGGCACTCCTCTCCTGTTTTCTTCCAGCTTTCCCCCAACCCCCTCCCCACCAACAATCAGTCCCGACACAAATTGTCACCTATCCATGTTCTCCAGGGATGCTGCCTGTCCCACTGAGTTAATCCAATACTTTGTATATTTTGTTTTCTCTATGATGGTGTGTGGCCACCCTGGTCCCAAGGTCAAGAATGTCTCTGAGCCGGCAAAGTGCTTTCTGAGAGATGAGGGTGAAGAGCTAGAAATTGTAGTCTATATAAGTCGAAAGTGAGATTAGATTTTGCAACGAGAATTTTGGGGGCTTGGTATGCTTCTTGAAGTGAATACTTAACTCGTTTGTCTTGCCGACATTGAGGGTGAGGCTATTGTCCTGACACCATGTCATTATGATTTCCATCTCCTTCTCTCGTCATTGTTTGTGAATCGACACATCTAGATGGAATTAGAGCTGAATTTGGCCATAGAGCCGTGAGTGCGGAGGGACTATAATAGTGGACCGACAGCACATCCTTGCGGGGCACCGGCGCTGAGAATTATTGTGGAGGATGTATAGATGCTTGGAGCAAATGGAGTGTGGGAGATATCCAGAATGTGTATACTGCTAGGGGTTCTGGTGAAACAGATACGATGGTGCCATGTAGGAGGCTTTTAGATAGGAACATGAACATGTAGAGAAAGGAGGGATATGGATCATGTATAGGCAGAAGGAAATGGTTTAATTTTGGCTCAGATATCATGGGCTGAAGGGCCTGTTCCGGTGCTGTACTCTTCTATATTCTATGAAAAGCTAGTAGAATATAGTGAACTGGGAACCAAATTCAAATCTCTTCAGAGAAATAACACAACTGAGGAAACAAAAAGCATGTATCAATTATCCATGACATAATCTCTTACCAATGTAAGCATTCTGCTTGTACACTTACATCCTCAAACACTTGAATAGTATTAGTAGCTATTTTATTGTGACTTTTTCCACTCCGGATTTGTTTGAAAGCAAAATACATAATTTGTACCATTTACTCAGTAGTTCCTCGTAGAATAATGGTTCTGACTATATTCAAAGGCTACTGACTTTTACATTAGCCCCTATGCAGAAAGTAACAACACTAATATTGAATTAGCAGGAATAAATTCTCCCAAAAATTGTCATTACATAGCAATTGATCACTGAATAGCACATCATTGGCAATTTATAGACTTTTAAGTTTCATAGAATTATGATTATGGAATGTATCCACTTGTTGAATGGAAACAGATACTCATTAAATTTGAACTGATGCAAAGCTCAGATCCCCATCATCCATGTTGCAGTTTTGCCTTTTCATTCTTCAACTCTTTGGTTGACGACTTATTTTGGCTTCCATTCTACCAATACAATGAGTTTCAATTTCTCATCCTCCTGTTCAAATTACTCAAGGGGCTTCAACTCTTCCCACACACCACTAACCTCCTCCACCTTTTCAACACACTGAGGTTGTCTATTATTTTCAACAATCGCCTCTTGCCAGCCACTTGTTACGCCTCAGCATTGACAGGTGATTTCAACCTTGTAACCCAAGCTCTAGAATTTCTTCTCTATTTCTCTTTTATTGTGAGTTTCCTTAACATCTATTTAATTAAGCTTAGATACTTCAATGTGAGCCACCAGTGGGGGATGTCTAGTTACTTGATCACTTCCCAACCGCATGAAAATAAATAAATACGTACCTTGAGTGTGTATTTCCCCATGGAGGTTCTCTACTACTTTGAAGAAAGAAAAGGCGAGAAATAAGGAACAAAAAACATAAAGAACAAAGTAGCGTCAAGGACATTGGAGGGCAGGTTGTTATTACACCCAGACAGAGCAAGAGAGTTCAAATGTGGTGCTTTGCCATCAGATCAAAAAATCCTAAACATCTACATTCGTCACAGGCAATGATGATTACATAACAGAACAGACAGATGGACACTAAAGTAGGCACAGTCTTTAATCTTGACGTTATCAGTACCTCTCATGCTGTAAGCAGTGGCTTATGCAATAACAGCCAGAGTGTGTTATTCAAGCCTGCAAGATAAGCTTGCTCGGCTGCACTATCTTCCAAAGAGTCAAAGAATCAATCTATTTTGTGATTATTCTTTGTATGAATGCTATTGTAGTGTTCTATTTCAAAGATACAAAAATCAATAACTGGTGCTCATATTGTCTTTACATTGAACAGATTGCATTTACCAGTTACTTTGCCTGATAATTCTGCATCTGTTCCAAATTCACTTTTGGCCTCCTTTGTCACTTCAAGTAAATACTTGTTTTTCATTCCCAGTGTGCAATACAAGAAGGAATTGAGTGACATTGATTATATATTAAATCTGTATGTGGGATGATTTCATTGAAAGATTGCATGTGAATCATCCTCATCTTACAGACACATAAGGCGGCACGGTGGCACAGTGGTAGAGTTGCTGCCTTAGAGCTTGCAGCGCCAGAGACCTGGGTTCGATCGCGACTACGGGTGTTGTCTGTACGGAGTTTGTACGTTCTGCCTGTGACTGCGTGGGTTTTCTCCGAGATCTTCAGTTTCCTCCCACACTCCAAAGACATACAGGTGTGTAGGTTCATTGGCTTGGTACAAGTGTAAATTGTTTCCTGTATGTGTAAGATAGTATTAATGTGCGGGGATCACTGGTCAGTGCGGACTCAGTGGACCGAAGGGCCTGTTTCCGCAATATATCTCTAAACTAAACTATTAGTCTGAAGAAGGGTCTCGACCCGAAACGTCACCTATTTCCTTCCCTCCATAGATGCTGCCTCACCCGCTGAGTTTCTCCAGGATTTTGTCAACTATCTATCCTGTCAGATGGGTGTGAAATGCACTCCACCCCATATCACATATTTACATAAATATTTCTGTGGTCAGACTGTAGAAATATGTCAGCTACTGTGCAATTGGTGACTTGAATTAGTAATTTTAAATATGAAAGTATTTATTTAGAAATAACTTTTCCTTTGCACTAAATCATACTTGCTTCAAACATCTCAATTTGTATCATTACACTGTAATGTAAAGATGTGGGAGCATACTGATAACTGCAAATTCTGCCCCATTACAAATTCTGCTTCCATTGCATTTTTTAATTCAATCATTATAATATCTTTATAGCCATTTACATGAAATTAATTCCTCAACCTCACACTTTGATCTTGAATTATCTTAAATGTGTCGATCGACCCAAATACAAATGTTTCCCCTCCCCCCAATTTATTTCCTCAATCCATAATAAATGTTCTTTGTTTTATTTTCCTTTCATCTTTTTGGTTTTTTTTTAAATAAAAAAGAAAGACTTTTTTTTCATCAAAGTAAATTACGAGGATATTTATTGGAATAAAGTACCCTCTATGCATACTGCAGTTTAGTTTAGTTTAGTTTAATTTCGAAACGCAGCATGGAAACAGGCCCTTCAGCTCACCGAGTCCGCACCGACCAGCAATCCCCACACATTCACATTATCCGACACACACTAGGTACACTTTTTTTAACATTTATACCAAGCCAATTAACTTACAAACCTATATATCCTTAGAGTGTGGGAGGAAACTGAAGATCTTGGAGAAAAACCACGCCGGTCACGGGGCGAACGTACAAACTCTATTCAGATCGCACCCGTAGTCAGGATCGAACGCGGGTCAGACACTGAAACTCTCTCTACAACTCTACTGCTGCACCACCTTTCTACATCACATGTCACTATCACCAAATGTGGAATATGTTAGAAAAATATTTGCTGGTAGAACATTCAGTATGAAAACTACTACACTCTTATCCAAAGTAATAGCCACATAGGAAAACTTAAAAAAACACTATGGCCTCAGGGTGCAGTGGACAGAGAGTCCAGGCTCTCTGAATTGAGGGAGCTTTCATGAGGAGTGTGATTAGCAAGTATTTCTACCTTTCATTGGTGCCTAATGGGCCTGTGCCACTTAGGCGACTTTTTAGGCGAGTGCAGGAGACTCTGCGCTCGACGCATGGTCGCCACATGTTCGCTGGTGGTCTCTGGTGAGTCTCCTTCATGGTCGCGAGGAGTTCCTGCATTCTGGGAACTAGTCGTGGCCTCAGTATGGTCGCAGCAAATTTTTCAACATGTTGGAAGATTTTCTGCGACCAAAAATTGGTCACCATGGAGAAAATCGATAATCCTGTAGTCGTAGGTGCAGTTGTAGTGGGGTCACCATGTAGTTATGGGTAGCCGAGGTAGCCGTAGGTAGTTTTAGTTAATCGCCTTCGCATTTTCATTGGCTCATTGGAGAAAAATAACGTAAGCAGGAGTTCAGAACCAAGGATAACTGACCGGTAATGCTAAATGTCTGCCAAACCTCACAGCTGCGTATCTCTGGCTTATTAAAAGTTGTCTGCCTTCTTTAAATTTGTCTCCACTCCTTCTCCCCCCTTCGCCCCTGTTTTAAAGGACTTACCGTACACTGTACTAGCCGTCTTAATTACAGCGCCAACCTTCCTGTTCATTGTCTGTGTGTGTGTCTGTAGCACCTTGGCTTTGTACCGTGTGAATTTCAGACAGCGCTCCCCCACTTGCCCTGTCCTCCGCCTCTGTGATGTGTTTGTGTGTTCCACTCTGACAGTCACCGTTCCAGTTCCCGGTTTTACGGACGACTGTCGGCAAATTGATAGTCGCTGGCAGTCGGCTGAAAAATCGACTAGGTGGGACAGGCCCATAATTCTCTCATGTAAAAGTCAAAGGTAGCGCCTGCAGATTATAGTACATTGTTCTCAGGGTGGAATAAAGCCACTGGAGCAATTAGTCACTCTTTTTTAAGAGCAAGAAAGTAATTCAAGTGTAGCATATGGCATCTATCTACACCCTCACAAACTACTGTCAAAACATAACATTACTATCCCCCACCCACAATTTTCTAATCTGCTCTATTGACTTGACACAAAATCATCTACACTGCAAGTCCCAACCCTGATTCTTATTAATCCCAAAGATAAAGACAGAAAATGCTGGAGTAACTCAGCGGGTCAGGCGCCTTCTCTGGAGAGAAGGAATCGGTGACGTTCATGTCCAGGCCTTTCTTCAGACATTAATCCCAACCATACAACCTAAATCGTGCTCCCAGTTTATCCATTTCTTACTATTGCTAGACTGCAAACCTTACCTCTATTACTAATGTTACCTTCTGGATACCAACTTCATGCCCAGAAAATGCTGCTCTGGTGGGAATTGTGAAAACTGAGATGTTCTTCCATTTTGTCATGCAAAAATAAAAACATTCCTTCCGCAAGCACACCCCCTTAAGAAGATTACCTAACTCATAGACATCGACATAGCTTAGAACAACGCAAAGTTGGAAGCCTGATAACTCACTTACTCTACCTTGGTGGGGCATAAAGGAAAAGAGCCTTGTTAGGAACTGGAATTTTCAATTGCAAATTATACAATCAAATGAAGGATATCCCCAAAATATTGGTTCTAAACTGTAAACTAATTTGAAATAAATACATCCTCAATTGCTGATGATTCAACTTTTAACTTAAAATTGCCAGTCTCTCTTCAAAAGCTAGCTACCGGTCTGCTCATAGCATTGCCCTTGATATGTCTGTTCTATGTTGTGCAAGGGAAATAAAATAGATACAAGGAAAGAATCATGAGAAAATAAAATGTGAACATGCATAAATGTGTAAATGTGATTAATACAAGGCTAAAATTATTATATCTACACTCAACGGCAGAGAATAGAGGTAAAATGGATTAATGGATAGATTTAAATTATTCCATATCTATATTTAAATAAACACAGCACTTTAAAAGGGAAACAAATTAATTACTAGCTGAGCAACGTCATATCTTTGTATCAATTAGGTTATCTTTGGGGGACTAATGTTTACCAACTGATTGTGCAGAGCAGTTTATTTGAAAATATATATTTGTAACTCCATGTAACAAGCCTTAATACATTTATAGATTTACCATTGTATCAGTAGATATCTAATTTGAAAGAGATAGTTACAAAATGCTGGAGTAACTCACGGGGTCAGGCAGCATCTTGGGGGATAATGGATAGGTGACGTTTAGGTTGGGACCCTTCCTCAGACTCAGATCTAATGTGAATGAGCTCAGATCAATATATATATATACAATATATATATTGTATATTGTTCATTAATACCATTCTTCAATCAGTCAGTCGCCTACTATTAATGGAGACGCAAGAAACTGCAGACGCTGGACTCTTGAACAAAGCACGGTTCTGGGGGAACTTCTCTCAATTCACTAGAGCATCGGTGCAGTGAATGGGCGGGCCACGACACATCAGGTCGGAACAAGGACAGAGTTCTCCTGGTCCTCACCTTTAACCCCATCAGCCTCCACATCCAAGATATCCAACAGTCCTGCCACCTTCAACATGATCCTGCCATATCCTCCCGCCTCCACCCCTTTCCACTTTCCACAGAGAAATGTCCATCTGCAACTCTTTGGTTCACTCATCTCTTCCCACCCAAGCTGCCCTATTCCCAGGTACTTTTTCCTGCAACCGCAAGAGATTTAATACCTGTCCCTATACCTCCGCCTGGTGAGACCTCTTTACGTTGCACCTCCTCAAACCTTGCCTACTGCTCCTGATGTGGCTTCATTACACACCGGTGAAACTCACCAGTTGACGCCATCACCAGTGGCTGCCTCGCCAACAATCTGTCTGTCCATTCTTCTTTTTGATATTTTTAGCATATGTTAAAAAAATATGATTTAGTGTTCCTTGGTTTGTTTTATTGGGGGGGGGGGGGATGTGGTTGGGGGAAACTTTTTTTCAATCCCTTACCTCGACGGAGATGCGATTATTTTCCCTATCGTATCTCAGTCCCCACTGCGGCCTAACATCGTGGAGTGGTGCGGCCTTTCCTGGAGACTGACCCGGCGCTCCAAGCCGCGGGCGTTTGTGGGATTTTAACATTGCAAAGCTTGTGATCCCGGGGATCGAAGCTCCAACTCCGAAGCAGGGACTGTGGACTTTGACATTGTGCAGTCTCTGGTAAGAAGAGGCCGACCAAGGAACTCCATGCTGCAAAGAGCGTTTCAACCGCCCCGACGCAGGAGTTTCGATCACCCCGACGGAGGCTTCGATCGTCAGGTGCGGGGGCTTTAATCGCCCTGACTGCGGATGGGTTGACCGCCCCGACTGCAGGAAAACAAAACTAAGAAGATTGAACTTTATTGCCTTCCATCACAGTGATGAATGTGGAATCTACTGTGGTGGATGTTTATGTTAACTTTGATGTGGTTGAGCGTCTTGTTGCTTTTCACTTAGTATGGCTGTATGGTAACTCAAATTTCACTGTACCTTAATTGGTACATGTGACAATAAACTGACCTTGAAACCAAATGTAGACTACGCAACGTTTTTGCCAAAGGCCTGCTGGATCGCCCAGTATTTAACCATAACACCCCTTCCCATTTAGACCTTTCTATCCTTGGCCTCCTCTAATGGTAGACACACACAAACTGGAGGCCCTCCTATTCAGTTTGGGCATCTTATAACCCAAAATATGAACATTGAAATCTCAACTCCACCAATAATCTCCTCACCCCCCTCCCCCCATTCTTCCCCATGACCTCATCTTCACTCCTTTGCACACCTATAACCCCACCCAGTCACCCACTCCTTTCCCCACCTTCACACTCATTTCCCATCCCCACATCCCTTTCTCAGGTTTTACATTTCGCTCCTCCTCTCTTTATCAGACAACCTATTACCTCCTATTTATCTATAATCTTTGTGACTTACTTCATCCATGAGCCAATCATACCTCTCCCAGGCTGTATCCACCTTTCACCTGCTAGGACTTGTCCCACTGCCACCTCTCTTTCCCAGCTTTCTGCCTTCAATTCTAATCACTCTGGAGAAGGGCCCAACCCAAAATGCCACCTTTCCATTCCCTCCACAGATGCTGTATATGCCACCGAGTGCCTCCAGTACTTTGTGTTACAACCTATTGTTAATATTGTTTTACCAAAAATAAAAATTGTGTTAATTAGGAGACATTGAAATAATACAACTCAGTATTTACCCATTTAACATTTATTAACAATATTTGGCATAATAGACTTACAATCCACTTTCCCTGATATCAAGACAAATGTTAATACATTTTATGTTAGCCACAGTTTAAAAAAATGAGTTTTTAACATATATAGCAAAGGTTAAAAAGCTATATTAAATATTAACATGTCCACAACAGAACTCTACAAAATAAGGAAAATAATGAATTTTAAAATTCATGATAGAAATGAAAAAGAGCAGCTTAGGAACCATGTGGCTATCCATTGTGCCTACAAATATCATTGTAAATCTGTTAGAATTTTATTCATATGTTTGTGTTTTTATAGATATCTCCGGAAAAGTATTTGATGGATAATATCAACGTTATTTCTGAGACTGGTATAACAAAATAACCTTGCGTGTTTACATCTGTGTCTGTATACTGCACTAGCATCTGGCTAGTAGTAAAATATGGAATGTGAATAGCACAGAACACTTATCATTAGAAATTTAAAGGTTGTACTAAACTATATATTTTAAAAGATGACTATGCTGCATCACAATACAAAGAAACCTTTTATTCAAACAACTGAGAAATGATTCAAATTATTCAAACAACTGAGAAAAATCCTAAAGGGCTGTCTCACTTAAGTAACTTTTTCGGCGCTGCCGGCACCCGTCATAGGTCACCGAAAATGTTCAACATGTTGAAAATTCAGCGGCGACCAGAAAGACGCTGCGACTCTTTGGGTGACTAGGGGACTACTCACGACCATACAGGTGTCACCCTGACGACATGTCCCGGGTGACACCCGCGACACCCCCGCGACATGTCGCATAAGTGGGACAGGCCCTTAAACGATTTTGCTAAATTAAGGAATTGGTGTTAGGTAAATTGAGGAAATTGTGGTTGGTCTAAAGGGAAAATCGGATTGGTATGGGTAGTTCTATAACAGCACAGGTTTCCATAAGCTAATTAGATGCAATGCAACGGATGAATTAGGGGTTACCATTTGTATTATGTGTACAGAACTGATTATAACACTATTTCCATTGGGATCTTATTTTAGAAATTATTTTAGAAATAGATAACAAGAACAAAAAGCTGAAAAACATTCTCGAGGAAAAAACACTATTTCCATAGGCAAGACTGTCTCTGAAGGTGGTTCACCACAGGTGGCCATTGAAATTAACAAATAATCACCTCCACTGACTGTGCATTGATACACTTTGAAAACATGTAAGGTACCGTCTTTGGTACTTTTAACTTGAAGTAGCAGAAATAAACAGAGCTACTAAAAAATAATTTGCTATTGTAGGTCTGAAACTCTCTAGACCTGTCAGCATGAGTTGGTACAGATCCTCTACAGTCAAATTTAAAAACAATGGTATATTGTTTATATACTTATAAACAATGTGCCATTGTTTTTAAATTTTGAACACAAATGTAAACATAATAGTGAACACAAATTTTCACTGTTAAAACATGAACTCCATCCGTGCCATTGCCAGCTTCAAATAGCTAAAATATAATTTTATTGTTTCTTCACCAAAAGAAAACGAGATATAAACATTATAGCAAATATACAGATTCCACACTTCCATTGTATATTTCAGGTAATGTATGCTTGTTTACATTTAAGAATTTTATGAGGCTAAGTCTTCAACCTGTGGAAAGGAGACTTGCTCAAAAGTAGCTACAAGAACTAAAAAAGTACGAAGGAGACAGCACATTTATTGTTGACATCCCAGTGATTTATTTCCAGAACCCTGTAAAAAAAAGCTGTTCTGCTGATTCTTGACAAGAAGCACCATCAGATTTATTACAGTATTTATATTTCTTGCTTTCACACTGCCCAATGCTGGCTTTGCAGTTAGGAATCTGTCACCTTGCCTAAATTGCGTAAGTATAAATATTGCTTTCTACATCAGTTGCTTACATGTGCCTGCAAAAAATACTGCAATGGAAATGTTGAATATGCTTATTTTTAAATTGTTTCCAGAATACTGCAATTTAAGCACCAATAAGGATAAACTTTATTGTAAAACTTTTCTTTTACAAGGTTACCATTTATAATATTATTTGGATTTGAAAAGGAACTCAAATTAGCATACATACCTTTCATATGAAACTAAGTAAATGTACAAAAATATGCCTAGAAATTGAATTTCACCTACTTTTTGTCCATAAACCATCATAGAATTTAACAATAACGTCTGCAAAAATCATGAAACAGCTCAGCTCAGTGTTTGGATCAATGCTAAGTTGGTGAACGCCCAAAAAGATGTCTACGTTGTTAAAACAGTCAGGTAGCAGTTAACAGTGCAGTACCAATGATGTGACATCTCCTCATGTGTCTATCCAAAATTCGCAAATAGCTATGTTTGGGTAGAATCAATTTCAACCTGTTCTTGCCCGACCAAATGTATTTCTTCATGCTTCTCTTCTTGTTCAAACCTTCCCCACTTACATATTTGAGACCGTTGTAGTGTCCTGTCATCTTGATTGATTGCTGGTTGCAACTGCTCATCTTCACCATGGACGTATAATCCATCTATGTTCGGTCCCACACTTGGATGAAGTCACAGTGTGGAAACAGGCCCTTCAGCTCAACTTGACCACGCCGACCAACATGCTCCATCTACACCAGTCCCACCTGCCTGTGCTTGACCTAAGCCCTTCTAAACCTATCCAATCCATGCACTTGTCCAAATAATATTTTAAATGTTATGATAGTACCTGCCTCAACTACCTCCTCTGGCAGCTCGTTCCCTATACAGACCATCCTTTGTGTTTAAAAAATTTTCCCTCAGGTTCAAAGTAAACCTTTCCCTTCTCACCTTAAACCTATGTCCTCTGATTCTTGATTCCCTTATTCTGGGTAAAATTTACCCTAGCTATTCCTTTCATGATCATGTACACGTCTATAAGATCACCCCTCATCCTCCTGTGCTCCACGGAATATAATCCAAGGATAGTTCGAGCCTCCTCTCCTTCTTCCTATGACAAAGGTCTTGACCAACACATTACATACAGTATGCCAAAGATGTAAGTGAGAACAAGAGAAAGAATGGAGTCAAGATAATAGGAAATAAAATTGGTGGGGCAAGAGCTGGCCAAAATACTCGGCTTGCCTCAACATTTAAGATCATGGATCTTGGAATGGAGGCAGAAGCAGGTTGTGCAGGGGATAGTAAGGCTGGAGGCCAGGAAGATAAAATGTTTCTTGATATTCAGTGGTGGGGTTATAAACCGGAAGTAGGTATGGGGACGTGTCTAAGAATGAGCTTTTGGCTACTGTTTGGTTCACCAAACCTGAACACCATCAGTCTCATCCGAGGTCTTGATGTCAATATCGGGGTTAGTTCTCAGGAAGCAGGGAACCACAAGCTTAGAAGATGGTAGGTAATGGTGAGTAACAGAGAGCAGAACAATTGAGAAGATTTACATTTAAATTCTCCTTCATATTGAATGGCTTCTTCAAATCCTTTCATTTTCTGCAGATCTAAGGTGTGCCTATGGAAACACACATTGGTCTATGCTACTCTCTATAGGATACGTGAAACAGAACTCGTTTCAATCGGGTTCAAACTCCCTCTCTCTTTTTCAGTACATTTATAACTGTAATGGCTCTGCTTTCTGCACTTAAAATTGGTCTCAGAAATGTTAATACATTTGTTGTCAATTTCCAACCTGCACTCACTTTCACATGGTCCATCTTTGACTCCTCCCTTTCCTTCTTGGATTTCTGTGCCTCCACTTCAGGGCTTAAGTTAATGGCCAATGTCCATAACAAACCCACAAACTTCCATAGTCATCTCGACTATAATTTGTCCCACCCTGCTTCCTGTCGGGACCCAATTCCATTCTCCTAGTTTCTCCATCTCTGTTGCATATGCTCAGATAACGAGACACACAGAAGTCTCCGACATATGTTCCTTTATCCTTAACTGTACTTTACCCTTTTTCACAGTTGACAGTATCTCATGTATTTCCTGCATTTCTGCTCATACCTGTTCCACTGTGACCAGAGCAAAGGTAGGATTTCTCCATTCCTCACTTTCCACTTCACTAGTCTCAGCACTCATAAGTCATTCTTTACAATTTCCACCATGTTTACCAAGATCCTACCATCAGACACACATTCTCATCCCTTCCTTTTCAGCATTCCAAAGAGATGATTACATCTGCTATTCCATGGTCTGCTCTTGCACCTCTGCCAGCCACTCTTTATCCTGACAGCATTTTTCGATGCAGCCACAGAATACACAATACTTTGTCTTTTATCATGTCTCTCAACATTATTCAGGGACCCGCACAGTCCTTCAAATCAAGCAGCAATTCACTAGTACTTCCTCCAAATGGGTTCTGGGTGACCTCTGTGCAATACTGCTGTTCAGTGAAGACTGACAGTGAGCTTCCAGTTGCCTGTCACTATAATATTTCATCCCACTCCTATTCTAACCTACCCAAATGTGGCTGCCTACAGTTTTCTAATAAAATCCAACATACGCACAATGGAGCCTTTGGGACCTGATATCAAATTCAGCAATTCCTGATCTTGCTTTCCCTCTTTTATCAGAACCGGCCAGTTCTTATGCAAGATTATCCATCTGTAAAATTAACTTCGTTTTTCTCTTTCCACGGGCATTAACTGATCTGAAAGCGCAATCATTCACTCTCAAGGGCCTGTCCCACTGTGGGGACCAAATTTGCAACTTTAGAAGTGTTTGCGCTCGACTCAAACGTGCAGCATGGTCGGCACGTGGTCCGAGGAGGTCTATGTAACTCTCCTTCATGCTCGAGAGACGTTCCCATATACTCACGGCCTCAGTTTGGTCAAGGAGTATTTTTTAGCATGCTGGAAAATTGTCCGCGAGTAAAAATTGGTCGACATGGAAAATAATCAATATTTTTTTACTCGTAGGTTTAGTCAAAGTAGGTCGTAGTATGTCAGCATGTTATTCGTAAGTAATCTAAGGCAAGCAAATGTAATCAAAGAAAGTCAAAGGTAGTTGTAGATAGTGTTAGTATAGTCGAAGATAGTCAAAGGTGGTCATCTTCACTCTCCACTATTCGGTGTCCAATTTTCCAGAGAGCATCAGCGAGTAAATCGTAGATAGTCGAAGCTAGTCTTCAACATAGTCGAAAGAGGTCGATGGAGATCGAAGGAGGTCTTCTACATATCGTAGGAAGTCTTCTACATATTTGTAGGAGGTTCTCTACATAATCAAAGGAGGTGGTAGGAGGTGTTCTACTTCGGCGACACAACAAGACCATGACACTCTCCTTGACTCTCCTAACCTCGCAAATTAAGTCCCCACAGTGGGACAGGCCCTTCACTCGCAAAATATCCTCATTACGCTGGACAGCACCAAAAATTGAGCAATGCTCAAATTCGTTTTGCCCTATCCACCCACCGCTCCACACCCTCATGTCAAGTTGAGTTTATTGTCAAATGCACGTGAGGTACAGGTACAATGAAAAATCTTGCTTGCAACACCATCACAGGCACAAATTATATATAAAGTACACAAACAAATATACATAACATTTCTAAAACAAAGAACTATGTGCACAAAAGTGAACCACAGTGCCCTGTTGCTGAGGTAGGATTAGGTTGGTTCAAGAGCCTGATTGTTATACAAAAGTAGCAGTCCCAGAACCTGGTGGTGTGGTATTTTAGGCTGAATTACCTCCGGATGGTAGCAGGTAGAAGAGCGTTCTCCAAAGCTGTCACTGTTTTTCTGATGAGGCTGATACTGTTGAGGTTGGTGATGTGATGAAGGCGAAGGTTAGCTCTAAGACACCTTGTCATACCTGCCTCTGGTCTATAACGCTACCACTAACTTGCCTAATGCAGAAAACTCTCGGGATGCATATGAATTTCTGATGCCTGGTTGTTCCGAGAAGTGGAGATACTCTAAAATGAGTTGCTACTTTTTATGCAAAACTCTTCACCCAAAGACCTTTGGCCAAGAACTTCGAGAATAATTATGATAAAAATAAGTTGAAGTTGTAGGAAGTTGGGGAGGAGCAGCAGGTTGAAAGTAAGGCAAATGGCAGAGGTGGGCTCATCCAATGTTGGTGAAACAAGGCTCTCAAATTGTGTGCTGTTAGAAGCAATTTTGTTGCCTGAAGATTCCCTTGAGGACTCCACTCCACGAGCCCAGCAAACAGGAGGGAAATGATACATGGATAACTGACAGACATCATCAACCACTTGATTCTCATATTTAATTCTATGCACTTCAGTTACAGTAGACTTTACATACTGCTGTTTCTGAAAGCCACACCATAATTTCTAGTCAAATCTGTGATGAGTTTGCACAAAGTTGTCCCAGGGAGCTCAACAAACCTCTGTTGAATAATGGAACAGTTCCCAGGTTCCCATACAGAACTGAGAAAGCAATGGGTAAGGAATTACTTGCTTATCTGCAGAAGTATTCACAGCCTGAAGCACTTGGTCAGTCCCAATGATTCAGGGTTAATGAAAGGCACCACAGGATATAACTTCATCAGCATATACAAAATAAAATTATTCAATTTAATCAAAGGCTGTCGTTAAGAATACTAAACTGAAAATTGCTTTGAGTAAAGTCACCATAACTAATACACATATACTATCCATACATTTGCCAATCTCAGCACTGGAGAAGCCTGGAAGGCTTTATTAAATCGCAACTCGACTAAATCGCAGCAATCCAGAATTTGAATTATCACATTAGTTCCCAGCAAGCAGGGTTCAATATTTAGTTAAGGGGAATTTTGACTGAACGTTATTGCCTTCCATCACAGTGAAGAATGTTGATTCCACTGTGGTGGATGCTCAATGTTAAATTTTATCGTGTATTGTGTTCTTTTTGATTGTATGGCTGCATGGTAATTCAATTTCACTGTACCTTAATTGGTGCATGTGACAAATAAATGTGGGTGCGAACTTGAACTTATGAACTTGAACTTATTTACCAGATGTACCAGCAGGCATGAAATGTTTTGCTGATATTCAACCGCAACAAATTATTTTTTCATATCGAGCACTACAATTCAAAATGCCTGCCCAATTTGGCGGCCAAAGTCCTGACCTCCACCGCTGCAAGCACAGTGATAAGGCAGATTGTGGGTGACTGCAAATCCTCAGCCAATCTTGCAGTTCACTTGCCAAATACAAGGCTGCAATTCCAACTGACATTGTCCACATCATTGAATTCTAAATGTCCAAACTTCAACAAAACACATTGTCATTTTAATTGAAACTATTCTCCTGCTAGTTGAGGAAGCACTTACAATAGTTTCACCCATGTCTTCAAAAAGAGCAGATAGCATTTGATTGTGAAGTTGAATATCTGGATTCAGAATACTGGAAGCAAATACATATGCCTTGGAAGGGAACAAAGTTATAACACATCTGTACACATTGGACTAAACAGTGAACTCCATATTGTGTCGCCTTCAAAGTATGTTTAATAAATAATTTAATTAAAAATACACGGAAGAAAACATCATAGGATTAAATACACGGAAGAAAACATTATCGGATTATCCAGGATGAAATGCCCCATTTTTCCAAAACTCCCTTAGCAATTAATAGTAAGATTAAATGAGAACTTACCAGTTTGAAGTTTGATCTTTATTTCATGAGGAGTTACGATGAGGGATTACGTGAAGACCCCGCCAGCACGCATGCGCGACATTCTTCAAAGCAGTGGTGTGAAATCACAGATAGCAACGTAGACTAATATAGTAAGATAAGAGAGAACTTTCATACTAGTTGAACTTTATAATAGAGGGTTTTGGGAGCGGAGGGCACGTAATCCCTCATCGTAACTCCTCATAAAATAAAGATCAAACTTCAAACTGGTAAGTTCTCATTTAATCTTACTATTTTACTTCGGAGTCACGTGAGTGACTACGTGAAGATTTCAAAGCTCTGTGATTTCATGCCCTGGAACGAGTCCATGCTCACACACTGCCATGCTGGGATAAGAGGATGAACGTATTTCAGACATGACACTGTGCTGAAAAACAAAATAGGTATTTATTCATACCAAAATAATAATATATCCCACGTTGGGTAACTATTTAGCAGTACTCAAAATTTTTCATGCAAATGTGGCAGGAGAGGCCACGGGTTTATTATAGAAGCGTTGGAAAGTCTTCTCATTGCTCCAACCCGCTGTGGCCAGGATGTGGTCCATGGGTACTTCCATCATCCTAGCCGCCGAAGTAGATGCAGCCCTGGTGGAGTGAGATTTGAAGACATTAGTATCCACCCCCGCTGCATCTAACACCACCCTTAACCATCTTGATATGGTTTGCACCGTGACTTTGGGGCCGTTTATGGCTTATAAGCAAAGCTTTCTCCGTGCCCCTTAGAGTCTTTGTGACTTTGATATATTGCAATATCAGTGTAACGATGCAGAGTCGAGTATCTGCAGGATAAGCTTGAAATTCTAATGTTTGTCCAGACGAACCGGGTTGGTCTTGTTTTAACAATCCCTGTATAAGAAAAGCTATTTTGCCATTAGTGATAGTCATGGCGTCCATACTTAACTTGTGTAGGGACTGGACCCGTTGTGCTGTAACAGGTGCCATAATCATTAACATCTTCTAGGTGAGCTTGTCCAAGGTGAGCCCCGTATTGGGTGTCCATCCTCGTAACATAGTCAAGAGGATGGACACGTATGGTTGTATCTGGGCCTTGGGGGATTGGAATTAAATATTCCCCTCATTAGTTTAGACACTAATGGGTGTGATCCAATTGCCAGATGATCACTCCCTTTGCCCAGATAATTCGATAGAGCACTCCTTGCACAGTTGATGGCACTGTAGCTTAATCCTTCATCGTTGTGAAGGGTAGCCAGGAACTCCAGTACTTCCGTGATGGTGGCTGTTTCATAGGTAGTGTTCGTCGTGGTACAGAACACTTCCCACTTCCTGATATACGTCAGGTACTGTTTTCTGGTGGACTCCCTGCACGACGCTGAGATGGCATTTATTGCTCTGTCGGTGAGTCCCTATCCCAGAAGTGGCCGTTTCAGAATCTGCAAATTAACAGGTCCATGCGGTCATGACATGGATGGCTATCCCCTGTAACGGGATGTATCAATAAACTAGGTCGTTTGTTGACCCGGATGCAGGGTTCTGTGGCCGTCTTCTGTACTGCTGGGAACCATGGTTGGGTAGGCCAGTCGGGCACAACCAAAATACCCGATGCGGAGTCTTGTCTTATTTTTTGCAAGACCCCACTGATGAGGCAGAAGGGAGGAAATGCATAGCAGAACAAATCCCCCCAATGTAGCGAGAAAGCGTCCATCGCTACTGCCCCGGGTCTGGTTCCAAAGCAACATATGTTGGAAGTTGGTGATTAAGTCTGGATGCAAAAAGGTCGATATCTGGTGTCCCATAACGTTCTATAATATCCATAAACACTTTCCGATCCAACATCCATTGTATGTTGTCGTTGAATTTACGTGATCTGGTGTCTGCCACTGTGTTTCGCTTACCTGGAAGGTAAGTGGCTGAGATCCAAATTTCCCTTTGCAGACACCAGTGCCAGATATTATTAGCCAATTCATCACATGATATCGACTTTATTCCACCCATATGATTAATATAGGCCACCACTGTGGTGTTGTCAATTTGTAACCTGACATGCAACTGGTGCATATCTGAGCAGTATGCCCTAAGTCCATGAAATGCTCCCAGCATTTCTGAATAATTAATCCCTAATGATTTGAATAGGGTTAGCTCTTGTGCACTCCATCTACCTCCACAACTTGTGGTGGTATTAGTTGCTCCCCAACCTTTAGCACTGGCATCAGTTTGTAAAATACCGAGGGATTCATGATAGTTATGGGGTTAAAACAAAGCTGTGCATTCTCTATCCACCAATTTAACTCAGATTTTGCCTTCTCTGATAGTTTCATAGGCCTGTCAAAATGGCCTGCACGATTTTTGAGAGCTATAATTTTTGCTCTTTGAAGGTTTTGATAATGGAGTGGCCCAAATTGTGCTGCGGGAAATGCAGCCACTATTTTCCCAATCACTCTGGCTACTTGCCGTATGGATGGATCCCTGATGCCAGTGAGGCTTCTGCATGCTTCTATCAAGTCCACCACCTTGTTAGGTGGTAAGGTGATAGACATTAGCTCAGAATTAATAGTGAACCCTAAATAATCCATGGTAGTGGAGGGTTCCAATTTCGATTTATCTGGATGTATGATAAATCCCAGCTTTTGAAAAAGATGTTTTGTGGCTAGAACTGCCAATGTAGCCATCTCCAAATTCTCCCCGACAATGAGGATATCTCCCATCTCCAAATTCTCCCCGACAAGGTAGGCCATTACAATATGGTTTTGTTTCCTTAAATAGGCTAAAGCTGGTTTCAATATTTTAGTAAACAGTCTGGGTGCTGATGATAACCCATTGGGTAAGGCTTTGTACTGCCATAATTGTCCCATCCAGATAAATTTCAGGTATTTCCTATGATCCTTGTGTATAGGTACTGAATAGTATGCATCCTTAAGATCAATGCAAGCCATGTAGTACCTTTCAGAGGGTTACACAAAAAGCTGGAGAAACTCAGCGGGTGCAGCAGCATCTAAGGAGCGAAGGAGATAGGCGACGTTTCGGGTCGAGACCCTTCTTCAGACTGGTCCGGGATCAGGGAAACGAGAGATATAAACAGTGATGTGGAGAGATAAGGAACAATATTAGCTGTTTAGCCGTGACAAATGTGTCCATTTTAAAATGAGCATACTGAACGGAAGTATTTAGTTCGGTCAGGTCTATAATGATGCGGCACCCGCCATCTTTTTTATTTTTAGTAAATATATTCGATACGAACTCTTGAGATTCTCTGATAGTCTTCTCAATTACCCCTTTATTGATTAGTCTTAATAGTTCAGCATGGCCTGCCGTTCTTTCTTTTTATGAAAGTATAAACTTCCGGCTAGGCGAATGCTGAACTGGGGTAGGGAGTTCGTGTATAAACTCAATTTTGTAACCCTGAATACTTCCGAGTATGTAAGGATCAGAGGTAAAGGTGCGCCACACATCATGAAACAAGTGCAACCGTCCCCCCACATTAGATGAATTTAGACATGCAATGTTCCTGAGGGAACCAGACCCACCTACCTCCATGGTTACTGCCGGTGTTGCGGTCTCTGCCCTTGTTTCTTTTGTTGCTGTGTTGTGGGGATGGCGCATTTTCCAAGAAGGCTGGGCTGGGCCATGGCCTAAAAAAGACCGTTGTGCAGGTGGGCCGGCCTTCGAGCTTTCACCACCGGACGGTCTGTTATAGTATCGCTGTCCGGTGGGTGTGTAGGGGTGCTGCCGCTGCTGATAATGGGATTTGGAGGTACCAGGTACCTTAATCAGGCCTATAGCCTTGGCCTCCTCATCTAGGTCTTTCACCTGTTTTGGAAGGTTATCCCCAAACAGCAGATTAGGTGGTTGCAAGTTACCTGACCTGCATAACCCCGCGAATTTGGGATTAAGTGCAGGTTTTATATTGCTCTTCCGATAGCTGTTTATTTCAAACTGTGTGTTGCACA
Source organism: Raja brachyura (assembly GCA_963514005.1). The sequence continues at coordinate 7,495,640 of OY740800.1, read as the reverse complement.
GCAAAGCCAGAGCATCTTGCAATTCTTCTGGTAACTCCACCCCTACAGCAGTCCTGGCCACTTCTGTAATCCCGGCGGCCAATAGTTTCAGAATCCTCTGAAGCTTGATCTCCTGCCCTCTTACTGTAGGGCTCATGTTCCCCCATATAGGGTTATTCACCGCAGGAACATTAAGAGAGTTACAATTTTCAGGAGCGAGATACTTCTCAGCCGTTGCGTTAATGGCTTGCTCCTGAAGCTGGTTAGTAGCCATATAGTTAATGCTGGCTGCCAGCTTCTGGTGAATAGGCAGTCCTTTCTGAGTAGGAACGGCATGTTTGTTCACCATGTCCAATTCAATTCAATTCAATTCAATTCAAGTTTAATGTCATTGCACAAATACAAGTATAGGTACAACGAAATGCAGTTTAGCGTCATTCGTAGTGATAGCAATATAGAAAAACAAATACAGAGTGCAGTGGTAGCAGTACGGAAAATAAATAAATGCAGGGTACAGACAAATCTATCAGCTGGGCTCCGAGTTCAGCAGTCGGATGGTGTAGTTGAAGAAGCTGTTCTTCGTCCTACTGGTGCGGGACCTGAGGCTCCTGTACCGCCTCCCTGATGGGAGGAGGGCAAACAGTCCATGATTAGGGTGTGAGGGGTCCTTGATGATCTTCCCGGCCCGCTTCAGGCACCGTTTTCGGTGGAGGGCATCCAAGGCAGGGAGCGGGGCACCGATGATGTACTGGGCGGTTTTCACCACCCGTTGTAGTGCCTTCCTGTCTGCCACGGTGCAACTGCTGAACCATACCGTAAAGCAGGTGGTCAGGATGCTTTCGATGGTGCAGCGGTAGAAGTTCGTCAGGATCTGGGGGGACAGGTGGGCTTTTTTGAGCCTCCTCAGAAAGTAAAGGCGCTGCTGTGCCTTTTTGATTAGCTTTGAGGTGTTGAGGGACCAGGACAGATCCTCCGAGATGTGTACCCCGAGGAATTTGTAGTTGGAGACCCGCTCCACCTCAGTCCCGTTTATATGGATGGGGGTGTGTCTGCCCCCTCTGTTCTTCCTAAAGTCAACAATTATTTCCTTCGTCTGCTGGGAGTTGAGGACGAGGTTATTGTTGGCACACCAGGTAGTCAGGTGCTGGACCTCCTCCCTGTAGGCTGATTCGTCATTATCACTGATCAGTCCTACCACCGTGGTGTCATCGGCAAATTTTATGATGGCGTTGGAGCCATACTTGGGGATGCAGTCATGCGTGAAGAGGGAGTAGAGGAGAGGGCTGAGTCCAGTAACTCTTCTTGCACCCCCAACACTGCTGGTTGTTCAGCCAAGTCCCCCTCTTCAGGGTCAGGCCAGTTCTGACCCCTAATGCTCCCCTGCGAAGAGGGTGAGACATTTGGCAGTCCATGATAGGATTCTGCCGTGGGCCTGCGAAGAGGCCCACTGTGACTCTGCCCCTGCAAAAGCAGGTCACGCTGGAGCAACTGCTCCATCATCCGCTCCATGTGGGAGAGACGCCCGCCGTCGCTATCAGCGAACGGGGTGTCTTCGGGTCCGGAACCAGCTGAGTCAACGGCCCCGTCCAACTTCCGGGTGGTTTTGCCGCCCGACCGCGGCGTACCTGCGGTCCTCATCAGCGAAAAGTCGGGAGCTGCCGGTAACACCTGCAGCTCTGGAGAAGCGGCACGCTGCTGGCTGCTTCCCATAGCAGCGGATTTAGCCGCTGCTCTCTTTGATTTCCGCGACTCCATGATGGGTTTCTCCTGTAAGTAAGAAAACACCGAGTCGCCACGCTCACCACTACAGGTGAGACTTACCTTCCGTAAGTTTTTTAACTTACGCTGGAGGAGCGACGCTCCTCCCGACTGTCGCTTCCGCAATGCGTTCGACGATATGTCGCGCATGCGTGCTGGCGGGGTCTTCACGTAGTCACTCACGTGACTCCGAAGTAAAATTGTACATTTAAGTGATTTAGCTAGAATTATTTGAACAATAAGTTTAAATGAATATAAATTTGATAGTGATAGCTATGAAGGACATTTAATAACTGAACAAAGGTGTATGTTATTTACCATTGTATTTCCCTTGGCCATTGCCTTCCACTAGGTTTGCTGGTCCTTTGATAACGGCACACTCAATTTTCTGCAGAAGGAACCAGATTGGCAATCAAACTCAATTCCAATGATCACTTACCCGAAACACAGAAGTTCTGAAAACGCCCTGAGAGATCGTTACATTTTGTCTGTGCGCCAGTTTGGTCCCTTATACAATGTAGCAGTGTAGTGCAATCACTCTGCAGTGACATTGTAATATTTGGGCACTGAACATGGGCAAATTCAGCAACTCTATTCATTTCAGTGGAGAGGGATGGCTGCTTGGGACAGAGTTAGGTTTTTAGGAAATCTACATTTTGTCTGAATTATGTTAACTTAATGTTAAGCACAACATAGAGTCATAGTGGTACAGTGTGGAAACAGGCCCTTTGGCCCAACTTGCCCACACCGGCCAACATGTCCCGGCTACACTAGTCCCACTTGCCTGCTCTTGGCCCATATCCCTCCAAACCTGTCCTATCCATGTACCTGTCTAACTGTTTCTTAAACATTGGGATGGTCCCTGCCTCAACTACCTCCTCTGGCAGCTTTTGTGTGAAAACGTTACCCCTCAGATTCCTATTAAACCTTTTCCCCTTCATCTTGAACCCATGTCCTCTTCTCCTCAGGCCCTCCAGTCCTGGCAACATCCGCGTAAATCTTCTCTGTATTCTTTCCAGCTTAGAAACATCGAAAATAGGTGCTGGAGTAGGCTATTCGGCTCTTCGAGCCAGCACCGCGATTCAATATGATCATGGCTGATTATCCAGAATCAGTACACTGTTCCTGCTTTCTCCCCATATCCCTTGATTCTATTTGACAACATAATTCCTAGAACATGCTGCCAGAACTGAACACAATACTCTAATTGTGGCTTCACGAATATCTTATGCAAGTGCAACATGGCCTCAGTATTCTGACTGATGAAAACTGACTGACTGATGTATTCAGATACATTTTCTAATTACTGTTTAAATTTAAAAATAATTTATATAGTTTTAATATAAAAAATGTCTTTGGAAAATAGTATTTAATATTTTTGAATAACAGTCATTCAAACATTTCAGCTCTTTGACTGTTTATAATACTTTCATAGTAATGTGACTGTATTTATGCACACCACATGCTGCAAATTCAAATCCTTTCCATTGCAAAAAAAAAGAAAAGTTTAGGGAGCTTTGCAAAGATGGAATCAGATCAACTCAAAAGGATCTCAAAAGAAATAGAGCAGAATGCAGAATTACTTGTTAAGGTTTTACATACCACAAATTATTATTTATTTGATAAATTCCATGTGACAAATGGTATCATTTCAATTTAAATGCAAAGAAATGAGCAATTACTTTTAACTAGTGTTTGCAAAATTTGAATACAAGATACTGGTCTTTTGGCATCAAAGAGATAAGTATCTTTTGCTATCATAATATTCTCTACCATAACACAAATCTCAAATTCATAGCAAATTAACAGAGATTTAACACGTTGGCAAAAAAAAATGGTGAAAATAAATTCATTTGGCCTTCTTGTAAATGCACATTGAGATGCAGACTGGATTCCTGCGAACTTTGTGAAATGTAATATTGAATAAAACAACTGTGGATAAAGAGACCTTGAGATACGTTTAATATAGTTCATTTAATATCCATACTGACATCAGTATATTTTGAGTAAATAAATAGGTCCAATTATTTCTTGATCACTGCACAAATTTGTGGAGTGATAGGATTGTTTATAATTAATAACTCTGCGACAAATATACCATCTGTTCAACCTTGGCAATAAATTCCGACATATTGGTATTTTACTTAGAGGTTTAAAACTAAATGTTGCAGAACAATAAACTGTTAAATTAACACTATTATTCAGCTTTAGGCTTCAACTCGAAAAAGGATACAATTTATTAAATGGAAAAAATGTAAAACAAGCAAATTTACATTGTTACAAGGCACCTGTACCTGGTGATGATGCGGATAAGACAAAATAACACAAACATGAAATTCCTGGGTATATACTATGTAGTGTAAAATAATACCAACCAGAACATACACCTTGTGTTTTCTACAAGGAATCATTTAAACAAATAGGAAAATGAGAAGAATAATAATACATTAGAATGAGTATAAATATATTCCAGCAAAACAAGTAAAAAAGTAAAAAAACAAGTAAACAAAAGCACAACAAAACAACAAAAAGTAAAGATGTATTTTTAATGGCAGTGTAATGGCTGACCAATTGATTTAAAAATTGTGATTATAGCTCCTTGACCAATGAGTCCTCTTAATAAAGTCAGATTCATACAGAGTTGTAGAGCATAGAAAGAGCCCTTTGGCCAACCACGTCCATGCCGACCTGTTTGCCCATCTACGATAATTGCATTTGCCAGCATTCATCAACAATGTACAACAACTGCTAATATTTCACTCCTTCAGATCTAGTTGTCAAATCCTCAATACTATTAATTGAAAAGTATCAGAACTCCCACAATCTGCAAAAACAACATGCTGCAGACTGTGGAATTCTGAAATAAAGGAAGCAAATGCTGGAAATACACAGTAGGATCGCATACACAGACGGCATTTCCTGCAGTCCAGTAGTATGGACATAAAGCGGGTCAAGCTCCAGCAAACCTTTTCTGACATTCAAAGGCAGCGGTGGGAGATTGCAACCTTCATGTGGTCCACCCTGTTTCAACTAATGCAATCAACCCGACGTGCGCAAACAAATAGTTGCAATTTTTCATGCCACTTGATCTACAACTTTAGACTGTGCAGAATAAGAACTTTAGAAGAATAAGATTCAAAGGCAAATCTGTAAAATTCCCAATTATACCCATGATGAGCATTGCACTTCATTTTGGTATATTTAGTGTGCTCTTTAGTACTCTATAGGCAACCTATCGTTAAATTCTGGAACCCATTGCTTTTTTCAATAGTTCTACTATAAAAGGCAATAAAGAGTAGGTGTGCAACAAAGTGGAAGGATACAAACAATTTAGTGCTGAGAGCAACTCATGCTCCTGCAATAAGATTTTATTTGCCTGTTACACTGAATGTTCATGTGCTACTAAACGATTAACACAATTTAATTTTACATAAAATGCCAGGAACACCACATGTAAGTGCCAGGATTTTCAGGACGTCTGTACATTCAATGCGCGAAAACTTACTGACAACTGTTTATAGTATTTATTGCATTTCCCCCCCAAAAAAATCAAGACTAATTTTTTCAATAGGTTAACTCATTTTTAATAAATATATTTGTTTCCTTTATGTCAGAAATAGAAAATTATTAGTTAGTTGGCAGTATTGACACCCATCTGGTCCATGGAGCATGCTGTACAAGCTGTCAAAGAATCTTCTTACCAGTTTCTTGGACAGAACCAGTCTACTCAATCTCTTGTCATACTGAAATCCTCAGGCTACAATCTGGTAAAAGGAATAGTGAAACGAGCTTTGGGACCTGACAAAAGGAAGGGGGGAGGTGGTCCAATCATCTGTAATGCTTCAGAGAAATCACAGAACATCACAATCAAAATGTCTTTTTCATACACATCATGCATGTGTAAGGAGATGTCAAGTGCACAGTCAGGCATACTTGGATCTGATGCAGGAGGCAGGAGGAGCTCAGAGATGTTCTTGTAGCTATTTTAATTGAGCCAGGATGCCAACACACATCTCTTTGGAGACTGAACACTTCCTAATAAGAGCTTGAAGTCAATTCCCTCAATGGAATGGTGCATTCTAGCAGTCTGAATACATCCACCCCATCCGAAATTCAAGAGAGTAAAGAGTCAATTGTGATATTACCGACCACGGAACAATGAATTTCTTACTGTAGCTTAACAAGGTCATAACTCAATAACACACAAACAATAATGATACAATAAATTAAGAACCATATTACTAGGTAATCATAATAGAGCAAGACTGTAGTGTAACCAAAGACAATCAACAACTTCAAGTTCTATAATGAACATTGCCTCATTAAATTATTTGTATGTATTGTGAACAGCTGGGACTTAAACACTAATCCCAGCAGTTTCCACAAGGCACCATCTGCTACCTCATGAAAGTCTTCAAACCCCTTCTCACTGCAATAATCTAGGAGAACCTGTTCTTCTGTTGATTCCTTAATATATGGCAAAAGAAAAATCACCCCAATCACATTCCAGAAATTCACCCTCTATAATATGGTGGTTAATTTGGATGGACCATTGCATATATGCATTAAAGCGACCCATGACTGCTGAAGGACCCTTGTAATTGGCATCTTTGTGTTTGAAGTCACTGCTTACATTGCTACTATTGTTTGGATTCCGACAAACAAACAGAGAACAATGGGGGACCCGGGGGGAGGGGGCGACATCAAATGGGGAGCGCCAGGATTGGGGGGGGGGGCGCGCATCGCGCTGCCACGTGGCAGGTTGTAGATAGGAATGTTCAATGAACATTTGTAACTTTGTCGGCATCAAATACTTGTGGGCGGCCTAGGTGACATCTGCTACATTATTTTACCAGGTTATATGCAAAACAAAGTATTTCACTGTATTTAGGTACATGTGACAGCAAAGTATCACTGAATCATTGAATTACCAAAGTTTTCTGCTCATTTGATGTTTCTTAGCTCCATGCAAACCAATTCTACCTCATAGCGATATCTTTTTTTACTTTTGTTAACTTCATCATGCACTGAAATGCCATCCAATCATGATGATAGAATGAGATAATGTACAGATCAAATGGAAAACAGTTCAATTCTTGTCACCTCTACTTCATGAACCAAGGTCGGTCCAGTCCTGGAAAATTAAGCTGAAGTAGGCTGACATGCCTTCACTTTTGCACATTTGTAGGCAGAGCTTGATATCACTACTGTACTGACTTATTTACTAATGCATATGAGAGAATAAGCATTGGATTAAATTTCCTAAAGCAAAAATGTCCTCTATGAATTTGCCTCACGGCACAACAATGCTCTAAAAAAATAGCTTCATTATGAGACCTTGAAAAATATGAATCACTTTCCATTTCTCGGCAGCGCAAGCGGCACCTTATGCTGGAATCTGGAACAAAACAAAACAGCTAGAGGAAGTCAAGACGATTTTATTGTCATATGCCTTCAGTTAGAACAAAGGCTACCTTTAGAAAATTAAATGGAAAAATGGTATAAAGGAAGGGCAGTCCAAGACTTTGGCAGCGACAAACCCAGGAAGGACCATCGCAACAAGGAGGGACACGAGTTCAAAGCAGAGAAAACTACCAGCTATCAATAAAGTGAATCTGGCCAATTCATTCATAATATCGTAATATCGAAGTACAAATCATGAGTTTTGTAATTTAGTTTAAGAAGAGATGAGCTGGAATAGTAAAGCAAATGAGAAGTTATTAGGTCAGTGGTTTGCATGATTGCTTAAGTAACCCAAGTGTTAATAAAGATTAAGTTGTATTAAACCTCGGTTTAGAGTCTTTTGTTCGACACGTCAGTTGATTCCCCATGGAGGTAATAGGATCAATAGGATCCTTGCTGATAGATGTCACTTTCTGGAGACAATCTCCGATGTAGATGGTTTTGATGGTGGGGAGTGATATATCCATCAGAGACCATGCTGAGTCCACCATTCTCTGCAGTCTATTGCATTCCTGTGTACTGAAATTGTTGTACCAGGCCATGATGCAACCAGCCGGGATATTTCCTGCAGTACATCTGTAGAAGTTTGTTCGAGTAATCGGTGACATGCCGAATCTTCGTAAACTTCTGGGAAGTACAAGCGCAAACATTGTCCCCAGTTTGCAAAAGTAAAAGGTCAGAATGTTTTGTAGGTACACATTTGACCACATATTTCTTTTTGAGGTTGATGAGGACAGTGATATATGAATTTAGGTTTGCTGATGAATATTTGAACATTTTTCAGTCCACCAATTCAAAACAGTTCATTGACCACTCTTCTGCCTTCACTAACCAGCTTTTTGTGGTGTTTTTAGGGCGTCACGGTAACGTGCGGTAGAGTTGCGATCTAACAACGCCAGAGACCCGGGTTCGATCCTGACTACGGGTGCTGTCTGTTCAGAGTTTGTACGTCCTCCCCGTGTCCTGCGTGGGTTTTCTGCGGGAGCTCCGGTTTCCTCCCACACTCCAAAGATGTACAGGTTTCTAGGCAAATTTGCTTGGTACAATTGTAAATTGTCCCTAGTGTGTGTAGGATAGTGATAGTGTGCGGGGATGCTGGTGGCGTGGGCTGAAGAGCCTATTTCCACGCTGTAGCTCTACATGACAAACTAAACTTTCTGCCAATATTGCACTCTTCACTCACTGCCTGTACACAGGAAGAAACAGCACAGCCTGGTGGTCAAATTTTCCAAAGTGCAGAGAGAGATGGAGCAGTAAGTGCTTCTGATGGTGGTATAGCAGTGGTCAGTGTGTCAGGTCCTCTGGTGTTGAAGGTGACATATTGACGGCAGATATCAGAGATTTCAAATTTGCCTGGTTGAAGTCACCAGCAATGATGAGGAACTTAGTGGATCATGCAGAACCTGTGGAAGCTAAGGACAGTCAATATTACTAGTTCAGGTCGCATATCGGGGCCAGTCGCTTGACAGCAGAGTTCCTCTTGCAGTTTTTTTTCCAGATCTCGGAAGTCATCTCTCAGCCAAGTAGACATTGATGATAAAATTCACCACTGCCTTTACTATCCTGGCACAACAGAAAGAGTGTTTGAAGATTAAGATTCAAATTCTATATGCTCAAAGTTTGTGTGGCAGCCCCCTATATCCTTCCACAAGTCAGCTCTGATGAATGATCTTTGACTCAAATGTTAACTCAAAAAGGTAACCTCTTTACAAAATTGCCACCAACACAGCCATTTCCGCTGTGCGGGTCACACAATCTGTATGCCTGGGATCAGCTTCCTGAAGTAAGCATCCCATGGTCTTAAAGTAAAGAAATGGACAATATAGAAGACTGACTCCTGGGAATCTGACATCATCATTCAAATCGGAGGAGCATTCAGGATGGAATTGAGTGTTTCAAGTCTCTTCGACAGATGCGCGTGGAGGCGGCACAGTGGCACAATGGTAGAGTTGCTGCCTTACAGAGCCACATACCAGGCTTGATCCTGACTATGGGTACTGCCTGTACAGAGTTTGTACGTTCTCCCTGTGACCACGTTGGTTTTCTATGGGTGCTCTGGTTTCCTCCCACATTCCAAAGACGTACAGGTGTGTAGGTTCATTGGCTTCCATAAATTATCCCTTGTTGAACTGTGTAAAACTGGGATAATAAAGAACTAATGTCCAGATGATCATTGGTCAGCGCAGAACCGGTGGCCACAGGGCCCGTTTCTACGATGTATCTCTAAACTCAAGTAAACTAAATTAAACTAAGCAATGTTTTTTTTGGAGCAGTACAAAACTTCCCAAGCTAACCACACAAACACGTTTTGCGCATAGCATGATTGACTTCAATCGTGTAGCCATCAAAAGACTTGAATTCATAAACCTGAGTTCATTGTTTGGCTATTGATTGATTACATAAGTCTATATTGTTTTGTGCAGGCAGTCTATTATTTCCCAACTCTAACTTTAAATTACACAATGAAAAATCCAAGATTATCTATATACAGAGGGATTTAGGTAAGCTATTCCAGATTTATCTTACCAAAACTCTGTCAGGTTCCAGTTAAATCTACAATTTCTGATCATTCACCTCATGGATATCCTGCCAAAGTCAAGATTGACATGTTGTAACCCTTGTCTTTAAAGTGTACCTTGACCTAGCTCCCATTTCCTCTGGCATTTCCTCTGGCATTTCCTCTGGCATCTGGATCTGATTGTGAGATCGCGGCCTTGAAACTCCATGATTAGGGTCCTAAGGGAGAGGGGGATTTAGTAGATCAGCTGATAAAGGGGATGAGGCAGGGGACAAGGAGAGGACTCCTCTCTGATCATGAGTTGGAGGGATGGTGGAAGTGTGTGCCAGTATCAGCAGAAAAGTTTGCAGAAGGCAAACAGAGAAATAAACTTACTGAAAGTTACCAAGAGCTCTCAATGCCAGTTTGGCACTTCGTCAGGAAGCACTGCTTTCAAATCATGCTGCTTGGAGAAAACTGTGCTATTAAAACACTAAAGAAAAAAACATAAAATACTGGAGAACTCAGCGGAGCAAGTGGCAGTGTCTACAATTTAGTTCATGCGAACTACAGAAATACTTCCAGCTTCCTCTCCCTCTCTCGAACTTCCACATGTGCACAGTAGAGAGCATGCTGAATGGTTGCATCGTGGCCTGGTTCGGCAACTTGAGCGTCCAGGAGCAGAAAAGACTGCAGAAAGTTGTGACCACTGCCCAATCCATCATCGGCTCTGACCTCCCCACCATCGAAGGGATCTATCGTAGTCGCTGCCTTAAAAAGGCTGGCAGCATCATCAATGATCCACACCATCCTGGCCACACACTTATCTCTCCGCTGCCATCAGGTAGAAGGTACAGGAGCCTGAAATCTGGTACATCCAGGTCCATGACAAGCCCCTTCCCCACAGCCATCAGGCTATTAAACTCGCATCAAACAAATTCAGAACTATATCAGCCTATTGCACTTTATCTGTTTATTTATGTGTATATATATGGTCTCTGCTATAGACACACTGAACTGTCCTGTATTTATGCTTACTATATTCTGTTGTGCTGCAGCAAGCAAGAATTTCATTGTCTTATCTGGGACACATGACAATAAACTCTCTTGACTTGACGACTCTCCCCCTGAAAAGGGTTCCCAACTCAAAATGTCACCTTCCATGTTCTCCAGAGATGCTGCCTGAGCCGCTGAGTTACTCCAGCATTTTCATTCCATAAATGGAGATGTTATTTATGCTACTGAGAGCGAGAGGATTGAGAGAATAGAGGGAATGGCTGCAATAGAGTGCAGACCAACACTTCAAAGGTAACGATTACTTTAGAAGCTTGCTGTCGCCATCTCCAGTTGTCTGGTCACAACTGAGTCATCTTCACAATGGATATCGAATCACTCTATATTCCTATACCACAACAGAATGGCTGGTGAGTACTTGATTTCTTCCAAGTACAGAGGCCCAACCAGTCCTACTCCAACAGTCTCCATTATCTAGCCAAACTTATTCCTCTATTGAGCAATTCTTGTCAACTCCACTCACTTTCTCCAGATCAAAGTTATAGCTATAAAACCTTGCAAGGGCCGGTGCAATGCTTGTGTCTTTCAAAGGTACATTGAACAGTTCTTGATTTAGGCCTGTAGACTAGAAGGGTTCTACAAATGCGAAGATCCTGCTGATCTTTGCATTTAAAATACCCAATGTCTTGGCCTCCACTGCTGTCTTTGGCAATGAATGCCACCCTTTGCCTTGAGAAATTCCTCATCTCCGTTCTAAAGGTACATTCTTGTATTCTGAGGCAGGGCCCCCTGGTTCTACTCTCCTATTAATGGAAACATTCTTTCCACATCCATTGTCTGTAGGCCTTTCATTATTCAATAGGTTTCAATGAGATCATTCCCTCATCCTTCTAAACTCCAGGGAGTACAGGGCTGGATCCATCAAACGCTCCTCGTACGTTAACCCAATCATCCCCGGGATCATTCTCATAAGCATCCTTTGGACTCTCTCCGTGGGGCAAAAAACTGCTCACAATATTCCAAATGCGGCGTTACCAGTGCCTTATAAAGCCTCAGGATTACACCCTTGCTTTTATATTCTAGTCCTCTCTGTTCTCTCCAACCTCCCACTCTCTGCAACTCAAAACATATTTGCCTTCTCACAAGTCTGATGAAGGGTCCTTGACACAAAATGTTGATACTGCTTCTCTGAGCACTGATGTTACATGCCCTGCTGCGTGTTTCTAGCATTTTGATTTGCTTTTAATTGTCAGCATCTGTGCTTTTTTGTTCACTTAGTTAGTAGTTGATAGTTTAATTTATTGTCATGTATCTGGGCAGTAAACTGGAATGGTCCAGGAACGCCAAAGCCCTGTACAAGAAGGAACAGAGCTGGCTGTACATTTTGAGAAGGCCTCGCTCCTTCAACGTCTGCAATAAGATGCTGCAGATTTCTACCAATCGGTGGTAGCCAGTGCCATCTTCTTTGCTGTCGTGTGCTGGGCAGCAGGGCTAAGGCCGCGGACATCAATAGGATTAACAAGCTCATCAGGACGGCTGGCTCCGACCTGGGGCGGAGATGGGTTCATGAGAGGTAGTCTTGAAGGGGAGGTTCCTCCTCAAACTGTGGAGCATCTTGGACAATATAGCTCACTCCCTACATGACACACTGGTCAACCTGAGGAGTACCTTCAGCATAAAACTGGTTCCACCAAGAAGAGGTACAGAACGCTCCAGGAGACCCTTTTTCCCTGTGGCTATCTAATTGTACAACTCCTCCTTCTATCATGGGGTACATTTACTTCCCTCTGCCCCCCACCCCCCCGCCCCACCCCAATCCTTTCTACTCGTCACTTTAATTTCATTTTTCATGTATCTTGTGTTTTATGACTGTTGGCAGATCAATCCCCTCGGATAAATAAAGTTCCGAGGTATAGTGAAAAGCATTTTTTGTTGTGTGCTATCCAGTCAGTGAAAAGACTACACATGATTACACTCAAGCCGTCAACAATGATTAATTATTAGTAAGTGCTGGTTGTGTTGAGAGTGTGCACTGACAGATACACTTTGCAACCAGCTACACTCATTTCTCTTGGGCAAGTTCATCATTATGTGCACATTCAACATCAAAAATTCATTATTGGCATAAGCATGATTTGCAATCACAAGTTTCCAATTGAGTTTTAGGAATGGGAGCTTGTGACTATGACACCGGGTGGCGCCAGCAACGGCTGCCTCGTCAACAGTCTGTCTGTTCCTTCCTTCTTTGTTGTTTTAATAGTATGTGTTAAATGTATGTTTTAGAGTTCTTTAGCTTGTTTTATGTGGGTTGGGGGGAAGGGAGAAACTTTTTTAACCTCTTGCCTCGACGGAGATGCAATTTATTTTGGTATTGTATCTCCGTCCACTCTGCAGCCTAACATCGAGGGGTTGGCGGCCTCGTGCTGGAGATCGACCGATAGCTCAAACCTCGGGAGCCTGCTGGGCTTAACATTGTGGAGCGGGCGATCTCTTTGCCAGGGATCGACCTCGGCGCTCCAGCCGCGAGAGCCTGCGGACCTTGACATCGTGGAGCTTGCGGTCTCTGGTTAGACACCGACTTCGAGAGATCCAAGCCGCAGTAGCTTCGACCGCCCGACGCGGGAGTTTAGATCGCTCTGACGTGGGAGCTTCGATCGCTCCGATGCAGGAGCTTCGATCGCTGGCTGCGGGAGCTGCGATCGCCCCAAAGGATGGTTCGATTGCCCTGAACGCGGGAGAATAAAGAGGGAAGAAGATTGGACTTTATTGCCTTCCATCACAGTGAGTAATGTGGGGAATCTGCTATGGTGGGTGTTTATGTTAACGTTTATGTATGGCTGTATGGTAATTCGAATATCACTGTACCTTAGTTGGTACACGTGACAATAAAAGTCCTCTGAAACCTTTGGAAACTATTGTAATTGTTATCTATTAAAGTGTGAAAAGAAAAACACTTGAAGACACGTGGTTCTGGAAAGTGAAAGGATCGAATTTCCAGGCAGCTAAGTACGTTGCTGATAACTAGTGAAACACAAATATTAATATGAAAACATGTAAATTAACAACCTGGCATCAATATCACAAAAAGCTGGAGAAACTCAGCGGGTGCAGCAGCATCTAAGGAGCGAAGGAGATAGGCGATGTTTCGGATCGAGACCCTTCTTCTTCGGGTCTCGACCCGAAACGTCGCCTATCTCTTCGCTCCTTAGATGCTGCTGCACCCGCTGAGTTTCTCCAGCTTTTTGTGTAACCCTCGATTCTCCAGCATCTGCAGTTCCTTCTTTAACACATGGCTTCAATATCACATGGAAAGCAGGTTTAGCACTGAATTAATTAAATGAAAAGTGATGGTTGTAAACGTGCCCTACAACTTCAAAGGGAACTTCATGAACCTATTGTTTATACCAATTCTCTTGCTAGCACTTAAAGTACAGTTGGAGGTGAATACATGCTTTGTACAATGCATGTCTGACATATGTTATATTAAATATTTTTAATTAAAGAAGATTTATCTTGCCTGATTAATAAAGATGATTAAACATGTCTACACTGCTCTGATGTGTATGAACTTTAAATTGGCGGTGATAAATTGGGCACTTATTTCATAAGCAGAATTTTCTCAAGAATTGTATCTATGCTGTCAAATGGTATCTTCATCCAATGTTTGAATTTTTCTGTCAAATGTGGTTTATATTTTTACATATCACCCCCTGCAAACATCATGCCACTGACTTATGATGAAGCAGTGTCTGCTCCTTTAATATGCACTGACATCTGAAATCCTGCAACAATGTACAATTTATTATGCCCAATGGAATAACTAAAAATCAGAGGCATTTCTGACATTGCTGTCACTATTATTCAAAGGTCCACTGACTGTGAAACATGACTTTCCTACCTATTTTCTACTTTTTAGGTCTAGCTTGTGCAATAATGCCGATAAATTTGTGAATATTATAGTATTCATAAATTAGCCGTAATAGCATAAATCATAATAAAATTCAGCAACAATTCCGATGGTTCAAAATGGTTTTAAAAAGCTGCAATAAATTTCACTGTAATCAATTTTGAAAACTATGACTGACCTCACTAGCTGGATGTTTTAAAGCACATTAAACTGCATAGAACATTGCATTAATGCAAAAAAGAAATTAAAACAATTATTTACTCTTACCTACCCGCCATTTTAGACAAATGCAAAGATCACCAACCGAATAACACGTTAAGTTAATAACTGCACACAATAACAAATAAAATAACTCAAAATCTATGATTAGCCAACTCAAAAAATTTCTAATGTACTATTTCTACACTATCATATGTATAGACTTTTCTTATTGCTTCCCATATACAATGAGATATTCAAAAATTATCGTTACAAGTAAAGTAAATTAACCCAAAAAGGGCGACAAAGTAGCACAATGGTAGAGTTGCTGCCTTACAGCGCCGGAGACCCAGATTGGATCCCGACCCCTGGTGCTGTGTGTATGGAGTTTGTATGCCCCACCCCTCCCCCATGACCGCGTGGGTTTTCTCCGAGATCTTCGGTTTCTTCCCATACTCCAAAGACGTACAGGTATGTAGGTAAAATTGACTTGACATTAGTGTAAATTGTCCCTAGTGTGTGTAGAATTGTGTTAATGTGCGGGGATCGCTGGTCAATACAGATTCGGTGGGCCGAAGGGCTTGTTTCCACGCTGCATCACCAAAACTAAAACTAAGAAGTATGATTTGCTGAGATTTCAAAGTGATGACCGAACAAGCTGATCCCTACATTGCACATCTGGTGTTTGTGGAAGGAAACCCCAGCACTTTTTGGCAAAGCAGTGTGCAACCCAAACAGATATCCTTTTTATGTGCAGGCAAGAGCGGAACTCTCTATCAAAACATGGAGGGGACGCGGGACACAATTTTGTGGCGGCCACACGCGCATGCGCACACTCACACACACATGCGCGAGGCTTTGGAGGCGCAATCCAGTGCTAAACAAAGATACTAGAGGAGCCGAAGCCCGGAAACATTCGCAAGTCAATTGTGTTTTGCATCCGAATTGGGTTAAAAAGTTCGAACAGGCAATTAAAGTAAACCTTTTTTGTTCGTTCATTTGACATGTTTGACCAAATAATAAATTGCTAGTGTCTTTGGTGTTAAATACAGCTCAACTCTGCCTGTCTCGCCGGGTTAACTACAGCTCTGACTGGACTAACGGGACACCAGCGCTGCTTCTCCGCGATGCCCATAGTTCCCGCAAACCCAGGCAGGATAACCAGCCAGAGTGAACTGGGTTTAGCGCTGCTTCTCTGCGCTGGCTGTGGACCTGGGGTACAGTTCGCGTCTGACTCCCGACCTCGCTGGCCACACGTGGGGGGGGGCACTCGGGTGGGGACGGGACAGCGCCGGAGAGCCGGCCGGGATCGATCCTGGCTGCGGATGTGGCACAGGTCTTGGGGGGGATGTCCCCCACCTCTCAAAACATGGGGGGGACGTGTCCCCTCTGCCCCCCCCCCCATGTTTTCCGCCCCTGTTTACAGGATATGTACCTATGTGTGGTCGGATGGAAAACTAAGAGTGCTATAACTCATCTGCGTTCTATGGGGCAGCACACAAGTGGGTACGTGTCATAATTGGACTCTAATCTGTACAGCTCCCATCGTGCATTTGGCCTGTTCAACCTGCTACCCTCAGGGAGGCGCTATATGTGCATCAGCACAAGGACAAATAGACTCAAGAACAGTTTCTTCCCAAAATCCATCATCTCCCTGAACTCACACATGCATTGACTTCACAGCCTAACCCCCGGACTTTCATCTATCCACCTACTGTAATTTGTACTGTAACTGTAACCCATACTGGATATGGGAATCCTATTGTGTTAAAGAAGGAACTGCAGATGCTGGAGAATCAAGGGTTACACAAAAAGCTGGAGAAACTCAGCGGGTGCAGCAGCATCTAAGGAGCGAAGGAGATAGGCGACGTTTCGGGTCGAGACCCTTCTTCAGTCTGAAGAAGGGTCTCGACCCGAAACGTCGCCTATCTCCTTCGCTCCTTAGATGCTGCTGCACCCGCTGAGTTTCTCCAGCTTTTTGTGTAACCCATGGGAATCCTATTGTCCATTCTATTTGTCCATTGTCTTTTTATAGATATGTACATAGCGCTGCAGAAACTGTGCACCTTATCCCCCCCCCCTTTTTGTCTTGTTTTTGCACTGAGTAGGAGCAGTTTTTAATCTCACTGTACATGTGACAATAAAAGGCATTCTGATTCTTATTCTGATTCTGATTCTGGTATAATTTAAAGAGTGGCATAATATCTTGAGGGTTCTGAAAAATATTTTAACCGAGGTAAAGTTGTGTGTGCAAGGTAATTTTACATTAGTCAGGAACTGTTTATAAACTTTCCTTACCCCATCCCTCTTTTTGGAAACATTACTATTAGGAAAACTTCTGTCTTCAGCATTGACCTCTGGGGAACACCATCTATCAGCCTCCAACCTGACAACACCAATTTAAGTTACATTCTAGCTTTAGTACAATTTATTATCCATGCTGCTGGCAATAATTCAATTCTATGGTCTTAAATATTTTGCGAACCAGTCTTTTGTGTGGGATTTTATCAAATTCACAAAGAGACCTTGTACATATCCCCTTTATCAATCTTCTCTATTAGTCATCAAAAAAAATTCACTCAGGCAGGTCAAATGCTATTTACTTCTAACAAACCTGTGCTGGTTCTCTTTTCTCAACCCAAACTTTTCCAACAATCTTCCTGATTATAATTTCTAAATCTTTTTGAAATACTGATTGACCAACTTCTAGAGTCATAGAATTATGTAGCATAGAAACAGGTAATTTGGGCCACTTAGTCCATGCCAACCAAAATGTCTTCCTGAGTTTATCCGATTTGCCTGCGGTTTTTGGCCTTTCCCTCTTGACATTTTCTATCCAGGTAACTGTCCAAAGATCTCCTTTAAATATTTCCCCTCTCACCTTAAACCTGTGCCTTCCAGTGTTAGAGTCCCCTACTCTAGGAAAAAGACTCTTTTCCCTATCTCGTGATCTAATAAACCTCTGTGAGGTCACCTCTCAGCCTCCTACAGTCCAGAGAAAACTGTTCCATGATGACACAGCTGGTAGAGCCACTGTCACACAGTGCCAGAAACCCAGGTTTAATCTGACCCCGGGTATTGTCCATGTGGAGTTTGCACGTACCTCCTGTGATTGCAAAGATTTCCTCCAGATGCTCCAGTTCCTCCCACATCCCAAAGACATGCGGGTTTGTTGGCCTCTGTAAATTGCTCCTTATGTGTTCGGAGTAGATGAGAAAATGGTATAACGTAGAAGTAGTGAGAACGTATGATCGAAGGTCCATGTGGACGCGGTAGGCTAAAGGGTCTGTTTCTATGCTTTATCTCTAAATAATCCATCCACTCTCTCTTTATAACTTAAGCCTTCCAGTTCTGGCAACATCCTTGTGAATCTTTTTGTATCCCTGCTAGGTTAATCATATTCTTTCTGTAGTGTGCAACCAGAAATGCACATAATTTGCGAGGAGCAGTGTAGTGCAAGGGTTAAACAGACAATTTCAACTAAAATGCGCAACGGAGTTCTCAGCTAGGTTAGAAGCCCTACATTCCATAGCCTCTTGAAAACAAGTTTCCAAACGCGTTATCTCCTCGCACGTGTGATCATTGCCTGGAAACGCAGCCTTTCCCAGACTATTCTATGGGAAAGGGTAACGTTGGCAACCACAACAGCAATATTTGGGTAGATCACCCGCGCCCCCTGGCGCTAGTAGTGCAAAAATGTTGCAGACAAAGGGGGCTTATGATTGGCTCAGGGAGGAGGCATTGGGCACCCTTTTCGGTGAGAGAACCTCACCCTTGGACAGTGTCATGAACGGTGCTAGGTGATCTTGAACGAAACATCCTGTGGCGTGCACTGATGAGTCTGCGAGTGCATACTGGTTAACGTAAGTGTTTGTTGAAATCCTGCAGCATGCTCTGCTGTATACTCGGGGTTTGCGAGTGCATATGGGGATATGTGAGTGTATGTGCCTTATTTAGCCGTACAATAAATTACTGTGTGAATAAAACTGCTATCTGAATCCAGTGATTTATCGAGCACAACATTTGGCGTAGTTGTCAGGATTCAGATAACAGACACTTAGTAATAAATAATGTGCAAGACAAAGAAAGCAGCGGAGCCTGAAACTTATCGGATCCCAGGGTGGGTGGATAATATGGATGGGTTTGCGAGTTTGGCCAACTTAATTGCTCAGTCCGGGACGCCCATCGACAGGTCCGATGCACTAAATAACAATCCTAATGTTATAATCGGACATAATATATTGACACAGTTAAAAGACAGCGGGTTCCCCGAGGAAAAGGGGAGCCACAAAGAAGCATTCTGGCTGTTGCTATCTATTACTATTACTAAAACTCTCATCTTGACCAATTCCGGTTCGCATTTTAAAAAAATTTACGCAAAAACAGTACCCTTTATCGATAGGAATTTCTCTCCACCTTACCCACTGTTCTCCTCGACTCCAACCCACCAGGTTTTGTTCCGATCGGTGGCATTATACTAAAGTTATGGAGGTTAAAAAAATCATGAGATCAGCAGATTGGTCTCCAGCAGCCGTTGGAGAATAAAGTGCCGGAGGCGAGGCTGAGCCCGCAAGTAGTCCCGATTGAGACCGCGAGATTGGAGTCGGAAAAGCCAGCTGTGTGGAGTTGGAAAAGTAGGCTGTTTGGAGTCGGAAAAGCCGGCTGTGTGGAGTTGGAAAAGTAGGCTGTTTGGAGTCGGAAAAGCCGGCTGTGTGTAGTCGGGAAAGCCGCCATGTGAAGTCGGAATAGCCGGCTGTGTGGAGTTGGAAAAGCCGGCTGTGTGGAGTCGGAAAAGCCACTGTGTGGAGTCGGGAAAGCCGCTGTGTGGAGTCGGGAAAGCCACTGTGTGGAGTCGGAAAAGCCGCTGTGTGGAGTCAGCAAAGCCGCTGTGTGGAGTCAGGTAAGCAGGTGTGTGGAGTCGGGTGCTGTGTGGTGTAGCAGCCGATTGCCGCTGAGTGGAGTCCCTCCCCACCACACTCCCCCTTCCCCCTCCCCCTCCCCACACACCCACCCTTTCCCGTCCCCCCTCCCCCTCCCTACACACCCCTCCCCGCCCCTCCTCCCCACACACCCCTCTTCCCCCAACATACCCAAACCCCCCTTTAGCCCTCCCCGTTCCTCTTCCCTTCCCCCCACCCCACCCCACCCCACCACTATCTCAACCCCCCCACACCACCTTAACCCCCCACACCACCCCACCCCCCCCACACCGACCCCATCCCTCCCCACACCACACCACCCCACCCCCCACGCCCTCCCACGCCATCCCACCCCCCCCACACCACCCCCCCACACCACCCCCTCCACACCCCACACCCCACCACTCCTCCCGCCCTCCCACACACCACCCCCCGCTCCCACACCACCCCACCTCCCTCACACCACCCCACCCCCACACCACCCCCCCACACCACACCACCCACCCTCCCTCACATCACCCCCCCTCTCCCACCCCACCCTCCCAATTCGCTTTCTTCACTGCCTGCTGTACCTGCATGCTTACTTTCATAGACTGATGAACAAGGACCCCCAGATCCCGTTGTACTTCCCCTTTTCCCAACTTGACGGCATTTAGATGAAAAAAATATCTATTAAAAATCTCCATGAGACAGTGGGGGTGGGACTGATGGTCGAGGGCGCCGATTTGACGAGAGAGACATCGGTCAGCAGGCGGGGGGGGGCGGGACATGATGATTCAGCGCGAGGATTGGAGGAGGGAGGTGTCGGTCAGAGGCGGAATTGAGGAGGTGGGATTGAGGATAGAGCGCGGTGATTGGAGGATGGAGACGTCCTGGTGGAGCAAAGATCATAGAGTGGAGCTTGAATCGGCCCATTCGCAGGGCCTTTCCACCGCCTTTGCCTGTCGCGGATTAAAATCGGCCAGGCAATCTTCCACCACCCCGCGGTCAAATTCCTGCGTTGAGGCAATCGAGACCCCCAATGTAGAAGCCCCTGCCGGGCGATGGAAGATCCCGCGGCCGGTTTTAAGCCACGGCAGGCGATGAAAAGCCCCACGAACAGGCCGATTCCAGCCCCACGATTCAGGCGGACAAATCTGCTGGTGCTGGAATTCGGAGTCGGTCACCAACCAGGTCAGTTCCCGATATCATGGTCCACAGGGCCCACGGCTGCAGCCAGCAAGAAACTGATAGCGATTTCCGCCCCTACAGTCACATGTAACAGAAGTTGAAATCTCTCACTAATACCATTCTATTATTTTTTCACCTATCTGCAATCTCCTTAGGCATCTACTCCTCTAATTCACGGTGATTATTGGGAGGCCTATAAAACAGTCCCATCAAAGTGATCATTCCCTTCCTATTTCTAAGTTACACCCAGATAGCATCGCTGGATGAGACCCAAGATCTAAATCCCTGTACCCTGCACCAATTCATCTGTCATTGCTTTTGGAAACTAGCTGTTCCTGAACCTGTGATATGTGACCTCAGGTTTCTGTACCTCCTGACAATAGAGGCAGTGAGAAGATGGCATAGCCTGGATGGTAGGAGTACCTGATGATAGATGCTGTCTTTTTGAGCCAGCTCCTCATGCAGATGATTTGGATGGTAGAGATGTGCACATGATGGAACTGGCCAAGTCTATCAATCTCAGCAGCTCTTGAGCTCCTGTGTGTTGGAATGCCATATCAGACCACAATGCAACCAATCAGGACACTTTACACAGTTGATCTGTTGAAGTGTTTTAGCATACTCGATGACATGCCAAAGCTCTTTCCACATCTGAAAAAGTATAGGCTCTGGCACACACCTTACTTGCAATTATATCAATATGCTGTCAAGATGCTGGTCCCAGGTCAGGTCACATGAGATGCTAACACCCAGGCATTTCATTTGCTACCTCTTTCCACCGCCAACCTACCAATGGAAATTGACACAAAGGGTATTGACTTCCTCCACCTGAAGTCAATGATTAATTCCGTTGTTTTGTGGACATTGAGTGAGAGATTATTGTTCAACCAGTTGCTCTATCTCGCCCCTGCATTCAGACAAGAAGAGCGATATCATGGAGTCATAGAGCCATACAGCATAGAAACAGGCCCTTTGGCCCAACATGCCCACACCGAACAACATGTCCTATCTACACTAGTCCCACCTGTCTGTGTTTGGCCCTTGTCACTCTAAACCTATCCTATCCATGTACCTGTCTAAATGTTTCTGAAAAGTAGCAACAGTCCCTACAAAAGGAAAAAGTTTGAACTTTATTGCCTTCCATCACAGTGAGGAATGTGAAATCCACTGTGATGGATGTTTATGGTAACTTTTATGTGGTTGTGTGTCTTGTTGCTTTTCATTTAGTATGGCTGTATGGTAACTCAAATTTCACTGTACCTTAATTTGGTACATGTGACAATTTGGTACATATGAAATGAAACCTTGCCTCAACTACCTCTTCCAGCAGCTCATTCCATACACCCACCACCCTTTATGTAAAAACATTACCTCTCAGATTCCTATTAAATCTATCACCCCTTCACCTTAAACCTATGTCCTCTGGTTGTTGATTCCCTACTTTAGGCAAGAGATGCCGTGCGTTTACACGATCTATTCCTCTCATGATTTTGTATACCTTTATAAGATCATCCCTCATCCTCCCACGCTCAAGGAATAGAATCTTAGTCTGCTCAACCTCTCCCTATAGCTCAGGCTCTCGAGTCCTAGCAACAATCTTGTAAATCTTCTCTGCACACTACCCAGCTCAATGTCATCGGCAAAATTATTGATGGCATTGGAGGTGTGATTAGCCATACAGTCATGGTGTGTAGACAGTAGAGCAATGGACTCAGCATGCACCTGTGTAAATGGTCAGGGCAGAAGGAAGGTTGTTACCAATCCGCACTAGCTGAGAGGAACTAAAGCAGCCAGTTGCAAAGGGTGGTGCAGAAGTGCACGTTTTGGAGCTTCGTATGAATTGAGGGAATTATACAGTTGAATGCCAATAGGCAATAGACAATAGGTGCAGGAGTAGGCCATTTGGTCCTTCGAGCCAGCACCGCCATTCAACGTGATCATGGCTAATCATCCCCAATCAGTACCCCGTTCCTACCTTCTCCCCATATCCCCTGACGCCGCTATTTTTAAGAGCCCTATCTAGCTCTCTCTTGAAAGCATCCAAAGAACCTGCCTCCACCGCCTTCTGAGGCAGAGAATTCCACAGACTCACCACTCTCTGTGAGAAAAAGTGTTTCCTTGTCTCCTTTCTAAATGGCTTACTCCTTATTCTTAAACTGTGGCCCCTGGTTCTGGACTTCCCCAACATCGGGAACATGTTTCCTGCCTCTAGTGTGTCCAAGCCCTTAACAATGCCGAATTGTAGTCAATGAACAACAGCCTGTCATATGCATTTCTGTTATCCACATGGTAAAGTGCAGCGTGGGAAGGGACGAGTTGACCAGGGAGGTTCGGAAGGGACGATCTCTGCGGAAAACTGAAAGGGGTGGAGGTGGGAAGAAGTGGCTAGGCGTGGGACAAGGGGGACTCTGTCCTTGTTATGAATGGGGGGGAGGGAGAGCAAGAGCGGAGCTGTGGGATATCGAGGATACACTAGTGAGAGCCTCGTCTATAATGGAAGGTGGGAACCCACATTTCCTAAAGAAAGAGGACATCCCCGATGTCCTGGTATGGAAAACCTCATCCTGGGCACAGATGCGGCATGGACGGAGGAATTGGGAGTAGGGGATAGCCTTTCCAGGGAGCAGGGTGGGAAGAAGTATAGTCGGGATAGCTATGGGAGTCAGTAGGATTGTAGTAGATGTCGGTCAATAGTCTGTTTCCTGTGGTGTTTCTTGTGAGATCTAGAAACAGTAGAGAGATGTCGGAGATGGACCAAGTGAATTTGAGTGCAGGATGGAAATTGGTGGTGAAGTTGATGACATCAGTGAGGAAGTAGCATCAATGCAATCGTCAATGTAGCGGAGGTAAAGTTCGAGGATAGGGCCAGCATACGCCTGGAACAGTGATTGTTCAACGTACCCTACAAAATAAGGTAACTGGAGATTGTTTAAACTGTGGATTTGTTTTCCTCTTTACGCATTTAGAAATCATGAGCAGCGAATGTGGCTGAAAGGTTAAACCCCTGTCTCACGGTGCGAGTTGGCCCACGAGTGACCCCGAGTTTTCACTCGTGGTGATCACGTACAGCCAACGTAGCGGGAACGTCGGAACTCGCGCGATCAACTTGTCCACTCGTGGCGCTAACGGCAGGTACCCGTGAAACTTGTGAACTCGTGAAAAAAGTCAAACATGTTTGACTTTTTCCACGAGTCAAATTTCGTGGTCAAGTTTAAAATTGAAACATTTAAACTCGTTGTAATATCGTAGTGGCCCGTGCGTTAACTTTAGTGATCCGTGCGTCTACCGTGGGAACTCTTTAATAGACACAAAATGCTGGAGTAACTCAGCGGACCAGGAGAGAAGGAATTGAGTCGAGACCCTTCTTCAGACTTACCCAAAACGCCACCCATTCCTTCTCTCCAGAGATGCTGCCAGTCCCACTGAGTTACTCCAGCATTTTGTGTCTATCTATACTTTAGTTTCGGATATGATCAAGTGTAAGAAACGCAAACCAGACTACTTTCACATCAGAGAATCCTAATGTTCCTAATTTGGCCGAGGCACTTCACTGTCCGTGTGTAGGAAGGAACTGCAGATGCTGGTTTACACCGACGATAGACACAAACATGCTGGCGTAACTCAGCGGGACAGGCATCGCCTCTGGAGAGAAGGAATGGGTGATGTTTCGGGTCGGGACCCTTCTTCAGACTCTCCGCTCATTCTTCCCTCGTCGATGTGAACTTGTGGGGGTGCGAGGAATCGGGCGTCGCTGGGTATGGGGAAGAGAGGTTTTACTGCTGAATTATGCGCAACAGAAGCATGAAGTGGGGGTAAGGTCCGTTTAAACTATCTTGTCGTCGTCCGCCCCCCCGCCCCCTCATGTTGGGAGAGAGAGGGGAGAGAGTTGTGCAAACAAACCACGGGAGACTGCATCTTTGGAGGGAAATCATAAAATATACACGGATGTTTCGGGCCGGGACCCTAAAGGTTGACTACCCGTTTCGCAGATGCCGTTCCTAGCCCCCCTCTCACTCCTCCCCACCCATAGTCTTTGCCTTCTCCCAATTCCACCATCCCTCGCCCCCCCCCCGCCCCCCCCCAAACCTGTTCTCGCCTGAACTGCTGAAGATAACCGAGTGCTTTAAATGCGAATCCCGAACTGCAGCAACAACACACGCCCTGAGCGGGAGAGGAACTTGGTAACTCAAGAGCAAACGGGAGGGGAACTTGGTAACTCTGAAGACGATCTCGGAACATCGCAGATTACCATACCCGTGGGAACTCGCCTCAAACACTTGCACATCAACTTGGAATATCGTACACAACCACGAGTCTGTCACTCTGGGTCACTCGTGTGTCAACTCGCACCGTGAGACAGGGCCTTTAACAGTCAATTCGGAGGGAACAGGATATATTTTGAAGGGTATTGTTCAACTTGGGAGTCTTTTTTCCCGTATTGAAGAACGCAAATGAACAAATGTCCTTGCCCTTCTCGGTGGGAAAATCTGAGCCTTTTTCTTGTCAAAGGAGGAAATTTCATGAAGTTTTACAGTCATCCAATTGGACACTGCCTGATATGTTTGCCAAGTGTTTGCCAAGAGTAGATCGAGAGCTCATGATGGCTTACAGCATTGCAGTGAATTGTTTTGTGCTTAATGAAATACAGCATTCTTCAGTGTCTTATTCAGGCAAATAGATAGCAGTCTTCAGTGCTTTCTTGACTGCCATCCAGAAAGCATTTTCCGTTGTTTGCCAAGCTTCATAAAACCTCCCCTGGAGCTCACACTTGAGCCCATGAGACAGGGAGAAGGCTTTGCAAGTTAAGGAGCCGATGTCCCTATGATGTAGCAGTCAAAATGATCCTGAAGTGTGATCCCTACTTTTTAATGTTCATATCACAAAGTGATTTCATATTTTTTCAGTGTACATGCAGATTACATTATCTGCACACAATATGCATTCCTTTAAAATAGCTGGTGCAGAACACACAGCTGCAATTAAAATTTACACCTCTACGCATGGCCCACACTGGGCACAAGTTGCATTTCTAGGATTTCATTTCAAGGATGTCAACTAAGAGTGAGATATGTGTTGTAGCCACATAGATCTCTCAAAGTTTAGAATGCTACAAGATAGACACAAAAAGCTGGAGTAACTCAGCGGGACATGCAACATCTCTGGAGAGAAGGAATGGGTGACGTTTCGGGTCGAGACCCTTCTTCAGCCTGGTTAGAGATAAGGGAAATGAGAGATATAGACGGTGATATGGAGAGAACAATGAATTAAAGATATGCAAAAAAGTAACGATGATAAAGGAAACAGGCCATTGTTAGCTGTTTGTAGGATGAAAATGAGAAGCTAGAGCGAATTGGGTGGGGGAGGGATAGAGAGAGAAGGAAAGCCATTTAATTTGCATTTAGCCTCACTCTGACAATGGAGGAGACCGAGGACAGAAAGGTCTGGGTAGGAATGGGAAGCAGAATTAAAGTGTCCAGCAACTGGGAGATCAGGTTGGTTCATGCTGGCTGAGCTAAGGTGTTCCGCGAAACGATCACCCAGTCTGCGTTTAGTCTTGCCGATGTATAAGAGTCATATCTTGAACAACGGATACAGTAGATGCGATTGGAGGAGGTGCAAGTTCACCCCTGCCTAACCTGAAAGGACTGTCAGGGTCCCTGGACAGAGTCGAGGGAGGAGGTATAGCGACAGGTGATTCATCTTCTGCGGTTGCAGGGGAAGGTACCTGGGGAGGGGGTGGTTTGGGTGGGAAGGGATGAGTTAACCAGGGTGTTGTGGAGGGAATGGTCTCTGTGGAAGGCGGAAAGGGGTGGAGATGTTGCTAGTGGTGGGATCCCGTTAGAGATGGCGGAAATTTCAGAGGATTATGTGTTATACGCGAGGGTGAGGAAATATTATATGATAGAACCGCTGGGATAGTGACTTTTATATAAGCTAGGTAATTTGCAAAAGAAAATCTTAAGGTTTTCAGAAATATGTCTCCTAATGAAATAAAGTACAATGAAACATAAACACAGGGAAATATGAATCGATCAGAGATAATTAGATTGATGGAGGCCTGAACCAGAACCTGCTTAGCTTAGTTTATTGCTTTGAGGCAATTATAACGCTGGAGGAAATTGTATTTGGTATGATTGTGTTGGAGAATAGATAGCTGAATAGGGGCCTCGTCTTAGGCCAGAGGTCAACTGCTCTTTCTCCATGGCACATTCTTGAGCTGTGAGGGTTATGCTGAGTTTGCCTTGTCTATGTTGAGCTGTGAGGGTTATGCTAGTTAGCCTTGTCTATGTTAAATTATAATGAGATTGGGATAAGGCATTGGATGTATGTGAAGGGGAGTAGTTGCTTGGAGAGGAAGATAATTAGATTGATGGATTTGTTTATAGAAAGTCAAAGAAGCAGATGCAATTCTGATGTAATGGTTTGTTGTAAATCTCCCTTGTGTTCTGCCTTGTACATGAGATTGGAAATCCAGCTTCCAGATAGCAGGAAAGGGGCTAGAAATTAGACATGAGTTGTATCCTTGCACAAAACACTTATTAATTAAGTTGACACATTTACGACCCATGTATGCTTGCTTGGGAGATTGGGGGTTTTGAACTTAGAAACTGTAAATTCGGCAAACTTATATAATTAATGTTTCAAATACATATGTAATAGTATTGTAAACTGTGTAAAATTGTAGTGAAACAATTTATGAAATGTATTGTCTTAGTAGGAATGTAAACATTAGACATAGAAATTGTTTAGGTTTATAGAAATATCTTTCTTCTTGGTATGGAAAGAGAGTATGACTTGTGTGATCATTGTACTACATATGTATCGTATATTTTGAGGAGTGGTCTTTGATAATTAAGCCTACTGGGGTTTTACTGTGTTGAAATAAAATAAACAAAGTTATACCACATGCAAACCAAGATTGTGAGGCCAGGGATGGGGGATCATGTGACTGATGTTGTAAATCACCAGAAGGACTCATATGCTTGGTTACTAGCTTGTCATACCCTCTGTATCTGAAATGTCTAATACCTATATAAATGATATGAGTTCTATCAAAGTTACTCCTCTCTGGACCTGCCCCAGAGCATCAGCTCTGTGTTGGAAGGTTCAGTGACTAGTCTCAGCTGAATAAAGAATCGGTTTCAACAGCTACAAGTGTTTGAGTCAAGTTCACTTTAGATTGACAAAATAACTCAGTTTAACATTTGGTGTCAGAAGTGGGATTCAGACGGTTTACCGACTACTCGAGGAACAAAAATAAGAGTCAAACTGCGCACTGATCAGACCAGAGGAATTGGCCAAGCAGAAGTGAGCAGTTAAACACCACTCTGTTTTCCTCTTCTCCGTATTTCTCTGCGTAGTCGACCCTTCGTTCTTGTGTTGAACGGGATCCTAACAGAATCAAGTCAATCTGACAAACCTTGTTGAGTGGCAAGATAGACTTTTAAACGGACTCGTCCATTGGGAATGGGGAGACTCGGTCATTGGGAATGGTAACTGGTAACTGACGGTTGAACTTGATCCTGTCAGCTAAACACTGACAATGCTAAATTCATCCTGATCATTTGGAATGGCAAGAGGGGGTTAAAGATTTGGAAAAAGGGTCAACTAAACACTGACAATGCAAAATTAATCTTGATCATTTGGAATGGTAGGAATGGTGCGAAACAATTGAATTCAGATCCAGTGATGTCACGGTTGCTAAATAAGAAATAGTAAAACGTGAACGTCATTCTTATATTATTGTAAGAATAAAACATAGGAATATTAATACTGTGTATGGATTAAGTGGTTGTGAATATAGTAGTAATAAGTGAAAACATTTAATAAGTGGAGGTATTGAGACGAGAGTGTGCACACGAGAAGAATAAGCAACAGGAGAGCGAGAGAGAGAGAGAGAGAGAGAGAGAGAGAGAGAGAGAGAGAGGTCGTGTTTTCTTCTCAGCTCTGCAGTTGAGAAGGATTGGAGCAGCCTTTCCAGGATTTTGCCGTTGGAGAGGGCACAGACCCAGGGGGGCTTCATAGTTCAACTTATTGTTGGGCTGTTGAAGCTTTTCTCTGGTCTGGGGAGCCTCCATCTGTGTGAAGATTCCTGAGTTTCTCCACATTGTCGAGGGTGCGGTTGGCGTTGGCGGATTGCCAAGAGTGCCTGTGATCTCAGTGGGTTGAAGTTGTGCGGTGTCTTTGTCGTTTTTGGCTCCGCTTCTCTGCCCTAAAGTCATTTTGCTCAGTGCGGCTGCCTGGCTTAATGTGAAGAAGGTACTTTTGTGTCCAGCGCGACTGGGATCGAGTTTCCCGTAAGCTGCTCTTGGCTGTGGACGAACCTGGGGACTTTCCTGCTTCAGCTGGAGGTTTCTGTTTTCTGCTGCCTGTCTTTGACTGTGACTGTCTCTGGGACTTAACTTGGAGCTGTGCTGCTGAGGGGCTTGGAGCTGGTTTGTGCCTCTGTGAGGATGGCGATGGAAGGGGCGCGGCCGAAGGTCCGGACCTACGCAGCGACGGCATCAGTGGCGGGTGCGAGGCCATCTGAGCTTGAGCCTCATGTTGACTTGGATGGGGACAGTTTTGGTATTTCTGTTCAAACTGGGCCTATGATGTCGAGGGGGGTAATTACGAAGGCCATGAATGAACTTCTTGGGAGGGGGGCTATTGTCTCTTCTGAGCTCGAAAGGGGAAAGGTGGAGATGATACTTAAGACCCGGGAGTGTGTGGCCCGAGCGTTGGAGGAGGGGATCTCAGTGGGGGGGGTCCACGTACAGGTGGATCCGTGGGTATCCAGGGTGAGACCGGTTCTCCTGCGGAGCTGCCCCACTTATTTTTCGGATGCAGTGCTTATTCCACACCTGTCCAAGTTCGGGGAGGTGCGGTCTAAATGTTTTCGTCTCTTGCATCCCGGGGGGGACCCGGAGGAAAAAGGGGTCTTCAGTTTCAAGAGGAGGGTGTTCATGAAGGTGGGTGAGGGGGATGGTGCCGAGGGGAGTTTTGAGGTGGTGCATAAGGGTGTACCCAGAACCGTGCGTTGGAGTTGGGGCAAGGCACGGTGTCATGCGTGCGGCGAATTTGGACATCTCCGTAGGGAGTGTCTTTTTCGCGGGGGCACTGCTAGAGGTTCTAGTGCAGTGGCCCAGGAAAGCGCTGCTGGCCCATCTGGGGTGGCTGGTCAAACCTCAGCGGCGCGGGGTGGTACTGCTGACCCGGCTGAGGTTGCCAGTTCTGCCTTGGTGACCCGGGGCGGCAGTGCTAAGCCTTCTGGGTCCAGAGGTTCCGCTTTGGGGACCCTGGGCAGTGAGAGCCCAAGCCCCCCACGTCCCCTACGTCTTGCGCCTGTGGCGGTGGATGAAGGTGGGGCGCAGGAGGAGGGGAGTGTTGAGGGGGGGTTTTGGGAGAAGCAGGGGAAGCATAATAAGAAGAAGGAGAGGGATAGGGCCGCCCGAGCGAAGAAAGTGCAATCGGGTGAGTTTAGCTCCAGTGTGGTGCAGACTGCACCTGCTGGGGCTCAGGGGGGAGTTGTGGTGGCTCGGAAGGGGGGAAAGAAGCCTAAACGTGTGGGTGGCAAAGTGGTTGGGGGTAATGTGGAGGCGGATGACCCTTCCCTTATGGAGGTTACCGCACCTCCGCATGCGAGTGGGACTAAAAGGAGGCATCTGCCTGGTGAAGAGGAGGAAGGGCGTGGGTCCAGAGCGAAGGGGATGTCTTTCTCCGGGCTTTCCACCACTGAGGTGGCTGAAAGTGGTCTTGACCCGGTGTCTTCTGGGTCGGTGGTTGGGCCTTCTCTTCATGGATCTACAGCGGGTGTCACCGGACTGGGTGCTGAAGTTGATTCCGGTGGAGTTGTGTCCACTGGGCGGGAGTCTGTCCCTTCATCTCAGGGGCCCTCTGAGGGAGTTATCTCGGCGGATGCTGTGGTTAGCTCCCTTGGGTGTGTACCCTCTGGGTCGGATGAGGTCCCCTCGTTTCAGAGGCCTACTGAGGGTGCTAGCACGGTAGGTGACGTGGTTGGCTCCTCTGGTAGTGTGCCCTCTGTGACGGGGGATGTGCAGAGTCAGGCTGAGGGGGGAGTTTCGGGGGTGTTGTCGTTCAAGTCTGTGCTCCATATCAGTGCCAGTGGAGGTGCTGGGGGGCGGGATGCCTCACCGGATGAGTTGTCTGGGGTGAGGTTAATGGCAGGTGGTGATTCTCTGGGTGATGCCTGTGGAGAGGGCACTCTGGATGATGTGGAGGTCAGGGCTGTTATGGGACGTGATCCTCTTTCAGACTCCGAGGGTGCCAGTGTTCCACAGGCCCTGGGGATGCCTCTTGTTGTTGCTTCCCCAGGCCCAGAGGAGGAGGGTGATGGTAGCGTGCAGGAGCCCAGCCATTCAGAGGGCTGCGAGTCTCAGGCAGGGGTGTTGGGACCCACCCCCAGCATTGATCCGGGTGGTCGTGTCATGGCTGTGGAGGAGGACAGCGATGCGGCCAGTGGGGGGGGCACAGAGAGTGATGTGTCAGACAGTTCTGGTCTTTCTGAGGTTGTTGATTCAGGTGCGAGCGGGTTGGCTGAGAGCCCAGACTCCAAGGCCGTGTCTGAGGCGAAGCTTATTGTTGAGGTGCGAGAGTTCTTAAAAATAAGTCGTGCTCCCAAAACATTATGGTGGGCTGCTACAAGGAGATGGGAGGATGTTCTAGATGTGAAGGAGAGTCTCGAGGCTATCCTTAGTAACAAGGATAGTGGTCTTTCTGACTCGGATTTGGGGCAGTTTTGGGGTTTGTTGAAGGTCCTCAGAAAAGGACCTCCTGTGACTACAGGGAGTGTGAGGGTCACAATCTAATGTGTCTACACATTCACAGTAGCTACATTAAATTTAAATGGGAGTAGAGCGAGTTTTCGAAGATTTCAGCTCTTATCAGCCCTAAGGGAGGGGAGATTTGCAGTGTGTTATCTGCAAGAGACACATACCGTTGCTAGTGATGAACCTACCTGGCAACTGGAGTGGGAAGGGAGGGTTTATATGAGCCATCTCAGCTCAAATTCGAGTGGGGTGGCTTTTCTGTTGGCCCCAAATTTTCTGCCAAGCATTTTAAAAGTGCAGGAAGTGGTGCCAGGACGTTTGCTCCATCTGGCCGTGAGCCTGGATGGCATGCCGTTGCATTTCATTAACGTGTATGCTCCTAGCTCCGGCACGATGCAGGCCGGCCTGCTTCGGGAGGTGAATGCTCTGTTGGGCACTATTGATAGGGGAGAGTGTGTCTTCCTTGGTGGGGACTTTAATTGCACACTTGAGGTGCGGGACCGTTCTGGTACTCAGTGTGCGCCTGCTGTAGCGAAGAAGCTGAGAGGCTTGATTGACTCCTTTGAGTTGGTTGATGTTTGGAGGGACCTTCACCCTGATTCCACTGCTTTTTCGCGGAGGTCTGAGGGCGGTGGTTCCCGCATTGATCGGTTTTATATTTCCCGAGCGTTTGTTTCCCGTGTCTCAGCGGCCTCAATGCGGCTGGTGCCGTGCTCGGACCATTGTCTGGTGCGTGTGGATTTCAATCCAGCGTGCGCTCGGGCTGGGTCCGCGTACTGGCACTTTAACAACAGGCTGCTGGAGGATCGGTGTTTCCGGGAGTCATTCACTCGGTTTTGGGTGAAGTGGAGAGAGAGGCAGAGGTGCTTCTCTTCCCTTAGGCAGTGGTGGGATGTGGGTAAAGCTCACATCCGTCTCTTTTGTAAGGAATATACATGGGGGTCGACTGGGAGGCGGGACTCAGCGGTCGAGAAGCTGGAGAGGGAGATACAGGACGCTGAGTCTCGCCTGGGTCAGTTTGGTGAAGACTCCAGCGAATGGGGAGAGTTTCAGAGGAAGAAGGAGGTTTTGAGGAGTCTGCTGCTTGAGCGATCTCGAGGCGCTTATGTGAGGTCTCGGGTCCAGATGCTGCACGAGCTGGACCGAGCGTCGCCTTTCTTTTTCTCTTTGGAGAAGGGGCGGGGAGCTCGAAAACAGCTCGTGGAGTTGCTTGCAGATGACGGCTCCTCTGTCACTGTTCCAGAGAGGATTAATGCCTTGGTTAGGTCCTTTTATGGGACCCTGTTCTCTGCGGAAGGATTCAGTGTGGAGGCTCAGCAAGATCTGTGGGAGGGTCTACCGACCGTAGATAGGGGGGAGGCTGATCTTCTTGATGGCCCCTTATCTTTGGAGGAGTTGACTCGCGCCTTGCATCAGCTCAGGAGGGGTAAGTCCCCCGGGCTGGATGGGTTGACGGTGGAGTTTGTTAGAGCATTCTGGGACGTCCTAGGGGGTGACTATATGTTGGTTCTGGGGGAGAGCCTGGCGACTGGAGTGATGCCTCTCTCGTGGCGTAGGACGGTTGTTGTCTTGCTGCCTAAGAAGGGCGAACTCCGTTTGTTGAAGAACTGGCGTCCAGTCTCTCTCCTTTGCACAGAATATAAAATTTTTGCACGGGCAATGGGGAAATCGCCTGGGCTCCGTGCTGCATCAAGTGATTCATCCTGATCAATCTTATACAGTCCCTGGCCGGTCCATCCAGGATAACATCCACCTGGTTAGGGACCTGATTCATTTAGTCCAGGGTACTGGTGAGTCAGCTGCTTTTCTGTCTCTTGATCAGGAGAAGGCTTTTGATAGGGTAGAGCATGAATACCTATTTGGGACGTTGCAAGCGTTTGGGTTTGGACCACACTTCGTGGCCCGGGTCCGGCTTTTGTACGCTGCTGCGGAGTGTCTTGTAAAGGTTAATGGCGCGGTGCTATCTCCTTTTCATTTTGGGAGGGGGGTCCGCCAGGGGTGCCCTATGTCGGGCCAGTTGTATTCGGTCTGTGTGGAGCCGTTCCTGTGTCTTCTTCGGAGGAGGTTGACAGGCCTGGCCCTACCTGGCCCGCGGGTTGAGGTGATTCTATCGGCGTATGCCGATGACGTACTTCTTATGTTCACTGATCCTGGTGACCTGCGGAGGATGCGTGACTGCCAGGAGATATTCTCGGCTGCATCTTCTGCTAGGATTAACTGGAGTAAGTGCTCTGGACTTTTGGTGGGTCAGTGGCGGGTAGACTCCCTGCCGGAGGAGATGGCATTGTATGCGTGGAGTACCACGCACCTCCTCTATCTGGGGGTGTACCTGAGTCCCACTGAGGATGTTTGGCCGGCAAACTGGCAAGAGTTGGAGACGAAGGTGGTTGCTCGGCTGGGGCGCTGGTCAGGCCTGCTTGGAGTTCTCTCCTTTCGGGGGAGGGTGCTGGTCATAAACCAGCTGGTGGCCTCTATGTTATGGTACCGGCTGGCTACTCTTGTCCCGCCCTCTATATTTGTAACTGCTATACAGAAGAAGCTGGTGGATTTCTTTTGGGGAAATAGGAAGCATTGGATTTCCGCGGCGGTCCTGAGTCTTCCGTTGGAGGAGGGCGGCCAGTCCTTGGTGTGCGTGCGCACCCAGGTGACGGCTCTCCGTCTCAGGACTCTGCGGAGATACATGTATGTAGAGAACCCTCCCAGATGGCACGCTCTGGCCACGTATTTTTTTCGTCAGGGTCGTTGCCTAAGGGGGGTCTCGCGGCTCCCGGTGGCGGGTGTCAGTCGACCCGCTCTAAGGGGCTTGCCTGTTTTCTATAGGGATGTGTTAAGAGTGAGGAATTTGGTGGTGTTCAGCCAGAGTGTTGTTCCACGAGGAGAGGGGGATGTTGTGGCTGCGGGTGTGGCTGGTCCTCATCCTGTCATGGTGGTTGTCGAGGAGAGGCGCGAGCCTAGAGTGGTTCAGATAGAGCTTACCCCTGCTCCGTCAGATCTGCTCATCGGGCCTAGGCTTCGGGATATTTCTCGGCCTCCGGCTCCGCATAATCTGAGCTGCCTTTCTGAGATGACCAGCATGCCATTTTGTGATGCAAGGAGACGCGCACTGTACAGGATGCTCCTGCACATTCTGAACCACCGTGCCTTCGTCTCCCGTCCTGACTCACCATGGAGGACGGTGTTACCATCCGAAGGCGGCGGGGGGCCCCAGTGGGGGTCCTTCTATAAGGGAGTTGTACCCCTTTATATTGGGGACCTGGGGTGGAGAGTGCTGCATGGAGCGGTGGTTTGTAATAAACTTTTGAGTCGGTTCACGGGCTCGTCTGCCGCATGTATTTTCTGCGGAGAGGAGGAGACCGTATTCCATGTGTATATGGAGTGTGTGAGGTTACTGCCCCTGTACCAATATCTGAAGGGGCTGTTCCTCAAGTTCTGGCTGCATTTTAGCCCCACAATCCTGGTGTTTGGACACAAGGCGGGGAGTGGGGAGAGCCGAGTGTGGGGGGGGGACTTACCTGTCGGTTTGCTCCTTGGCCTGGCCAAGATGGCCATTCGTGGGTCCAGGCAGCGGGCGGTCGACGGTCTGGCGAGAGTCGGCTGCCTGCCCCTCTTTCGGGCCTACGTCCGTGCACGTGTGTCCCTGGAGAGGGAACACGCGGTGTTCACGGGGACTCTGGAGGCCTTCCGTCAGCGCTGGTCGCCGCGTGGGGTTGAGGCGATTATAAATGAATGTACTGTTGTACTACAATGATCTGTTCATTATAGTGTGATTTTTGATTGTGTTTTGATGTGTTGTATTTTATGATTTGTGTTGAATAAAGTTTTTGAAATGAAAAAAAAAAAAAAAAAAAAAAAAAAAGAGAGAGAGAGGTCGTGTATTCTTCTCAGCTCTGCAGTTGTGAAGGATTGAAGCTGCCTTTCAAGGACTTTGCTGTCGATGAGGGCACAGACACAGAGGGGCTTCATAGTTCAACTTATTGTTGGGCTGTTGAAGCTTTTCTCTGGTCTGGGAAGCCTCCATCTGTGTGAAGATTCCTGAGTTTCTCCACATTGTCGAGGGTGCGGTTGTCGTTGGCGGATTGCCAATAGTGCCTGTGATCGTGGGTTTGGAATATTGGCGGTGTCTTTGTCGTTTTTAGCACCGTTTCTCTGCCCTAAAGTCATTTTGCTCAGTGCGGCTGCCTGGCTTAATGTGAAGAAGGTACTTGTGCTTCCAGCGCGACTGGGATCGAGTTTCCCAAAAGCTGCTCTTGGCTGTGGACGAACCTGGGGACTTTCCTGCTTCAGCTGGAGGTTTCTGTTTTCTGCTGCCTGTCTTTGACTGTGACTGTCTCTGGGACTTAACTTGGAGCTGTGCTGCTGAGGGGCTTGGAGCTGGTTTGTGCCTCTGTGAGGATGGCGATGGAAGGGGCGCGGCCGAAGGTCCGGACCTACGCAGCGATGGCATCAGTGGCGGGTGCGAGGCCATCTGAGCTTGAGCCTCATGTTGACTTGGATGGGGACAGTTTTGGTATTTCTGTTCAAACTGGGCCTTTGATGTCGAGGGGGGTAATTACGAAGGCCATGAATGAACTTCTTGGGAGGGGGGCTATTGTCTCTTCTGAGCTCGAAAGGGGAAAGGTGGAGATGATACTTAAGACCCGGGAGTGTGTGGCCCGAGCGTTGGAGGAGGGGATCTCAGTGGGGGGGGTCCACATACAGGTGGATCCGTGGGTATCCAGGGTGAGACCGGTTCTCCTGCGGAGCTGCCCCACTTATTTTTCGGATGCAGTGCTTTTTCCACACCTGTCCAAGTTCGGGGAGGTGCGGTCTAAAGGTTTTCGTCTCTTGCATCCCGGGGGGGACCCGGAGGAAAAAGGGGTCTTCAGTTTCAAGAGGAGGGTGTTCATGAAGGTGGGTGAGGGGGATGGTGCCGAGGGGAGTTTTGAGGTGGTGCATAAGGGTGTCCCCAGAACCGTGCGTTGGAGTTGGGGAAAGGCACGGTGTCATGCGTGCGGCGAATTTGGACATCTCCGTAGGGAGTGTCTTTTTCGCGGGGGCACTGCTAGAGGTTCTAGTGCAGTGGCCCAGGAAAGCACTGCTGGCCCATCTGGGGTGGCTTGTCAAACCTCAGCGGCGCGGGGTGGTACTGCTGACCCGGCTGAGGTTGCCAGTTCTGCCTTGGTGACCCGGGGCGGCAGTGCTAAGCCTTCTGGGTCCAGAGGTTCCGCTTTGGGGACCCTGGGCAGTGAGAGCCCAAGCCCCCCACGTCCCCCACGTCTTGTGCCTGTGGCGGTGGATGGAGGTGGGGCGCAGGAGGAGGGGAGTGTTGAGGGGGGGTTTTGGGAGAAGCAGGGGAAGCACAATAAGAAGAAGGAGAGGGATAGGGCCGCCCGCGCGAAGAAAGTGCAATCGGGTGAGTTTAGCTCCAGTGTGGTGCAGACTGCACCTGCTGGGGCCCAGGGGGGAGTTGGGCTGGCTCGGAAGGGGGTAAAGAAGCCTAAACGTGTGGGTGGCAAAGTGGATGGGGGTAATGTGGAGGCGGATGACCCTTCCCTTATGGAGGTTACCGCACCTCCGCATGCGAGTGGGACTAAAAGGAGGCATCTGCCTGGTGAAGATGAGGAAGGGCGTGGGTCCAGAGCGAAGGGGATGTCTTTCTCCGGGCTTTCCACCACTGAGGTGGCTGAAAGTAGTCTTGACCCGGTGTCTTCTGGGTCGGTGGTTGGGCCTTCTCTTCATGGTTCTACAGCGGGTGTCACAGGACTGGGTGCTGAAGTTGATTCCGGTGGAGTTGTGTCCACTGGGCGGGAGTCTGTCCCTTCATCTCAGGGGCCCTCTGAGGGAGTTATCTCGGCGGGTGCTGTGGTTAGCTCCCTTGGGTGTGTACCCTCTGGGTCGGATGAGGTCCCCTCGTTTCAGAGGCCTACTGAGGGTGCTAGCACGTTAGGTGACGTGGTTGGCTCCTCTGGTAGTGTGCCCTCTGTGACGGGGGATGCGCAGAGTCAGGCTGAGGGGGGAGTTTCGGGGGTGTTGTCGTTCAAGTCTGTGCTCCATATCAGTGCCAGTGGAGGTGCTGGGGGGCGGGATGCCTCACCGGATGAGTTGTCTGGGGTGAGGTTAATGGCAGGTGGTGATTCTCTGGGTGATGCCTGTGGAGAGGGCACTCTGGATGATGTGGAGGTCAGGGCTGTTATGGGACGTGATCCTCTTTCAGACTCCGAGGGTACCAGTGTTCCACAGGCCCTGGGGATGCCTCTTGTTGTTGCTTCCCCAGGCCCAGAAGAGGAGGGTGATGGTAGCGTGCAGGAGCCCAGCCATTCAGAGGGCTGCGAGTCTCAGGCAGGGGTGTTGGGACCCACCCCCAGCATTGATCCGGGGGGTCGTGTCTTGGCTGAGGAGGAGGACAGCGATGCGGCCAGTGGGGGTGGCACAGAGAGTGATTTGTCAGAGAGTTCTGGTCTTTCTGAGGTTGTTGATTCAGGTGCGAGCGGGTTGGCTGCGAGCCCAGGCTCCAAGGCCGTGTCTGAGGCGAAGCTTATTGTTGAGGTGCGAGAGTTCTTAAAAATAAGCCGTGCTCCCAAAACATTATGGTTTGCTGCTGATAGGCGGTGGGGGGACTGTCTAGTTTTGCAGGCGAGTCTCGAGGCTATCCTTAGTAACAAGGAGAGTGGTCTTTCTGACTCGGATTTGGGGCAGTTTCGGGGTTTTTTGAAGGTCCTCAGAAAAGGAGCTCCTGAGACTACAGGGAGTGTGAGGGTCTCAATCTAATGTGCCTACACATTCACAGTAGCTACATTAAATTTAAATGGGAGTAGAGCGAGTTTTCGAAGATTTCAGCTCTTATCAGCCCTAAGGGAGGGGAGATTTGCAGTTTGTTATCTGCAAGAGACACATACCGTTGCTAGTGATGAACCTACCTGGCAACTGGAGTGGGAAGGGAGGGTTTATATGAGCCATCTCAGCTCAAATTCGAGTGGGGTGGCTTTTCTGTTGGCCCCAAATTTTCTGCCAAGCATTTTAAAAGTGCAGGAAGTGGTGCCAGGACGTTTGCTCCATCTGGCCGTGAGCCTGGATGGCATGCCGTTGCATTTCATTAACGTGTATGCCCCTAGCTCCGGCACGATGCAGGCCGGCCTGCTCCGGGAGGTGAATGCTCTGTTGGGCACTATTGATAGGGGAGAGTGTGTCTTCCTTGGTGGGGACTTTAATTGCACACTTGAGGTGCGGGACCGTTCTGGTACTCAGTGTGCGCCTGCTGTAGCGAAGAAGCTGAGAGGCTTGATTGACTCCTTTGAGTTGGTTGATGTTTGGAGGGACCTTCACCCTGATTCCACTGCTTTTTCGCGGAGGTCTGAGGGCGGTGGTTCCCGCATTGATCGGTTTTATATTTCCCGAGCGTTTGTTTCCCGTGTCTCGGCGGCCTCAATGCGGCTGGTGCCGTGCTTGGACCATTGTCTGGTGCGTGTGGATTTTAATCCAGCGTGCGCTCGGGCTGGGTCCGCGTACTGGCACTTTAACAACAGGCTGCTGGAGGATCGGTGTTTCCGGGAGTCATTCACTCGGTTTTGGGTGAAGTGGAGAGAGAGGCAGAGGTGCTTCTCTTCCCTTAGGCAGTGGTGGGATGTGGGTAAAGCTCACATCCGTCTCTTTTGTAAGGAATATACATGGGGGTCGACTGGGAGGCGGGACTCAGCGGTCGAGAAGCTGGAGAGGGAGATACAGGACGCTGAGTCTCGCCTTGGTCAGTTTGGTAAAGACTCCAGCGAATGGGGAGAGTTTCAGAGGAAGAAGGAGGTTTTGAGGAGTCTGCTGCTTGAGCGATCTCGAGGCGCTTATGTGAGGTCTCGGATCCAGATGCTGCACGAGCTGGACCGAGCGTCGCCTTTCTTTTTCTCTTTGGAGAAGGGGCGGGGAGCTCGAAAACAGCTCGTGGAGTTGCTTGCAGATGACGGCTCCTCTGTCACTGATCCAGAGAGGATTAATGCCTTGGTTAGGTCCTTTTATGGGTCCCTGTTCTCTGCGGAAGGATTCAGTGTGGAGGCTCAGCAAGATCTGTGGGAGGGTCTACCGACCGTAGATAGGGGGGAGGCTGATCTTCTTGATGGCCCCTTATCTTTGGAGGAGTTGACTCGCGCCTTGCATCAGCTCAGGAGGGGTAAGTCCCCCGGGCTGGATGGGTTGACGGTGGAGTTTGTTAGAGCATTCTGGGACGTCCTAGGGGGTGACTATATGTTGGTTCTAGGGGAGAGCCTGGCGACTGGAGTGATGCCTCTCTCGTGGCGTAGGACGGTTGTTGTCTTGCTGCCTAAGAAGGGCGAACTCCGTTTGTTGAAGAACTGGCGTCCAGTCTCTCTCCTTTGCACAGAATATAAAATTTTTGCACGGGTAATGGCAAATCGCCTGGGCTCCGTGCTGCATCAATTGATTCATCCTGATCAATCTTATACAGTCCCTGGCCGGTCCATCCAGGATAACATCCACCTGGTTAGGGACCTGATTCATTTAGTCCAGGGTACTGGTGAGTCAGCTGCTTTTCTGTCTCTTGATCAGGAGAAGGCTTTTGATAGGGTGGAGCATGAATACCTATTTGGGTCGTTGCAAGCGTTTGGGTTTGGACCACACTTCGTGGTCCGGGTCCGGCTTTTGTACGCTGCTGCGGAGTGCCTTGTAAAGGTTAATGGCGCGGTGCTAGCTCCTTTTCATTTTGGGAGGGGGGTCCGCCAGGGGTGCCCTATGTCGGGCCAGTTGTATTCGGTCTGTGTGGAGCCGTTCCTGTGTCTTCTTCGGAGGAGGTTGACAGGCCTGGCCCTACCTGGCCCGCGGGTTGAGGTGATTCTATCGGCGTATGCCGATGACGTACTTCTTATGTTCACTGATCCTGGTGACCTGCGGAGGATGCGTGTCTGCCAGGAGATTTTCTCGGCTGCATCTTCTGCTAGGATTAACTGGAGTAAGTGCTCTGGACTTTTGGTGGGTCAGTGGCGGGTAGACTCCCTGCCGGAGGAGATGGCATTGTATGCGTGGAGTACCACGCACCTCCTCTATCTGGGGGTGTACCTGAGTCCCACTGAGGATGTTTGGCCGGCAAACTGGCAAGAGTTGGAGACGAAGGTGGTTGCTCGGCTGGGGCGCTGGTCAGGCCTGCTTGGAGTTCTCTCCTTTCGGGGGAGGGTGCTGGTCATAAACCAGCTGGTGGCCTCTATGTTATGGTACCGGCTGGCTACTCTTGTCCCGCCCTCTATATTTGTAACTGCTATACAGAAGAAGCTGGTTGATTTCTTTTGGGGAAATAGGAAGCATTGGATTTCCGCGGCGGTCCTAAGTCTTCCGTTAGAGGAGGGCGGCCAGTCCTTGGTGTGCGTGCGCACCCAGGTGGCGGCTCTCCGTCTCAGGACTCTGCGGAGATACATGTATGTAGAGAACCCTCCCAGATGGCACGCTCTGGCCACGTATTTTTTTCGTCAGGGTCGTTGCCTAAGGGGGGTCTCGCGGCTCCCGGTGGCGGGTGTCAGTCGACCCGCTCTAAGGGGCTTGCCTGTTTTCTATAGGGATGTGTTAAGAGTGAGGAATTTGGTGGTGTTCAGCCAGAGTGTTGTTCCACGAGGAGAGGGGGATGTTGTGGCTGCGGGTGTGGCTGGTCCTCATCCTGTCATGGTGGTTGTCGAGGAGAGGCGCGAGCCTAGAGTGGTTCGGATAGAGCTTACCCCTGCTCCGTCAGATCTGCTCGTCGGGCCTAGGCTTCGGGATATTTCTCGGCCTCCGGCTCCGCATAATCTGAGCTGCCTTTCTGAGATGACCAGCATGCCATTTTGTGATGCAAGGAGACGTGCACTGTACAGGATGCTCCTGCACATTCTGAACCACCGTGCCTTCGTCTCCCGTCCTGACTCACCATGGAGGACGGTGTTACCATCCGAAGGCGGCGGGGGGCCCCAGTGGGGGTCCTTCTATAAGGGAGTTGTACCCCTTTATATTGGGGACCTGGGGTGGAGAGTGCTGCATGGAGCGGTGGTGTGTAATAAACATTTGAGTCGGTTCACGGGCTCGTCTGCCGCATGTATTTTCTGCGGAGAGGAGGAGACCGTATTCCATGTGTATATGGAGTGTGTGAGGTTACTGCCCCTGTACCAATATCTGAAGGGGCTGTTCCTCAAGTTCTGGCTGCATTTTAGCCCCACAATCTTGGTGTTTGGACACAAGGCGGGGAGTGGGGAGAGCCGAGTGTGGGGGGGGGACTTACCTGTCGGTTTGCTCCTCGGCCTGGCCAAGATGGCCATTCGTGGGTCCAGGCAGCGGGCGGTCGACGGTCAGGCGAGAGTCGGCTGCCTGCCCCTCTTTCGGGCCTACGTCCGTGCACGTGTGTCCCTGGAGAGGGAACACGCGGTGTTCACGGGGACTCTGGAGGCCTTCCGTCAGCGCTGGTCGCCGCGTGGGGTTGAGGCGATTATAAATGAATGTACTGTTGTACTACAATGATCTGTTCATTATAGTGTGATTTTTGATTGTGTTTTGATGTG
This sequence comes from Raja brachyura, assembly GCA_963514005.1. Next base: position 7,453,470 of record OY740800.1, on the reverse strand, counting down.
TTGTATTTTATGATTTGTGTTGAATAAAGTTTTTGAAATGAAAAAAAAAAAAAAAAAAAGAGAGAGGACTGAAAACAAACAGGCAGGAGAATCTGGAAGATAAAAAAGGACTGTGCAGTTCAAATGGTTGGCCTTCAGTAAGCAGAGCGAGACGAAGGGGAGGCATAGGATAATGATTGGAATTTGGCTCCTAGCGCACCTCCACTTCCCTATCAGCCCCCAGTTCAAGCTCCACCCACACCACAATCCGAGCCCTAGTCAGTGGTGACAGGAATTTACCCAAGTTTACCCAAGACAGAGTCAGGAACCGACAGTGCATCCACCTCAGGTGTCTGACCCAAGAAGAAGGAGAAGCCCCAGTTTACAGACCCAGTAGCATGGGATACTAGGTCCCAGTCTAGAGACCAGGCGCAAGAAGGAAGGGACGAAAGGAGGTCACACAGTTGGGACTATAGAAGGGAGCACTTGGCTGAGAAAGCCAAACCCCAGAAACAACAAGAGAAGGTGCTGAAATAGACGGAATAAGAAAGCATCCTCCAGGCACCAATATCCTGTCAGAACGGTCCCTAACCCCAGAGCCCTAATACCTCCTCCACCCAATCAACAAGACAACGACGAAACAGCCATGAATAATGTGTGGCTGCCGTGGAAACCACATGAGATGATGGCAATTTTGTTGGGAGTGCCTAATAAGAATCAGAATCCACAAGCTTTCATTGAAGTTTTAAGAACAACGATATCTGTATATCATGACGATTCCAGAGATTTATGGGCACTACAGCAAATATTAACAGCAATTGAGTATACCAGATTCTTGGTTCACTTAACCTATGACAATCACGCAGCCCTAGAGGCGGCGCACCCAGGGGCAGATAACAATGAGGATCGATTACAGCTTGGCCGCCGTGGGCCTCACTCTCCAGCAGCCAATCGATATATCAAAGGTTTTGGATATGAAACCAGAGGAAGAGAGGCTGCAGAAGATTTTCTGGAAAGGATTAAAACCATCTACGGCAACCAGTCAGGTGACACTCAGTATCAGCAAGGAAATGACTTGCCACAGTTTTGTGCTATGCCTATGAACTGTTTGCCTTCCAGTGTCGCAATGGCTATTAAAACCAATAATATGGACTGGTCAGAGTCTTCATCGGCCCGCATGTCAAGAGCTGCGAGAGCCTTTTGGAAAGACTATCCTATTGGAGACAGGGAAGCCCAGGTAAAGGTAAAAAATATGTAATGAGAGAAACGAGGGAAGTTCCACCAGTGGCTGTCCCTGACTGAATGGGGTAAGAAATCCGGATGTTACCCTGTTTACGGATGGCAGCGCATCCATTATTGAAAAGGGAGAGTGGTTGTCAGGCTATGTGATTGTTAATCAGGAGGGAACGACCATTGAAGCAGCATCTTTTGGGGCTCCCTTCTAGGCCCAGCTAGCCGAGCTATTTGCGTTGACTAGAGCCTGCACCCTGGCCGAAAGACTATCTGCAAATATTTACACTGACTCCCAATATGCTTTTGGAGTGGTTCATGATATGGACAATTATGGAACAATCAGGGGTTTCTAACCTCTTCAGGGACAGTGATATCTCACAAAAATTGGTTTCTAATTTGCTACAGGCCAAAGTCGGTGGGATGGAATCTGCGGTTGATTTCAAGTTGGAACCTATTATAAGATCACTTGATCAACAACACGAAGCAATAAAGGAACTGACCAGTATTGCTGACTCAAGTGCCAAGGCGAACGAGAAACCTCTCTCCGAGAACAAGCGTTTAACAGAATTATTGAATAAAATAACTGAGAAATGTATTGACTTGGAGGGAAGATAAAGGCGCCAGAATCTGTGTATTGTTGGAGTGCGTGAAGGCAAGGAGGGAGAACAAGACACCAGAGAATTTGCTGCAAATATTCTGAAAAATGTTTTGAATCTGGAGCAAGTACCTCTGCTTGGCCGAGCGCACAGGGCACTGAGACGACGTTCAAAGACGGGCTCACCCCCAAGACAACTTATTGTGAAGGTGATTTATGATCATGTTTTGGAAGATATGATGAAGATAATAATTCGTAAGAAGAATCTGTTTTATGACGGCGACATATTCAGAGATTATCCTGCGGAAGTGGCCAAGAGAAGAGCTTTATTTACTGAAACAAGAAACATCCTCAAGAATATAAGTGGTCTGAGATATGGCTTGATGTATCCTGCCACACTACGAGTAAGCTATAATAATAAAGAGCATCATTTTATCAAGCATACTGAAGCGCTTGAGTTCGCTCGTAATATTGAGAAGAAGATGGAAGAGGAAGAAGAAGTGGAAATACCGGGAGAAGAAGAAGATGAGGATGAAGAATAACGAACTGGAATTATATTTAACACTTACCTGAAGATACTGTTTTCCCTAAGAGAAGGAGGAAGAATGATGAACTTTTAAAATTATTGGACACGGAGAGTTTAATGATTATTAATAATAAACTAATATACAATAGAAATAGTTTAGTATTAATCATTACTTACAAATGTATGTTATTCCTCCTTAAATAGTTTAAATCGATAGTAGTAGTTAAAAATAATAAAGCATTAATGAGCACAGAAATTTAACGCCCCGCCCTTAAATATATTGCCCTTAAGGCATTTACGGAGCTGGAATTATAAACATCTTTTTTTTTACTAACGGAAGTCCGTAGATTAACAGCCACACTAGTGTGGCTTACACTAACCGCACTTAATTTAGTAGTAGTCACTTTTTTTTTCCTGCACTTTTCTATTAACATTATTAACTTTTTTTATCTTTATTTTTTATTTTGTTTTTTATATGTTATACACTGTACTATATTACTTTACTTATGAATGGTATCATACAGTAGACTCGAAGAGATACGTATGTAAGAAAAAGTTATTAGTATTAACATTTGTTGATCACAAACTAGGGTATGAAATTGGGATGAATATGCTGAGGCATCTACCTCATTATAATCCACCTTAATACTAAAATGCAAGACATTAACAGGAAAAATGGGGGTGATGGAATCACCTTCTGTAGTTGGAATGTAAAGGGAATTAATGAACCAATTAAAAGAGGTAAGGTTTTGGCTCAGTTAAATAGAATTAAATCAGATATAATTTATCTTCAAGAGACTCACCTAAAAAAGGACGCACAATATAGACTAACGGCAAATTGGATTTCTAGAGTGTACCATTCTTCATTTACTCATAAATCTAGAGGAGTTGCTATACTTATTCGTAAGGGTATCCAATTTAAACATAGCTCAATAATAGAAGATCCTGAAGGTAGATACATAATAGTTACCGGTGAATTATATTCGAAGAAAGTTGTACTTATGAATATATATGGACCTAATTTTGATAATCCGTTGTTTTTTAAGAAAATATTTAACACTATTCCTATAGTTACACAACATAATTTAATAATCGGGGGTGACTTAAATTGTACTTTGGATAACTATTTAGATAGATCATCAACTAAAAGGAAGGCTACATCTAAATCAAGTGAATTCATAAATTTGTTTATTAGTTCAGCTAATGTCAAGGATGTTTGGAGAAATGATAATCCCACTGGTCGGGAATACTCATTCTATTCTCCGGTATTCGGAACTTATTCTAGGATAGATTATTTTTTAATAGATTCAAAGTTTATCCCATTCACGTATGACTCAAAATATCATAATATTATTATTTCAGATCATGCCCCATTAACGTTCAAGATTAATTTAAAGGGTATAACTAATAGATATTCGCAATGGAGACTCAATCCTCAAATATTAAGTGATAAGGCTTGTTATGATTATCTGGTTAAACAGATTGAACTATTGTTTGAGACTAATGATAAACCTGGAATTTCTTCGTCTCTTCTATGGGACACATTTAAAGCTTTTATACGTGGTGCTATAATATCTGCGTAGGCACACCTTAATAAGGAAAATCGAAAGATTCAACAGAATTTGGAAAATGAAATAAAGCAATTAGACATGGAAAATGCTATATCACCATCTAGGGTGATATATAACAAAATTGCAACATTAAAATATATGTTAAATGAGATACAATCAAAGTATGTTATTAAACTTTTTCAACAGACTAAACAAGTACATTTTGAATTCGGGGATAAACCACATAAACTGTTATCTCGTCAACTTAGAAAATCAGATGAAGAAAAAATGATATATAAAGTTAGATCTGAACAAGGAGAAATACTAACTTTACCAAAAGATATTAATGATAGATTCCAGCAATACTATCAAAAACTTTATACATCCAAACTGACGGGTCAATCTGATGAAATGGAGGCATTCCTAAATGAATGTCATATTAATGGATTAGATCAGGAAGGTAGAGACTTGTTAGACGCTGAAATATCAGCAAAAGATATTGAGGAATCAATCAGATCATTGAAAAATGGTAAAGCTGCTGGCCCCGACGGTTTAGGTGTTGAATTTTATAAGAAATTTCATGATTTGATTTCCCCCACGTCTACAAACAATATATAAAGATGCCTATGAGCAAGAACAGCTACCAGAAACCCTAAATGAATCTACAATTACACTCATTCCTAAAGTAGATAAGGATCTAGAAGATCCAGGATCATATAGAGCAATTGCTCTTCTAAATACGGATCAAAAAATATTAACTAAAATTTTATCTCAAACGTTAAGTTTAGTGATCAATAAATTAATACATCATGATCAAACAGGCTTTATCCCTAAACGCTATTCCACTTATAATTTGCGACGTCTATTCAATATCATATATTCAAAAAGAATTAATGATATTGAATTAGCTGTTATATCCCTGGACGCAGAAAAAGCATTTGACCAGGTTGAATGGCCTTACCTATTTAGGATAATGCAGAAATTTCAACTGGGGGAAGGATTCTGTAATTGGGTTAGAACTTTATATTCTGGCCCGACAGCAAGAATCCTAACAAATCAAATGTTATCAGCAAAATTTAATCTCTCTAGGGGTTGTAGACAAGGTTGTCCGTTATCACCTTTATTATTCGCACGTGCAATAGAATTATTAGCCAAAAGGATTAGATCGGAACCAGAAATTTATGGATATAATACTAATACCACAATTAATACAATATCTTTATATGCAGATGACGTCTTAATATACATAACAAAACCAGAGATTAGTATCCCTAAGTTACTTAATGTTATAACTGAATTTAGTATGTTCTCAGGATATAGAATTAATGGGAATAAAAGAATATAGGAAATTATGCCTATAACAGGAATAAAATTGAATAAATTACAAACATTTCCATTTAAAATAGTTAATGATCAAATTAAATATCTTGGAATTAATGTATCCAAATCTTATAATTCTCTATTTAAATCAAATTTCCCCCAATTACTAAATAAACTAAAAAATAAGATCTTATATTGGAAAACATTACCAATATCAATGATTGGCAGAATAAATGCCATTAAAATGATTTTTTTACCACAACTACTATATTCATTTCAAGCTATCCCGCTATATCTTCCTAAAACTTTTTTTTTTTTAATTGATTTCATTGTCAATAGCTTTATTTGGGATTATAAAAATCACAGAATAAGTGAAAGACACTTATGTAAATCTAAGATAAATGGTGGACTAGCACTACCTAATTTTTTATATTATTTCTGGGCGGTTCAGATTAAGAATATGAATTTTTGGTTGGTAAACATGGAACAGGACCCAGCTTGGTTAAGAATGGAAAAGGAAGATTGTTTACCCGTTGATATAAGTACAATACTCCTTGCCCCAAGGGTGGTACAAAAAAAAAATTATAAGGAAAATCCTATAATTTTAAGCAATATACGTATTTGGAAACAAATAGTTAAGACTTTACATTTAGAAAATATGTCGCTTTGTTTACCAATAATGAATAATCCTCTGTTTAAGCCCTCTTTATTGGATGGGGGGGTTTAGACATTGGAAAAATTTAGGAATTATAAGGATAGAACATCTTTACAGGAATGGGAAATTTCTCTCATTTCAAGAGTTAAAAGATATTTATGGATTGCACGCAAACAACTTACTTAGATATTTACAAATCAGAGATTATGTTAAATCAAATACGCAAGATTATAGAAAAAGAGAACCAGGTTTACTGGATGAAGTGCTTAATAAGCATCCAAACACAGAGAAATTAATAGCATATATATATAATATCCTTTTGGACAGGGAAATACCAACAACAGAATCATTTCGACAAATATGGGAAAATGAAACTGGTTTACCGATATTAAAAGACTTTTGGGAAGAAAGTTTACAACGTATACATCGTTGTTCGTTAAATGCCAGACATACTTTGATACAATACAAAGTATTACACAGATTACATTATTCAAAAAAGAAATTAAATAGAATTTTTCCTAATATATCACCATTGTGTGATAAATGTCAGTACATAGAAGCTGATTTGACTCATAGTTTTGTAATATGCACAAAACTTAATAGTTATTGGACTGAGATTTTTTAAATTATTTCTACAGTTCTTAAGATTACATTAAATCCTGATCCAAAGCTAATAATATTTGGTGTTTTAGATTCAAATCAAACATTAACAGTAAATCAAAGAAATTTTCTTGATTACTGTTTAATGATTGGAAACAAATTAATATTAAAATTTTGGAAGGGACCATTATCCCCTACAATCAAAATGTGGACAGTGGAAATGTTGGAGACGTTGCAATTGGAGAGAATTAAGTTTATCCTAATGGATAAACACGAACTTTTTGAACAAATATGGTCTCCATTCACTGATTATATGAAGGGGTAGCTGGGCTCAGCATGGTAACTCAATAAGTACCCGGTGGTAAGATCAGATGAAAAGGTTTAATCCGAGATTTGTGTACTCGTCACTATATATATATATATATATATTATTAGAAATTGTTCCATTCATTGTTAAGATGTATACTTTTTTCTTTTTTTAAGTATAATAATTGTTTGTCAGTAATATGGGTTTTTTTTTTTTCTTTCTCTTCTCACATATAATCAAAATTATAATCACACTTTTTAAATTAAACATCTATTCTTTCTTTATTCTTTTTTCTCTTCACTACTAAAAAAATTGAGGCTGATATATATTGCTTTGTAATACTCATATAACTTTGAAAATATGTCATATGTATATCTGAAAACATTTTTTATATTATTTGTAATACGTATGGCCTCTAATAAAAACATTTTTTTAAAATAAATAAATAAATAATAATTTGCTGCAGGCCATTCAGTTACCCAGTTAGCATGCTGTTATCAAAGTTAGAGCCCATACTATAGGCCAAAGCCCCATAGACAATGGAAATTGCCTTGCCGACAAGGCAGCTAAGAAAGCTTCTAGGAGTTACCAAACTGTTGTGCCCCACATGATGAGGCAGATTAAAAATTCTACTAGGAATAAGTCTCCCTTGAAAAAAGGAATGCCAACCATCCAGGAAGTACTTCAAATACAGGAAGACGCTCCTGCACAGGTAAAACAGCTGTGCCAGGGTTACCAGGGTTGTGTGTACGATCCTGTCACTAGCTTATGGGTTACGCTTGCCGACCAGACTTGCATGTCTGACAAGCTTTCATTGTGGGTTATTGAATGTGTACACTTTGCAACTCATTGTGGGGCCAAGGCCGTAAGTGATATGCTTTTAGAGACCTGGTGGCATCTGAAACTTCTGGACTTGGCCCAGCGTATCAGCCAGTGATGTCTGATTTGACAGGAACATAATCCAGGTAAGGGCTTGTCCTGTGAACCAGGTAAGGCCCCATTACCAGCAGGTCCCTTTGAGACCTTGCAAATGGACTACATCGAGTTGAAAAGATGCCAGTATTATAAGTATGTTCGTGTAATTGTCATTTTCAGTAAATTGATGTTTTCAGTAAATGGATTGAAGCATGGCCGACCACTGATAAAAAGGCCTCTACAATTGTAAAAATATTGTTACGCAAAATCATACCGCGATTCGGTGTTCCTGCGCGTTTAAGTTCAGATAATGGTCATCATTGTATTGCTGCTGTAAACAAAGAAATGTGTAAAAAATTACAGATAAGTCAACAACTCCATTGTGCATATCGACCTCAGGCCACCAACATTGGTGGAATGGGCAAATCAGACTTTGAAAACCAAATTACCAAAATTAGTGGCAGACCGGCTCAACATGGTTAAAACTGCTTCCTGTAGCTCTTTTTCAGATATGCACTACACCTTCTGGTATGGTACGAGTAACGCTTGCGTAAATCATGTATGGTCAACCTTTATGGAAGCCATGGAATGACGATGCCCCCGCAGTGGTCCATTTCCACCAGATGACTGAAAAAATGACATCCTATGTATTAACTTTAACCCGTGCTTTGCAAACTTCTCATTCACAGGTCAGGGCTACATATGGTGAGGAGCCAGCGCTCAAAGTTCCATCTAATATTGAGCCATTTTGCTATGTGCTGGTCAGGAACTGGATGCATAAGCTCTTGGACCCACAATGGGATGGGCCCTTCCAAGTCATCCTCACCACTCCGACCTCTGCCAAGGTCGAGGGTCGTGCTGCATGGGTTCATCTGCACCACTGCAATTTGATTGGGGAGCCCAATCAAAAGGGGGGAGAAGAGTAATTTTTATTAGTTTTTACATTTCTGCTTTCCTTGGAAGTTGTATCCTTATAAGTTTTGTTTTGAATCTTAATAAGTTTAGTTTTGAATCCTTATTTTGCTGTATAGTGAAGAATGTGCGACTGATTACTGGACTGACTGACTGAAGGACGTTTAAATTGAGTGAATAGTTGTTTAAGCTAATTAAGTAAGAGATGAGCTTTTTGTGAGCCTTTGCATATTCCAGATAAATTAAAATGAGGTGATTCATCCTGCTATGCATCCTGATGCTACTACAGATGGAGGAAAATGAAGGATAATTTTGACGATGTGTCCCGGGACAAACAAGTAGAGTCTTTCACCTCTGCAAAAGAGGTGTGGTACAGTGCAATGGCCCGGATGCCTTTGGATCCTGGAACGTTACCAAGATTGACTATTGCAATGGCATACTGCGTCAGCCTGATTGGCAGGTAGACTTAGATAACCGACACCTAAGGGAATTACCCTATTGGTTTCAGGAGTGCAAATTTGACTTTTTCTGCAGACGGTATTCTTTGGAAACAATTCGGCAAAGGAACAAATATTTGTATGATGGACTATGCTATCGAGAAGCATTAGAGGTCTACCCTTGTTTACAGGAGAAAGAACATGAGAAAAAACATGGGAAAAATGGGCATTGGAAGAAACAGGCTCTAACATGTTTATACAAGCCCATAATTAACTATTTGGTAAAGGACAAATTGTGTGTTACCTTGCTACGAAATCAGTTAGTAGCCTATTTGCAGTGTCTACAGCGTGCGGGAGGACTGAACGGTTAGTAAGGTGTCAAAGTGAGAAGTCAGTTCTGGTCAAAAATGTCACCAACTGTTTGCCACTACCTCGTGATAATGGGCATTCTTACCCGGGTTGTGAAGACAAGACTCATGCGGTGTACTATCAGAAATGCGCCTGTTCTTTTTACAGGATAGATATGCCTTATACTATCTGTTGGCCCGTGAGGGGGGGACGTGTGCTATTGTGAAAGACAGATGTATGATGGGAATTCAGGACAGAACAGTAACATCACAAACATCAAAATGACATTATTACCCTGCTTGATGGGATGAAGGAGGGTATTGAATGGGGAGACTAGCGATTTGAGGGATTATATAATTGGATCATTAGTATGGCCATATATGCAGCAATAGTGGTTTTGTGTTTGTTCATGGGAATTGCTTTTGTCAAATGTATATTGCTAGCCTAATGACAGCCTTGGGTAATGTGGAAACTGGTGAGAAGATATTATTACAACATCTAGAAGAAGAAGACATTCCAATGTTGAACGATGAGGTAGTTGAAAGGATGGTAAATGCGCAGGTTGAAAAATAATTGTTAGAAGATGAATATATTAGAATGAATAAAATGGAGATAGACCAGTGGTATTGAACCCAGAATAGTTGAGCATCCTAAGGGCTAGGTTATGAAGCACAGCAGAGAAGTAGGGAACAGCATTGGTGTCAACAAGCCAGCCTGCTGACCTACATGGTCCAGGTTTTGGGAGCTATATAGCATCTCAAGGTTAGGAATAAACTTGGATGACTAATAAGCCAATGCTAATGAATCTCTCTGCCTGTGTTATTATCCTGTGTTATTATCCTATTAGTGGTCATGGAATGACCAGAGTGGGGAATGAGGAAATATTATATAATAGAACCGCTCGGATAGCGACCTTTATATATAGGTAATTTACAAAAGGAAAGCTTAAGGTTTTCAGAAATATGTCTCCGAATGGAATAAAGTACAAATGAAACATGCACGCAGGGAAAGATGAATCAAAACATGGAGGCCTGAACCTGAACCTGAACCTGCTTAGCTTAGTTTATTGCTTTGAGGCAATTATAACGCTGGAGGAAATTGTATTTGGTATGATTGTGTTGGAGAATGGATAGCTGAATAGGGGCCTCTTCTTAGGCCAGAGGTCAACTGCTCTTTCTCCATGGCACATTCTTGAGCTGTGAGGGTTATGCTGAGTTTGAGACAGAATTCAAGGCTGAGAGATAATAGACCCTGTAGTTAGCCTTAGCTATGTTAAATTATAATGAGATTGGGATAAGGGATATAATGTATGTGAAGGGGAGTAGTTGCTTGGAGAGGAAGATAATTAGATTGATGGATTTGTTTATAGAAAGTCGAAGAAGCAGATGTAATTCTGATGTAATGGTTTGAGTTGTAAATCTCCCTTGTGTTCTGCCTTATACATGAGATTGGAAATCCAGCTTCCAGATAGCAGGAAAGGGGCTAGAAATTAGAATTGAGTTGTATCCTTGCACCAAACACTTATTAATTAAGTTGACACATTTACGACCCATATATGCTTGCTTGGGAGACTGGGGGTTTTGAACTTAGAAACTGTAAATTCGGCAAACTTATATAATTAATGTTTTAAATACATATGTAATAGTATTGTAAACTGTGTAAAATTGTAGTGAAACAATTTATGAAATGTATTGTCTTAGTAGGAATGTAAACATTAGACTTATAGAAATTGTTTAGGTTTATAGAAATATCTTTCTTCTTGGTATGGAAAGGGTGTATGACTTGTGCGATCATTGTATTACATATGTATCTTATATTTTGAGGAGTGGTCTTTGATAATTGAGCCTACTGATGTTTTGCTGTGTTGAAATAAAATAAGCAAAGTTATACCACAGGCAAACGAAGGTTGTGAGGCCAGGGAAGGGGGATCATGTGACTGATGTTGTAAATCACCAGAAGGACTCATATGATTGGTTACTAGCTTGTCATACCCTCTGTATCTGAAATGTCTAATACCTATATAAATGACATGAGTTCTATCAAAGTTATTCCTCTCTGAACCTGCCCCAGAGCATCAGCTCTGTGTTGGAAGGTTCAGTGACTAGTCTCAGCTGAATAAAGAATCGATTTCAACAGCTACAAATGCTTGAGTCAAGTTGACTTTAGATTGACAAAATAACTCAGTTTAACAAGGGCTGATGGGGTGGAAGGTAAGGACTTGGTTGACTCTGTCTCTGTTGCGACTAGGGGGAGGGGGAGCAAGAGCAGAGCTGCGGGGTACCAAGGAGACATGAGCGAGGGCCACATCTATGATGGGAAAGGGGAACCCCCGTTCCCTAAAGAATGTGGACATCACAGATGTTCTGGTATGGAACACCTCATCTTGGGCACAGATGCATTGTAGACAGAGGAATTGGGAGTAGGGGATAGTCTTTGCAGGACGCAGGGTGAGAAGAAGTGTAGTTGAGATAGTTGTCGGAGTCAGTCGGTGCGAATACTACAAAATTGGGATTATGCTTCATAGAAACATAGAAACAAAAAATAGGTGCAGGAGTAGGCCATTCGGCCCTTTGAGGCAGCACCACCATTCAATATGATCATGACTGATCATCCAGAATCAGTACCCCGTTCCTGCTTTCTCCCCATATCCCTTGATTCTGTTAGCCCTTAGAGCTATATCCAACTATCTCTTGAATACATCCAGTGAATTGGCCTCCACTGCCTTTGCGTCAGAGAAACTCTCTGGGTTCATGACCGGCTTTGAGTGTGAAATCAATATTAAAAGCTTCAAAATAAGCATTTTGTAAATTATTTTTTAATTCTGTGTTCTATTTCTTCATGTCTTCCTCAAAATATTTTTTGACATCCTGCAACCCATTTTCCACTTACAAGCTGACTTTTCACATTCAGTTGCCCGAGCCACTGGAGTGTGCACAAATAATGCGTGCTTTACAAGAATGTTGATAGTTTGCTGCGGCACTTCAACTGCCATAATTGTTTAATCCATCTGAATTTTATGTGACACCCCAGGATCATTCTCACCGTTTCCTGCCATAAGTAATTAACTTAAGATTGGATAAATATAATCAATTCATAAAATAAATTAATCCCCGCTTTATCCTGGATTTGGTGCAGTTGCTGCAATTTTTATTACAAGCTTTAGGTCTATCATCGTTGCGTTGATCAGTCCCCATGCATACATAATTTTAAACTATTTGGTGTGGGGATTGCATCACTATAAGAAATGTCTACCCACACATTTGTGAAGTTGCTGTTTACAATTAATGATATTCAAAAGACAGCCAAACTTACTCAGCAGTTTTCAAAGCTATTTCAGAGCCAATATTACAAGGTTCTGCAGCATCAATTAAAAAGAAAGGATTGTCATTATCCCAGAAACTGACATCACTTGCTGTCACTTCTGCAAATTTGAGGCAGCTTGCCTTTTTTAAAAATTGGAAATGTCAATATCCTTCTAATACAAAATTTGGAATTTTGCTTACGCTTAGTTCTTCTTGACATCATGGATAGCCATTCAATACTGATGTGATATAAATAGCTCAATAATGAATTAGCCACAAAGCCTATGAGATACTTTGAATTTTGTTTTACATTAAAGGTATACACTTTACCAGTCTGGCACCTCTAATAATTTAGAAACGGTGTGATCTGAATTTGGTGAAGTCCTAGCAAAAGTAAACAGCCAAGTGCAAAGATTGCCCAGGAAATGGCTCAATGGAGAAAAGTTTGGCTTTGAACTATGTTGCAGAAGGTACGGCTACTAATATCAGTGATCCATCTTCAAATAACAACAGGTTCTACCACGCATATTATGGTGTGACTGCAAAAAGGATTTTTCTGGTCCCTTACCTCAACTACCAGGACCACCACAGTCATATCATCAATAAGTGGAAGTTCAAAAACAACACTATGCCAAAAACACCTTCAAATTGAATGCAAATTTTGCTTGAAGAGTTTAACTGCCCCCATTAATCATGAACTGGCTCTGGTCAAAATGTTCCTTCAAAGTGGGAACTCTCTATGAATGTATATGCAGTTAAGTCTGCACTAAAAGGAAGGTCAACACCACATTAATGACATTGAGCGGGCTTTGCCAATATCAACCTGGAAAAACTAATTCAATAAGGGCAGATGTGCATTGAATAGCTAACTCATTGCACAATCCACTTGATTATTATTCAATTAAATAAAATGGAATAAAAGTGTGGTTTATTCACTCTATCAAATTACAAAATAATTCCCTGCATTTTTTCTGTCAATTTGTTCCATTAACACAAAATTGATTTTCTTTAAATGATATTTCCTAATTTAAAGAATCTATGCAAATCTATCATAAGAATTGTGCCTATTACCAATTTCCCAAAGTATTTTGTTATGGTCAATGTTAGGGCTACTGGGCAGTAGAGATCGAGACAGGTTACTTTATTTTTATTGGGGAATGGAACGATGGAGGTTTCTTAGAAGCAGATGGGGACTAGGTTGTTATTAGAATTATTTTACAATTTATGCAAATAACTTGAAAGGCAAAAATGGTATAGTTGGCAATGACTTAAAAGGCAGGTGGGATAGCAATTTACTGCAAGTTCTGATAAAGGTGTCCTTGACTTAACTGTCTCTCTTTCCTCATATGCTGCCTGATCTGCTTTGATCAGTGTTCCCAGCTTTTGTGCAAAAGATAGGTGACTAGGCTTTCTCTTGTTGGAAATGGCTATGGCTTAGCACTTCAATGATATGAATATTACATGCCATTTAAAAGTCCTGTCCAAATGCTGTCCACATTTTGCTGCATTCAAGTATACACTACTTCACTTATTCAAGAATTACAAATGGAATTGAATATTGTGCAATTATTAACAAACCTCTACATAATACAAGTACAGCACGTAATGCAACAGGCTAACAGATTGTTATTTATAATGAAGGGAATCAAACGCTAAAATGTTGGAATATTCATCTTCAGTATATTGGTGAGACCACATCAGGACTACTCTATACAGTATCAGTTTTCTTATTTAAATGTGTTTCAATTAATTCAGTACATTTACTAAACGGATAGCTGGAATAACTTAGATATCTTCAGAGGGAGGGTAAGACAAGCTAGTCTCAAACACTGGTGTCTAGAAGAGTGAGAGGCGACGTGATTAAAACATGCAATTTCATGCAGATCATGATCTGTAGCGGGATGAGGCGTGTTGGGTAAGTAACCGTTTAAAAATATGGAATAATCCATTTAAATATTTGCTCTTTGAAGGTACGAGTCTTTGAAACTCACTTTCTCAAAGAATGGTAATAAAGGAGTCTTTGAAAAGCTTTAATACAGAACAAACAAGATTTGTACAGAGGGGCAAAGAGCTTGGCTTGGACGTGCAGGGCCAAAGGGCAGATTTCTGTGCTCTACAACTATGATTCAGATAGATAGATTATAATCAAGGGGGTTAAATGTTATCAGAGGTGGGCAGTTGAGGAGTTGAAGTTGAGTTGAGGTTACGATCAGATCAGCCATCATCTCCATGATTTACAGAGTATGCTTCAAATGCCTGCTTGCATGCTCCTTGTAACTCACATGTGAGTTACACCAACAGAACCAGATTGTGGTGCCACTGCAGACCTGGAGGCATGCTTCAGTCAAGTCAGTACACCTCTTCAGAAACTATTGGATAAATATAATATGGTATTATTTTGAAGACAGACCAATCATCCACTCGATGAATACCTCTTTCCTATGTTTTATTTTTAATGAACACACCAGGTTGAATCTATAAAAATATCCAGGTATCTTCGCCGATTTACAAAGTTAGACAAAAATGCTGGAGAAACTCAGCAGGTGAGGCAGCATCTATGGAGCGAAGGATTTCACCTTTCACCTTTCACCGATTTACATTTAACTTAACAGTATTACACGACAAATGGGGCCATAGTACTCATTTGTAACTTTATCATTTGCTTTCTCTTATAAAATAAATTACACAACTATCAAACTCTGGGTAAACTCATTAGAAGAAAAATGTGGAGACAATGTAATTGAAGTATGTGGAAAGGTCATGCAAATTGGAGGCAAGAGTGCACAGAGACCTTATAATTCATTCCAAACTGCATGGATGTAAAGTGATCAATCACTAATTGCCTACAGTGCAGAGATAAGTGTATTGTATTTATTCTACTCACACAGAAGATTAACTTCCCTGTTCTGTGTCAGATTTCAGCAACACTATAACCAAAAGTCAAACCTGAAGAGTTATAGGTTCCTGACACCACAAAAGCAATCATTATTCTTCCCAAGAGGATCAGTGACAGGTTAAATGTTAATAACAGCTGAGGTTTTCCCCATCGGTAACTGGGGAGTCATTTTCCTACTGATATTTGCAAAAATCTGCAGATACAGTGCCAAATTTCAATTATTTCTAGCAGAGCTGCATAAGTTTAAAGAGTGTGACAAAACCTCAAAAACCCAGACATTGACCATTGGAAGTTCTGACCCTGTACAGTAGATTATAGGAATTCTACTATATTGATAAAACCGTCGCCTAGATTCTCTTTGTTTCTACCACCAGTGCTCACATCCTGATTTTGCTTGCTGAACTCCTTCATGATTTGCTAGTTGCATTCTGTCACTGAACTCTGAGTGAAGTCCAAACACAGAGCTGGAGCTCGTTAGACCTCCCAAGCATTTATGATGGGGATTATATTCTGAGATCCGGTCTCCAGGTGCAGTTTACACAGAATTTGTGAGCCTATTTCTTAAAATGGAGATATTACATCAGTGAAGATAAAGGAGAATGTCCCTTTTAAAAATTACTTGTGTTTGCAATTAACGTTGTGAACCATTTAAAAGGATATTTCAGGGATAAAAATTAAAATCTACCCTTTCCGTAGTCAGAGACTGGCATAATCTCCAAATATTCAGCACATTCTCACCAAAATGTAAACAGAACCAAGTATATATTTGTGTCTTGCTGAATTCTCTAGTAGACAACTGCAAGCAAAATATCCTTAGTTTATTGTGTACCTGAAAATATGGAGCACAGTGTTCCTTTTAAGTTAAGCCCTCAAAACTCAGAAAATCTACACTGTCAAAGAGCATTCAGATTTCAAACAGCAACATTATGAGCAACAAAGGTACTGTATGTGTGAAAAACAGAATTAAATAAGTGATGTGACAGATATTAGAATGTTGGTGCGAAGGGACATTGAGAAAAGAAAAAGTAAAACAAATCATGAAGTGAGTAATCATTTTCAAACTTCAATTAAGAAGGTATACACTGAAGACACATAGCTATAGCAGAAACTACAAAAAAAGGTAAACACAAGGAAGAGCAGATGCTGGAATCTTGTCTAGAACACAAAGTGCTGGAGTATCAGCGGTGGGCAGCATCTCTGGAGGATATGGATAGGTGACGTTTAGAATCAGGAACCTTCTTCAGCCCGGAGAAGACAAAGAGCAACATTAGGGCAGCTTTCTTCAGAACAAGCGTCATCTACCCATGTCCTCCAAGGAGATGCTGCCTGAACCGCTGAGTTACTCCAAATCTTTGTGTTGTACGCTTGTTCTGCAAACTACCCCAGTTAAATTTAGTTGATCCTATATTTCCTTGCGTTTTCCCACAACTGTGAATCAAAACCCTTATGGGCCTGTCCCACTTAGGCGACTTTTTAGGCGACTGCAGGAGACTATGCAGTTGGCACATGGTCGCCACATGTTCGCGGGTGGTTGCCAGAGAGTCGCCTTCATGGTCATGAGGAGTTCCCGTATTCTGGGAACTAGTCGCGGCCTCATTATAGTCGCTGCGAATTTTTCAACATGTTGAAAAATTACCAGCAACTAGAATGAAGCCGCCATGAAGAGTAGCGAGAATTCTCGTGCCGTAGGTGTGTCGCCAGGAGGTCCTAGTGGGTTGCCTGGAGGTCGAAGGTTCACGTAGGTTGTGGCCTGTGCTGACCGGTGAATTGGCTCATTGGGAAAAAAACATAAGCAGTAGTTTGCGTAACCAAGGATGGCAGACCCGTAATGTTAATGTCCGCCGAGCTTCACAGCCACGTATCTCTGGATTCTTAAAAGTTGTCTCCACTCCTTCTCCCCTCTCCCCCCCTCTTTTAAAGGACTTACCGTACACTGTGCTATAGCCGTCTTAATTACAGCGCCACGCTTCCTGTTCATCGTGGTGTGTGTCTGTATCACCTTGGCTTTGCACCGTGTGAATTTCGCTCAGACAGCAGTCCCCCGCTTGCCCTGTTCCCCGCCTGCATAACGGGCTGGTGAAGGAAGCGGTGTGTGTGTGTGTGTGTTTGTGTGTGTGTGTGTTCCACTTGACAGTCGCCGGCAGTCGCCTGAAAAATTGCCTAGGTGGGACAGGCCCATAACACATGAAATAATTGAGCAATAGCTTGGTCTGCATAGCAATTGAAATTTACATTTGAACTCAAATCCTAGGATAGGATACCCAAGGTGGAAACAAAACTGCCGTTCCGCCATTTTATTTAGTCTTATTATTAATTCTGCTCAAAGGTCTATGTTATTAAAATAATCTGAGTAGAACCTTACTGTTGTCTTTAATATCCAACAAGATTGTCATCACAGAATGTTTTAGTCTGTAAATTAGAAACAGATTTCAGGGGACTTGAATGAAATCTTAGCTACAAGCAATGAAAATACATTAAGATTTCACAAACTAAGCATTCATAATAAAATTCTGAATTAAATGCAGTTAACTGAACCATTTAACCACTCAAAACTTATCATCAATTCAGATCTAACAAATCATGAAGAGCTCGGCCTGTGACAGAAAATTATAAATCTTAGTTCCAGGATTTAGAATATTAATGTTTTTTTAAAGATATCAGCACGCTAAATATTTATTGACAAATAATATGTTATATGTGGTAATTTATTGGTATTTTTAACTAAGTGATTTGAGGAAAAGAAAATCAAACTGAAGTACATTTGCAAGGTCAGGAGTGCCAGAGCCCACTTTTATAACCGCAATCTATCTAGTATCCATCTACATTCAATAAAAGCATGAACTATGCTGAATGTGGCATCATAAAAACATCATGTCTATTTCCAGGACCATGGTCGTTGATGTGCTTAATGATCCTTCTGTTATAGGGTATCATAGGACCTGAGTCCACAGTATCACACTAATTATGAACAACACAATGCTGCAAGCCTATGGTGCCAAAATAAAGATATCCGATGCATTTTTGGTATCCAGCACTCCAAAAAAAACTATTTTCTACTGGAAAATTGTGAAGGCACTGCTACTTACAAAGGGAGCATGTCACTGGTTTGGTATATCTGCACACTTTATACCATTGCAAGCACCGGAGGTCTCCTGCAAAGGTTTAAAAAGAAGCATGCAAGCTTCCTACACCCTCCGCACCACCACCCCCTTCAGTAAATCATGGTGCAGCAAATGACATAATTCTGGGACAACTGCTTTGTAACGAGGAGACAGCTTTAGACAACTCTCGTCGGACATAATGTGAAAAGGTGATTTTTTTTTTTGGCAGAGGTCCCAGAGAGATGCTAAGTGCAGTCAAAGTGTTGCAGGGATTGTTAAGCCTGCAATTTTGGATACTCATCGTATGCTCAGAACCAAAACGGTATACGTATTTTATTCAAATACTGTGATTCAAAGCATTTTGCAACCAAGAACATTACAACCAAGAATGAGAAAGGAAAGTTTCAAAACTGATGACCCGGCAAAGCAAACTAAAATATAAAACAAACAAACAATATCAAGACAAATTTATTTAAGATAGAAGGAGGTCTGGAACAGCAAGTCAGGCTCTGGAATTCCCTCATGCCCAAATTTTGTGGGGCCGGGTAGAACATATCAAAGATAAAATATCAAATGAGGGATCTTCACATGAGATGAAATAATGCTATAAATCTCCGTCCAGATCATCACTCAATTTCTGGCTCCATATCACCCAGTATAAAATTGAGATTGTTGAAACCAGTCAGCTGACTAGATTGGCCTCCTCCTGGCAAATTAGCTGTAGCATTAAATAAACGTTTTCACCGCAGCCACTGTCAAAACAACATATAGATAGACAAGGGAACATTAAGTACATAAATATATAGATGGACTGCAATTTAAAAGAATGGATAAAGGCTGCAGTTAGCGTTAAATACTATCATTGAACTGTTTACTATGTTTGGCTTCTTGTAAATACGATGTATAGCATTCCATGGTTACATAGGGCAGTTATATTGGGTTAAGCTAGTGTCTACTGATTAACATCACTTGGAAGGGAATGAAAATCAGTGCTACTGTATCGCTTGAACCATATTAAAGGACCTGTTTTTTGGCAACAGAATACTGCAGCAATGAGCAAGGACAAAGCAGCTGGTGCTTCAATGCTTGTCCTTCTAGCAGAAAGAAGGTCCAGCACAAGACTTCTGGAAACAAGTGTTAAGTCCCATAAGATAATGGACCAGATTTTATGCAGGTAAATGACGGAAGAAATGTAATGTCTTCATTCCTCAAGCATCCTACTGTGAAGTAATTAATCCTGCACCTGTTTTTAAAAAAAATCTATGATATTTTTATTCCTTGCTCATTCTAAATGGCATAACATGTCTGATGGCATAACATTTAATAAACAGGAATTTTGACTGTTCACTGAGAACCTCAATAATGTACTGTTAAATCTAAACCAAAGAGAACTCTCACCCTCTGCCATATTAGGTTTTAGTAACCCGGCTTAGCATACATGTGGACAAGTTCTCACCGTTTATAATAGGCAATAGAAAGGCAATCTAGCCAACTGCCAATTGGTTTTTAATTTTCCCAATATAATTGGAAGGCACTTCATAATTGGCCTGCATTGATTAAATTACACCCATTTTCTAAAGTCATCAGTTTATATTTCACAGTTTCACTTACACAGGTTGTTTGCATATTTGTTTTCCGTGATAGTTATTTTTCATTTCAGTGTTTAAAACAACTTCATTTTATTTTAGGAAGAACCAGTTTTGACAGTGGAGTTGCAAGCAGTACCAAAGGCCATCTAAATGTTTTTGATGCATCTACAGGGCCAGGATGATGTCAAAGTAAAGAGACATAATGAGTGGAGGCGCCGTTGAGTATGGCTGCCCTGCCTGCAGCTGTTCGTCCTTTCACCCATTTAAAATGTTTTAGTGTGTTAAAAGTTTCTGTCCTGGAGGTCTTCTAGTCTTTTTATGTGGGGGGTGGGGAGGGGAAGGGGGGAAACTGTTTTTCTCAGTCCCTATCTGTTCGGAGATGTGTCTTTCCTCCGAGCCGCATATTCGCCCCTTCCTCACGGCCTACCAACTGGACTGGAGCGGCGTTTTCCTGCCGGGACCGGCCGGAACTTCAGCTTCGGTGGGGGCGCAGCGCTGAAGCACCATCGCGGAACAGCCGATGTCTTACCGAGGGTCGCCCTGTGGTAAGCTCCGGAGCACTGGGAATGCTGACTCCAACATCGCGGAGCTGTGGTCACGGAGCGTCCAGCTGCGGGCGCTGACTTTGAACACCGTGGAGCCTGGGATCTTTCGCCGAGATCGCCAGTGTTGGAGCTCCGACCAGTGCGGCCTGTGGACTTTGGAAGCCGCAGTTTCCGGTAGGAAATGGCCGGTTCAAAATTCCAAGCCGCTGAGAGCGTTCTTCCGACGCAGGAGTTCCATCATCCCGGCGAGAGGGCCTGAAACATCGGGCCGCCGTTGCGGCGACTACGGAGGTCTCAAATAGGCCCCGACCACGGGTGAACACAGACGAAGTGGACTGAACTTTGCTGCCTTCCCTCACAGTGGGAAACATTGTGGGGGGATGATTTTATGTTTAATGTTTAATTCTAAAATGTTTATTTTATTGGTGTGCTGCAATGGCCACTCAAATTTCACTACACCAATTGGTGTATGTGACAATAAATGTCCTTTGTCCTTTACAAAAATAAGGACCAAGGGAAGAAGCAACCTTAAGAGTGGAGCAAAAAACAAAGAGCTGGAGGCAGTATCTTTGGAGGGAATGGACAACTGCATCTCGGATCAGGACCCTTCTTCAGACCGATGTGCAGACACATCAGAAGCACAATGGCCCAAAATAATTGTTGGATTTCAATGTATGGAAATAGGATTTAGACATAACTTCTGAGAACAATGATGTTCAGTTCCATAAGAATATGGTGGCGGCATACCAGATTTTGTGCAGCAAGGTAACAGAAAATTATCCTCCCTCTTTATATCTGCTATACTTGGGTATGTTACAAAACCTACCTTTAGCGGCGCTGCAGTTCTGCCACTGCCCGTGTGTGCGACTTTGGCGCCCTTGAGAGCGGTGCGGGTTTAAAATGCGATTTTTCTTCAGACTATTCAAATCAATTTTGAACAGGCTTTTTAGTTGCGGAAGAAAAATCGCTTCGACTGCCATTTTATTAAGTTTATTAAAATTAGCGCTGGATGAATTAAAAGCATGAGTAAATTAAAAATCATCTTTTATTGCCATCAACGCCGACAACGGGACGGATCTTACATAGGGGACAAAAGAAGGTACACAGTTTATTTTTACATAAAAACGTGCTTCTTAGGAAGCCTTTAATCAAAATTTAATGTTGCGAAAAGGTGACTAAAAAAAATATACGAGCCGGCAGTATTTTTCCTGCCGACTGGGGGTTAAATTAATTGCAAAGCGCAACGTTCCAATCCATCGCGTTCCACAAAAACCCACTCGCAAGTTGATTTAAATGGCCATTAATTAACGGGAATTAAACAGTAAATGCCTTCAATTTGGCCTATAAATTCATGACAATGAGATTTAAAAATCATGTTATATTGTGAATTATTGTGTGAATGTTATTTGGACACTTAGGTTTTTTCTAAATGTTAACATTTTCTTAAGAAATGGATAGATGTTTAGATCTAGTCATTGAATTTTGTAATTAGCTACAATTAGGTAACTAACTAATTATATGCTTTAATTTCAGGCCATTCAAGTAAGATTGTTTCATATTTGTTTCAGAATGCTTCAATCTATAATAACTGAAAATTTCATTCAGTTCTCTTAATTGTTAAGGAAGTTATGGGCTTTTGACTGTCCTTGATCACAGCTTTTGTGTTAAGTCAATGGAAAAGCAATAGGGAACAAGATGCTAATTTCTGAGTATGAAAATGGTCATAACTTTTTTAATACTGAAGATATGAAAGTGAATTAGGTGTCAAATTAAACTTCTTTTTTATGCTTTATCTGATGGGATAAATTCCAGACTTGATTTTTTAAATCTCAAAATTTTGTAACATTGCTACTATACTCTTGATTTTAGAGTTTGGTTCAATTCCATACATCTCTGTGCCTCTTCAGTAATTACTCATCATCATCATCATCATGATAGCAATTAAAACATTTCTGGAACTTTCAGTTGCAATGTGACAATCTGTAGTTGTGAATGTTTTGACTTCTGCAAATATAATAGTAAGATTAAACGAGAACTTACCAGTTTGAAGTTTGATCTTTATTTTATGAGGAGTTACGTTGGTGATTACGTGAAGAAGACCCCGTCAGGCCGCATGTGCGTCAATCTTCAAAGCAGCGGTATGAAATCATAGGTAACAGTAATTTAAGTATAATAGTAAGAGCAGAAACCCAGAACTACCAGATGACATTTGTGGGAGAGGGTTGGGCGTGGCGGGCACGTAATCATCAACGTAACTCCTCATAAAATAAAGATCAAACTTCAAACTGGTAAGTTCTCATTTAATCTTACTATTTTACTTCAGAGTCACGTGAGTGACTACGTGAAGATTTCAAAGCTCTGTGATTTCATGCCGTAGATTCAAATCCAGGCATCTCACTGCATCGATTGACTCAGAATGAGGAAAGAATCAATAATGCATTAAACTATGACATTGATTTTAAATGTAATAACGGTTTAATTCTTTAAAGAAAACAATAGCAACCCCTCTGTCCTGGGGGAAGCTATAAAACTGAACTTAAAACAGAATGGGCAAATACCCCTGGTTCAGCAAGTGGTTTATGATAATATTGCTGAAACATCCGCTCACTTGACCACCCTGCGGCCGCGAGGATATGGTCTATGGGGACGTCCATTGCCCTGGCCGCTGACGTTGATGCCGCCCTTTTGGAATGAGATTAAAAAATGTCAGTGTCAATACCTGCATAAACCAGAACCTGCTTTAGCCACCATGAAATAGGCTGAACCGACACCTTACTATGCGATTTTCTGTGGCTAATCAATAATGCTGATTCCGCACCTCTTAGGGTGCTGGTGGCCTTGATGTAACATAATAAGTGTGGCACCACACATAAGCGTGAATCCGTATGGTATGTCGAAAAGGTAATCCTAAACCGGTCTGCTCTGTTTGAGTAGATCGTAGAAGGAAAACGTAATGGCATCTGCAGGTACTTCCATCCTGTCGAGTCGCAGCTTCTGAAATGTCTGCACCCGTTACGCCAAAACCAGTGCCATGAGCATGATGACCTTCATGGGGAGTTTAGCGAAAGACAGGGCTGTGATAGGAGTCCATTGACGAAGGAGCATAAGTACTTCGCTAACATCCCAAATTGTCGAATACCTGGGCCTGGGAGGATTGGAATAAAGAATTCCCTTCATAAATCTAGAGATGATAGGGTGTGACACCACAGAATATCGTTCTGATCCCATCCACAAATATGATGACAGGACACTTCTGGCCGTGTTGATCGCACTATAGCTTAATCTTTGATCGAAAAAGAGGGTTGACAGGAACTCTAGTACGTCGGATATGCCTGCTGTGTAATATGAAATATTTTGCCGGAAGCAGAACACCTCCCATTTCCTTATATAAGAGATGTACTGCTTCTGGGTACTATCCCTCCAGGCCGCAGTAAGAACATCCACAGTGCGATCGGATAGTCCTCTACCCAGGTATGGCCTTCTTAGAATCTGCAAACCAACAGATTGATACGATCATATAAAGGGTGTTGACCACCAGTTGCAGGGTGTGCCAGTAGGTTTCGATGTTTGGGAACAGTCATAAGTGGCTGTATGTTTATCTGCAAAATGAGAGGGAACCATGGCTGAGTAGGCCAGTCGGGTACCACCAATACTCCTGAGGGGGAATCCTGCTTAATTTTTTGCAGACACTGACTGATGAGGCAAAAAGGAGGAAATGCATACACAAACATTCCACCCCAATGCAGCGAGAATGCATCTACCGCTGCTGCCCCAGGATCTGGTTCCCATGAAACATATTTAGGCAACTGGTGGTTTAGTCTGGATGCAAACAAATTGATATCTGGCATCCCATACCGAGCAATAACATCGTTAAATATGTCATGATTCAACATCCATTCTGTGTTGTCATTGAATTTGCGAGACCTTGAGTCTGCCACGATGTTAAATCTACCTGGTGGTAGATAGCTGAAAGCCAAATGTCTCTGGAAATACACGTCCCAAATCAGATTTGCCAATCTATCACAAGATTCAGACTTGATTCCACCCATATGATTAACATACGCCACTGCCGTAGTATTGTCAATCTGAACTTGAACATGCAAGTGACATTTAGTAGAACAATAAGCTTTAAGCCCATAAAATGTTCCCAAAAGCTCTAAATAAATAATTCCTCGTGATTGCAGAAGAGGTGCCTGATGCATATTCCATATGCCTCCACAGCTGGAAATAGTATCAGCAGCGCCCCAACCTAGCGCACTGACATCAGTCTGTAAGACAATAGAAGGTGGTTCAACCAGAATTTGGCTGGAAGAACTGGAAACATTCATAATTCACCATTGTACTTCAGCAATGGCCGCAGTTGGTAATTGCATGGGCCTGTCATAACGACCTGAATGCATCGTCAGTGGCTGTTCCTTCGCTCATTGTAATTGCTGGTAATGCAGAGGTCCAAACTGCACAGCTGGAAATGAAGCCACTAATTTGCCAATCAAGCTGGTCATCTGTCTAATTGAAGGTCGTTGTGCTTCAATGAGCTTAATACAGCCTTCAATTAGCTGCAGCATTTTGTCCTTGGGCAGAGTCACTGACATGTGATCTGAGTTAATAGTGAAACCCAAATAATCAATAACTCTGACTGATGTTAATTTGGACTTATCTGGATGAATGATAAACCCCAATTTTTCAAAAGTGAGCTGAACAACTGAAACGGATGATTCAGCTGTGTCCCGAGTTTTACCTACAATAAAAATATCGTCCAAATAGGCCATTACAATATGACCCTGAGCTCTAAGTAGCCCAAGTATTGGTTTTAACAATTTGATGAATAATCTCTGAGCTGAGGTTAATCTATTAGGCAGTGCTTTGAATTGCCATAATTGACTCATCCAGCTATATTTCAAATATCTCCTATCATCGTAGTGAACAGACACTGAGTAATATGCATCTTTAAGGTCGATGCTTGCCATATAACATTGTCTGGAAAGCAGGTGTTTAGCAATAGTAAAAGTTTCCATTTTGAAATGTTTATACTGTACAAAGGGGTTAAGGCTCGTCAGGTCGAGGATGATTCTACATCCTCTACCCTTTTTTGACAGAGGAAAAATATTTGACACAAATTGGTGGAGCTGGCGAACCGATTTCTCAATTACCCCTTTTTTGCATCATTCTCAAGTTCTGCGTGTATCTCCATATTCTCTTTCTGTGAGAAAATGAGTGTCCGGCTTGGAACATGCTGAGTGGGTGGACTCAAATTGGGATAGAATTCAATTCGAAAACCTTTTGTAATGCTGCACGGTATAAACGGATCTGATGTGTAATCTCCCCCCGACTTGTAAGTGTCTTTCACTTAATATGTTCCTATCAGGACCAGACCCACCTACCGCCATGGTTACTGGTGGAATTTGTTGTCCTCGGTTCCTGGTGGGAGGACTCACGTTTGCTCGTGCCCCGGTAGCAGTGCACCAACTGCGCACATTAGTAAATGCCCGGCTGGTCCCTTGACCAGCCCCGGTCTCTGCAGCCCGTCGGTAGAGGTGCTGCCGCCGAACCATTCTGCCAGTCATCGGGGCTTTAATTAACCCCACCGTCTTTGCCTCGTCGTCGAGCTCTTTCACTCGCTTAGCGAGGTCGTCCCCAAATAACAAATTTGGCAGTTGAATATTACTTGGCTTGCAGAGCGCCACAAATTTAGGGTGTATCGTAGGGCGTATTGCACTTTTGCGCAAACAGTTTATTTCAAAGTGGGCACTGCACAAAAGAGCTAAGCCATCCTGCTGTAATACAGACGGCCCCTCATCCGCTATCTGGCGAACGCCGTAATGCCTGCAGTGAGCAACTTCAGCACCTGCTGGAACTTCATTTCTTGTGCCCACATGTCCCCATATCACATAGTTAACCGCCGTGACTTTTAGTAGTTGACAATTAACCGGGGTCTCATATTTTGTTGCCATCTCGTCCATCGTCAGCTCTTGCAGCTGATGGGAGAGCAAATAATTGATAGTGGTTGCCAATTCCTCATCCAACAGCTCCCCAGCCTCTTTGGGGACAGAAAATCTTGCTGCTAGACATGGTATTACGGGCTCATGCCCTTCACCCCGTGGGTTCTGTTCTCCCACAGATTCGCCGTCAGAATAATACTCACGTGACTCCGAAGTAAAATCAAAGGCTATATTTGCATTGCAACATTTGCAAAGAAAACAAAATTGACAATTTGGACAATGGACTACCTCCACATTGGGCAGAGACAGTAGATATTCAACATTTGTGTTTGAGCTTGTGGTTGGTAGAACTATTTCAGTGTTGTGTCTCACATATCAAAATATTCCTAGAAAAAAGTTAAGTTACATTTCACTTACCTCACATTGATTTTAGGATTTCTTGCTCCAAGTAAAGCACCCTTTCAGCTTAATAATTTTCAACCAGCCATAATGAATCAAATCCAACCCTTCATTGCATTGACGAGCCTTAACCCCTTTGTACAGTATAAACATTTCAAAATGGAAACTTTTACTATTGCTAAACATAAATAAATGTATCTTACTGGTCTCAATGATTTTATGGTCACACTAAATCAATCAGTATTTACAACTGACAAAAAACACAATCCATACAGAAGTTTGACCTGAAAATGAAGGAAAGCATGAAAATGGGTTCTAAAACTCTTGCATAAAGTGTTGCTATTTACATATAACCAAAATGGATGATTCCTTAAAATTCCCTTAAATACTGCTTAGTCAATTCATTTGGAGAATAATAAAGCCACTTATCATTATGTTAGTTGTGTTTTAACGATTTAGAGTTGGCCTGTCAATGAATGCTTCACAAACTGGCAGAAGTGGGAGGGGAGGGGGAAGAATTCTAACAGTAGTTTGTCTCCAGCTGACATAACCATATAGTTTATATTCCTTTACACAATCCCAGACTCGGACACAAAAAATAATGAATCGATTTAATTTTGTTAGATACCTGCACTCAAATAAATTCACATTATATATCATACAGTAGTTGTTTTTTTTTAATCAAAACAACGTACAGTCTTTGTGCAATGAATTCCTATAGTTTCAATTATTTAATCCTAATTCAATTTCACATTACAATCCAAATAACATGAATTGTTTAATTCAAACCATGAACTGTATAAAACCAAAAAGAGTGCTTAAACATAAATAGTCTATATCAATGTGCCAATTCATTGTGGCCTCATTAACTACTCAGTTTTAGACAATACTCAACAATGGGTCTGCTGCTGAAAGAAAACACAAAACTAATTACAACTTGGTTGCAGATGAGTGATTGCAACTGAATGATACTCATGTTAGTAATATGGCAATTTGAAGCCAATCTCTGAGTGTAATATATTTTAAAAGTACACATGGAATATAGAAAATGCCTGTAGGGTCCAACCTACAACCACAATGAATGGTAAGTTAAAGCAATGTTATCGGTAGTTAAGTAATCAGAGCAAAATTCGAAATGCAGCACAAGTAGATTAAAATCAAGTGATCTGAAAAATGTATTTTTATTGATGACAATAGAAATATTAAATATATTACTAGATTTAGTTTTATATAAATCATTCATTTTCAGGATCAGCTAATGTTGGCATAGCCACCTTTTATTGTCGATCACAAAACGCCCTTCTGAAGGTGGTGGTGAGCCACCGTCTTGAAAAACTTCAGCCCTGCTGCGAAGGCATACTAACCGCAATACAGGTAGGGATCCTCAGGATTTTAGAGCTAGTGATCATGATGCGCAGCTCTGTAGGGAACCTGCAAATGTCAATATCCCATGCAGTGCAAATGGTACAATGTACAGCCAATACCTGCTAATGGTGGAGGGAATGGATATTTAGGTTGGTTCATGGGTCAAGTGGCATGACGTTCTGCTTCATGAATGGTTGGCTCTCTGACCATTCAGGTAAAAGAAGAATATTCCATTGAACCTGTGACGTGCCTTAAATTATGGAAAGACCTTGTGGTTCAGGAGGGGAGTCATTTACTGCAGGTTACCCTGTCTCTCACTTGTTCTTACAGCCACCATAATTTATAAAGCTGGTTAACAAAGACCATCAGTATATTAATGCTTGGGACTCAGCAATTATATGCCATTGTATGTCAAGGGTATGTGGTTTAACAAACTATTGCTGGAGGTAGACAGTGTCTGACACGTGAATTTGTGAATGTAGTCTGGGTCTTGCTGCACTATGGCATAGTGTCCAAAGAAGAGGAACTATGAATGGAATGAGTTTTAATGAAAGTAATGTCACTAATTAAAATGGCCAGAGCTAGGACATTCTCTCGAGGAGCACCTGCAGTGAAGTCTTAAGTCTGTGATGATTGATCTGCAACTACTGCAGCAGGCTTCCTTTTTAGGGAAGTGTGATTCCAATCACTGAAGAGTTTTCCTGTTGATACTCATTGGATTTCAGTTTTGCCATGCTGCCTTAATGCCACACTCAATCAAAGGTTGTCTTACATCAAGGGTAGTCATTCTCACCTCATCTCCTGAGTTCAGTTCTTTGGTCCATGCATGGACCAAGACTGTGAAGTCTATAAGCAACTGATCCTGGGGAAACCCTAATTGAGCATCAGTTCATAATCATACAGTCATAGTAACAATCCTCTGGACCACTACGTCAAAAACGGACCAGTGGGCACCCATCTGTATTAACCCCGTGTTCCAGCATTTGGTTAGTAGCCTTCTATGCCTCGATATTTGAATTGCTTATCTAGACACTTGTTAAATACTGTCAGTGACTCTGCCTCCAGTGCAGAGACAGTATATTCTACATACACTGACCCCATCTAAATCCCTTATCCTAGTTTTATTTGCTTCTGATAATGGGAAAAGTTTCCTGCACTGTATAGCCCTCATAATTTTAGAAAACTCAGTTATGTCCCTTCTTAACCTCCTCTGTTTCATGCAAAAGATACCTGGCCCTGCTTCATAACTGAATTCTTTATACCAGGCAACATCTTGATGAACTTCCTCTAAACATTCCCCAGGTGCATGGTGATTTAATTCTGTTTGATCGCACCAAGGATACCTACTATCACCCAGTTCATAAATTCATAAGTAATAGGAGTAGAACTAGGCCATTCGGCCCATCAATTCTACTCCTTCATTGAATCATGACTAATCTATTTTATCCTCTTAACTCCATTCTCCTCCCTTCTCCCCATAACCCCCAACACCTCTACTAATCAAGAATCTATCCATCTCTGGCTTTAAAATATCCATTGACTTGATCTGTTAATGACTGAGAGTAGACTGATTGAGCAATAATTAGCTGGATTAATTCCATTGTAGCTTTTTGGTAAACAGAATATATTTGGAAAGCTTCCACAAAGCTGGAAAGATGCTAGTACCCTAAATGTACTTGGGCAGCTTTGGTAGAGTTCGAGCTAGTACTAAAGCACAGAACTACACCCGGGATTTTACCTGGCCCTGCCACCAAGCCACTATATGGTGCCAAGTGCATTCAGCTTTCTCTTAATATCACAACATGAATCTAGTTGGTTGGATGATGTTGGTGATTTCCGCTTTGTGCAACCTCCCAAACTAAATCAGGAAATAACACCATTAATGTGGGTCTGGTTGGTTTTCTGCAATTCAGACAAACCCACACATGAACTCTGGACTCATCTTTGACCTACTGACATTGTATGGAACACACACTTACATTCATTAACTCCTAACTGGGTGCTATGTTTGTCATGAAAGTTAGACATGAGCATTTAAAGAACCTACCACCCAATTCTGGCAGGAACACTGACTATCCAGCAGTTGAAACGGGGTAACATTACAAGCCCTAGATCCTCATTTCTGTCTTGCCTGATAACATTTCTTCACTGCATTGAAATCACTTGATATAATTTTCTATAATTTTGAGTGGGACAAAAATATTTCAAAGTCAACCAAAGAGCCTCTGCAGAAAATATGGTATTAAGTTTAGACATTCTAATGTTTCCCAAATAACCTTTTTTTCCATTTTGATTGTGTTAGAAACATTAGCCAAGAAAACCAGCTGTTCATCATATAGTGACATTGGATCTAGGTTAAGAAAGAATTGCAGATGCTGGAAAAATCGAAGGTCTGAAGAAGGGTCTCGACCCGAAATGTCACCTATTCCTTCGCTCCATAGATGCTGCCTCACCTGCTGAGTTTCTCCAGCATTTTTGTCTACCTTGGATCTAGGTTAGATGTTTACTTTTAAAATGGAATACTTTTCAATATAGTATTACAATGTCAACCAATTTTAAGTAATCACATGAAACTACATCTCTATATATATAAAGGCAGCTGTTCCAAGTTGATATTTCAAATATTGTTGTGCAGCAAACAACACACTCAAGAACATATTATTCCACAAAGAAATGCTCCAAACATCGGCATGAAAGAGAATGAATATATACTGACCATTAATTTATTGTAATGTGCATTATAATCCGCATAGCTACAAGGAGGTTAATTTTGGAAAGGTACAATCGGAGTTCAGCCTCAACTTCAAGTAATTCCTAATTAGTCAAAGTACAACCCAATAAAGAATAAGCAATCACCTCCTCAGAAACCATAATACATTTCCACCCATAATAGTAAGATTAAACAAGAACTTACCTGTTCGAAGTTTGATCTTTATTTTATGAGGAGTTACGATGAGGAATTACGTGAAGAAGCCCTGCCAGGCGCATGCGCGTCATACTTCAAAGCATCGGCGTGAAAAACACAGAAACTGATAGCCGAAGTAAGATAGTAAGGCTTACAGAAGACTAGAACTACCAGACGATCCTTTAGATTATGAGGGCCGGGAGCGGAGGGCACGTAATCCCTCATCGTAACTCCTCATAAAATAAAGATCAAACTTTGAACAGGTAAGTTCTCGTTTAATCTTACTATTTTACTTCAGAGTCACGTGAGTGACTACGTGAAGATTTTGTAGCTCTGTGATTTTCATGCCGTAGATTCATTCCATACAACACACTGCTTCAGTTGACACAGTAGTGAGTAAATAATATATATTGAACATTGCTTGAAATTATGCAATAAGTATTTTAATAATAATAATAAAAATAAAAGAAAAGTAATAACCCCTCTATCCCAGGGGGAAATTACAACAAAGGATATGAAAGCAATGACATAAAAGAAAGCAAAGAGTCAAACAGAACCTAACACAGCGTGTCCAAACCCTGGCACCGTGACAACAGGTTTATCGTAGAACTTGGAAAAAGTTTCTTCTTTAAACCATCCTGCGGCCTCTAAAATTTGGTCGAGCAGCACGTCCTGTGCCTTCGCCGTGGATGTGGTTGCCGCCCTGGTGGAGTGAGATTTAAACACATGAGTGTCTACTCCAGCTAAATCCAGAACCTGTTTTAACCATCTAGAAATAGTTTGTACTGTCACTTTTTTAATATGGTTTCTTGTGGGTAATAAGCATTGCTGTCTCACAACCTCAGAGACTCTTGGTTCATTCAATACGTTGAGTCAGATGCTTAACCACACACAATGTTTGGTCGACAAGGTATGCTTTAAAGATACCCTGTAAAGATACCTTGGTTCCAGCCTTCCATGGTCTGCTTTGTTTGAATAGATCATAAACATAAAAAGTAATGTTATCTGCAGACAAATGCATACAATCTAAACGTAACATTTGCAATGTTTGTATTCTTTGTGCTGAATCTAATGTCATGAGCATTACCACTTTAAATGTTAACTTCTGAAAAGACAGTGACGTAATTGGAGCCCACTGCTGAAGCAATGTAAGAACTACACTGACATCCCAAATTTCTGTATATCTGGGTTTTGGGAGGATTTTTATTAAAAATTCCTCTCATAAATCGTGACAGCAATGAATGAGACCCGATAGACTGACGTTCTGAATATTGTCCTAAATAGGAGGACAAAGCACTACGAGCACTATTAATGGCACTATAACTTAGGTGCTGATCAAAATGCAACATAGCAAGGAACTCCAATACATCCAATATGTTTGCAGTATGATAAGATATATCTGACTGTATACAAAAAGCTTCCCATTTCTTTATATGAGACATATATTGTTTCTTAGTGCTAACTCTCCAAGCTGCAGTAATGACATTCATGGTCGTATCGGACAGTCCAAGCCCTTGTAATGGTCTGGTCAGAACCTGCAGGTTAACACATTAATATGATCATGCAATGGATGAACTTCTTCTGTTACTGGTTATACCAACAAATTACTGCAGCTGGGAATCGTCATAAATGGTTGAGTTATCATTCTGAGCATCAATGGGAACCATGGCTGTGTAGGCCAGTTTGGAACCACCAAAACGCCCGTGGCGGAGTCTTGCTCTATTTTGGTGAGACATTGCCTAATCAGGCAGAATGGTGGAAAAGCATAGAAGAACATATTTCACCAATGTAGCGAGGATGCATCCACCGCTACTGCTCCTGGGTAAGGCTCCCATGAGACGTATTTAGGCACCTGGTGATTTAATCTGGACGCAAACAGATCAATGTCTGGTAACCCATACCGACGGACAATCTTTTTGAAACTTGTGGATTTAACATCCATTCTGTATTGTCTTCGAACTTTCGTGATCTGCTGTCTGCCACAATATTGTCTCTCCCTGGTAGATAGCTAGCTGAAAGCCAGATATTCCGAGATATACACCAGTGCCACATCAGGTTGACCAGATAATCACATGATACTGATCTTACTCCTCCCATGTGATTGATATATGCCACAGCTGTGGTATCGTCTACTTGTAGTTGAACATGCAAGTCCTTCATTGTAGAACAATAAGCTTTCAATCCATAAAATGCCCCCAATAATGTTTGGAGAATTAAATCCTCTTGGACAGTCCATCTACCACCACAGCTGGTGTCATTGTCCGTAGCCCCCCATTCGAGAGCACTCACATCACTTTGCAATACCACTGAAGGTTGCTGAACAAAAATATTTTTTGTAGCTTGTGCAACATTCCCAATCCACCACTGTAATTCAGCTAAAGCTTCCGTTGGTAACTGCATGGACCTATCAAAATAACCTGCACGTTCTTTTAGTGCTTGTGCTCTTGCCCGTTGAAGACTTTGATAATGCAGAGGACCAAACTCAACAGCAGGGAATGCTGCTACTATTTTACCAATAACCCTAGCTACTTCTCGGATGGAGGGATAAGGTTTGTCAGCAAGCCAACTACAGGCATTTGTAATATCCCCAACTTTATCTGTTGGCAAAGTTACCAACATTGCAACTGAATTAATGACAAACCCCAAATAACCAATTGTTTGAGATGGTTGTAGCTTAGATTTTGTTGGATGGATCAGAAACCCTAGCCTTTCAAACAGGCTTATAGTTGCTGAAACTGATTCTTCAGCTGATTCCTGAGTGGCATTTACAATTAAAATATCATCAAGATGAGCCATGACAATGTGATTTTGAGCTCTTAATTATGCCAGTGCTGGTTTCAATAATTTTGTGAACAGCCTGGGAGCTGAAGTTAACCCATTAGGTAATGCTTTAAATTGCCACAGCTGACCCATCCAATTAAACTTCAAGTACCTATGATAATGGTGATGAATTCAATTTTGTGAGGTCCAGAATTACTCTACAACCCCCATCTTTCTTTGGCCTGGGGAATATATTGGACACAAATTGTTGCGGATGATGCACCGTACTTTCAATTACTCCTTTATCAAATAAATTTCTAACTTCTTTTATCTGAGAAGTTTCAGGTGCAGAAAACATCAAAACCCGATTAGGTTTATTCTGTACAGGTGGATCAACTCCTTCCATAAATTCAATTGTAGAACCTGACACAGTATCTAATATAAATCGATCAGATGTTATACAGCACCATTCATCATAAAACAATTGTAATCTACCACCAACCGGAGGTTGTTCCCCAAAAGTTTTCTCTGTGATGGAATGAAGTTTTTGTACCACAGCAAATGACCATGACAGTCTCCTTCTTCCAACAAATGGGTTGATATTGGGCTGTGATGGGTAATAATACCTTCTCACCACTCCCCTGCCTCTGCTTGTTCCTGCTCCGGAATCAAACCCCCTTCTCATCCAGCCAGTTCTTTGACCATACATGAAAAGTTTCATTAAGCTGATAGACTTTGCCTCCTCATCAATTTCTTTAATTTGCTTAGGCAGGTTCTCTCCAAAAACATGTGGGAGCTTGAACATTACTTGATTTGCACAGACCTGCAAATCTAGGGTGCAGTATGGGCCGAATGGCGATTTTCCTCATACAATTGATCTCAAAAGAATTACAAAACAACGCCAACATATCTTTTTGTAGTTTAGACATTGCACACCCTTCTACCTGCTTCCCAAAAGCAGTGATGCCAGCTGCAATAAGCTTGAGGACCCGCTGGAAACGTATTTCCTGTCCTCGCATCGTTGAACTCATGGGTGTCCAAATTGCCGGATTCACCATCGGCACCCTGAGTGACGCACAATTCACAGGTGTTTTATAAAGGTGTACTGTCTCAACCATGACAGTCTCTTGAAGCTGGTGAGAAACCAAATAGTTTTTGTTGGCCGCAAGGTTTTCTTCCCGGTTTTCTTCACTGCTGCCTTCTGGTATAGCAAAGGATTGTGCTACGTCAGGTACACCTGGAGTTTTACTCTTGTGCTGTGGTGGGTATTCAAGACCAAAAACACCACCTTCAGGGTCAGTCTCCTGCCGCCCTGGTACTCCTGAGACTTGCTCAAAGGAGACTTCTTCCAGACCTAAACAAGGCTCTGGAGGTTCACATTCCCATGTTGTATAGGCACCATATTCTTGATTTGGAACCCCCTCAGGAGCTGCCTGGGAATATTCTGGGTCTTTGGACCCTTGCTTGATCAGATTTTGGAGCATTTTAGTCTTGCTCAAAGGAGACCTCATCCAGACCTAAACAAGGCACTGGAGAGTCAGATTCCCATTTTTAACAGGCACCATACTCAGTGTATGGAACTCCTTCGGAGGCTGCCTGGAAAATCTTTGGGTCTTTGGACCCTTGACTGAGTAAAGTGCAGAGCATTTTCTCCATTTCCAGTCTCCCCCACATTCTTGTCCTGTCTTGGAGGAGAGTTACTTTCTTTTACATTGTCTTGTGTATTTGTGCATAAATTAAGAAAACTGCACTGGTAACACATACTCAGAGCAGACCTTGTATGTTCTTTCCTATCGTTGTGGCCTCAGTGCCCTACGACACTAGAGTAGCTGGAGGGTTATTAACTACGGAAAAAACGGCCACCGGTATCGGAACCAGCACCGCACTTATCTATTTTCCCGATCGCTGCGATGGGACCGCAATGCTGCGTGATTGCACCTCCCACTGTACCACAGGCTCCTGCTGACTCGCGAGCCAGCCTTACGGAGCTTAACTCTCACTGGAAAGTTTTTAAAAAAGACGTACCTACGAGATTTTCTACTTACCACTGGTGCAGCTGCGCTCTCCAGCTTCGTTCAAAGCGACATGCGTCGACGTAATGACGCGCATGCGCCTGCCAGGGCTTCTTCACGTAGTCACTCACGTGACTCCGAAGTAAAATAGGATCACTACTGCATCAGTCTGCTCTTTGTTAAATTTTTACATAAACCTTTTTTACTTCACTTACTGGGGAAGATTACCAGTGTATGAAAAATCATATGTGTTATGCATTCTGACCTACAGCTTGATAGACACGGTCCAATCCTATTTCATGCTGAACTCTTGTGGGTTTTTATTCCACTCCTATAGATTAAATAAAGCGCAGAAATGAAAGAACAACAAGTTCATCTACAGTACAATTCTGAACAACAAGACTAACAACATCAATGGAAGACGCAGACAGTGAAGTGCAAGATTCACATTGACTGGACATTACCCATTCATTCAGTTGGGAAAAAAAGGACAGCAGCTGTAGGAACTTGATGGGTTGGACGGCATTTGTGGAAGAAATGGACAGTTGATATTTTGGATTGAGACCCTTTATCTAGACTGGGTATCAGTAGGAGGTTGGCTTGAACCTAATAAGGCTAGTTTTATCTTGTTACACTCAAACGTGAATCTCTTGCTAGACTGATAACCATCAAACCTTTGCAGATTGCACATTGAATTACTATAGAATGTAATAGGCAGCATGGACATAGTAAGCTCTCAGCTTTGCATTCAATGGGCATCAGTTACATTTCCCATACCAGATAACCCCTCCCATCCCCCCCCCCCCCTCTCCTCACCCCCATCCTCTGACGTGTGTACACGTACATTATAAGTCATCACTCTTGAAGAATCTGAACCTCAGCGAACAAAATATTTGTGGCTTCAGCTGTTACATTTATCATAATTAGACTTTTCCATTTTCTGAAAAACAAGATGCTGGTCTGCTCTTTATTTTTAATATAGGTCATTAATCAAATTTGATGTTTGAAAATTGTTGTTCCACAACCTTTTTGAACTTCCACACTGAATTATACCAGAAAGTGAATTAATGGGTAATGTCCAACAAATGTGAATCTTGTTCTTCACTGTCTGCGTCATTCATTGATATTGTTAGTCTCGTGGTTTAGAATTGTACTGTAGATGAACTTGCTGTTGTTTCATCTCTGCGCATTATTTAACCTGGAGGATTGAAATGAAGATTCAGAAATGAAGATGAAATGAAGTGATAAGAATTCAGCATGAAATAAGATTAGACTGTTTCTGTCCATGTGCGAGTCAGAATACATAATACATATTTGTCTAACAAATTTCTTTAACAATTTGTCTACTCCACTGCGATATCTCCTCAAGGTATGCCTACTTTGAAGAAGTTCTCTTACCTCCTTAGATGCTGCTGCACCCGCTGAGTTTCTCCAGCTTTTTGTGTAACCCTACATAATACATATGATTCTTCATACACTGGTAATCTTGATCAGTGAGTGAAGCAAAAAATGTTCATGCGAAAAGTTGAACAAAGTGCAGAAAAATGCAGTAGTGATCCTGCAATGACTTTGCTCTGTGGCCTGATATAGTATTCAGGCCTTGCCACAGTCGACGGGTGTCCGAGTGAATATATTGGAACTCAAAGTGATACTGCGTGGTGATCTTGGAGGAACATTGGCCCCAATGCAAAGTATAGGTCCACAGGCATGTTGACACATCCTGGCTTCCATCAGCTGGGTCCC
This sequence comes from Raja brachyura, assembly GCA_963514005.1. The sequence goes on along the minus strand of OY740800.1, from coordinate 7,415,537 downwards.
AGCTATGGGTGAAGTAGGATGCCACTGCCATGTGGGTATCCAAAGGTGAGCCAAAGGCCTAGATCTTCGTTCGTTCTGCAACTCCTGCAACGAAATAGGCCTCAGATGTAGCAGCCTTGCTGTTCCTTTGTAATCAGTCTATTAGGTCGAGAGGGGAATTCAGATGCTAGGCATGTCTGGAGAAACACTTCATCCTTGCTGATCATAGCGAGGGAAAAGAACCATGGAAGGTAGCAGCTACAGGCTATAGGTCAAGTTTGATTGGAGTGGTGCCTGGGAGCCAGGGGCTACCTCTGACGTTGGGAAGGAGCATCTTGTCCTTCTAATGAGTTATGATCTGCCTCAAGCTGGGCAGCCCGTAATCAATGAGGTTCTCACCCATCAATGTTTGCCTCCCTCTATGGATGCGTGGGGCTTCCTGACAAGCAGACGTCAATTAGGTACCCGAGAAACAAAAGAAAGAAAGAATAAACCCAAAAGAAACTCTGCATCACAAATACTTTTTCCAGGGCAAACACCGCCACAAGGCTTCATCCCTGCTCTGGTTACTCCCACCAACTCGATCTACTGATCACTAGTAGAAAGGATCTGCCTCGTGTTGTCCGCACTCAAACTTATCACAGTGCAACTTGTGGCACTGACCTCTCACTCATCAAGAGCAAGGTGAAGCTACTCCCATGTAATGTACGTCCAAAAAGAAAGGTCAGCCCTATAACAACATAGTGCCGCATAATGCCCTGCTGCTCTTGGTGTGGCAGCTTTTGAAGCCTTAAGGGGCTGTCCCACTGCGGCAACCTATTCAGCGAGTTAAGAAGAGTGTCTTCGACCTTCAGGCTCGAGGGCACTCGCCTGGAAAATCTCGAGCTGGACTGGCCGTCAGCATTGAAACTACGAAACCAGAAACAGCAATAGATCGATGAAGTGCAATGGAAAGGGAACGTGCAGGTGGTGGCATTCCTACATTTCTGCCGTTCTTCTTGGTGATAAATTCTGCAAGTTTACTAGTACTATTGGAGTAGCTACTGCAAATAAATACAGTGCAATTTGTAGATGTGCAACCACTCGTGAAATTATTTACTGTTTAGGGGGTGCCTATTGATCAGTAACTTGTTGGAATGGATTTTTCCTGTTTTTTTGTGAACAGGACACATCAGGTCATTTTACACCTGGCTGGTATATACCAGTGTTGCAACTGGGCTAAAATATCTTAGCCAGGGGGACAACTGGTTCCAAAGTACAGATCTTCAATATTATACCACAGATATTGTTTCATCCATTTGCCTTTACTTTACTCTGTTCTGTCAACCATTTCTTTATAGGTCGCAAATTGAGACAAATTAGGTGAAATTTAGCTCTTGTGCTGGTGGAATTTTCAAGAGGAAGCCAAGACGAATCATCTACTTGGTACTTCTGGCTGAATGTCTTTGCAAATGCTTCAGCCTTGTCTCTAGTATTCACATGTTTCAAAGTTCTTGTGCCTCTTTCTCTCAGCAGCAGTTTAACTATTCACCATTCACAACTAAATGTGGTACAACTGAAGAGTTTTGACCAGCTATAATGTTTCTGGCATTGCTTAGCTCTGACTTTTTATTGTTTTTCACACGTCTTCCAATGCTGGAACTCCATTAGCACCTCAATCTTAGGTGCTCCAAGCAATTCCTGCCGCAATCTCACTGAGCCTGGGTTTGTTCCCTAGTTTGATAACAACAAGGCAGTATGATGAGCACGCTGATTTAATAGGTTACAGGTCATAGTGGTGTATACTTCCAGCACTGATGTGCCACTAAGCTCCCTGATGCCAAGGTTTAAGCTATCAGATCTGGTCTGAGTCTCTCAGTCATCACAATTTACTTGCTGATTCCTTTGAACATCAAATCCATCTATGTCAGAAAGCAACAGGTTTGTGTAAACCAAGCACCTTGCACGCTTTACAAGTACACTGTAGGCCTTAACTTCTGAAGAACTCAATAAAGTTTAAAATCCCTACTTAGTAACAGCACACTAATTCATTTGATGACATCTTATCTGCTGCCAAAGTTCATTGTACTACTGAACACATGTTCTATTGTGCAAGGTTACAAGAGCTTGGTAGCTGAAGTGCCAAAATTCAAATTTGGCAGGTTGGTGTCAAAACAACATTAAAAAGCTGAATGGTAGAATGATCTACCGATTAAATCTGAAGAAGGGTCTCGACCCGAAACATCGCCTATTTCCTTCGCTCCATAGATGCTGCCTCGCCCGCTGAGCTTCTCCAGCATTTTTGTCTACCTACCGATTAAATATCGTACTCCGACATTGTGCTAGTGCCCATCCCAATACTGCAACAACTCACAATTGAAATGTGCCTGCATTAGTCACCACACTGGAAGTAAATCAATAAAGTTAATTCTGCTATGAAACAATAGTAGTGATCCTAAAAACCTTGTGCTAAAGAAGGTCATGTTATAAAACCATTTGTGTCAATGGGGAATAAAAAGAGAGCTAGAGAGCTTCACACTCATAATAACACAGTTCCCTCCCTCCCATCCTCCTCCAGGATTTTCAAAAATATAGGACTTTAGAACACCATACTGCAAGGTTTTTTTTGTTACTGAAAGCTACTATGCCAAAGGCTGAATGTTAAATTGATTAATAGAGATTATGTTTATTGTTCCCACACATTATAGTGTCAACAGAAGCAATTGGTTGTCAGTTTCAATGGCCATTTGTAATGAAACTGGCAGACGGTGTTCTTAAGAGACAATAGTATCCAATTACTTGGGTGATTGAAGCAATCACCCCCAAAACAGATTTTTTTCTGCCAATTTCTAAAGTAACTGTTAAATGGTTCTCATCAAAATTGTATTATGACCAATTTGGTCTGTGCAACACAAATAGAGTTCTCTATTTCACCAGTTGCTTTATACCCAATTTGTGGCATACTCATTATAGTAGAACTGCCTGTCCCTTCAACATTCTATAGAACTTAAAGTTTTGTGGCCTAATGTTGACTCAATTTCCATTACAAATGGCTATATTTCAAACTTGTACATACTTATTGAAAGATGATAGGAAATAAGTTGAGGCATGGTGCATATCCATAAATTTAATAAGAAGGAATGCAAAATCATAAATGACTACCTGCTAATGTTTGCAGAAAATCCATTAGATTTCGCCTCCGTGCTACAGAACAACTGGATTTCCTTTCATTTGCGATTAGGGATTTGTTGGACAAAATACAAAGAGCTTCAAAAATTCACCTGATGAAATTCCATTTTCTTTATAACTAAAAACTGCCATTTTACTACTGGCAACTTCAGGCTTTAGTTTACTCTGAATTGCACTTCATTTCAACATTGTAGATATAATTGACCACTTAAAATTGTCAACACAAAATTACACATCTAGGCCACATTTTCACACAATCATATTAGAGTATGAAAACATATACAGTATTTGCAAGTAATGCACTTTATTTCCGAGCAAATCAGCAAGATTAAGTTGAAACAAGGAATTACAGATGCTGGTTTACACAAAAGGACATAAAGTACTGGAGTAACTCAATGGGTCAAGCAGCATCTCTGAAGAACATAGAGATGTGACACTTCAGATCGGGACTGAAGACAGGTCCTGACCCAATACATCACCTTTCCATGTTCTCCAGAGATGCTGCTTGACCTGCAAAATTATGCTTATTGTTCCAACACATAGTTATATGATGTCAATGGTTTTTAAAGTCTGTCTTTACTTTTTGAGTAATACTGAAAAAGGGAATAACCAACATCTTTTAATAGACACAACTGCCTGTGCAAAACCCAAGTTTGGATAGTCAATTAAAAAATATATATATTTATTTACCATAAACCACCAAAAGTAGTCAAATTGTCACTAGCTGAAACACTAGTAGTTTTAAACTATGCATCATTAATATGTTTTTCGGCAAAGCTATGGTAAAAATGTGTTTTTTTCACAGTGAAGCATCAAAACTATGTTTAAGCATTCTGCGTTTTTATTTTAAACAGTAGTTATTGTGTTAACTATTCATCTATGTGCGAATAGTGAAGAATTCCAAAAACAGCAATCAATTTGATAGAAGACACAAAGTGCTGAAGGAACTCAGCGCATCAGGAAGCATCTCTGGAGTGTCCATTACTACAATTCCTATGCATTCTACCTTATACAGAACATGCTGAAACTAAAATGTGTGTTTTCCTTTGCCGTCTAGAGACAAAGTAAATGCAAAAATCTTTTTTTTCTGTGCCTTTTTTTTAACATAGAGAAATACATAAGTTGTATTTTTTAGAAAAAATACAACGTCATATTCAATACCTTTCCTTGGAATCACTATTAAACTATCTAATATTATGAAATTATTTAGACTCCCAGTATATCAGGTATGTGTCACTTCCATGATAACAAATAAAATCGTATGTACACCATGCTGCCCTAATATAGTACACATTTAGTACACAATCCATTAAGAATAGGAAGAAAATTGGAGTGGATTTTTCTCCCCCTCTGTAAATCGAACACTTAGTAATAAGTAATTTACTCCAGACTTTTCACTATGCCACATACCACAACGGTCTCAGTAAACCTGGACACAAAGTCCGTTTTCACATACTAGGTCATTACTCAGTGAAACTATTGAAATGAGAATGCTAGATGAATAATGCTGGAGCTCCATGAGCTGTTGTCCATATACTCTCTGCTCTTTAGCATGTCTTTAAGTTCATAAGTGATAGGGGCAAAATTAGGCCACCCTGACACCCTTACTAATCAAGCAACTCCCATGTCTGCTCAACAGCATGAAATATGTGGAATGTGTCCGAAGTAGAGCTCACTCATGCCGAGCTGAAGGGCTGGATACTTTGCTTCGGACTCAGATACAATGCTATCCTATTTGATCCAAAGGGTCCCTGATCTGAATGGAAAAGGTAAATTAAGTAATAGCAGGCATTTATTATTATTTTTAACCATTTTTAACGGTTTTAATCAATATATGTGAATTCAATGTGTTATTTTAGTAATTTTAATTGTTTTCACGTTTTACCTTTTTCTCCCCCAATGCCATAGATCAGATCAATGTGTCCTGTCAAAAAAGGGTCATCAGAGTGATTAGGGATCTATGTCATCATTTGCAGACTTCTGCATTTTGTGGAATGGTCATGGTCTCAAATCCATTTAGATCCATGAGGGAAAACACTTGTGTCGCCACTCGGCTAGCATTTAGCAGGTGATGAACTCAAAGTGCAGACTGGGTTAAATATAATACAGCCCAGTCAGTACAAGTAGATTCTGGCTCTGTCTACAAAGTCATAAAAGTCCCTCCCCAGGCCCAGAAGCAATAGTCAAGCAATGTGCAGGACTGACCCCTAACAGAAGAAGAATGCTCATCTAGGTGCAGTATCGATACAGTTCTTGTAATACACCTTCAGGAGGATCACTTGATTATAGTCCAACATATTACGTATTTTCTTAAATTAAATTATGATGTAATGATTGAAAATTATTGCCCGCTTCATGCAGCAGAATGAAACCTTTTTATACTATCAGTTCTACGGTACTGCGATGAATTGTTTACCTTAACAAGGCTTTCTTACAACTTATCCTCAGAGTCAAGCCAGTTGCAAATCTTATTTTAGGGAATGGATAATGTCTGCCTTGACATATGACTTAACTATTCAACAATTTGTTGGATAATCTAGCGTTAAAACATCACATGTAGGCCTCCATAACAGTGTTTGCATCTCATTCAAGACCAGGTGCACACTTACTGCAAACTACAAAGTGGTTTTGTGAAATTGCTTTGTTGTGGTTTACAACTTGTATATACGCATGCATCAGAGCAAAAATGTTTATAACTGCCATTTGAAAACTGGTCAATATTTCAATATTTGCACTCAAGTGCAGAGGAGTTGTCATGCAACCCAGTTATTTGTCATGCTACCATCAGAATCGTTATAGTCTGATGTGTCACACAGGATGAAAGGTCTACTAACATCAATCATCTTTGTATACTAATGGAAATTTCCAACCCAAGATTGATAAAATGCAATCGATACTATTGAAATTTTACATGTCTTTATTGGCTAAAGCTTGGCTAGACATCATGGACCAATATTTCAAGGTCGGTTTTGTCCCATTAGGTCAGATAGTTGTAAGCAACTGGAGCAACTGGTTCTCCAAGCTTCCTCATAATTTACTAAAACACCTATCCATGATTGCTGAACCATAAATATGCAATACATTTTAATATCAAATGATAGTAAAGGCTATTAAAAATGCAACTTTGCATACCAACATTTCAGAAATACAGAGCTTCTCAGTTGTTTTCTTCCCAGGTTCCTGGTGGCAATTCTGTGTTGTTGTATATTATAAATATAAAGTAAGTACTCACGTGTGTTTAATTCAAACATAGACTTTCAGAGTTGTAATGGTTATTTCAATATACCTCTAATGGGCACAGAACAAACCAATGTGAAAATGACATTTGCTGATAAGGGGAAATAAATGATATGTTTCAAACTATCCAAAGTTCTGTCAAGTTAACTGTATTAATATTATCAAAAACGTCCAATGTATGCAGATTAACCTTTGTGGCAAGCAGGCTACATTGGTTCTTCCAACAAATAATTTCACACCTTCTCCACAAACAATGCACCTGTCCAGAGAACCCTTCAAAATCAGCGCACACATTCAATAAATACACTGAACTCTGTGACTGGCCTTCTACGTGAAAGTTTACTCCAAAATAACTCAAGGAAGACCAAAAGCCAACTTGGCACAGCCAATGAATCAGTGGTACCGAGATCAAAAAGTTCCACTCAACACAAAACACAGGCCAAGTAAAAGCCACAATTGAACTGGAAGCAGACCAACCTGCAGCAGTCAGAGTGCAGAGAAACCCAGGCACTTACCCCAGAGTGGTCATGGTGACAATGGTGTACCAGAACGCAGCCGGGATGCTGGTGAACTTGGTGGCTGTGGAACCCTTCTCGGCGTAAAACATGACAGTGGCGAAGATGATAATGGCCATGGTGAGGGAGAAGAGGAGGAAGCCGAGCTCGGAGGCGCAACTCTTGAGGGTGTAGCCCAGGATGCGCAGGCCCTGCGAGTGGCGGGAGAACTTAAATATCCGGAAGACCCTGAAGACCCGCAGGGTGACGAAGGCGCCGCTCACGTCCTCGTTGTCCGTCATGATCAGGGCGATGTAGTAGGGCATGATGGCCACCACGTCGATGATGCTCATCACACTGCGCACGAAGCGGTAGCGGCTGGGGGCCGCCATGAGGCGCAGCAGGTACTCGACGGTGAAGATCATGACGCACGCCGTGTCGAGGCAGAAGAAGGCCAGGGCGTAGCGCTCGCCACACGGCAGCTCCTTGACGCTGCCCGGCATGGCTCCGCACGGCACCGTCTCCGCCACGTTGGCCATCACCGAGACGGCGATGAAGAAGCCGGTGACGTAGTAGAGCACGAGCGCCAGGGTGCTGGTGTGCGGGTTCTCGAAAGCCCGCCACACCTTCTGGCGCGCCGTCATGGACGGCAGGCGGTTCTCGGCGCTCAGCTCGTCCTCCGCGTCGTCCAGGATGCGCTCGACGTTTTCGCGCTTTCGGTCCTTGTACTCCTCGTAGCAGCAGTCGCCGATGATCTCGGGGATGATGCCGAAGAAGGAGAGCTCCTCGTCGTAAGCCGAGATGCACTCGTGCCGCGGGTAGTGCAGCTTGCCCGTGCGGTAGAAATTCAAGATGTTCCTGAAGATGTCCGGGTCTCGGTCGAAGAAATACTCGCTGATCTCGTCGTTGTAGAAGAAGTCCTTCTCCGAGCTGCCCAGCAAGGTGTCGGGGTACCTCTCCAGAGTGCTCCGCCACGTCTGGAAGCGCCTGCCGCTCACGTTGAGGATGACTAGCCCGTCCTGCGGCCGCTTTCTGTCGCTGGGGGCGGCGGGCATGGGGTGGCTCGCCACCGGCATCCACCCGATAGCCGCCGCCCGGGCGAACGGCAGCCAGGCTGCTACCCCCGCTGCCATCCTCAGCGATCTGACTGACTGACTGGCCGCGGCTGCTGGCTGCCTGGCTGGCTGGCTGGCGAGAAACAGGTCGCTCCTGACTCAAAACCCGGCTGGGTGTTGCTCGTCTGACATCTGGAAAGATAAAATAAACCAGAATGGGAATGCGATTTGCAGGAGTGGGAAATAAAATAAAAGCAAACTCACTACTGCATACGATTGCCAACCCTCAGAGTTATTTTTTTCAAATTTTTGCAGCATTTTTCTAAATCTGTATGCTCTGTTTACACATGCATTTTAAAGAGTACCGTCCTATTGCAGTTGTACACCTCCAGGCACCAACTTAAGAAGCAGCCGCACATTTACCAGGTGTTATCAAAAGAACATTAACTATTTGCTGCCGTACCTCTCCGAAACATCGGCCACTTAGCGGATGCCTAGAGGTTTCAGACCTTTATCTGTGCACTTAACAATTATATATATTTATATATATATTATCAACGTATAACATAAAATGCAAAGAACCTGTACCGGATCAGTGACAGGAGGATCCCCCAACAGAGCTTCCAGTCCACCAGCAACAAGTTCAGGAAACGTAATCACGCTTGACGATTCGGTAGACGATGCAAGACCTGAACATATTCCACTTCTCCACTCTTTGCAGCACAGTATCTCCAAAGGAAGGCGAGATCGTGTTCATATACATTTATGGACAGAATATATGAAGGCACTCGCAAGACTGAGGGCGCAGTTGGACTTCCTTGTTCGGAGACCGTGTGGGTGGTTCATAACCGACAGCTATTGTGTATTCAAGGGGACCTCGATGTAAGATCAAGACTTACATTTTTTTTAACATTTTATGGATGGGTGGGGGTGGACGATGCTCCTGGAACCAGAACTTCCGTAAAATAAAATCGATCATTGAAACCAGAAAATCCAACGCTCTTGCAGAAATCAATGACTAGAATTCATTACGGTGCTCAGTGTCCGCCGATATGCTAACTCCTGTGCGCTTTTCGGTGTTGCTGTCTCCGCGTTCCTTTGCCAGTTATAAACAGATAAGGTGAGAAAGATCCCGCCTGGTTCGAGTTGTCGTTTCAGATACTCCAAGGCAGCGTTTCAGCTCTATTCAATGCCGAGTATTTATTTCTGTTTCCCCCGTTGCAAGCGCATGGGAATGAAGTCAACCTGCAGAGGGCGATGCATTTCAGGATTTGGATGGTCAGCCCGAGCAATCAAAATCAAAACGGGTGTGTGTAAAGAAATAAGCGTTTTTATCAGGAAGGGGAGTGTTAAAGGGATGGTGACAGTGCATGTGGACGTCTGAGGAATTTTTAAACATTGTAACCATTGCCAAGTTTAATCAGAATTCGGATGATTAACAAAGAAAACTCCGGCATTTATTTGTAACCTTTCACGACCAAAAGCAAGTCACAAATGCTTAAAATCCAATAAATGTACTTTTCAAATGGAAAAAAAACCTCTCCCAGTAAACCTACACCCAGCTAGATCCCACAAATAAAAACACAACGTTGACCCAATAAACCGCTCTAAACGCTGCTGACTGAGTGATAGATGGTGGCTAGTGAAGAAACTGCACAGATGTTCGTCTCGTGGTAGGAACCATACATAATGAGTATTTTTTTAAATTTCAAAATACACTTTATTCGAGAAATAAATATATCCAATACATGATCCTTACAAGACTCCATCCAACATTCTCGGAGGCTATACATACATTCAATACTGTTTACACAAATCACACAAATTTATCCCCACCCATGCCACTCATGGCGTTTAATCCCTTCCCTTATTTTGAGGGGTTCTCCACCATACCTTGCCCCCCATGTCCAGCAGTGGAAGGACCCCAGATTGAGGTCCTCTCCAACATTGATCCAGATCGTTCTCTGGGATGAAGAGGTTGTTTTGTGAAGATTGGGTTTAGAAGGTGGTGGTTTTATTGAAGCAAGACTCTGAAAGGGCTCTGATAGGATTGATGTTACGCAAATGTTCCCCGGTGACACTAGAAGTCGGGGGCAGAGTCTCTGGATAAAGCGAGCAACATACATTACAGAAAGACACAAATGGCATACATTATAGGTTGTGTTGGGGGGGGGGGGGGGGGGGGGACGGATTTGGCATGAGTTGTGAATCTTTGGACCCCTCTATCCCAGACAATCATCCGACAATCAAAGCTTATTTAAGGCCGAGATGCTGTTTTAAAAATATATATTGATTATGGTCTTATCGCTACGGAGATGTTGAAAAACAGGAGTTGAGGTTATTGTTGATCTGAACCCGAATGATGAAACCGGCTAAGGGATTACATGGTCTACATCTGTTCCGACTCGTTTTCTTCATATGCTAATAAACCGCATTGCAAATAAATAATGTAATGGCCAGGGTAATAATGGCCCACCTTTAACTCGCATGCCGAGCCTTAATGTAGGAAGGAACTGCCGATGCTGGTTTACACCGAAGATGCGCACACAATGCTGGAGTAACTCAACAGGGCAGGCAGCATCAAAGATACTAGAGGATCTTTGGGCAGCATCTCTGGATCGAAGGAATGGGTGACGTTGCGGGTCTGAAGAAAGGTCTCGACCCTATCCTTCTCTCCAGAGACGCTGCCTGTCCCGCTGAGTTACTCCAGCATGTTGCGCCTTTCTAACACCTCAGTGCTGAGGTCGCAGTGCATTGTCAGAGATCTTGTTTTTCTTAATCTGATGAGATGTTAGTCTGATTCTGAGTGTGACCCGTGCTTTCAGGTGTATCTGAAAAGATTTAATTAGCGCATTTTGATAAGTGGGTGCATCATTAAAGGCGTATGAGCCAATATCTTACTCTCGATCAATAATACAAAATCACATTATCACAATGGTATCGCGAAATTTCTGCAAATTGAGATGTCTACTTTAGCCCATTAATTACAACGCGAAGAAGCAAATTGCCGGAGTAACGCAGCGGGTCAGGCAGCATCCTTGGAAAACATGGATAGGTGACTTTTCGGGTCGAGACCCTTCTTCGGATAAAGCGATTCATCACGAAGCGGTTCATTGATTGCGAAGCGCTTTGGATCTACTGAGGTTGAGACACATCGTTCTTAACAATATTAAATAATTAAAAAATCTAATGAAAATGTTGTAACTAAGTTCAAATACAGGTTGAAAGATCAAACATAATTACAGTTAACTATCAGGTTGCATTAAATTAACTGACCCAATAATGAAGACAATTTATAACGTGTTATGTCTATATTAACAATTATAGGCGTGCTACTGGCTCGGATGAAAAGGTGCATTTACTTGAAACAGATTCCCCTTTCCCCAAACAACAGGTAAATCGCAATGGGCCGTTTTACGATCGGATGTTTTTAAACTCCATTTCCCATTAACTAAACCATTAAATTTCAGCTGTTGCAGCTTAACAAAACGCCAGGCAATGTAATGTTAAATGACAAGACATCAGAAGACTAAAACATTGGATGGAAGTATTTTGTAAACTTTGGGCTAGTGTTTTCTATTGTAACTGGTTGCCGCGGTGCAGTGAAACACATTCTTTAAACAAGATTGATTTAAATAATAATCAATTGGAAAGAATATTAACGTGTTGGCACAACTCTCACAGCAAATGCACGAGTGAATATGTATTTATTATAAACGCGAGGGGTTGCACTGAAAGATTGTAGTTTTTCTAACAAGAATATCAGATTTCTTTTGGAGCTCTATTTTTTGTGAATCAGAATGTGGATCTATTTTTGTTTATTAGTTATTTTTTCCAAAAGGAAAACTTTCTGTCATCTTAATTGAAATATCTTCCTTTAAGTTTGATTTACACATAAACTGCTTCCTGTGAATTATGGTTGCGCGTATGCCTGCGTGCAAAATTGCATTCACCTACAATCTTGAAAGAGCGGTTTTCATCACCGTTGGCATTTTCATTGAAGGCAATTGGGCAGAGTAGTTGGGCGCTGCTGTAGTTATGTAAGTGATTACGTTCTTGAAGAGGCTAACAGGCCATGCAGATTCACAGTCCTTTCCGAATCATGACATTCATATGTAAAGGGTAAAGTTCCATTCTAACATACGATGCCATCCGTGCGTCAGTTTCGGCTCACTCCTACAATGAATGCTAACATATCAGATAACTACAATTCTATCACCATGGTTACCGCAGTACACCAAGCTCCCCTACCCCCTTTCTAAATACAATTTATCCCAATGCATAGCAATGTGCGAATAGACACATTTGACATCCCATTTAGACATGCAACCCCCTCAGCAACTCCTAACCCAAAGCTCTTTAATTAAATAACCCCAACTGTCAGCAAATTGGCGGGCTGTAAATAAGCACACTCATGCGAACTTCTTGCATTGGAAGTGACATTGCAAGTCTTGTTTTTGTTTAAAGTAGAACATTAAATGCAGTTTTACTCCCATTATTTATTAAAGAAGCAAAAATAAGATACTTCAACTGCTGGAAATTATAATTGTGATCTGATTTATATTTTGACTTCTTAGTTATTATCTTGTGTCGATAGCTCTTCCTCACAAGTGGAACTTCCCTGTGATAACTATATTAAAATTTGATCTAATTACAAAGATGTCTATTAGTTCATTTCTCCACCTTCCTTCAGGAGAAAGATCTATCCGCTACTCCCTTTGCTGAAGCCTATACTTAAAAGTATTGATATTATCTTTGTAAATACTGATTGAAATCCTCTTCTATATACGATGTAAAATGCCAACCAGAATTATATACAGTTCTCCAACAGTGAAAAGTCATTTGGACAGATACACGGATAGGAAAGGTTTAGAGGGATATGGGCCAAATGTGGGCAGGTGGGACAGGTGTGGATGGGCATCTGGTCCAGCATTGGCAAGTTGGGCCAAGGGACCTGTTTCCCCGCTGGATGAACGTATGACTATGACTCTATGAACAGTGAAGTGGGTAAGGTTTAATGCATGCTTGGCTTTACTTTCCATTTCTACTCTCCTAAATATAAGCCTTAGTGCTTGGTCTGTTTTTATTAAATCACCAAAAAGGTGATGTTAGCTTGCCAAAATGGCTGAACTGCTTTTTTAAAGTCACTAATGACATCCTATTATACCAAATAAACTATTTTTAAAATTCTTAACCTTGAGGCAACTGGCCACATCATACCTCTTCAGCCCTTTTCTACCATCTGCTAGATGGCTCATAGCCACGCAATCACAAAGTTTTCTTCTGATTCATTTACACCGCTACCTCTGGTGACACATGGATCTACCCTCGGCCTTTCCTTGTTCCCCAGGTTGTTTACAAGATAGCGTTGAATTAGATCCTAATGAGTTTCAGACTACAAGAATGCATAATCGTTAAAAACTTGCCTTGATAACATTGTCAATGTTTATATTCATCTGCCACAAAAACAAAAGTGTTTGCTCTTTCTTTATCCCCAAACTTATCAATTCAAATGCACTCTAGGTCAGCATCCTGCATTCGATGCTGTTATGTTTATCCACTAACTTTTGCTGCTCTTGTCCTAATTCATATAAATCTAACATGTATTTTTTCCTATTTTGTAGGTAGTTCTTAAGGATCAAGGATGATTTACTTCCACTCAGACTTTGTGGATTCTGGCCACTGAGGCCAATGTGGGAATTAGAAGTTTTTACACAGATAGGGGTTGGTGCACTTGATGGATAGTGAATTACTATCATGCACAATAGAGGACTGTGTGCTTCCCATGCATGTAAGTTCACAGTACCACCCTAAATATTCCTTTTCCACTTTGAGCAATGATGGGCTACGGATTCCCAAGACAGTAGGAGGCTTTGAACAAATCATCTTCCTGCCTAATTTTTATTTCCCTCTTTCTAATGATTTCCCACCATGTCAGAACATGCTGTTAGGCAACAAAATGACATGGCCTGTCCAAAAGAGCCAACTGACTGTAACTGGGGCTCAACACTAGAGATGTTGGCCTGGGAGAGGACACTGATATTTAGAAATATCAGATCTTTGGAATCTTTGGAATTTTCTTTCAAGACCATCTTTTCCTACTTTAAGATTTACTTTACTAAGTTTCTTCTCATCTTCCCTGACACCTTCCTATGTGGCTCATTCATGGCTAAATTTAGCTATCCACCCATCTCCTGGCATTAATTCTGTCTCCGGTGAAGTTTTCTTTACACAGGTGGCGCAATAGGACAATGGTGGAGTTGGTGCCTAATAGTGCCTGAAACCCGAGTTCAATCCTGACTATGGGTGGTGTCTGTATGGAGATTGTACGTTCCTTGTGGATTTTCCCTGGGAGCTCTGGTTTCCTCCCACACTAAAAAGACATACAGGTCTGTAGACTATTTGAATTGGTAAAATTGTAAAATGTCCCTAGTGTGTGTAGGATAGTGTTAGTGTGCGGAGATCCCTGGTCGGCACGGACTCAGTGGGCCGAAAGGCCTGTTTCTGCAATGTATTGCTAAACTAAACTAAACTAAAATGCTGTATGTTTCTGCTAACTCTTTAAATTATTTTAAAATGTAAAGGCACAATCCATCCATGCCAGGGATTTCAACCTCTTTGAGTTTTGTTACGTCGGTTATAATTTATACATGTTTGATTTTAAATCCAGCCATATCATTTCTAATCTCAACCGTGACACCATCTGATTTGTCTCCCTGGTAAATCACCATTTTGTCCAATGGCCTGGGATTTCATCTCAATTTTACTGATAAATGTAATCCCACCCCAACTTTCGCTTTGTATTTATGTGCCCGTATAATTTTATGGTCTTTGATAACTGGGTTGTATGGCTTATTAGATTTCCTGTTTTTTTAATTGTCTCTTTTTTTTAATAGTCTTGCTTCACATGCCCATTCTTGTTTTTCGCAGTTCCCTTACCTAATCTGTGACTCCATCCTTTCCACTTTCATATATCTTGATGTCCTATTAGCATTTAGCCTCTTTAAAGAAGGAAGATATTTCCCACGGGTTCTATTAAATACCTTTTAGAACTTTGCCATAATTACCCTTCATCATTATTTTCAATTTGATTCTTCCAGGTTCTAATCCTAACTTTTTGAAATCAGTTTTGTTCAAATTATTGTCCAGCTTTCTGTATATATCTTCCTAAACAGTCATCCTAAATTCTATCATATTGCGCACACTATTGCCTGGATGTTTCTCTACTTTTAACTCTCTTAAATCTTCACTTGCTGATGCTATATTAATGGGCATTTAATTATTCTATAATGCTGCTATCTCTGTTCAGTATTGCAATTCGATTTCCTCCTATGACTACTATCTTTTCAGTAATATGGTACACCATGTAACATTTTGTTCAATTAAATTATACGTTAATGTCACCTAGGTTTAGTGAAATGCTTTGTTTTCAATACGACCCGGTAAAATAATTCAGTAGGCCTCACCAAGGCAGTACACAAGTGTCACCACATTTCTGGCATTGACAAAGTATGAAAAATTCACCGAACAGTCCTATCTTTCCTCCCTATTAGCTGCCTGCCGCTGCATGTGGCAACAGCCCCCCCTGGTCCCCCCTTCATTCTTGGTAGCCCCCTGCCGGTTAGTTCTCGACAACTCTCCTCGCTCCTGATGGCCCTCCTCACATTCAGACGGCCTTTCTCACTTTCTAATGGCCCTCTTCACTCTACCCTTCTCACCATGGATCTTTGATTTTATATCAAAGTCACGTGAGTGACTATGTGAAGAGCCCGCCAGCCCGCATGCTCGTCAATACATCGACGCATGGTGTGGGAATCGGAGCAGTTCGAAACTGCTCTGGCAGGTAAGACAATTTTGTTTCAGGAACGGGCCGCTGCTCCAAAAATAGGTGCAGTGGGCCCAGAGAAGCTGACGGGCGCAGCCTCTGCAGCTGCCGCTGTTGGAGCTCTGAATGGGAGCAGGCAGCCGGACTTGGTGAGGCCGCAAGTCAGGCTCCAGATGGAAGCAGGCGGCCAGCCTTAGTAAAACTGTGGGGCGCGGCCCATACAGCTGCCGCCTTGAGGCTCCGAACGAGAGCAGGCGGCCTGAATTAGGAAAGCTAACGGGGGTGACCCATGCAGCTGCCGCCAGTAAGGCTCCGGATGGGAGCTGGTGGCTGACTGCGGAGAAGTTGATGGGCGCAAACCGTTCAGATACCTCCGTGGAGGCTCCAGAAGGGAGCATACAGTGGTATGCGGATAAGCTGAAGGGCGCAATCCCTACAGCTTCCTCCGTTGAAGCTCCAGAAAGGAGCAGTTGGGGAGTCACTACCTGGCCCCGCATTAGCAGCCTGTTGGTCCAGGCTTACAGTACAGGCAGGCGTGACCTGTCCAGTGAGCCCCGCTGAGGCTCCGAAGGAGCAGCTGGCCAAATGAGCAGCCGGTCGATCCAGGCTGGGAGAAACTGGCAATGCGATCTGCCAAAAAAGGCAGAAGGCTGTCGAATGACCTCAGAGTACTAAGGCTCCTAAGGAACAGAAGGGGCTGAAGGAGCGGCCTGGCTAACCAGGCTGGGAGTAAAACTGGAAGAGTGCCCTGCACAGTGAGCTCCAGCAATGCTCCAAAGAGACTGTAGGCCGAAGGAGCAGTCTGTCCTATTGGGCTCATAAATGCTGGCAGGTGTGTCTTGCACAGCAATGTCGCTTTTGAGCTCCGGAAGGGAGCTGTTTGGCAAGCGTGGGGCTCAAGATGTGGTCAGACTTGGTCTGCAATGGAACTTCGCTGAAGCTCCAACAAGGAGGGTGACCAGGGGTCAGAGACGCTGGCAGGTAAGGAATTTTGTTTCAGGAACAGGCTGCTACTCCGAAAATAGGTGCAGCGGGCCCGGAGATGCTGGCACAGCCTGTGCAGTTACCGCCTTTGAGGCTCCGTAAAGGAGCATGCGGCCGTATTCAATAAGCTGACGGCTTGGCCGGTGCAGCTACTGCCGTTAGGCTCCGAGTGGGAGCAGGTGGCCGGATTCAGTAGGCTGATGGCATGGCTGTTGCAGTACCGCCATTGAGGCTCATCTCCATTTTAGGGCTCCAAGGGAGCAGCTGACTGGTCGCGGTGAGCTGATGGGTGCGGCCATACAGACACCTCCGTTGACGCTCAAAAAGGAAGACAGCCAGATGCCTTTAGGAAGCAACACTTGGCTCAGGGTTGCGTAATATTCCTCCCCTCTAGACTCTGTTGAAGCTCCAGAAGGGAGCAAGCCCGGACTCGGAGTCATTAGTAGGTGCGACCTGTCCAGTCAGTATATAATAGAAATGTCCTCCTGGCTCAGGAGACACTTACAGGCTGCTCCAGTCAGATGCCTGTGGAAGCAACACCTGACTCAGAGTTGTGTTATATCTCTCGCTCCGAAGAGGGGAACCAATATCTGGCTCAGGTTTGCATTTCAATATCTCCCACATAGAAGTGGGGAAGCAACACCTGGTTTAGGGTTGCGTTGTTTTAGCTCCCGCTCAGTTGAGGGGAGTACTGGAGATTATTACATAAGTAACTCCAACTGTGGGGATATCGACAAGGAATTCGAATCCCCTGAACTTATGGGGGATATGCTGCAGTTTAATCATATGAAGGAGTTGTGAGATGTAGTTTTGGTGCCCGCAATCACTATGCCAGAGACAAAGCCGTGGAAACAAGAAATGCTTTTATTAACGAGTCTGCAGAATCGGGTGCCTCTCCAAACGGAGACACACCGAGGTCAAGAAAGTATTCTCCCCTTATACAACACAATTACATTGAATCAGCCTCCCCTTGTGGCTCCTTCCAATCGGAACGCTGAGGTACACACTCTTCCTGTAACGCCCAGGGTACTTCCCAGATCATACATAGCATGTTCATGGTAATTAGCAGTTTCCCGATCAGGGGCGTATAAGCAACATTCATTTATCTATTTAAGCAAGCGCAGTAGTTATTCACCTAACCTATTTAATCCCCTTTAGCCTAGTAGCCAGTTTCTTGTAGCTGCATCAGCAATCCCAAGGATGATGGTTTGCTCGTTCTGTCCCTCACAATGTGGTTTAATCATTCTGTCTCTCACAATCCACCCTTTTTCTTTTGCTACGCATTACTTGATTAAACCCCAATTTCAAACCCCTTCTGCTCCAATTGAAGTAACATCCTCCTAATTTCCTCTTTCTGTGTATCTAGAACCTTCCCTGGTCTCATTATCATTATTTTCTGTACTTCCCCCTTCGTTCCCATAGGCACCACTACAGCCTGCATCTGGCTTATGCTGCTGTTTATATTCCTTCACCAACTGGGACCCCGCCCCCCATTGCCCGGCTTTCCGTAAGCAAAGCAATCTCTCTCCTCTGGGGCAGGTTCTATACATCCTCATTCCTGAGTACCCCAAATTCTGCACTAAGTAATATTCTACCCCCCCTCCTTACAACTGGTTCTGGTTCTATGAGTATAACAGGAGTCATGCACATAAGAATGAAAGGTAAAAGACCTTCTGGTTTGTTCGCCATACCTGATGGGGTGGTAACATTTATCACAATTGTCCGTACATTTACTTACAGTGATGACCATCAATAGTACAAGTGCCCAGCACTGCATTTCAATCTTGTAGTTCAATCATTCTTTCTCAAAGATCAGCGTCAGTAGTTTCTTTCCTTGTCTTACTGTCCAGTCCTCCTCAGCCGGAGGTTCCACCGGTCCCTTTACGCACTGCGTGTGTCCACCCTTTTTCTTTCCGTGGTCAATAGTACCAATATACGGACCAGTCCAACGGGGTTGCAACTTTTCTTCCTTCCACGATTTTACAAGAACCCAGTCTCCCACTTTCACAGAATGAATTGGAAAGTCGAGAGGGGGACTCTGTGCCAGCAGCCCCTTGGCTTTTAATTCTGTAAGAGAACGAGATACTGCCAGTAAATAGTTCCTTAAGAATACATCACTGCCCTCTATGGTGGGTATTCCTTGTACCTTTCCCAAATAAGGTAACCCAAACAACATTTCATAGGGGGATACTGCTATATCCTTTCGTGGAGTGGTTCGAATTCTAATCAAGGCTATTGGCAAGCACTTAGTCCAGGGCAGTCTAGTCTCCTCCATCAATTTGGTAATTTGTGTCTTCAAGGTCGGATTCATCCTCTCCACCATTCCCGAGCTCTGTGGATGCCAGGGAGTATGCAACTTCCATTTTATCCCTAGGGTATCACAGATGAGCAAATGGTTCTTTGAGGCAAAATGGTTCCTCGATCTGAATCGAGAGACTCGATGATTCCATAACGCGGAACTATTTGTTCCAATAGAATTTTGGCTACTATCTGAGAAGTGGCATTTACTGTGGGGAACGCTTCCACCCAACGGGTAAAGTGGTCCATCACCACCAGGAGGTATTTCCATCTCTGTATTCTGGGAAGTTCGGTAAAATCTACCTGTATTCTCTGGGATGGCCTGATGGCTAACTGCTGCCCTCCTCTTGGCGCTGCTCTCATCACTTTCTTATTTACCTTCTGACAGATCACACAGCTTGAGACTGCTTGTTTACCCAGAGTGTATATCCCTCTACACGCATACATACATAAAAGAGTATCACATAATGCCTGAGTCTCCCAGTGTGACTGGGAATGTAATCTTCCCAATAATTCTCTGATAACCTCCTTATTCAGCAGTTGCTTCCCATCTGGTGTCCACCATCGCCCATCTTCTGTCATTTTCGCTCCTATCTCATTCATCCTACCTATCTCGAATTTGGAGAACACGGATATCTTTTCTATCCCTTTCATGAGAGGTATTAGAGACATCAGCTTTACCGTTCCCTGTAAAGCTGCCCGTTTTGCCACCTCGTCAGCGGCTCTGTTTCCCCTGGCCTCTGGAGAATTTCCCTTCTGGTGTCCTGCCACATGTACAACGGCTATTTGCTCTGGCTTTGTTACTGGTTGTCTGATGCTTGCTGTAATGGCAGTCGGAAGTGGTCCCAGCCTCACAGCTACTGCCTCAGTCACACTGATCGATCCTCACATGACTCCGTATGTGAGGCCCACTCTACACAAAAGGCGCTCGGAAACCACTGCGCTGAAGAACTGCCTCGGCACTCTCTAGGAGGAGCGAGCTCCAATCTTCATCACTTTCCATCCACTCGTCTTGGTCAGCCGCGAGCATTGGCCAGTCGATCTTCTAGGAGGCGGCCTGGATTTCCCTCTCTTCCGCCTCATCAGACCTTTCCTCCTCGTCAGTCATCTCCCTCTCCTCTTGGTCGGCGATCACTGCTGCACTCAGAGCCTGCGGTTCGTCCAGCACCTCTGCAAGAGAATCTTTGCAGGAGTCCTTGGCTCTGGGTCTCGATGCCTGTGGCAGCTGTAGGGGTGTAGGTAGCCCCGGTTGATCAGACAGGGCAGCGGAGGTGTGTACAGCTGCAGCCCGACTCTTCTTGAACTGGCCGAGCAGCCCTTCCTGTCTCAGCGTGGCCACCAGCAGGGTCTTGTCCCTCTGCAGCTGCAGCAGCTGTCTGCTCAGCCGCTGCCTCTCCTGCTTCTGCAGCTCCTCCTGGAGCTTCCCGCAGGCTTCCAGACGCTCCTTGTTTTCGGCCACACACTCTGTGTCCGTGCTGCTCTCACCTACAATTAGCAACACCATCACTCTGTCCTTCCAGTTGTTTCTCCCGCTCGCTCCCGGCCTCTCCCGGCCTGTCCCGGCCTGTCCCAGCTTCTCCCGGCCTCTCCCTGTCCAGTTGTTCCTGGGTAGTCTTCAGCATTTACTGTAGTTTGCTGGCCGACTGCCCCAAATCCTTGGTCATTTTCTTTTCCTTGTCAAGCCTTTCCTTTAGCTGAAGGAGGTCCTCACTATCACTGCTCCTCGCAACTTCTCCAGCTCTTCCTGCAGTTCCAGTGCAGATTGTCGGGCCTTTTCAAATTCTTCGGCCAGCTTCTGTCTCTGTGCTGCTCACAGTCTGCTTGGAAAGTGCTTTGCGTTTCTTCTGCTTCTCTTAATTTCAGTACTGCACCAGAGGGATCTGTGCATCTTTGGTTCAGAGACTCCATAGCCTTCTGCCTGAACTCCTGCAGCCACTCACTGTGGGGCTGTGGTGAGGACACGGACAACTCTGGGAAGAGCTCCAGCAGCACCTTTAAGGTTTGCGTGTGGGACTCCTGCAACTGCTGTTCTGTCTGCTCATTGTTCTTCTTCATTTGGTGTTCAACGGTTTCTTTGAGCTGCAGCATCTCCTGTTCCAGGATGGAAATGTGGGCATCTTTATCCTTAAGCTTGTTCTCCAGCTGTTCCACTTCCACTTGTTTGGTGGCCTGGTCTCTCTCCATCTCCTTGCTGGCCTCGAGCAGGGCGTCGATAGAGCGTATCCTCTCCTCCAGCTGCCCTTTCTCCACACTGACCTCCGACAGCCGACTGCCCAGCCACTCCACCTCCTCCACTTTGCTCTTCAGCTCGGCCTCATATGCTGTTAGTTTAGCCTGAAGATCGGCGCAGGTGCTGACAGCTGAGCGCTGCTCCTCCCTCTCTATCTCCGTGTCCGTCAGCAGTATGTAAATGGACCTGGGGAACCCAGCAGCCTGCATAACCACTTTACTCCAGATGAACGGAAGTTTCTTTGAATTAACAAATGGATTCAGTGCCTGACACCTCTTCCTTTGTCTTTTTATGTACCTTGGTCTGTTCGTCTCCATATTTCTGTACTTCTTTAATTAATTCTTGTAGTTTTCCTACAAGTTCTAAATGGCTACTGGCTAGTTTTTCCGTTGACAATTTTAAAACATCCCATACTGGTGCAAATGTTCCCAACTGACTGCTATTTTTGTTGATATTTGACCATGTTTCATATTATAGTAAAGAACTCCAAAGCCATTGTTCTTCTCTCCCAGGTCTGTCTTTACCAGTGCCTTTTGTTTCAGAAAACCTCTGTATCAAACTTTCAACTGTAGTATTCTCAATATTTTGTAATAACTCCACATGTACCTGACCAATCTGTATATGAGTTTCTTCTATAGATTGTGTGAAACAACTCAATATTTCTTTCTTGTGCTTAAGATGAGTTTCTTCAATTTCCTGAAATTTCTTTGAGGTTTCTGTCAATTTTTGTTCAAAATCTGTTCTGGCCACTGCCTATTTTTCCACATATAATTTATAGGTTTCTGTAGCTTTTTAGATTTGACAGTTGCCTTTTCTATTTATTTCTGTATTGCTCCTTCCTTTTTTAACTTTTCGTACTCAAAACATTTTGCACTGGAATTATCCTTAGATTTTTGCAATGTTTGAGTGATACTCTGAATATTCTGTACAGCATCCAAAGTGCCTAATCGGAGCCCAGTCGTGGCCACCAGACTGAACTTCCCCTTATTGGTTCCTTTGGCCAATCAAAATAACAGAACTTAATCATAGTCTCCTTATCTTTACCCCCAGTGCTTCCTTCTCCCCAAGATTGCCACATTCGCCCCAACGGACTATTGGGCGGAATGTGAGGACCCTCTTCCCTCGGTCCCTTTTTATTAGCACCTTGTTTATCTCCAGGTTCATTATTCTTAACACATTGATTACCTGTCCTCCTTGTCCGACCTTCCCCGTCCGACAGAACCCAATCGCCCGAGTAATACTTAATAGTCAGTTTTCTTACCCGGGTCCTGTGCACAGGAATTGCTTGATTGATCCCTTCCTTACTCCGGATTCCCTCTTGTTTCCCGAGTCTCTTGTCCGGATATAACTCACTCAAACCGCTGACGGCAAGCAAGGAGATGAGAGACTGCTGAAATCAGCAGGGTGCACCTTCCCTTCCTTCCGTACCTCCGCCGAGTGGCCGAAGTGGCGATCCCGGACGAGCCCCCAAGCTTGTGTGATGTAGTTTTGGTGCTCACAATCACTATGCCAGAGATAAAGCCGCGCTCAAGAAATGCTTTTATTAACGAGTCTGCAGAATCGGGTGCCTCTCCAAACCGAGACACATCGAGGTCAAGAAAGTATTCTCCCCTTATACAACACAATTACATTGAATCAGCCTCCCCTTCTGGCTCCTTCCAATCGGAATGCTGAGGTGCACACTCTTCCTGTAATGCCCAGGGTACTTCCCAGATCATACATAGCATGTTCATGGTAATTAGCAGTTTCCCGATCAGGGCCTATTTAATCCCCTTTAGTCTAGTAGCCAGTTTCTTGCAGTTACAGCTGCATCAGCAATCTCCTCCTGTTTTCAAACAATGTTCCCTTCCCAAGGACGATGGTTTGCTCGTTCTGTCCCTCACAATGTGGTTAATCATTCTGTCTCTCACAGTCTCTTGTCACGTAATTTGCCATCCCTTCAGGGATAGGAGGTCCACTGGAGAAGATCTGGCTAAGAGCATCAGTGATTTAACTTCTTATCAGCTAAGGAGGGGTATATGCTGGATACGGCTGGGAATTAAGCCAGTCCAGATGAACTGCCTGACTTTGGATGTTCCAAATGTCAATCTCACCATTTGGGATATCTCAGTGGTGATACGTGGGCAGAGAATTACTATTTCAGCGTATCCAAAAGACTGGTCACTGGCGTCATTTTGGCCTTTGCAAGGGCAGTAGATGGGTTCAGCTTTTGGTAGTGCAGAAGATGCATCGGCACTTCTATGTAATATGCAGTTGGAGCTAAATTGCCTTCGCAAAATGCTATAAGGCATGAGGTAATCCCTAAAAAAATTGCTCATTTATGCAGGGCCAGTAACATGCAACCTGCAAAGTATCTCTTTGGAGAGGGCTTATGTTAGCAAGTTTAAGACTTGCAGGAAGAATTTTAGGCAGCAGCGGGGTGGTAGAACCATTTTATGTGGGTAGGGCTTCAGTATTCCGGTGGGCATACCACCTCTATATATAACTAACGGCAGGAATCGTTACTCTGAGACTGGTTGGAATACCAGGCCTACTCAACTCAGACCTAGCCAGAGGCCTTTTTTAGGCCCAGGACCAACTTGGTAAAGAGATTGTGCACTCTGGTGACTGAGATAGGTTGTTCCATGCAGAGGTCAGCGGCAGCAACTCCTGGTTCACCGTTGCATTATGATATTTTCCAATCTGAGGGTGATTCTGCCTGTGAGGAGTTGACAGGGAACTCGTATTCCCGCACCAAGTGGATGCTATGCTTCAATTCAGTTCGCATAAGGATATGGTGTATGTTCTGATTCTGTCAGACACTAGAGGTTTGTAGGTTAATGCCATCAGTTGAGGCAAAATCAAAGTTGAAAGGCATTAACCCCAGAAAGTTTTGAGAATTCTCAGGGAAAGAAAAATGTAGCATGCCAAATCAAGTTAGGATTTGGCTAGTCTGATCATGTGTTTGGTTAACCAGTTTAAGATGGATAATTGTCTTTCAGCAATTTAGCTGATTCTGAGGATTTAGGGCCTCAATCAATCTAATAAAATGCATACTTTTCCATATCTATACACGAGAGGCACAGATATATCCGGTGGTTTTAATGACAAAGCCAGTGGTGGAAAGTTTAGGCTCTCCATAAGGGTTGTCTTCAGGCCGAGGCTATTTACAAAGATTCTAAAGCTAATGCTGCCCTACTTAGATCAAAAGGGCATTGTATCATAGAGTTTATAGACGACATGCTTTTGTAGCTGATGACACTCAGGGGTTTTATCAGTAGATGCCTCTTACGATATCAAAGATGAGGCGACATGAATTTCAATAGTGCCAATTTGGACTACTCATTCAGGGTGTCCATTGTAAAAGGCGGCTGAAAGAAGCTCCTATTTACTCAAAGTCACGAGTGATGGCTAGTTCAGCCTATTTCTCGTGCAGCTAGATCTACACGGTTGTATGGGAAGTTTGTGAAGAAGACATGTGAGCTACTTTTAAACAGAAGTAGCAGAAGTTTGTGTTTCTTTCAGTTTG
Source organism: Raja brachyura (assembly GCA_963514005.1). The sequence goes on along the minus strand of OY740800.1, from coordinate 7,390,759 downwards.
GGCTTAGAGAAGCGATTATGTTATAGCACGATTGACACTGCTTATGCTGCTTTGTCATTCTCTCTAGTACCATAAGTGGGACAATAAATGATTGGTTATTGACACACTGTTGACTAACATTATGCAAGGTGTCTTTTATATGAACACTCTAAAGCCTAGACTCATAGTAGTGTGGAATGTGTATCAGTAAATTATTATGCAGATATTCATCTACTGTATTCCTAATGGGAGCAGTATATTTTAAGTTGATTATGCTTTTAGCAACAGTCTTTACTCGATCTCTGGCTTGGAATCTGGGTCATAACTAACATGAGGGTAGCTTGTTATGGGAATTATCTCATAAAGCAAAATGGGCATGGTTGGGAACAATTTGGAGTTGACAGCATACCCACAAGATCGGAGATTGGGGGTGTTATTATGTATACAGGTACACTGAGCTTGCTAGTACCTATGAGATGAAAGATAGTTTCTTCATTGTTATTTAATAGTTTTCTCAAGAGATTGCTGGTGCAGACCATCTCAACATGAATAGAGTGTAAGCAGCTAATAGCAGGTGTGAATTCAAATAATTTCAAGTCTCACTTTTCCAAGGGGGTTGGCTCATTAGCAGCCAATAGAATTTATATTCCCATTTGATCATCTTCTTGCAACAGCAGGAGGCTTACATAGTGCACTTTCAGAAGTTATAACATTTGGTTGAATATGATTTTGGATGATTGCACATAAAATTCTGAACAGTGTTGCATGAGTTATTGTCTAACTCAAAGCCAATTGGGACTGTGGTTCAATTAAGGGCAATGGCCATGTATGCAAGTTAGCATCATGTTGTTAATAACCCATGTCTTTTCTACCATTTATGGTTTATCTGTTTAAGTGTTTCACACACAGATTGGTTTACTGCATTAGAACCACAGAGCTTCGAAGGTTTCACGTAGTCACACGTGACTTTGATATAAAATAGGAAGATTAAACGAAAACTTACCATTTATAGTTTGATCTTTATTTTATGAGAAGTTGAAGTGAGGGACTACGTGCCCTCCACTCCCAACGCTGAATCTCATAAAGATAATTCGCTAAGTCAACGGTTATTAATCTTTCTATAGTTTAAGTTCATGCAAGTGGCCTGTGGTTTCATACAGTTGCTCTGAAGATTGATGCGCATGCGGGCTGGTGGGCTCTTCACGTAGTCCCCCACTTCAACTTCTCATAAAATAAAGATCAAAATTCAAATGGTAAGTTTTCGTTTAATCTTTCTATTAAACCATCTTAATATTTTGGATTTCGCTATTAAATGGTTTACCCCAAAATATTATTCTTTCTTTAAGTTCCTACTTATTGGACTATAGTTAGAACCTTCGCATTTGATGGGGGCAAGTTTACATTTGACACCTCAGCATATTACTTTTTCTAATGTAGTCTTATCCGTCAGATCAAGATTGTTGAATAAGACTTAACCTTGTCTTCCATCACAAAGCCTGAACAGATGCAAAATAAAATACCGATGTTATTACTTAATTATACACCATTAAGTTTGATTAATGTTATTGATGTTTAATTTCTAGCACAGCAGATATTCTTTTAATGTAGAAATGCTAGATCTTAATGGTGACATTCAATAATTTCCAAAAACCTCCTTACTGTTGTGTCGAATAAAATTGAAAATACATTTAGAAATATTGATGCAAAAATAGAAAGGCATCTTCAGAACTGAATTCCAATCTGAATCCAAAATAATTAAAATCAAATGGTCAATGTCCATGGGCTACTTTATATGGATCCAGCCCAATCTTTCTTATCTCAGTGGATTTTGGTTCTGAGTTTTATAATTTGGAGTTTCTGCTTTTTTAGTACACTCACTGATGAATCATTCCAATGTTTTGAAGACCCCAATTAGATTTTCTAAAATTAAAGATAGCCGTCAGGTAAGAAGAACATGTGTGGGCATTCACATCAGCATTTATCTCCTGGTAGTCAATGTTTGATTTCCAAATGAAGCCTGCAATGCAACTTAGGTGATCTGGACTGTGAGTCATACACTGTTACCACTCCTGGATGTGTAGCATCAGCTAGAAACTTTGTTTTTACAACTACATAAGTTTATATTCTTCAGGCCAGAACAGTGTGTAAATGCCTTATGAAATCATAGGAATTCAGTTCAAGAATAATTATTATATGTCTTACACGAATAAGTCTCCATCCAAAAACTTCGATCTATTATATTCCTCATTAACCAGCTGACACTGAATTATTCACCGTTGAAGGTCAAATGTTCCCTTTTCTATCACATTTAACCACAGGATGCATGCCACTGACATATTCCTACATTAATTGATAGAAACCCTGCCACGATGCCACAACAATAACCAGATGGTAAAAACAGTTTGGTTTTCATATTGTTCAATTTTTATAATCTATCAAATTTAGTTAACCTGAAATAATTTTCAAAATACAGAGTACTGGAGGAAATCAGCAGGTCTGGCAGTATCTGGGGAAGGAATTGACAGGCGATGTTTCAGGTCAGGACCCTTCTTCAGGCTCAGATTTTATTATTTAATGGCTAAGTTCTATTTTCTTAATCATTAGTTCTAAATCCCCAATGAACATGGAGAACAATAATCAGATGTGCCAATTTGATTTTTTGCACTAGATTGTTTGATCATTATTCTATACTATAAATCCTTAATATGATTTACAATTCATATCAAACTTGGAAAATGTAAACTCAGCTGCTTAGTTCTCTCGAGCCTGCTGCTTTGGGTCTGGTATAGTGCTAATCTCACTTCTGCACTTTTGCTATCAATGAGAGTTCTGACATAAAACTACTAGAACCTAGATTTTTTTTTCCTTCCTCATCATGCAGCAAATATGAAGTCCCCCTCCCATTCCGAGTCCGACCTTTCTATCCTGGGCCTTCTCCATGGCCAGAGTGAGGACCACCGTAAATTGGAGGAGCAGCATCTCATATTTCACTTGGACTTCATTTCATATTAGACTTCTCTAATTTCAGGTAATCCCTACTTTCTCCTCCCCTTCTCAGCTCTCCCTCAGCCCACTGGCTCCACTTCCTTTCTTCTTCCCCCCCACCCTCACATCAGTCTGAAGAAGGGCTTCGACCCGAAACGTTGCCTATTTCCTTTGCTCAATAGATGCTGCCTCACCCACTGAGTTTCTCCAGCATTTTTGTCTACCATGAAAAAGATAAACATTTCTGTAGGAAGTTAAATTTGAGGAACATGTTCCACAAAACCTAATTGACTGCTTTAGCGCTGTCTAAATCGCTCATGTTTAGTGGTTGGTGCTGCTCCTATGCTTCTTGGAGATAGTGTGTAGTGAACATCTGGTCTATTGTGCCTCAGATGAATGGAATCCACATGACATTTTGGAGAACAGCTTTTGGTTATTGGAAGAAGCCTATTAAAGAGGACTATGGTAATAACTCTTCCTATTTCTCTTCCTCTTTATTCTATTACACAGACCAGACCTCCCACCATCGACTCCATGTACACTTCCGGAAGTGGCGGCGCTGCTTGGCAGCTGCGGCTCACCTGCAGTCCGTCTGTCTTTTATTTTATTTTTGTCTTCGTCCCTGTTTTTTGCGATTATTTTTGGTTTGTTAGGTGTGTGTGTGTGTGTGTGTGTGTGTGTGTGTGTGTGTGTGTGTGTGTGTGTGTGTGTGTGTGTGTGTGTGTGTGTGTGTGTGTGTGTGTGTGTGTGTGTGTGTGGGGGTGGGGAGGGGGGAGAAACGGGGTTTTAGTCTCTCCCTTCGGGGGGATGCGACTTTCCTTGTCGTGTCCCCCGACACCGTCTCCGTCTGTGCTGAGGCCCTAATGGCGGAGCTGGCGGCCTCCAGCTTCCAGCGGCGGCGGCACGGCTTTCGGAGCTTCAGCGGCGACCTGGCTTCAGAGCTGCGGTGCTCCAGCGGCGACCTGGCTTCGGGGATGCAGTGCTCCAGTGGCGTTCCGGCGGCCTGGCTTTCGGGAGCTGTGGTGCTCCAGCGGCGGCCTGGCTTTGGAGCTGCGGTGCTCCAGCGACGTTCCGGCGGCGACCTGGCTTTCGGGGCTGCGGTGCTCCAGCGACGATCCGGCGGCGTGCCCTGTGGTGGTGTTCCGGCGTTCCGGCGACAGCGGTGGCGGCAGCCCGGTTTCAGAGGCTCGGCCGCGGGCCTGGTGCACCGCAGCATCGGAGGCCTGAATCTCCTCAGCGCAGAGGGAGGATAAGGAGGGAAGAAGACAGAGACTCTAAGACTTTTGCCTTCCACCACAGTGAGGAGGTGTTTGGTGAACTCACTGTGGTCGATGTTAATTTTGTGTTTATTGTGTGGTTTTGTTATTTTTATATATGTATGACTGCAGGCACGAAATTTCGTTCAGACCAAAAGGTCTGAATGACAATAAAGGCTATTCATTCATTCATTCATGCTGCCTTAGAAAAGCAGCCAACATAATCAAAGACGTCCCACCCGCATTTTAGGCAAAATGCACCCTGACTGGTCAGCAATATGTCCTTCAGCTTTGCCACTTCACTCACTGTTGACTTCTGTCACCAAATGCTTGTAGAATCAAGAGACTAAGCAGAAAATATTCAACCAGAACCAACACTGGATGCGACTGGTAAGTCCTTTATTGCGTACAGTTCTGGTCTCCAAATCTGAGGAAGGACATTATTGCCATAGAGTGAGTGCAGAGAAGGTTCACCAGATTGATTCCTGGGATGTCAGGACTGTCTTATGAAGAAAGACTGGATAAACTCGGTTTATACTCTCTAGAGGGGATCTTATAGAAACTTACAAAATTCTTAAGGGGTTGGACAGGCTAGATGCAGGAAGATTGTTCCCGATGTTGGGGAGGTCCAGGACATGGGGTCACAGCTTAAGGATAAGGGGGAAATCCTTTAGGACCGAGACGAGAAGGACTTTTTCACACAGAGAGTGGTGGGTCTCTGGAACTCTCTGCCACAGAGGGTAGTTGAGGCCAGTTCATTGGCTATATTTAAGAGGGAGTTAGATGTGGCCCTTGTGGCTAAGGGGATCAGAGGGTATGGAGAGAAGGCAGGTACGGGATACTGAGTTGGATGATCAGCCATGATCATATTGAATGGCGGTGCAGGCTCGAAGGGCCGAATAGCCTACTCCTGCACCTAATTTCTATGTTTCTATGTTTCTATGTTTAAATACGGCTTGCTTCTATCTGCATGAGATCTTTTAAGTCTGTGTTTAGGAGAAGATGTAAGCTTCAAACAGGTTGTTCTCATCAACTCAGTGTCGTGCTCAGATTGACATTATAATCAGCCCAGTCGGCATACCTTCATCATCGATGCCTAACCTGTAATTTAGTTCTTTCACCAAAGTGGGGCCTACCACGATTTGTCACATACATCAGTTGCAAAACCATCTTGGAGCTCTTGGGGCCTTTGCAGAATTGAAAAGAACTGAATTCTGAGTTCAGTTTTGCTCTCACAATACCTATGAATCAAATTTTCAATGACTCGCACCTCAAGCAGTATTCCATATTTTACCTGCTTGCATTTAAAATATAGTCTTTCTCCCTTCATTTCAGAGTAGATTAATGTAAAATATTCAACTTCCTGAGCAGCAGCTCATTATGAAGCCTATTTTCAGCTATGCTAAGCATTGATCAGGAAGCTTTAGCATTCCTTCGTTGAAGCTTTTAATATGTCCGAACCCTCAATGGCTGCTGCTTCAGAACATAAATCACATTGGTAGGGTTACCTATATGTTCTTTAACTTTCTAAAAATATTTTGGGGCAGATGTGACCTGCACAATAGGGATGGGTTGCACCTGAACTGGGGGGGGGGGGGGGGACCCAATATCTTGGAAGGCAGGCTTGCTAGTGTTATTTAGGATGGTTTAAACTTGATTGATAGTGGAATAGGAGCCAATCCTGTAGTGAGGCAGGAAGTTGTACAGGTTTCAATTACAGTAAGTTCAGTAGATATAATAGGCAGGAGAATGTGGACACAAGGAGCTGCGTCTGCTGGAATCTCCTGCGCTCCATGGAATATAGTCCGAGCCTGCCCAACCTCTCCCTGTAGCTCAGGCCAGGGAAATAAAGATAAGCAAAAGAAACTTGAGTGCTTGAAAGATTAGATAGAATGAAGCTATTTCTCCAGCTTGGAGTTTCTCGAACCAATGGTCATGGTCTCAGGATACAGGATAAGACATGGGGCAACTCAACACAGGGATAAATTTCTTCATACGAAGGGTGGTGAACTGATAACATTCACTACCACAGACGACTGTTGACGTTATGTTGCTGAATATATTTAAGAATGAGGCTGATTGATTTTCAGCAATTAGGAACCAAGAGGTATGAAAAAAGACTAGGAATAGAGTATTAAGCTAGAGAATCGGCTCTAATCACATTGAGTGATATTGAGTGAGGCAGCTTCTATGGAGCAAAAGAATAGGCGACGTTTTGGGTCGAGAGGATCTCGAGTTTCTCCAGCTTTTTGTCCACCTTTGAATTTTTCAGCATCTTTAAGACTTTGTGCCTTCCTGGTAGACCCACTGTGGTGGATGTTAAACTGTGTTCATTGTGTGTTCTGTTATTTTATTCTCTGTATGACTGCAAAGTGTCCAATTTTGTTCAAAAAATAATTTTTTTGAATGACTCAACTCATCTGCAGTTCTTTCTTAAACTAGTGATATTGAGTGTTCAGTTGAATGGCCTACTGATTTTATTGTTCTCTCTTTCTCAAAAAAGAGCCATTGGGCAAGCCTACACAAATGCTTGTTGTGAATGGAGACATATTGAATGTTTTACTGCAGTGTCAACAATTGTAGGGATACATGGAGACATGGAAAATAAAACCCCCCAAAGAAACCTGTAAGGTGATATTAATGAAATAACGAAATGGATAAATAATTTGGAAGTATTTAGAGTTTCGTTGTAATAGGACAATAAAATCAGCCCAACAAGTTGATGAGGAAAATTAATGAGATTTTACATATAATGTAAAGAGGTAATGGTGTATTTATACATATCTTCAGTAATTTCACACTGTGAGAATTGCATTCCTTTTGCATTCCAACTTATTGAATGTTTATGCAGGCTTTAGGATGGGTGGACAGTTTCTTCCCAGCTGTGATCAGGTAACTGCACTATCCTACCCCAACCAGAGAGCAGTACTGAATGACTATCTACCTCATTGGTGACCCTCGGACTATCCTTGATTGGACTCTGCTGGCTTTACCTTGCACTAAACGTTATTCCCTTCTTCTTCTTCTTAGGCCCCCTTCAGTCATAGCTGACCATGGGTGTCTCCAGGGTGCTATTCCCTATATGGAGAACACCTGTGCGTGACTTTGTTTAACGTGGGGAGACTGGTGCACAGACAGCTACCCTACGGTCTGGGCCAGGATCCAGTGGCATGGAGTCCAAGACGACCGGAGACCCTTTTCTGCTGCAGCCTTCATCCGCCTTCCCACAAAGGTCAGCCATCGTCCTCTGCCTGTTCCACCATTGAGGTCTTGGTTGGATTGCTCTTTGTCAGAGACCCCCCCCCGACCTTACCGCCATGGGTGGCCCTACCAGGAGCATAGCTCCAGACAGTATCGCTCTCAGGATATCAGGTCAGGTCCACACAAGCTTCTCCACCACGACAAGGTGACAATCCATGGAGAAGTATTCCCTTCTCTTGTATCTAGACACTATAAATGGCTCAATTGTAAATTCTTAAACAATTGTAAACTCAATTCTTAAACAATCAATTGTAATCACGTTTTGTCTTTCTGCTGACTGGTTATCACGCAACAAACGTTTTTCACTGTATCTTGGCATACGTGACAATAAACTAAACTGAACTGAACCGAAACACAGATTCATCCTGATCACTAGTGTAAGACAATGCAACTATAAATATGTGAAAAATAACTGCTGCAAAGAAAATAAAGGGAAAAGTTGATTGATGTATTTAAGTTATGAAAGGATTCAACAGAGTAAATAGAAACTGACTATTCCAGAATAAGACTTGTGGATCTAAGATTAAAGATACCTAAGTGATTTAAAAAAAAATCTGAGTCTACAGCACATAGTCTACAGAATGTACTACTGTAGTTGGTACTTGAACCAAGGGCAATGTTATTTCCAGTAAATGTCATTTAAAATCCTGTTGAAAAACAAGATATGGAACGGCACAGGCTTTGCTAATTAGAATAAACACCATCATGGGTTGGTTGTGCTAATTGAGCTCACTCCACATTGATTGCCCTCACTGCATAATTCCATATTAAAGCATGAATTATAAACATTCTGATAAGGTTATAACTTCTATGTCCATCATTCATTTTTCCCATACACAAGCCACTAATTATTGTACCAAATGTATACAAATTTCTTGTAGTGTGAATTGACTGAGATTAAATTTCTACAAATGACACACATTTCTACCACCTGATGTACCAATATAATGTTATTAATAGCAATCCAAATTTATTAATTCAGTCTTGTTTAAGATCCAGATCTGATAGAAAATTTACAGTAGGCAACCAAGTGGGGTAATTCCATTTTTCACATGATTTTGTGAAAAATCATCTTTCTTCATTATTTTTCTCCTTGAACAACTGACATTGGACTTAAAGAAGGTTTACAATGTAATAAAATCGTACAAACTAAAATATATCCCAATAATATGATTAAACATAACTGGGAATTACCCTTTGTGTCCTTGAGAACCAAATTTTCTTTTAACTTTGAAATCTCAGCAAAGGTTGGCTTTGGATCTGAATTCTTGCCTTGGAGCTTTGACTCTGTTAACCATAGACAATGCACAATATCTGTGCTTTTGTGTCTCTGCAATTTTCCCAGGATACATTTTGAAATAATGTTCATCCTAACTAGAATGCTAATTAGTTTCAACAATACACCTTTAAAAAAAAAAAATTGATTAAAAGCTAAATTGCTGATATATGTGTTTTCTCTGAAATTCAGAAGCTTCTTCATTTATCCTTCTTGACGTTGACATTTTTCAGTTTCGCGTTCCGATCTCCTCTGGTTGTCCAGATCTGGATTCTTAAGTCCATGAGAGTCTTTGCACTCGTCCTGGTACTTAGTTTAAATTCATAGTGTATCCAGGATAATGAACAGAGAATCTTTTTTCTAATCGTTCAGCTACTGGATCTGTCCCATGCCTCCATGGAATTCTCTTCGTCTTTGAAAGCAGCAATAACTGTACAATAGACTTGTTTTGATCTTCAACTGCAAAACTAATATACTGAGCAGCATTTGAAGCAAATAATAGAATCATAACATGAATATTTATGGCATTGTAACACTCCAGTAGCTCTTTGGCAAGATTTTAAATGCACTTCTTTATTTCATTTGTTCCAACAAGGGCCATGACTTTGCCAGATGTTTACTAGGCACTTTATGATGTCCTCCAACATTGCACTGGGGAGGCAACATATCATTCAGGACTTCTGGTCATGATTGTTAAAAAGGCTGTCTCCTTCCCTGACTGTAGAATTAACCCTGCACTTCAAGTATCTTTTACAGCTGGTTTTAGTGAACTTTGGAATCATAAACCCAACAAGGTAAGCTTAAGATAGACACAAAAAGCTGGAGCAACTCAGCAGGTCAGACATCTTCTCTGGAGAAAAGGAACAGGTGACATTTCGGGCCGAGACCCTTCTTCAGCTAAACAGGATGGCTGGTCAATTTTAAAATAGTAGTCTGTGTAATATGCCAAATTTTACTTCGGAGTCACGTGAGTGACTTCGTGAAGAAGCCCCGCCAGGCGCATGCTCGGCATTACGTTGACGCATGTCGGTAAGGAACGGGCTGCAGATCGCAGCTGCACCAGTGGACTAAGAAACAATATATGTCTCACATAAAGAAATGGGAAGCTTTTTGTATTCAGTCAGATATATCTTATCATACTGCAAACATATCGGATGTATTGGTGAGTAACAGGCCCACAGGTTTGAAATTACTTCCTGGGTAAAAACTCCATGACGCTGGCTGGAATAGCCAGGAGGAGTTTGGGAAGTTTAAAAAATGGATCTTTAGAGCATATCCTGTCGACCAAACATTGTGTGTGGTTAAGCATCTGACTCAATATATTGAAGTAACCAAGAATCTCCGAGGTTGTGAGACAACAATGCTTATTGGCCATAAAAAATAAAAAATAAATTTTAAAAAACCATACAAAAAAGTGTCAGTACAAACTATTTCTAAATGGTTAAAACAGGTTTTGGATTAGCTGGAGTAGACACCGATGTGTTTAAATCTCACTCCACCAGGGTAGCGTCCACGTCCGCGGCAATAGCACAGGACGTGCCGCTCGACCAAATTTTAGAGGCTGCAGGATGGTGTAAAGAAGAAACTTTTTCCAAGTTTTACAATAAACCTGTTATCACGGTGCCAGAGTTTGGACATGCAGTGTTGGGTTCTGTTTGATTATTTGCTTTCTTTTATGTAATGATTCATATCTTTTGTTGTAATTTCCCCTATGATAGAGGGGTATTACTTTTCTTTCTTTTATTATTATTATTAAAATACTTATGGCATTAACCAAGCAATGTTCAATAATATTATTTACTCACTACTGTGTCAACTGAAGCAGTGTGTCGTATGGAATGAATCTATGGCATGAAAATCACAGAGCTTCAAAATCTTCACGTAGTCACTCACGTGACTCCGAAGTAAAGTAGTAAGATTAAACGAGAACTTACCTGTTCGAAGTTTGATCTTTATTTTATGAGGAGTTACGATGAGGGATTACGGGCATCCGCTCCCGACCCTCATAATCTAAACAATCATCTGGTAGTTCTAGTCTTGTGTGAGCCTTACTATCTTACTTTGGCTATTGGTTCTGTGTTTTTCACGCCGCTGCTTTGAAGTATGCCGAGCATATGCCTGGCGGGGCTTCTTCACATAATCCTTCATCGTAACTCCTCATAAAATAAAGATCAAACTTCAAACAGGTAAGTTCTCATTTAATCTTACTATTAATGTGTATTTTGAGCTCTAGGGCATTGTAATTGGTGCCCTAAGCAACTTTTTGGGAGGGGGAGTTGAAGTGCTGAGGCACCGGGAGATCAGGTTGGTTATTGCGAACCGAGCGGAGATGTTGGGTGAAGCAATCGCCAAGTCTACGCTTGGTCTCACCGATGTAGATCAGCTGACACCTAGAGCAGTGGATGCAATAGATGAGGTTAGAGGTGGTGCAGGTGAACTTCTGCCGCACCTGGAAAGACTGCTTGGGTCCTTGAATGGAGATGAGGGGGGAGGTAAAGTGACAAGTGTAGCATTTCCTGTGGTTGCAAGCAGGGGCGGAAATCCCCCCCCCCCATGACTTGAGAGGTGGGGACAATCCCCCCCCCCCCCCCCCATGATTTGTAATCCGTATTTTAAAACTCGGTAAAAAAGCTATTAAAAATCTCCCATTTCCGCGAGACATTGGGGGTGGGACTAATGATCGAGGGTGGCGATTGGACGAGAGAGACATTGGTCAGCAGGCAGTGGTGGGGGGGGGGGGGGCATGATGATTCAGCGTGCTGGTTGGAGGAGGGAGGTGTCGGTCAGAGGCGGAAGTAGGGGGTGGGACTGAGAATGGAGCGCGGTGATTGGAGGAGGGAGACATCCGTGGAGCAAAGATCTTAGAGCGGAGCTTGAATCGACTCGTTCACGGGGCTTTTCATCGCCTGGCACAGCCGGCCGCGGGATCTTCCACCGCCCTGCGGTCAAATTGCGGTGTCAAGGCGACCGAGGCTCCCGATGTTGAAACCCCCGCGAACGGGCCGACTGAAGCCCCACGATTCGGGGCGGACGAAGCTGCTGTTGCTGGAGTTCGGAGTCGGTCACCAACCAGGTCAGCTCCTGATGTTACCGTCCACAGGGCTCATGGCCGAAGACTCGCGTGTGTGCACATGCGCGTGCGGCCACCAAGAAATTGTGTCCCCCCCATGTTTTGAGAGCGATTTCTTTGCCTAGTTGCAAGGGAAAGTGCCAGGAGAGGGGGTGGTTTGGGTGCGAATTGACCAGGGAGTTACGGAGGGAGCGGTCTCTGTGGAAAATAGTCCTAAATGTGTCTTTGGACCTAAGCAACATGATGCACATTAGAGGTTGGTGTATGCGTACTGATCGCTAAACCGTTATACAATTAATAGAGCTTAATCAATGTCACAACCATTGCATCAGATCTGCAGTTCTGCCACTGCTGGTCATGAATGGTAAACAATAAAACAGCTAACAGGAGGAGGTGGCTCCAAGAGCGTCAGTGTCTTCACTAAAGGCAGGACCCAGCATGTGTGTGAGGAAGGAATGGTCAAAGTAAAGCATTTGCCCATCTTTCGAAAGTGGGAGGAAATTGGAGCACACAGAGAAAACCCAGAGGTCACAGAGAGAATGTACAAACTCCGTACAGACAGCACCAGTAGTCAGGATCATACCCGGGTCTCTGGTGCTGTAAGGCAGCAACTCTAGGCTGCGCCACTGGGTACCCGGATGTGGCGTCGAAGGACGAGAAGCCGAAGCAAAGAAGTGGAAGCCAAATAACCGGATGGAAACGAAGCCTAAACGCCAACTAACCGAAAGCGTACGAAGCGGAAACACCAATTAACCGAAAAGGTGGGACGCCTAAAAGCAAACTCACCGAGTGGCCGATAAACCGAAAAGTGAAATAACAGACATGACGTCGCCCAGGCGGGCGGGACTTGTCAGCGATTGGTCGTTGCAGGCTGCTGGAGGGGGGTGGAGTGGCCAGGATCAGCAGGCAAAGAGTAGGAGGTCCTGGTGGGCGGATGGTCGGTGAGGCGAGTAGGCCCCCCTAGATCTCAAGGCCCTAAACTTAAGCTTGTCTAGCTTGTATGTAAATTCGGCCCTGCCCAGGTGTGTCCTTTTCACAACAAACAGGATATATCGTATTTATGCATTTATCTTCCAATCGACCTACTCTCAATCACCAAGTTATGGAAATTTGTCATTGAAAGTGCAATCAAGCAATACTTACTCACTAGTAATGACTTTCTTTCAACTTTCAAAGTTTGAACTTTTTTCTGGATTATTTGTCTCCAGGCCTCAACGTAGCTTTGGACCAATCATGGATTCCAAGAGTAAGTTTAGAGGGATGCTGGTGATAACAAGGCAGCTATTGACCATGTGTGGCGAGGTTAAGCAGAAGGCATTGAGAATTAAGGAAGAATCCTCTAGGAGTTGAACTCATCCTTGCATAAAAGTTGTGATATTTGCAGATAGTTAATTCCATCTGTGGTTCCTTACTAACTAAGGCAGCTCATACATGCATTCAGAAACACCTGAATAACATTCAAGCACGGGCTGATGTATGGCAGGTGACATTCATGATGTAAAGCACCAGGCAATATCCAACAGCAATACCTTTGCTGATCTTCCACCATCAGCACCTACTGTGAAAATTACATGGCTACAAAATCAGGTCAAAGGCTGAGTGTTCTATAGTGAGCGATTCTCCTCCTAACCATCCCAAAGTCATTTAACCATTTACAAAGCACAATGTCAGGAATGCAATGTGAAACTTTCCATTTGTCTGATGAGTGCAGCTCCCTGAATGCTCAAAAACAATCCATAATTGAATCTAACCAATGTAAAGGTGTACTATAACTTTTGCCTTGTTTAAAATAAAAAAATATAAAGGACCATTGCATAAACCTGTTCCTCCTTGTTGTTTACAATACATGCAATAATGCAACGGAATAGCTTGGTGAATTATGTAATAGATATCTCTGTTGGTTTCTGAGCAGATAACATTAACTTTGAAGTAGCTGAAGAAAAAGGATAGTTGGAAAGAGGTCAAACAGAAGTCTGGATCATGAACGATTGCGTACACTTTTCAGAGTGACGTCAAATGGAAACCAAAACCTATTGTATTCTTGTACTATAACCTTGCTGGCCTCAAACAAAATATGGAGATGACGTGGAGTGTTAGTCTTTTGCAGATGGCCTCCAACTATTGCATCTCATTTGCAACACCTGCCTCAACTACCTAATCTGGCAGCTCATTCCATATATCTACCACCGAACCCTGATGCACACCACTAGTCACAGAGGCACACCACTGATCATAGGGGCACACCACTAGTTGCAGGTTGACGAGTTTCAAGTGACGACTTTATACACACTTGCACCCAGGGCAATGAACACTTCAGAGAACTCCACCGATCAAATTGTGGTCGGGTTAAATGGTAACATATAGATTTTAATTATAAACAAATGTGTTAAAACAAAATGTTGTATAAGATATATTTCAATATAAACCTTATAGCTTGCAATCCAAAAGTCAAAAGTCAAGTCAGTCAAACTTTATTGTCATTTACAAATACATCGATATATGCAGTTCCAAACGAAATTCCGTTGCATTTGGCTCCCTCCGCAACACGATAATTAACAGAAGGATAAACATGGATAAAATGGATAAAAAGGATAAAAGGATAAATAGACAATGGTGGCAGCCCATTACATGGCATTTAGGAGTCTGATGGCTCGTGGGAAGAAGCTGTTGCAGAACCTTGATGTTCTGCTCCTTATGCTGTGATATCTTTTGCCCGAGGGCAGCAGAGTGAACAGTCCGTGATGGAGATGTGTGGGGTCTTTTATAATACTGCTGGCCTTAGACACGCAACGTTTGGTCGCAATATCCCCGATTGAGGGGAGAGAGGTCCCGATGATTTTTTCCGCTGTCCTCACCACTCTCTGCATGGACTTCTAGTCAGAGGCTTTGCAGTCCCCAAACCACGTCGATCAATTAATGTATAGAAAACAAATAAACAATAGACTATTATTTTACATCAAATGTAATGATACAAACATTGTGGTTCACCTACTGCTATTGGTTTCATTTTCATTAAACATGCATCACAGAAATATTGACAGATGTGAAAACAATCCAGACACATTCTTACTGTGTGAGACTCTGCATAATAAATTGTGATAAAAGACTTGAGGAAAGTATGATTAATCATAGTGATTGTACATAACTTGACTTGAAACGTGATCCAATGTTAAATTGTATTGGCCTCAGATATTGACAAGATAACCTGAAAATTGGGGTTTTCATGTTCTAGTGATAGAATGGCAAAAACAGTCGAAGGATGCTTCGTTAATTTGCACTGAGACTGGCAGTTGTACTCAGACAGAAACCTATCTCCTGCAGCCCTGATCTGGATCAAGCAGGGACCTTCTTGGCCTTTCTGGCTGCTCTGCTCATCTCATCTTTAAAAAAAGCACACATCCAAGAAAAATGCCAACTGCTGCATTCAATATGGTGAAGTGAAATAATTTTGAGACATGGCTGAAAGTCAAAACTAAGAATACAAATGAAAGTTATTTAACAGTCTGTAAATTACTTATAGGTTATAGTGCAAACACCATTCTGTGCCTAAGTATAGTGTATTCAGATGGCATACGTGTTCATAAGTTCAGAAGTGATAAGAGCAAAATTAGGCCATTCAGCCCATCAAGTCTACTCAGCCATTTGATCATAGCTGATCTATTTCTCCCTCCTAACCTCATTCTCCTGCTTTCTCCCCATAATACTTTATCCAGCCCTCTAAAGTAACCCTTGCTAAAATAGATAACAGAGAAGCCAGGCAGAATAAACATCAAGAAAGAGACACTAAAGACTGCAGATGCTGGAATCTTGAGATAAAGACAAAGTGCTGGAAGAACTCGGCAGGTCAGGCAGCATCTGGGAAGGGAATGGACAGGCAATGTTTCAGGTTGTGGCCCTTCTTCAGCCCTCTTCAGGCGACCCAAATCATTGCCTATCCATTCCCTCCCTGGGTGCTGTCTGACGTGCTGAGTCCCTCCAGCATTTAAAGTTAATACCAAGTCAGGCCTGTCTGAGAATCCATGCTCAGCAACTTGAGCTTTCACATAATAGTTGTGAAATTATTTTACCCACAGATATCTGAAGAGGAACCCTTCAGAATCATGTAACATAAAAATACTCAGATAATTAAATGTCGTCCACATATTAAGCAGCACCGGACTGCATTCAAGCATGTGCAGGCAAGCATCAAGTAACATTTACATAGCATAGGTTGCAGGTAATAACCATTACCAACAAGAAATGATCCATCCAGTTCCTCTTAATATTTAATGACATGATCACCATTGAATCCTATATCAACATCCCACAGGTTACCATTGACCTGTAAGCATAAGTATAGCAGCCACATAAAACCCATTGCTGCAGGAACAGGTTAGATGCTGGGCATTCTGAAATTGGTGAAGGGGAACCAGTGATAGAAAATAAATGCTGTACTTGCCAGCAATCTTTGCATGTTGTAAAGAGAGAAAAAAAGGTCAGTTGAAT
Source organism: Raja brachyura (assembly GCA_963514005.1). The sequence goes on along the minus strand of OY740800.1, from coordinate 7,374,447 downwards.
GTAGAGGGAGTTGTGACAGAATTTATGACACACAATAAAGCTGTTGAAACATTCTCATCAGATTCCAACTCTCTGGGCTAGAAATTGTTCCTTGGCTGTTCTGGGGGTGAAAAAGGTGCTGCAGAGAACAATTATGGTGTGCAGTCTCTATTGTGCAATTGTTTCTGTCTTTCAGGTTTTGATATCTTGTTAAAGACAGCTCGAGGTGGCACGTCTCAATCGCCCTCAACCTAATTGGGTTACCCTAATAGGAACATATGTTGTCTGACTTTGATAGGTTTACTGGTGTAAGTACAGTCAGGAAATCAAACACCACAATAAAGGCAAGCTTAAATGCCTTTGAGAAAGAGTTTTCAAAGTGCAGAAGAAAGTTGCCATGTTATTGGCCAGCGTTGACTTTTGGCTTGATGACAGACTGAGTAAAGCTACAATTGTCTAATTATGAAATAAATTGTTTTGTTGTTAGGATGAAAAATTGAGAATCCATCCATTTAGAGAACTAGAAAATAACATACGCTCCATGGAGTCAGTTTTATCTGCTTTGTGTCCTGCGTGTATCAGTTTCAAAAGCACTTGATCATAGAGTCACAAAGTCATACAGTGTGGAAACTGGCCCTTCAGCCCAACTTGCCCACACTGACCTTGTCCCTTTTACACTAGTCCCACCTGCCTGCGTTTGGCCCGTATCTCTCTAAGTCTATCCTATCCATGCACCTATCTAAATGTTTCTTAAACCTTGCAATAGTACCTATCTCCTACCTAACCTTAAGCTCATTCCATACCTAGCAGCTCGTTCCATACACCCACCATGTCTGAAGAAGGGTCTCGACCCGAAATGTCGCCTATCTCCTTCGCTCCTTAGATGCTGCTGCACCCGCTGAGTTTCTCCAGCTTTTTGTGTAATCCCTGATTCTCCAGCATCTGCAGTTCCTTCTTTAACACTTTGTGTTAATATGTTTTGAAAAATATAAAAGTGGATAAGTCTCCAGGTCCTGACAGGATATTCCCTAGGACATTGAGGGAAGTTAGTGTAGAAATAGCAGGGGTTATGACAAAAATATTTCAAATGTCATTAGAAACGGGAATAGTGCCGGAGGATTGGCGTACTTCACATGTTGTTCCATTGTTTAAAAAGGGTTCAAACAATAAACCTAGCAATTATAGACCTGTTAGTTTGAATCAGTGGTGGGCAAATTAATGGAAAGGATACTTAGAGATAATATATATAAGCATCTGGATAAACAGGGTCTGATCAAGAACAGTCAACATAGATTTGTGCCTGGAAGGTCATGTTTGACAAACCTTCTTGAATTTTTTGAAGAGGTTACTAGGGAAATTGATGAGGGTAAAGCAGTGGATGTTGTCTATATGGATTTCAGTAAGGCCTTTGACAAGGTTCCCCATGGAAGGTTCAATCTTTGGGTGTTAATGGTGGAGTAGCAAGATGGATTCAACAGTGGCTGAATGGGAGATGCCAGAGAGTAATGGTGGATGGCTGTTTGTCAGGTTGGAAGCCGGTGACCAGTGGGGTGCCTCATGGATCGGTGTTGGGTCCATGTACATGTGTTGTTTGTCATGTACATCAATGATCTAGATGATGGGGTGGAAAATTGGATAAGTAAGTATGCAGATGATACTAAGATAGGTGCTGTGGATAATGAAGTAGATTTTCAAAGTCTACAGAGAGATTTGGACCATTTGGATGAGTGGGCTGATAGATGGCAGATGGAGTTTAATGCTGATATGTGTGAGGTGCTACATCTTGGCAGGACAAATCAAAATAGGACGTACATGTTAAATGGTAGGGAATTAAGGAATGCTGTGGAACAGAGGGATCTAGGAATAACAGTGCATAATTCCCTGAAGGTGGAATCGCATGTAGATAGGGTGGTAAAGAAAGCTTTTAGTGCGCTGGCCTTTATAAATCAGAGCATTGAATATAGGAGTAGGGAAGTAATGTTAAAATTGTACAAGGCATTGGTGAGACCAATTCTGGAGTATGGTGTACAATTTTGGTCGCCTAATTATAGGAAGGATGTCAACAAAATAGAGAGAGTACAGAGGAAATTTACTAGAATGTTGCCTGGGTTCAGCAACTAAGCTACAGAGAAAGGTTGAACAAGTTAGGTCTTTATTCTTTGGAGCGCAGAATGTTAAGGGGGGACTTGATTGAGGTCTTTAAAATGATGAAAGGGATAGACAGAGTTGACGTGGATAAGCTTTTCCCATTGAGGGTCGGGAAGATTCAAACAAGAGGGCATGACATGAGAATTAAGGGACAGAAGTTTAGAGGTAACATGAGGGGGAACTTCTTTATTCAGTGAGTGGTGGCTGTGTGGAATGATCTTCCAGCAGAAGTGGTGGAGGCAGGATCGATTTTAACATTTAAAAGTAAAGTGGATAGGTATATGGACGGGAAGGGAATGGAGGGGTATGGTCTGAGTGCAGGAAGATGGGATTAGGGAAAATAAATGGTCGGCATGGACTGGAAGGGCCGAGAAGGCCTGTTTCCGTGCTGTAATTGTTATATGGTTATATGTTATATGTTACCCCTCAGATTCATATTAAATCTTTTATCCATCACCTTAAACCTATGTCCTGTGGTGCGCGATTCCCCTACTCTGGCCAAAGGACTCTGTGCATCTACCAATCTATTTGTCTCATGATTTTATATACCTCTACAAGATCACCCCTCATCCTAGTCTGCTCATCCTCTCCCTATAGCTCAAGTCCTCGAGTCCTGGCAACATCCTCATAAGTCTTACCTATAACATGGTGCCCAAAACTAAACACAATACTCTAAATGTGGCCTCACCAACATCTGCAACATGACCTCCCAATGCCTGTACTCAGTACTCTGACTGATGAAGGCCATGTGCCGAAAGCCTTTTTGACAAACCTATCTACCTGTGACGCCATGTGATGCCACACAGAGGAAAATAAGATGGAGATCCAGAACGATCCATAATATCTGTTTCTCATATATTTTTTGGGAAGACAGGAAATGCATAGTGCCATTTTCTATGCCTTCTACCCTGCAAGGACAAAAGATCATCCACGAAACCCGAGTGCTAACGTGTTTGGGTTGATTTATTAGATTGCATACTAATACAGTTAGTTTTATTTTCACCTGTTGGAGTGCAGCAAGATTCTAGTGTGCAGTGAAAAAACACCTGTTTGTTCTTTTTAACAGAAATTAGCAGAAAAGGCCTCAAAGAGAATACACTTTGATAGAAAAGGTAATGGACTTCCCTTCCCTGATCTAGTGTAAGATCTATAAATCAAGCTAAAATTAAAAAGAAGGCAAGTTTCAAATGAGGTCAGGAGGTACTTTTAGAAACCAGGAAGGAATCCAACCTCCCCTAATCAAATTTTGTAGGAGACAAATGATGAAACTTTGTTGTGTAGTTGGTCATTACATTTTGTTTTCTCACAACATTTGTAACATTTGAAAAGAGTTTCAGTATAAATGCAAAATATTCATACAATTGATTTCAAAACCCATATAAATTATTTTACCATAATTAAAGGTAGTGAGCATGTGAGATTAGGCTATTATTTACCACATTTCTGACAGGTATTGTATTTTTACCATGCCATTTAAATTGCTATGGAAAATAGGTAATACATCAGTTTGTAACTGCAATAATGAACTGACAGATGTATGACATCCATATGTGGAAAATAAAGAAATGTTACCCTGTGACCCAAGCATCAGTAAACACGATATTAAACAGCATACAAGCCAATAAATCTTAATAATGAGAAAACCTTTTGTGAGCCCCTCAATCATTCAATGTTTCCAAGTCTTCATATTACAATTCCCTCCAGGACGCAGGGAATAGTCTCCTGTACGGGCTCCTCCTCCAGACCCTGCATTTCCTCGCCCTGGTCCACCGTCCGGACATTAAGTGGCGGTCAATGTTGCCTTCCGGTTGCGAGGGGGGCCCCAGGTGTGGGTCCCTCTACTCAGGGATTCTCCCCCTCTACATCAGGGGCCTGGGGTGGAGGGTACTGCACCAAGGAGTCTCTTGCAACCTGTTTCTTCCGCGGTTCGCAGACTCGCCAGCCATCTCCCATTTTTGTGAGCTGGAAGAGTCTGTGTACAGCATGTACATGGAGTGCGTGAGGCTGCAGCCACTGTTCCATTATCTAAAGGTGTTGCTTCTTGCCTTCTGGCGGCATTTCCCACCCACCATCCCCATCTTTGGACACCCTGTGCGTAGGGGAGAGGGTAGGGCGAGGATGTCCTGGTTGGGTTACTCCTGGGCCTGGCCAAGTCGGCCATCCGCAAGTCACGGCGCCAGGCAGAAGCGGGATCTGCCCGAGCCGGCTGCCTGCCCCTTTTCCAGGGTTACGTCCGTTCCCGGGTGGTGTTAGAGAGGGACTACGCGCTGTCCACAGGCACCCTGGGGGATTTCCGGGACCGCTGGGCACCGTGGGGTGTTGAATACATCGTTGGCAAAGAGTGTAAGATAGTTGTGTAATGGTTTATTGTTTGTCGTGTGTTATGGTGGTGGGTTCTGTTTTATCTTTTTATTGTACTGTATATATTATTTTAATAAATATTTTTGATTTCAAAAAAGTCATATTATGTAGTATAAAGGACAGGGTGAAGTTGGATATTAGCTCTTTGCAGGTAGCGACAAACATTAATTTGCACAAATAGCAAAAATGCTTGGCTTAAGAATAATCCAAAGTTCCCTTGATAGAGTGGACTGAAAATGCTATCTGTTGAATATTTAATTGCAAATAACGTTTTTCAAATAATATTATCCTACATATTCTGCGCCAATGCATCTAATTCTTTAAAATAACATTTGCCTTTTCTATTTCTATAATGATTTTCCAACCATGCTTTGTGTGAATTGGTTTGCCTTGGTTCCTTATATTGCAACAACTACACTTCAAGACTACTTGATAAATGGCGAAACCTACTGTGTTGTGAAAGGTGCTACAGTATATAAATATAATTCTTCCTAATCTAATTACACAAATGCAGAAAATGGGTTCTCTTGGTGGTGTGAACATAGCAAGAATATCATTAGACTGCTGTTGAAGGTGTGAAATTTCCAAAAATTTCCATTTCATTTTCGAACACCATGTACTAAAAAGGGTGAGTGGAAACGCAATGTGTAATACACTTGTCAGCTCAGTTTTCAATTTAATTTCACGATTGAAATGGAATACATTTTTCTCCATATGCTATGATTTTCTTCTGCCCAACCTAATTGGTGCAGAATTTGCACGGTAAATCAACTGCACATTGTACAATCCCCCATGTATTCACTCCATTCAAATCCATGGAATATAAAGTAATCAAAATTTAAATAGGGTTGGTTCTATAAATGGCAGCTTGCATGCCTTGCTAGATTACCCCAGAGAGTGAAGACGCCACTACACTTGCCAAGGGTTTTCTCAAACCTGTGACTTCTGGTATCTTAAACAGGTGGAGCAGCCGTATGAGAGCACCAGCACTTAGATGATCATCCCATCCCAATTCTGAGCTAGAAGTATATCACAGACATTTCTTCACCATTCACTTTGAACAATGGGGGCTAGAGTTTGCTTTTGCTATCATTTAATGGACATAGGGGCTGTGTTGTGGAGAAGCTTGGAAGCTGCTGCTTCAAAGCACCAGAATCCTTGTGCCAATCCTCACCTCAGGTGCTCTCTAGGTAGATGGAGAGGGAGGGCTACAGGCTCCAAAGACATAGATTGCCACGAGCTTGTGGAGGCAATGCTCAAACAGTGGCACTACATCCCAACCAACTCACCCATTGTTATCTCATCCCCTTTCCCCACTAAACCCCACCATCCCAACCATCCCATGTCAAGCACCACCAGTCCGCCTCTGGATCCTGTATGGTCACTTTGGCCACTTTAGAACTAACTGATCTGTAGCGGCAGCAAGTTGTCCTCAAACTGGAAGGACTATCCAATAGAAGAAGTTTATCACTGCTTGGTGTTATATTCCAATTGGACTTTCTTTTAAAAAAATCAAAAATACTTATTCAAATATTAAAACAATATATATAGTAGAGTAAAAAGCAAAACAGAACCCACCACCATAATACATGACAAACGATAAACTATCACACAACTATCTTACAATCCTTGTCCAAGATGCATTCAACCCCCCGCGGTGCCCAGCGGTCCCGGAAATCCCACATGGCGCCTGTGGACAGCGCGTAGTCCCTCTCTAACACCATCCGGGCACAGATGTAACCCCGGAAAAGGGGCAGGCAGCCAGCTTGGGCAGAGCCCTCTTCCACCTGGCATTGGATTTGCTCATGGGGGGGCTGCAAGTCACTAATTCATACACTTTTACTATATCCGTGCGGGAAATCCAATTCAAGGGGTAAATCTTTGAATTTAGAACTCAGCCAATCACTACTATTTCGATCTGTTTGAACTATCCCTTCCTTTCATGATGTAAGGTACAAAGTCATTCCATAATCTGACCATCTGCTCATTGCCGCAAAGAAAATGTCATTTTAAGCATTCTTCCTGTCACGTGACATTTGCATGCAGCTAAGTTAAGACAGCCGTTGTGGCAGTAACAATGCGTGGTACTAGTAACAATGCAGCAGCTCATAGCCTGGAGCGACGAGACGCGGGACAGGAGCACAAAGACTCTCCAGGAAGAGAGCTGGGAGCACCCTCAAGGCTGAGACACTCATGGGGAATTAGAAGTCTTTGTAAACCACTTGTGTTCACCAGTCATGTAGTTTCACATTCACATTTTCATACAAACCCCTCAAGCTATGTACCATATTAACAGTCATTTTAGCCAGTATACGCAAAGGAAATTTCATGGCTGAGTGCCACTATCAGTATTTTTAGCAAAAAAAAAGTGCTGCTTCGTTTACCCGTCTTTTTATTTAATGTTAAACGCTATTTGATGTGCGCCTACTGAGAACGCCAGCACATAGTGCAGAGCAGCCAAATAAACAACAAGCTAAAATAACATCGCAGATAAGAAAAATAAATATAAAACTGACATGCCACAAAAGAAGTGAATGTGTTATTATATTGATAATTGCATGTTCAAAATGTGATAATTTCACATTCTCATTACTATCGCAGAATTCTATATTACTGGCAATGTTTAATATAATATCTTATCAAATTACACATCTGAATAGTGTTTGAAGCAAACATAGAATAAGTAACATCGGGACACAGTTGTGGTAGAGAACTGTAAAGAATAATTATATTTATTTAGTATAATCAGGAATCTTAAAACGAAAAGTAAAAATTAATGAAGATTCATTTTGTCAAATAGACTGCAAAAATGATTTAACCCATTGGTTATTAATAGGATGCTACATTGGAACTGCAGTGTGTATTTAGTGCTGATAGAAAAGCGTGCAGGAAATGCTAAAAAGTGGAGCTGTTTGATTTGTAATTCTGTTTCCTATTGAAAGATCTATATGATATGGTTAACAGATAAAAACAGACAGAAAGAATAGAAATTAGTAGGTCCTCCTCAAGTTGTCAGTCTGTGACTAGTGGGGTATGCGGGGTTCAATATTTGGGCCCTGATTATTTACAATCTATACACATAATTTGGCGGAAGGAACCAAATTTCATATTTCCAAAATGATGACAGCCAAAAAATGTCTGCAACTCATATACCGGGTTTAGTTTAGTTTAGTTTAGTTTAGAGAAACAGGCCCTTCGGCCCAACGAGTCCACACCGACCCGAGATCTCCGCACATTATACTACACACACTGAGGACAATTTACATTTATATCAAGCCAATTAACCTTCAAACCTGGACGCTTTTGGAGTGTGGGAGGAAACCGAAGATCAGGCTCTCTAGTGCTGCAAGTGCTGTAAGGCAGCAACTTTACCGCTGGGCCATCGAGCCGCCATTTATTTACTTCCATCCATGGAACCAAGATATTGCTCAAGATTTCACTCCCCTGCCATTCCAGTCGACCAGTGAGTCCAGGCTCACTACCAATTTATATGCTGCCTAGTCTTAATTTTGATTCTGCAATGCATATTATCATCAGTGTGATGAAGATGTAAAGAGGCATCAAGGGGATATAGACAACCTGTGTGATGGGGCATAGGCAAGGTGGATGGTGCAAACATGTCAGGCCATCCACTGCAGCTAATCTGAATGCTCGTAATGATGATGAAAAAGACAACACCGAGGAATGAAATTATGATCAATATCCTGATTCCATGGACTAAAGTGGATACACGGGAACACAAGCTATATTAGTACTGAGAGCCTTTTGATGTCTGCAGCTTTGCTGGTACAAGATACAAACAGGCTTGCAAACTCTGACCTTTTCATGTTTTTCGATAACATCTGAATAACACAAATACTAATGAGGTCCATACATCATGCTATTAAATGAGCCAGCTGTCCTCAAAAAGCCATGTTGAAGACTTCTGATGAAAGAAAGGAAAAGCTGAAGAGTGACTGAGAAAGAAGTGGCTTGTGAAAGGAGCTGCGGATTGTCTGGGGTGTGAAAGATAACTAATGAAGGGCAAACAGGTGAAACCCCACGTCTCCTCCAAAACTGGCATTTTCCGTGTCCATGACTTGGTGCCATATCCTTTCCATAGATGTCCATTGTGTTTTCTTCCATGGATAAGAAGGTGTAAAGGTGGGATCACCACCATCCAGTGCTTGTCCGAGTGCCGGAATTTTCCCATTTTAATCCAGACTTTGTCTGGCTCATATAGAAGTGTTACAATTCTGATCGCTTGTCCAAGTGATATCCCTCTTCTGCTGTTTGTCTGAGGTAATAGTTCTACAACTCTGGGCTTTTGTTTTCACTAATATAAATAAATTAGAAAAAATAGATATCTTTGAGAAATTATTATCATTATTTTATTGGAAAGCCATGTCCATGTTATTCCAACGATTTCAAGACTGTGGCAATAACCCTTTTTCAAGTTAAACTATGAATTTTGTTCAAGACTTGTCAGTGAGTACTGTTTCATGCAAGATTAATTTGCAAGCATACTTTTCAATCACGTCTACTTCTTGTGGCCTGAAGCATTCACCATTCTTACAGATAAATCAAAAAATAAAGATGATCTTCTAATCTACCCATTCCAATAGAATATCATTGGGCTCGCTACCAATTTATATGCTGCATGGTCTTAATTTTGATTCTGCAAAGCATATTTGGCCAGAATGCAAAATGGACGGTTTAAATGTCCATACAGCACTTACAGCCACTAACACCATTAGTGTTGTAAATTCCTATTCCAGATGTTGCAGTTAATTAAGATATCATTGCCACACTCCTGGATTTGCCTACACTTATAAGCTAAAAATGTTCAGTATAAGTGAGACTTCACATTTAAATTATTTGGGATTATGGCAAAATACCTGCCCAAGATTGTGGAGAATAAATCTTATTTCATTTCGGAGTCACGTGAGTGACTTCGTGAAGAGCCCGCCGGCGCGCATGCTCGACATATCGTCGTACCGCGTTGCTGCGACGGCTGGCGGTGGAGCGCGCTCCTCGCTAGCCCTTCATAAGGGGCCACGGAGGTAAGTATTCTACCTTTAGTTGGTGGTCCTTGTTGTCTGATTATGTCTTGCAGCAAGGACATGGATGGGAGTTCGAAGGGCCGGAGGACGTCAGGACGAGTTCGCCGGTCAACAGTTCCGGGGCTGTTACCATTGGCAGTACCTGCAGCGCAGGCCGGGACTCAGGCGGAGATGTGGGTAAGCCCTGTGATTACAGGTCCAGATCCGCCAGCACACCACAGCTCGGAGGAGTTCGACGAGGAGGAGTGTGGTGTGCCGCCAGAGCAGGGGGACCCTGCCATGGCAGTCAGGTCGTCAGCGGGCTCGCTGGCGGCCTCGAGCAGGGCACGTGCCGTTGCACGGCCTGTTCCACTCAGCCCTCCGAGAAGGGGGAGGGCAGGAGCCCAGAAGCCTAACCCTGTCAGGGCTAAGGCATTGCCTGCCGCGGAGGAGCGGTCAGGTTCCAGGGCGAGACCCGGGGCGGCTGTGAGGTCCAGCCGGCACACCCCGACTCTCGACGCCGGGACGGGTCGGTCGAGTCGGGTCTCGTCACGGTCGCCGAGCCCCCCATGGATGGGTGGGCGAGACCATGCGTCGGCAACGTCCACGATGTGGGCAGCCGGCAAGACTGCGCGGGCCCCAGGCAGCCACGCTTCGGCTGGTACCGACACCTCGCCGCAAGTGCCCTTAGTGGCAGCGGCTTCAGCTCCCGCTAAACGGAGGCGGTTGAACACGCCCGCGCAGTTTCGCCTCGGCGGCTGTTAGCGACAACTACCGGCACCGGCAGGGCCTCGACGAGGTGCGGGCCGATGACAGGAGCCCGGTTTTCTTTTCAGAGCCGGAGGACTCCGACCACCTGAGTGTTCAGGGTGAAGGGCGTATTGACCGTATGGAGCGGCTGCTGGAGCTCCTGCTTCAACGTCAACATCAGCAGGGCAGCAACAGGCACAGGGCGTCTTCACCAACATCTACTATCAGCCTGGAGCAGCAGGAGGAGGAGGTTCTGGTGGATCCTGTACCACCTCCGTTGGAGGTGCCAGCGGAGGAACTCTTGGATGTGGCGACCAAATTCGCGGCCCCACATACGGCTGGTCTTCCTCTAAATACAAAGCTGGCAGCCACAGTGGACTTTCTTAATAATCAGGTGCTGCAGGAAGAAGTCCTCATCCAGGCTATGAGCCGTCACAAGGCTCCATCAAACTGCAACTCCCTCAACGTGCCTGTGGTCAATACGCCAATATGGGGCAACATCAGTGCGGCTATCCGTCAACAGGAGCTAAAATTGCAGCGGATCCTGAAACTCCTCACGGCCGGTATTACCGCCTTTGCGCGGTCGGTGGACGGGGAAGAACTGAATTTGGACCAGGAAGATGCTCTGGCCTTATTGTGCGCGACCCAGCACGAAATCAACGGGTTTCGCAAAAACAGCATCCGCCCAGCACTCAACCCGAAGTTTGCAGGATTGTGCAAACCACCGCCGCCGCCGCCGCCCCGTCAGCTCTTTGGTGAGGACCTCTCGAAGTGAGTCAAAGAGCTTGACGAACAAGCCAAAACGGTGGGGATCATGCGCTCTCAGAGTGCCCCCACACCATCAGGCTCAAAAGCTCCATACATTCGCTCACGAGGGTCGGCCAGTGCCTCGACGAGGACTCACCCTCTAGCTCCACAACGACAACAGCACCAGAACCAGCACCAAGGGTCTTTTTTAGGACAGGGTCGGCAGAGACCTTTGTGGAAATCGAAGACGCCGCGCCCTCAAGCCAACCCAGCACCTCCACGGCCACCCACACGTGTCAAGGACCGCCGGTAACCACGGAGGTGAGGGGGTCTGGTTCTCTTTTTTCTCTCTGTTTAACTTCCCATGTTGGTGGTCGTTTACGGTTGTTTTTGGGTGCATGGGGTAATTTTACTGGTGATGAGTATGTGTTGCGGAATATTCAGGGGCATAAAATTGAGTTTATTAATGGCGACATTCCTCCATCCCAGCACATGCCTGGTCGTACGTTCAAATTGTCTGCTGCAGAACAGGCAGCAGGTTATAAGGAAATGCTAAGTCTGGAACAGAAGGGGGTGATTGAGAAAACGGTGCATGAACCAATTGAGTTTGTTTCGAACATATTTACTAGACCTAAGAAGGATGGAGGCTGTCGTGTCATTATTGATTTAACCCGTTTGAATACATTTGTAACATATACTCATTTTAAAATGGATACGTTTGAAACAGCCAAATCATTGATTTCTCATGGCTGCTTTATGGCATGCATTGATTTGAGGGATGCATATTATTCAGTATCCGTCCAGAAATATGATAGAAGGTTTTTGAAATTTATCTGGATGGGGCAACTTTGGCAGTATAAGGCTTTGCCTAATGGGCTCACTACAGCCCCTAGATTGTTCACTAAATTGGTGAAGCCAATCATGGCTTATTTGAGACAACGACATCATATAGTTATGGCCTATTTAGATGATGTCTTTATTGTGGGCCACACCCTGCAATTGGCTGAACAGGGTGTTGCAGCTGCTGTCAATATATTTCAACAATTAGGATTCATTGTCCATCCAGAGAAATCGAAGTTCTGCCCTGCCCAGGTAATTAATTACCTAGGGTTCACGGTGAACTCAATGAGCATGAGGATAACTATACCAATTAACAAAATTGAGGAAGTCACTCAGGTGTGCAGAGATTTAATTGGCACCAATATACCATCGATTCGGCATACAGCCACAGTAATTGGCAAGCTAGTGGCTTTGTTTCCGGCAGCACGATATGGACCTTTGCATTATCAGAATTTGCAAAGAGCTAAAATTACTGCGTTAAAACGGAACGCTGGTCATTACGATCGATCAATGCAGCTGCCGTCCGAAGCGATAACTGAGTTGCAATGGTGGGTGTGTCACATTAGCAACTCATTCAAGCCTGTTAGGGAGGCTAATCCGGTGGTATATTTACAGACTGATGCAAGCTCCAATGGCTGGGGAGCTACTGATAATTGCTCTAGTTGTGGGGGCAGATGGGACACCCTTGAGTCATCGATGTTGTTGACTCAAGGGATTAACTATTTGGAGTTGCTGGCAGCATTCCACGGACTTCGTGCATATTGTTCCAAGCTTGTTGGAGCACACGTCCGTCTCCAAATAGACAACACCACAGCTGTGGCATATTTAAACCATATGGGTGGTACCAGGTCAGTTTCGTGTGACAAATTGGCTAACTCAATTTGGCTCTGGTGTGTTCAAAGAGACATTTGGATTTCAGCTACCTATTTGCCAGGTGAGCTTAATATTGTGGCGGACACCAGGTCACGCAAATTTAATGACAGTATTGAATGGATGTTGCATCCTGAGATTTTTTCTAAAGTCACAGCCAAATTTGGTAAACCGGACATTGACCTTTTTGCGTCACGGTTAAACCATCAGGTACCAGCTTACGTTTCATGGGAACCAGATCCTGGGGCAATAGCGCTAGATGCATTCTCGCTGGACTGGGGGAATTGGTTTTTCTATGCCTTCCCTCCATTTTGCCTCATCAGTCGGGTATTGCGAAAGATTCAGGCAGATGCTGCCAAGGGCATCCTTATTATACCCGACTGGCCCACACAGCCTTGGTATCCGGTGGTCTTTGACATGCTCAACGAACCCTGGGTCCTTTTGAAGGGTTGCCCACAATTGGTTACTCACCCTGTCTCAGGGGAGCCACATCCCTGCCATGGCTATTTAAATTTGTTGGCTTGCAGGTTCTGAACAGGCCGTTAGTCCAATACGGCCTCTCGGCTCGGACCATGGATACCATTGGGGCGTCGTGTCGAGAGTCCACAAGGCGAAGATACCGCTCGCATATTAAGAAGTGGGAAGCCTACTGCAGCCGCTCTCGCATCACGTACGATGACGTGACAATAACCGACGTCCTGGAATTCCTCGCGGGGTTGCACCATGATGAACACTTAAGTTACAGTGCCATCAACAGCGCCAGAAGTGCGCTATCATTCTACCTCAATATTGGGGTAGGATCCAACAGGCTAGTGTCCAGACTCATGCGGGGTATATTCAATATGAATCCGCCTACACCACGCTATAATATCACCTGGGATGTCAGGGACGTATTAACCCTGCTCAGGACGTGGTCTCCCATGGAAGGGCTCCAACTGGACCAACTCACCATGAAGCTGGTGATGTTACTAGCGCTGACTTCAGCTCAGAGGGTACAGACACTACACAAACTTCGTGTCGACAGAATGACATCTACCCCTACAGAAGTAGTCTTTTTCATTGACGAGCTACTAAAGCAGCATAGACCTGGGTGCACAGGGCTGGAGCTGAAGTTCCCGGCATACCCCGCAGATGCTAGGCTATGTTTAGCCTCACATATCCGCCACTATGTATCTATATATATATCCGCCACGCATCAGAGGAATGGAGAGATACCTGCTTGTCACTCATAAGAGACCTCATCATCGAGTGACAGTCCAGACGATATCCAGGTGGCTTCGAGTCGTCTTGGGTAAGTCAGGTATCGACACTAATGTGTTCAAGTCTCATTCCACCAGGGCTGCATCGACGTCAGCGGCGAGGGTCATGGTGGTGCCCATGGACCTAATTCTCGCCACAGCAGGATGGGCTAATGAAGCTGTGTTCCAGCGTTTTTATAACAAGCCTGTTGCTGCTCCTCTACAGTTCGCAGAAGCCGTGCTGAATGCAGGTCAAGAACGTGGAGATGTCCCCGCATGAGGGGTTTTGATTTGTTATTAATAAATATGCTCTTGTTTTGCAGTATGAACTATTGAGCAAGTTTGTTCCTCCCATCCATCCCTGGTAGTGGTGTGTCAGCATGGACGTGGTCCAGGGCGTGTAATCACAGAAGCTTTGAAGTCTTCACGAAGTCACTCACGTGACTCCGAAATGAAATAGTAAAGGGCCTGTCACACTAGCGTGCGATTAGACGCGACAAGCGCGACCTACCGTGGTCGCTTTAGTCGTCCGGCCTCGCGTGACCCTGTCCCACTGCGATCGCCGGAGTCTCGTGGAGTTGCGCGGACTCGTGTGGAGCTGGTGTCGACATCGCGCGTAGTGTCCAAAAACCGACACTGCTTAAAAATTACGCGCGGCAAAATCCTGTCGCGCGGAACGTGATGACGTTTTGACGTTGTGCGTCTTCAGCGTGGCGTTGCGTGATGACGTCACTGCCCGACGTCGTGCAACGCGCATGCTCATGCGCATCGTCACGTGATGAAAAATAACGTCCTTCCTTCGGACGTCGCGCGTGTAATCGCGCGCTAGTGGGACAGGCCCTTCACTCGCACCGGGATCGCCTGACCCCCACGCGACCCCCGCGTCCGAATTTGTCGCGCTTGTCCCGTCTAATCGCGCGCTAGTGTGACAGGCCCTTTAGATTGAACGAGAACTTACCAGTTCGAAGGTTGATCTTTATTTTATGAGGAGTCGAAGTGAGGGATTTCGTGCCCTCCTCGCCCAACCCTCAGTCACCTTCACCTGGTAATCTTAGTCAATTCAATCATACTATGCGAAGTCATTTCTATTGTTGGTTCTGTGATTCCACGCCGCTACTTTGAAGTATGTCGAGCATGCGCGCCGGCGGGCTCTTCACGAAATCCCTCACTTCGACTCCTCATAAAATAAAGATCAACCTTCGAACTGGTAAGTTCTCGTTCAATCTTACTATTCTTTTTACTTACGGTAGCTGCTTGCCGCATGTTCAATTTCAATGTGGTGCATTTGCATTACTTTATAAACACTTGCATCAAACTGCAAAGTGTCTCTTATGAACTCTCTTAAAGCTACTACTTGGTTTTCTATGATGACATTTGGAATTGTATTATTTGAATTGGTCAGAGAAGAAAATGTTGCCATCATGAATTAACAAAACTTTCACGAGTGTTCATACCTTTAAGAATGGTGAATGGTGAATGGTTTCTGAAAAGGGAGTTGCAGTTTGAGGTAATGTGAATGAGTTACCTGGTTTGATATTGGGCCAGAATATATGATCTTCAAACTGGCAGATGCTAGGAGTTGGTTTGGAGTCTACTGTTGGGTGTTGAAGTCAACTGGGCATTTGGCAGGTTTTGTCATTGGGTACTAACAGGATAGATATCCCGTCCAAAGCTCGCACAGTATTCCTTGAACCAGTTCATGTGAAGCTGATTCATTGGCAAAGTAAGCAATCTTCTCAAAATAAAAAATGAGATTGTTAAATTTGCTGATTTTACATTCACTTGGTATGACGTTGGATTTACTGATGATGCTTAAAGTGATCCTCAGCTGGATTTAGATTTGTCCTTCTCCTGATGCTGATAGAACTGAAGGTCATACTCCATTTCACTGGCTGCTTCAGCTGTGATTTTACTTTAGGCTTTAGAGGTACAGTGTGAAAGCAGGCCCTTCAGCCCACCGAGTTCGTGCCAACCATCGTTCACCCCATACACTAGCACCATCCTGCACACAAGGGACAATATACAATTTTTACTGAAGCCAATGAACCTGTAGAATCATAGAATCATAGAAAATAGGTGCAGGAGTAGGCCATTCGGCCCTTCGAGCCTGCACCACTATTCAATATGATCATGACTGATCATCCAACTCAGTATCCTGTACCTGCCTTCTCTCCATACCCCCTGATCCCTTTAGCCACAAGGGCCACATCTAGCTCCCTCTTAAATATAGCCAATTAACTGGCCTCAACTACTTTCTGTGGCAGAGGATTCCACAGACTCACCACTCTCTGTGTGAAAAATGATCTTCTCATCTCGGTCCTAAAAGACTTCCCCCTTATTCTTAAACTGTGATCCCTTGTTCACAAACCTGCACGTCTTTGGAATGTGGGAGGAAACCAAAGCACTCGGAAAAAACACGCGCGGTCGCAGGGAAAACGTACAAACAGCTGAGGCTAAATGGTTAAATGACCCTGAAATTTTATTCAGTTCAGTTTACTTTAGTTTATTGTCGCATGTACCGAGGTACAGTGAAAAGCTTTTGTTGTGTGCTATCCAGTCAGCGGAAAGACAATATATGACTACCATCGTGCCATTACACTGTATATTTGAAAAGGGAATAACGTTTAGTGCAAGGTAAAGCCAGTAAAGTCTGATCAAAGATAGTCTGAGAGTCACCCTATATATCTGAGATAAATAGAGGTTCAGGCCCTGAAATTCAGTCTCGACTGCATCTGGTGATACCGGGAACATGAGTCATTTGTAAAGCACTGCCAGATCAGACAACCTTATCAATCACACTTCTCATTCACCTTTCAAATGAGGACTGTGAGGAGGACAAAATCCTGGAATTCCCTCCCTAACAGCATTGAGGGTGTAGCCACAGCTCAGGGACTGCAGCAGTTCAAGAAGGCAGGTCACTGCCACTTATCAAGGACCCTTGCAATGGCCAGTTAAATGCTGACTCCGTCTGCGAAGACCACACTGCTAAATATAAAGTTAAGGAGGTCCTGGGACTCATCAGTGTTGTAGGCTTCCCAAATTATATTAACAGTGTCCACACAACATCTTGGTTTCACCTGAAGATTACAGCCATTCATAAAGAGAAAGGACTCCTGCAGCTTGAATGTTGAGCAGATGTATCATGCAGGTCCATATCCAGTATTTTTACAACTGTCTACTGGTTTTAATTCAGCACTGGAAGTCAAATCCTCTCCTCTTTTTGATTTGGATCATTGAGAGTGTTGGATCATACGGGAGGTTTGTTTGTCATCATACAATAGCCCAAGTCCACCCAAATTTCAAATCATTTCTAGGAAGTTTGGTGCAATTGCTACAAGGTAATGTGTACGTTGCCTTGTGCTGCAATCCTTAATTTTCTAAGGCAACTGACCTGTTGCCTGGATAGTGCTTGAGCTATTCTCTAGTGGACTCTTGGGAATCTCCCGATCTCTGGTGGTGTGTTGCATGCCTTGGAATGTTGCTCTCAAAGAAAACAATCTAAACCTTGGAGAATTGCTGGAAATGTAAGAGAATGCTTCTGACTGAAAGTCGACACATAATGCTGGAGTAACTCAGCGGGACAGGCAGCACCTGTGGAGAGCATCTCTGGACCTTTCTTCGGGATCTCGACCTGAAATGTCACCCACTCCTTCTCTCCAGAGATGCTGCCTGTCCCACTGAGTTACTCCAGCATTTTTCGCCTACCTTCAATTTAAACCAGCATCTGCAGTTCTTTCCAACACAATAGCTTTTGACCATTCAGATGCACCAACCCCCCCCCCCCCCCCCCCCCCATTCTCTTCCCTGTGCTCCACCTGGATTTACACACATTTTTCCCTTTCCCTCCTTTTCCACCTACATTCCTAAATTCTGTCTTCACAATTCACAACTCTTCTATTCTTATGTTGCATGTTTAGTCTTTTCATCTCTGGCCTTTGTCTAACCATCTGCCTATCCAAAAGCCCCATCAGTTGTATCTTTCTATAACTTACCAGACTTTGTCCTGCTCTTTCATCTCTCTCCCTCATCCACAACCATAAAGAAGGGTCCTGACCCAAAACGTCAACTAACCCAGAGATGGTTACACAAAAAGCTGGAGAAACTCAGCGGGTGCAGCAGCATCTAAGGAGTGAAGGAGATAGGCGACGTTTCGGGTCGAGACCCTTCTTCAGACTGAAGAAGGGTCTCAACCCGAAACGTCGCCTATCTCCTTCACTCCTTAGATGCTGCTGCACCCGCTGAGTTTCTACAGCTTTTTGTGTAACCCTCGATTCTCCAGCATCTGCAGTTCCTTCTTTAACAACTAACCCAGAGATGTTGCCTGACTTTCTGAGTTACTCTAACACGTTGTGCATTTTTTTGTAAACCAGCATTTACAGTTCCTTGTTTCTATAGGAGAGAAAACAGCTTAGTTTCAAGTTGAAGAAAGGATGGAGAAAACATGGAAAGGACAAAGGGAATATTGTTGATGGGATGAGGTTGAGGTTGTCATAAAAGGTGGGGGGGGGGGGGGGGAGGTGTGAGAGGAAATAACGTGTTGATGAAGTCATCTGATTGACAGATTAACAATAGAGTTAGAAAGAACATGAACAAGGGAAGGTAATAGGTGTGAAAGGAGGGCAGTTGGAGAAAGATAACTAGAGAGAGGACGATAATGAATGAACACAAAGGAATACAAAAGCAGTGAAATACAGAGCCTTAAGAAACTCCTGGCAGGTCAGACTCTGCTAGTTGGAGTGGCAAAAAAGGAGGCAATGTTACAAATGGTGACCTATAGTGGAACTGGGTGGTTCTGATGCAAACAGAGAGTTTGAGATACTTGAAGTTGTAAAATTTGATATTGAGCCCAAAGGCTGCTGTGTGGTCAAACAGAATATGAGGTGCTTTTCCTAATATTTATGTTCAAAAAACACAGGAAGCCACAGAATGAGAGTGAGACTGGGATGGAGAATTAAAGTGATAGATAGCAGGAAGTTGAAGATCTCCGCTGTGGATTGAGTGCAGGAGTTGTGCAAAGCAGCCATCCAGTTTGTGTTTGTTCCCTCCCGTGTCGAGGAGACCACATTGTGAACGTCACTTGCAGTACACTTCATTGGATGAAGTGCAAGTGAACAGTTGCTTCATCCAAGTGTTGGAAGGATTGTTTGGATCCCAGAATGGTGTGAAGGAAAGAGATGTACTTGCATGAGATGGTACTCTGAGACATCGAGTAGTTGGTCGAGATACGTTTTCTTTTCTGTTTTTAATTGTAGATTGAAAGCAACTTCAGTTTTTTTTTACTGTCTGCCAAACTGAATTGCCTGTTATTGCAGATCAACATCAATGCAATGAACCTGCACATCAAAGGAGTCCAATCCCCAAAGGGTGAATGCTGTTCGCTTTTCACACAGAACATGGTTCTGGTGCTTGTTCACTGATTGCTGTGATGCTCCATTGCCTTAAGTATGGGGGGCGGGGGGGGGGGGGGGGGGGGGGGTGCGATGCAACCATGCTTCCGCCGAGGGTCACTGAAACAGCTCTGATGGTTGTCTCATGTCAGGCCTTAGGGAGTGCGATTACAGGTTGCATTAACATTAGGGCAAGCATTAACATGAGCATTAGTGTTATCACTCTGAGAGAGGGAGATATGCAACTGTCATGGGGCTGCATTCTACATTCTTGGTTTCCTACATTGACAGAACATCAGTGGTGTCCAGAAAATCCGGGCTGAAATGGCAAAGATTTGAGATTTTAAAGGTGTTAGAGAGATGAGCAAAGACCATCAGTGTGTGGCCAGTTAATGAATGGAGCAGACCGCTCTGACCCAGTCTGAAGAAGGGTCTCGACCCGAAACGTCGCCTATCTCCTTCGCTCCTTAGATGCTGCTGCACCCGCTGAGTTTCTCCAGCTTTTTGTGTAGACCGCTCTGACGTTGTTTTTCTATGTCAGTCTCTGAAAAGGAAGGCTGAAGTTGGCTTCCTCCTTTTGATCCTGACATTGTGTGCAGGCTCAGCTTTAGGCAGCCCAATGAACTCAGGAAACTATTTTGCACATCTTCAGTCTTTTTCCATTGATTAGACCTTGGCAGTCAGCACAAATATCTGTCTGAAGAGCGGTCTCGACCGAAACATCATCCATTACCTAAGATGCTGCCTGTCCCGTTGAGTTACTTTTGTGTCTATCTTCAGCACAAATATCCCGCCTGACAGACCGGCAGTGTTGTCTTGTCCCGCGATAAACAAGTTTCTCAAACTGAGCAAAATGCTGTAGATGCTGGAAATCTGAAATAAAGATAGAAAATGTTGTGAATACACATTGTTTTATCAGAACCTATGGACTGACATATTATGATGCAGAAGGAGGCCATTCGGCTCATTCTAGCACAGCATTCTCCCACTTTCCATGCAGTCATATAAAGATGCAGCATAGAAACAGTCTGAGTTGCCCATCACCCACCCAATAACACTAATCCTATTTTATTCCCATTTAAAAAAAACACCTCATTTGCCTTCCAGCCTACACTACCACTCACCTACACTAGGGGCAACATACAGTGCCCAATTAATTTACAAACCTGCAGTCTATGGTTTGTGGAAGGACAGCACAAGACTAGATGGACACCCATGCAGACACAGGGGCAAACTCTACGTAGATAACTCATGTTTAGGTTTTCACCTGGGTCTCTGGTGTGACAAGGCAATGGCTCGACTGTGCTGTTCTGTAGTTGTGCAACTGAGATTCTCTCACCGGATTTCTGCGCCGGATGAGAAGAGCTCACCTCCCCCCTTCCCGCCCTCACCACTTTCTATAGGGGCACCATAGAGAGTATTTTGACCAGCTGTATCGCTGTCTAGTTTGGGGACTGTAAAGCCTCCGACTGGAAGTCCGTGCAGAGAGTGGTGAGGACAGCTGAAAAAATCATCGGCACTTCTCTCCCCTCAATTGGGGATATTGCGACCAAACGTTGCGTGTCTAAGGCCAGCAGTATTATAAAAGACACCACACATCTCCATCACGGACTGTTCACTCTGCTGCCCTCGGTCAAAAGATATCGTAGCATAAGGAGCAGAACATCAAGGTTCTGCAACAGCTTCTTCCCACGAGCCATCAGACTCCTGAATGCCATGTAATGGGCTGCCACCATTGTCTATTTTATCCTTTTATCCATTTTATCCATTTTATCCTTCTGTTTATTATCGTGTTGCACAGGGAGCCAAATGCAACGGAATTTCGTTTGGAATTGCATATATCCATGTATTTCTAAATGACAATAAAGTTGGTTTGACTTTGACTTACAAGTCCATCATTAATCGTCACTCATCTACACAAAGGGGTGATTTACTGAAACCAATTAAGCTAACAGCATGTTCTTTGGAGGAACCCATAAGGTTACCAAAATATCCAGACTTCACACAGAGAACATGCAAGGTCTGAACTGAACCCATGTCCCTGGAGTTGTGAGGCAAAGGCACTGAAAGATGTAACCCCATGTCATGATGTGTAACTAAAATAAAATATGGTCAATGACCTTTCACCCGAATTGATGCTGATGCACAGTGAAGGACCAGATATGTTAAATATTTTTCATGCACTGAATGACACTTCCAATGATCTTCACTATGGATCATTGGTTAGGTAGTTTAGACGTAAGCAAACTGAACAAAACTCATGTGGTTTATAGAGTAGTACTCGGAGAGTATGGAGCTATATGCCATGGAAAACTGCGGAAAGA
Organism: Raja brachyura; assembly: GCA_963514005.1. The sequence continues at coordinate 7,352,782 of OY740800.1, read as the reverse complement.
GCCAAACTTGTCCAAGCAGATCAACTTGCCTAACGACGCACCTTTCATTTGCCTGCACTTGGCTGATATCGCTAAATGCCTTGCTCACTACCCAGTCTAATTATGTTGCTCTTTTCTGGAACTATATACTGTACCTGCACCCCTGGCTCTCTCTGTTTTCCAACATGCCCCAGGCCCTACCATTTATTGTGCAAGTCCTGCAATTCTTCGTATTTATTAGAATTGGCATTGATTGGTTGCACAGTCTCAACCTTCTTCCCTGGGAGGATATGTCAAAGACTTGAACGCATCCGTTTAAGGTGAGAGCAGAAGAGTTTAACGGAGATGCACAGAGCAGATATTTTACAAAGTGGGTGGTGGGTGTCTGGAATGCGCTGCCAGGGTGGTGGTGGAGGCAGACATGACAGTAATGTTTTAGAGGCTTTTGGATAGGCATACTAATATGCAGGGAATGTAGGGATCATTTGCAGCCAGATGAGATTAGTTTATCTTGGCATCATGTCCAGCACAGGTATTGTGGGCTGAAGGGCTTGTTTCTGTGCTGTACTGTCCTATGTTCTATATTCTTAAACTGCTTCTACTATTCCTCAGTTTACTGGGTCAGCTGCACAAGATCCTCCTGCTATCATGGATAATCTTCTTCACTGTTCTCTACACCGCCAAGTTGTGTGTAATCTGCAAATTTAACCACCACGCCACCTGGATTCTTATCCACATTGTTAACATAAATAACCATCAAGTGGACCCTGTGGCAATCCTTGCGGTACATCACTTGTTACTGGCTTCCTGACTGAAAACATAACCCTTTACCACCCCCCTTTGTCTTCGAAGTTCAAGCCAATTTTATATCCAATTGGTTAGCCCTCTCTGGATCCCATGTCATCTAACCCCCTTGACCAGCCTACCATGTGGCGGCGGTGACGTGGGCAGCGGTGAAGCCTCACAACGATGGGGCCTCACCGGTGGTGACGCATCGCGGCGGCAGCGGTGCCTCGCGATGGGCGATGAGAGCATGGTGGACCACCATGAGGGAGGGGGAAGAACAACGGAGGGCCCGCCTTGAGGGAGGTGGGGGGAGAACAATGGACAATAGGGACCCGGTGTGGGGGAACCGCTATGAGTTGGGGTGGGTGGGTGGGGGGGTTGGGGAGAACATAAGGAGGAGCCGACAACTTTGTCAGCGCCATAGGTGACCGCTCTTTGTATACAAAGAATCTCACTGTACCTAGTCACACATGAGTAGGAGCAGCTTTTAATCTCATTGTACATGTGTATAGTGACAATAAAAGGCATTCTGATTCTGACATGTGACAATAAAGTATTCCATCCCACGTGTGGCACTTTGCTAAAGGCCACGTGCTACTCGTTCTAACATGCTGCCATCATCAATTTTCTTGGTCACTTCTTTGAAATCTCAATCTATATTGTGAGACATGATTTCTTGCACAGAAAGCCATGTAGACCATTCATTTGTGTGTAATCTGCAAACGCACTTACCATGCTACCTAGCTTCTTATCCAATTCATTAACATAAATATCCAACAAGTGGACCCAGCACCATTCTTTGTGGTCCACCACTTGTTACTGTGTCTGAAGAAGGGTCCAGACCGAAACCTCACTTATTCCTTTTCTCCAGACATGCTGTCTGACCCGTTGAGTTACTCCAGCTCAATATCATAGAATGGATCATAGCTCTCTATGATCTTTGCTCCAGCTTTTTGTGTCTACCCCAATCAGTCTTTGCCTTTCCAAATGCGTCTGGATCCTGTTTCTCAGAATAATTTCCAATAACTTAGCCGCCACTGAAGTTAGGTTCACCAGCCTAGTTTTCAGCCTTGTCTTTGCAGTCTTGCTTAAAATAAATGTACAAAATTAGGCGACTTCCTGTCTTCCGACACCTCACCCGTGGCTATTGAGGATACGAATAATTTTTAAACCAGAAGGCCTGTAATTTTTTCCCGAGTTTCCCACATTATTTCACTCAGTTCATATGCAATTTGGTCCTCCTGGTGTGTGTGTTGTGCCAACAAACTAATGCAGCCGGAATCGATTGCCTCCCTAAAATATCCCACATATTTTCACACAAGTTCAACACCAGGGTCAAATACATAAAGCACGCAGGCACCTCTTAAAATTAAGGAGAAGAAAGGTTGTGGGTGGTGGGCATGCAGGGAAACTGAGGAAAGATGACAGGAGATATTAGCATGAGTTAGAATCCTTTATCTGCAATAAACTGTCTACCATGACGCCAGGTCTGTGCAATTATGATGCAGAAATTATTGCCGTTGTACATTAATTAGTTACAACCTTCAATTAGTATGTGGCCTGGCACTGGGATGCTAACAAAACAGAACTTGTTACTTTGTTGTGTTACACAACCTTGTGCTAGTAATTGGGACCTGTCTCTATTTTCTGTTCAAAGTGCATGAACAAAATAATTAATGAACACATGTCATTCCAGTGGACCACTTTTTCTTGCAAATGTGACTAATCTTGTGGACACCGTTTTGGCAAGAAATTCCAAAGATGGTTTTAAAACTTAATATTAGCTCATAACAGCAAAGCATGCCCTCTTCCCCATCTGCAGGACTCATACCTTGGTGTGTCGCAAGTAAAATGTACGGACGGCTCTGCCTTTCGACTTTAACCTGTAAGACAGCACCACAGAACAATGTGCCAGTCCCAAAGGCATTTTAAATCAGCAGCTGTCTAAATTAATTTGTAATACATTGAAAGTACAGACACTGAACATATTGCTTATTACCTTCATTACCGACAGCCTTCATTATTCCAACACACTTCAGCGGTTAAGGCAGGAGATTGAAAAATGAATATGTTTGGAATTTGTCATCTTTGACAGAACACTGCAAGATTATGATGCATTTTGAATCCAAAAATATAAACATCTGAGCATTTATTTTTGGAACTATATAATAAGGATTACAGCTTCAGCTGAGCTGTTACTTGGGCATGAGTTGCTGTCTGGTTTGATATTGGTTTGAAGACTCAAGTGAAATCAATGCCATTGCATTCTACCCCTTTAGCTTCTTACAATTCGCTGCAAGTAATGTTTAATGTCATTGTCACCAGAGTGCCTGGGATAGCCTGATGTACATGGAAGACACACCGTCATTCTTAACTATCATGCATACCTCAATAACATGACTATTAAAACATGGTTTTGTGTAATTTTAAAATCTTTCAAACATGTATAATGAATATCACTGTCATTTGAAAGTCATTTGCACTGCTTAGAAGCATCACTTATTTCTGCTTATGCACAAAAATGCACATTGCATAACATTTAAATGAATAATAAATGAACATAACTAATGCTTCTGTTACTTGTCTGTCACTTCCAGAGAAGGTGACTTTGGTCAGGAAAGTAAGAACTGTGGGATCTTTGGTTTTCTCATTCACATGCCTTGGAATTTCAGGGGGTGGCAAGAGACGTTCCTGAAAAGACAGGAATTGATTTCCAGGGAAATCCAACTGTGCCGAAGCTGCCTCTTCTACTGATTAGAAATGTTAGCCTGGTGTCGATTAAATACATGACAAAGCTGCCCAGAAATGAGCAAGTGCATCACAGTAGCATGCAAATAAATGCAAACTGGTCGTGTTCATTTAAAAGCCCTGTCCCACGGTACGAGTTCATTCCAAGAGCTCTCCCTAGTGTTTAAAAAACAAACTCGTGGTAAGCACACATAATGAATGTAGCGGGTACGTCAGAGCTCAGGGACGTCTCTTAGCTCTAACGGCAGGTATTCGGGAAGACTCGCTAACGGCAGGTATGCACGGGAAGACTCGTGAAGATTTTTCAACATGATGACAAATGTCCACGAGAGCCCCGAGTACCGACGAGTGGCCATTGCCGTAAATCTCCGAGTTTGAAACAGGGCAAACTCGGGAGAACTCTTGGAATGAACTCGTACAGTGGGACAGGGCTTTTATTCAGATCGAACCTTTTGTGTCTATCTTCGGTTTAAACCAACGTCTGCAGTTCCTTCCTAGTGTTCATTCTGTTGTAAGTTCCTCCATTTGAACCACAGCAGCATTGGTTGCACAGACCTCTGTGATTTGATAGTGTCTAGCTTTGCAAAAAACATCAGACTACTAAGAATTAAAAGGTTGGAGTTAGCTACATAATTATTTATTGTTAACTGTAAAGTAATTTTTAAATACCATCAAACATTTGACCCAATCATCCATCATATAGAACACTTGGATTTTGAAGCATGCTGCCATAACTTTGATTGGATACATTGGAGCAACTCAGCGGGACAGGCAGCATCTCTGGATAGAAGGAATGAGTGAGGTTTCGGGTCGAGACGCTTCTTCAGACTCTCGAACCGAAACATCACCCATTCCTTCTATTCAGAGAGGCTGCCTGAGTTACTCCAGCACTTTTAGTCTATCTCCGGTGTAAACCAGCATCTGCAGATCCTTCCTATGCATATATATAATCCCCTTCCTTGTGTCTGCTTTACCATACAATAAAATAGTAAGATTAAATGAGAACTTACCAGTTTGAAGTTTGATCTTTATTTTATGAGGAGTTACGATGAAGGATTACGTGAAGATCCCGCCAGCACGCACATGCGACATTCTTCAAAGCAGTGGTGTGAAATCACAGATACCAAAGTTGACTAACATAGTAAGATAAGAGAGAACTTTATATACCAGTTGACCTTTATAATAGAGGGTTTGGGAGCGGAGGGCACGTAATCCCTCATCGTGACTCCTCATAAAATAAAGATTTTATTTTGGGTGTATCCTGTTTAAGTAACTATAAGGAAGGTTATCTTGCCATTAGTGATATACATGGCATCCATACTTAGCTTATGTAGGGACCCGTTGTGCTGTTACAAGTGTCATTAACATAACCATTTTATAGGTTAATTTATCCAGTGTGAGTCGCGAGATAGGTGTCCATCCTCGAAGCATAATCAACACTATGCCTATGTCCCAAGTATGGGTGTATCTGGGCCTGGGGGGGATTAGAGTTAAATATACCCCTCATCAGTTTAGATACCAGTGGGTGTGATCCCACAGCCAGGTGATCACTCCCTCGGCCCAGGTAATTGGATAGGGCACTACGGGCACAATTAATGGCACTGTAGCTCAATCCCTCATCAAAATGAAGGGTAGCCAGGAACTCCAGCACTTCAGTGATGGTGGCTGTGTCATATGAAGTGTTCGTTATGGTGCAGAACACTTCCCATTTCTTCACATATGTAAGATATTGTTTCCTGGTGGACTCCCTGCACGACGCTGTGATGACATTTATCGTCCTGTCGGAGAGTCCGTAGTCCAGAAATGGCCTGTTCAGAATCTGCAAACCAACAGGTTTATTCGGTCATGGCACGGATGACTTTCCCATCACAGGGTGTACCAAAAGGCTCGGACGTTTGTAAATCCGAATGCAGGGTTCTGCGGCCATATTTTGTACTAGTGGGAACCATGGTTGGGCAGGCAAGTCGGGAACAACCAAAATACCCGTTGCTGAGTCTTGTTTGATTTTTTGTAAGACCCGACTGATGAGGCAGAAGGGGGGAAATGCATAGAAAAACAAATCCCCCCAATGTAGCGAGAAAGCGGCCATCGCTGCTGCCCCCAGGTTTGGTTCCCAAGCAACATATGTTGGCAGTTGGTGATTTAATCTGGATGCAAAAAGGTCGATATCTGGTGTCCCATACTGTTCTATAATATCGGCAGACACTTTCCGATCCAACATTCATTCGGTGTTGTTGTTGAATTTGCGTGACCTGGTGTCCGCCACTGCATTTAGCTTACCTGGAAGGTAAGTGGCTGAGATCCAAATATTCCTTTCCAGACACCAGTGCCAGATATTATTAATCAATTAATTGCACAATATCGACTTTATTCCACCCATATGATTAATATAGGCCACCACAGTGGTATTATCAATCTGTAATCGTACATGCAAATGGTGCATGTCTGAGCAGTAGGCCCGGAGTCCATGAAATGCTCCCAGCATTTCTAGATAATAAATCCCTAGTGCTCCTAACAGGGTTAATTCTTGTGCACTTCATCTGCCACCACAACTAGTGGTGGTATTAGTTGTTCCCCAACCTTTTGCACTGGCATCAGTCTGTAATGTAACCGAGGGATTCATGATAGTGATGGGGTTAGAACAATGCTGAATATTGTCTATCCACCAATTTAACTCTAATTTTGCTTTCCCTGGTAGTTCCATAGGCCTATCAAAATGGCCTGCATGAGTTTTAACAGCTAATATTTTTGCTCTTTGTAGATTTTGGTAATGGAGTGGTCCAAATTGTGCTGCTGGAAATGGAGCCACTAGTTTCCCAATTGTTCTGGCTACTTGCCGAATGGATGGTTTTCTGATGCTAGTGAGTCTTTTACATGCTTCCGTCAAGTCTGCCACTTTGTCTGGTGGCAAGGTGATAGACATTTGAACAGAATCGATAGTGAACCCCAAATAATCCATGGTAGTGGAGGGTCTCAATTTTGATTTATCTGGATGAATGATAAATCCCAGCTTTTGAAAAAGATGCTTTGTGGCTGATACTGCCAATGTAACCATCTCTAAATGTTCCCCTACAATGAGAATATCATCAAGGTAGGCCATAATAATCTGATTTTGTTTCCGCAAATATGCCAAAGCTGGTTTTAGCAATTTGGTAAACAGCCTGGGTGCCGATGATAACCCATTGGCTAAGGCCTTATACTGCCAAAGCTGTCCCAGACAAAGTTCAGATATTTACAATGACCCTTGTGTATTGGTACTGAATAGTATGCATCCTTTAGAACGATGCAAGCCATGTAGTACCTGTTGGAGGTTAGCTGTTTGGCTGTGACAAATGTGCCCATTTTGAAATGGACATACTGAACGGAAGTATTCAGTTCGATCAAATCTATAATGATGCGGCAACCGCCATCTTTTTTGTTTTTGGTAAAAACGTTTGATACGAACTCTTGAGGTTCTATGGTTGTCTTCTCAATTACCCCTTTTGCGTTTTAATCTTAAAAGTTCAGTATGGCCTTCTGTTCTCTCTTTTTGTGAAAGTATAAACTTCCGGCTAGGTGTATGCTGAACTGGGATGGGAAGTTCGTATACAAATTCAATTTTGGATCCCTGAATACTTCCGAGTATGTAAGGATCAGAGGTAAAGGTGCTCCACACATGACGGAACAAGTGGAACCGTCCCCCAACCCGTGATGAATCTAGACATGCAATGTTTTCGAGGCAACCAGACCCACCTTCCTCCAAGGTTACCGGCGGTTCTGTGTTGGTTGACTCTGTCCTTGCTTCTTGTTCTGTGGTGTTGCTGCGGTGTGGGGGTGGCGCATTTTCCAAGAAGGTCGGGCTGGGCCATGGTCTAAAAAAGACCGTTGTGCAGGTGGGCCGGCTTTCGAGCTTTCACCACCAGATGGTCTCTCATTGTAACGGTGCCTGGTGGATGTGTAGGGGTGCTGCCGCTGCTGATATAGGGTTTTGGAGGTGTTCGGCACCTTAATCATGCCGATAGCCTTGGCCTCCTCATCCAGGTCTTTTAGCTGTTTTGGGAGGTTGTCCCCAAACAGCAATGTTGGCGGCTGTGCACTGCTGGGCCTGCATAATCTCGCAAATTTGGGATTGAGTGCAGGCTTTATAATGCTCTTCCTGTAGCTATTAATTTCAAATAACGTATTGCACTGGAGTGCTAGAGTGTCTTGCAGCTCTTCAGGCATCTCAATCCCATCAACTGTTCTGGCTACTGCCGTAATCCCAGCAGCCAGTAGCTTGAGGATTCTTTGTAGTTTCACCACCTGGCTCCTTATGGTCGGGCTCATGTTGCCCCAAGTGGGGTTGTTGACAGCAGGCACATTTAGAGAAATACAATTCTCTGGCGCAAGGTATTTATCTGCCGTGTTGTTAATTGCTTGTTCCTGCAGCTGGTTTGTTGCCATGTAATTTATACTGGCTGCCAGCTAAGGATGCAATGGCATCCATTTTTGGGTAGGCATAGCAAATTTGTTGACCATACCCAGTAATTCTTTTTGCGGCACCCCTGACACAGATGAGTATTCAGCCATGTCCCCTTCCTCAGGGTCAGCCCAGCTCTGAGCCCCAATGCTCCCCTACGAAGAGGGTGAGACATTTGGCAGTCCTTGATAGGAAGCTGCCGTGGGTCTGCGAAGAGACCCACCGTGACTCTGCCCCTGCAAAAGCAGGTCACGCTGGAGCAATTGCTCCACCATCCGCTCCATGCGGGAAAGACAACTGCCGTCGCTATCAGCGAACGGGGTGTCCTCAGGTCCCGACCCAGCCGAGTCAGCGGACCTTTCCGACTTCCGGGTGGTTCTGCGGTCTGTTGCGGCGAGAAGTCGGGAGCTGCTGGATGTACCTGCAGCTCTGGAGAGTCGGCACGCTACTGGCTGCTTATAATCTAAATAAAAACAAGGAAACACTGGAAACACTCAGCAGTTTATTGAGCATCAAAGGCAAAGGTTCCCAACCCGGGGGTAAATTTCACCAACCCGGGGGGTAAATTTGTTGATTCTGGATTTGTACATATTTTTTCTAATTGACTGACTGTGTTTGGTTCTGGTATACCGGTATCTGTTCATCATTAGTTGTTCATAAATAACTGGAATAACATTGTTGTGTGCTATTAAAGTTGCCAGGGGTAAACGGGATGTAAAAGGTTGGGACCCCCTAATCTAAGGAGTGAAAAATAGAATGAATGTCCATGACCTTTCATCAGACTCTGTTGTAGGATCATTGATCTGAAACATTTCCTTGGTCTCTTACTCCACAGAATGCTGTCGTACATTCTGAGCATTTCCGGCACTTTGTTTTTATTTCCGTAACTGTTGATTAGTTTCCTGGTTTAATTTGTTCTAATTTTAGTTTTATTTATTCACATGACGTGAGCATCATTGGCAATGGTAGCATTTATGTCCCATGTTGCTCTGAGGTTCCAGGAATGAGCAGCTTTCTTGACTTCTGGGCTCACTGCCAGGTCCTCAGTTTGAGTAGTTGAGTCAAATACGCCGCTGCGAGTTTGGACTCAGATTTTGGTAAATATAGCAGATTTTTCTGAACAACAGAAGATTTACTTTTGGCCTGAGGATATTAATGGACCAGATTGTTTTTTAAGACAATCTGCTTGTTCCATGGTCACCATTACATGCACTTGTTTTACCAGCTTTATTTAATGTTTGTAATAAAAATTCCTGGTGTAGTCAAGGGACGAAACCTAATTTCTCTAACTCATTAGTCCAGGCCCCTGGATTATTGGCCGAGTAAGATAATCACACTGCTGTTAGGATTGGCATATTTCTTTTTAAAATTGACCATATCAGAACATTTTAAATGAGAGGCATTTTGATCAAAATTATTAAATTACAAAAGGCAATTTCCTAATGACGTTGGTAGTCATTTCACCCATCGACTCTATGGCAGTTTTCAGAGCAATCCAATCAGTTCATTCCAATACTTAGTTCTTGGTTCTTGGTTACTTGGTCCTCCAAAATATTCCAACTGGAATTTAAACTGGAGGTGGCGACGTGAGGGGTTTAGCCAGAGAGGGTTATTGGGAAGAAAGTGCCACTTTAAATTTAGTTGCATCTGGCTGGGCAAGCGTGGCTTGGTGGAGGTTATTCCATGCTTTAATAGTGCGTGGAAAGAACAAATTGCTGTACACATCTGTCTTTGAGGCTGGGACCACAAATTGGATCGAATGCCCTTGTCTGCTCCTAATTGGTTTGGAGTTGGTGTAGGTCTTGTGATCTATGTCTAGCTGACCATTTAACATTTTGTAAAAACAGATCAAACGGTGAGCTTCACGTCTGTCTTGGAGAGGGTTCCACCCCAGAGAATTCAGAAGTTTGGTGACACTCGCTTCTCTCTCGTAGGTGTTAGTAACAAATCGAGCGGCCTGTCTTTGGACACGTTCGATGGATGAAATGTTTTTATCTGTGTATGGGTCCCAAGCTGCAACTGCGTAGTCCAGATGAGGTCTAACGAGTTCAACCTATCCGCAACCTAACTTGCTGCAATCTATCCTCTCCCACATGCCCTGGTTCCTGTCACCCACATCCATTAGGGGGCAATTACAATTGCCGGCCCCATAGCAGGAGCGTCCACGTCAGGGGGCTGTAAACTGGAAGTATCCTGAGCTAATTCTGCTACCATCGTCATCTACTGCGACAAGTGATGGCTTCCACTGATTGTCGCTGGACGTTTGCGCCCATTTCAGGACAGACGATGACAGCGAGGCCAACATTTGTAACAATATGGACACGAAAAGAAGAGTTACAATTGCCATTTAACTTTCCAAAATGACCTTGGAATTGTAGATCAAATCCGAGTACCTGAGGTGAAATGCATGAGGTCATAAGAAGAACGTGCAAACACCACATAGACAACATCCAAGGTCAGGATCAAACTTCAGAGCAGCTCTAATCACTGTGCAGACATCAGGAGCTGTAGACACTGGTTTTCCAACGTTTGAAGAAGGGTCTGACCCAAAACATCACCTGCCCATGTTCTCCTGAGATGTTGCCTGATATGCTGAGTTACCCCAGCATGTTGAGTTTCTTTTCTACTTGCTGTGCAATCGTGCCCTTCATAAACAATCCTAACAACAAATCACAGTGCACTGCAATGTATTAAGGGCATTGTTCTTCTAAAATATTTATTACATTTCATAAAAAAATAAGTATATCGATCGCACAGAGTATTTACAGGTAATAGGAAGGAATTCTACTGCATTTTTGTAAGCACAATAAATATAAAATATTGAATCTTACTTGAAGAAATTCATAACACTGTAAACAAATGTTTTACAATTTATATGACGAGGTGATATAATAAATGATTTCATACGTCAAAGGAAACGAGGGAAAGGAAGAAATTACTTTGGCATTAAATAAAATTTATTTGGGATTCATCTAAAAACCCATATAAATCTGTAACTGTTATTGGGATGTGCTATGACCAAGCAGTTGTATAACATCGACATAAAATCTGTGAACATTATAACCACACGTTTACAGATCATTGTATAGTTTCAGTTTGTTGACAGGGATACTCCAGAGAAATGCTATTTTTTGTTATTCAGTCATGAATATTTGTTGATGGCTGCTGTAGGGGTTCTATGGTAAACAATAGTGAGGGTTAATAATGAGTAAATACGGGTGTGGGTTGTGCAGATGTGGTGACAGAAAACCCCAGACGAGGCCCAACAGGAATGTCATTGATTATGCGTACATAATTATTATAACATAGGTTGTATTACAACATTAATGTAACAGAAATTTGGATCTACTGTTAACGAATTTAGACTTGTGGATAATCATCTCATTCTGTTGGAGACCTAATTAAGTCTTTCTGAGTTCCATTCTGTAATTAAGATCTCGTTTTTGTTGTTAATCAAGTCTCTGTGCAAAAACCTCGTCATCTGAGAATATAAAAAGTCTACCAAAGTCACAGTTGACCGGTCAGCTTTGACTGGTCTCCTGGTGTGCGCCAGTTTAATAAATCTCCCGTTACTTCAAACACCAACTGCGCGAGGCTGTTCCATTGTGCTCTTACAATGGCATATGTACAGATTTCAGCCCAAACTACTTGCCCCATTACCCAACCAAAGCAGCAAAACCCCACTCCAAAATTCCTTTGTCCCCTGGCGCCAATGATGTGATGATGGTGAGAACTCCTAGCTTTACATCTGGCCCTCTCATGGAATTTGAAAGTGGATCAGAGTCAGTTTACTGGGGAGGACATCTTGCCTGGCTGCAATCTGGCAGCAGAATGGTAAGTGGAACAACAGGAGTTATAACCAGAAGGTACATTCAGTAAGGTGTGATCTGACAAACATCTGTTCATATCCATTGCAGCTTTCTGGAAGAAAATGTTGTGCTGGTAACCTTCCTACTAACCAGAAGGACAATCTTCAGGCTGGAGGTCTATGACCAGTGTAGAGGTTCTGCAGGGATCTGTACTGGAACCTCTGCTGTTGTGATATATATGATTTTGGATGAGAAAATAGATGGGTTGGTTAGTAAGTTAGCAGATGATACCATGATTGCTGGGTTCACAGACTGTGACGAGGGATATTTTACTTCGGAGTCACGTGAGTGACTTCGTGAAGACCCCGCCAACACGCATGCGCGGCATATCGTCGCGCGCATTTGCTCACGGCAGCTGGGGGGGGGAGTGCGCTCCCTCAACCGGCTCCTTCAAAAAGGTAAGCAGCTGCAGGTAAGTTAACCTTAAGCTGGTTTGCCGTTTTGTGTGGTCTGTGTTGTTTTTCAGAACCATGGAAGGAGGAAGGAGTGGGAGTCGCGTTCAGCGAGTAAAGTCCTCCGAGCTGCCCGCTACATCGGGAGCAGCTGAGACACCACCGAGGAAGAAGTCGCGGCAGTCGGGGAGCTCTGAGCAGCTGACCACACCCGGCACAACCCCTCTGACTAAGAAGAGGGTGTCCGCGCAGGAACAGGGGCTGGGAGACCCTGACTCCAGAACTCCAGTGCCCAAGACCAGGGCTGGAGGTAAGGCACGTGGGGCTCTTGGAGCAAGCGTGTCCGCGAGTGCATCCCCCCTTTAAAGGTCCCTCGCGGGCAGAACAGGGGGGAAGCCTCGCTAAAGTCCAGCCTTGTCGGTACGGCAGGCAGGGACAAGCCACTGGGGAAACCTGCAAGGAAGCAGACCAGTGGCAATGCTGGCGTGCCGAGGATCCCTGTGGGGGCAGGATGTGCCGGCACACCACCGGAACAGGCTGCCGTAGTGCGGGCCGGTGGCAGCAAAGTACGGTCCGGCGCCCCTGCTGAGGCGGGTAGAGCAGACCATGCGCCGCCACAGTCCCGTTTATATGTGGAACGCTGTGGTGGTAAGCCCGCACGGACATCAGAGAGTCCAGTTTCTGGTGCAAGTACTGACTCTAGCCCTCTTCCCTCCCATCAGACAGAGGGGCCGCTGCTGTCCAAACGACGGCGGACCAGCGGTGTGTCCGTGTGGGAGTCGCACAGCCCCGCTGGAGTGGGAGCTGGCGACTTCCCGGCAGTACATTCCGTGGGGGTGTTGACAACTGCTGGAAGCCCCGGTTCCTCTGGAGAGGCTGGGGAAGACGACCAGTGGCCCGCGTGCAGCGGTGACGGTCGTATCGGCCGGTTGGAGCATATGGTGGAGGTGCTCTATCAACGGGACCTGGAGCGTCAGGAACGGGAATCCCAGAGGTCTGGGAGCTACATGCAGCCGCCACCTTCCATCTCCCCGTCGCTCGAGAGCCAGCAAGGAAGTATGGGTGAGCCTGAGGAAGGAGAAGAGGTCCAGAACCCACAGGAAATGTTGGAGGCGGTGTCGAAATTTGGGTCACCTGCGGCGGCAGGAGGACCACTACATCCGAAAATAGCGGCATCAATCGATTTCCTGACTACGCACCAGCTCCAGGATACCGTGCTCTCGGAAACAGTGGGGAAGTATAAGGCACCAGCAAACTGCAACTCCCTCAACGTACCGAAAGTGAATGCAGCAATATGGGGGAACATGTCGGCCAACACAAGGGTCAAGGAGGGCAAGCTCCAGAAAATCTTAAAGCTGCTGACAGCAGGTATCACGGCTTTTGCTCGGTCGCTGGATGCCACGAATGTGTCCGAGGAGCAGCAGGATGCGCTAGCGCTTCTGTGCACCACACAGTTTGAGATAAACTGTTTTAGGAAGAGCTCCATCCGGCCAAATTTGAATCCCAAATTTGCGGGATTATGCAGCACCTCCACCGCACCACCACCACCAAGGCAGCTGTTTGGGGAAGACCTGCCTAAACGCGTGAAGGAACTGGACGAGGAAGCCAAGACTGTGGGGATGATGAGACAGTCTTATTCATCCAAAACTCCTGTTTACACCAGGCAGCAGCCACGTTCCTCGTTCAGGCCCCACATATCGGTGGACCAAGGCCCCAGAACATATTCACAAACATATTCCTCGGCGGGGGCCCAACAGCAGAGGCCTTTTTTATTCCAAGGCCAGCCCAAGCCAGCTTGGAAGATGCGGCAACAGGGCCGCGCCACACGGGGAGCAAAGACACCACAGTCCAGACCCCGGCGCTAACCTTGGAGGTAAGGGGGCTTGGTTCCGTCCACAACGTAGCATTAGTAACCTCACCGGTGGGGGGACGGCTTCGGGGTTTCCGGTCTGCTTGGGATACCCTAACTACGGATCCTTTTATTTTACAAAGCATTCAGGGTTATGAGATAGAGTTTATTAATGGCAGAGATCCCCCTTCGCAACATGAGCCTAGTCGCAGATTTGCACTCACTCAGTCAGAGAAGGAGCGGGCTCATGTTGAAATACTACGATTAGAAAAGAAAGGGGTGATACAAAAAACGACGCACGAGCCATTGGAGTTTGTTTCCAACATCTTTACTAGGGTCAAGAAGGATGGAGGCTGTCGGATTATCATCGACTTAACCCAGTTGAATGCTTTCGTACAATATACCCATTTTAAGATGGAGACGTTTGAGACGGCCAAACAGTTGGTTAGTCATGGGTACTTTATGGCTTGCATTGACCTGAAGGATGCGTACTATACAGTCCCTATTGCTAAACAACATCGAAGGTTCTTGAAATTTGTCTGGGAAGGTCAATTATGGCAATATATGGCTTTGCCTAATGGGATTACAACAGCGCCGAGACTATTTACTAAAATTGTCAAACCTTTATTGGCACATCTCAGGAAACAAAACCATATTATAATGGCATATTTAGATGACATTTTCATAGCAGGGAAAACCCTAGAGCACGCCCAGTTGGCAGTCTCGGACGCTATATCTTTGTTTCAAAGAATGGGGTTTGTAATCCATCCAGACAAATCCAAGTTCAACCCTTCGCAGGTCATGGACTATTTGGGGTTCACTATAGACACTAACCAGATGAAAATCACCGTCCCAGTTGACAAAGTGGTGGACGTTCAACAAGCATGCATCAGTTTACTTGACAACAACAGGCCAACCATTCGGCAGGTTGCTAAGGTAATTGGCAAGCTGGTTGCCACGTTCCCGGCCGTAAATTATGGTCCGTTGCATTACCAAAACTTACAAAAAAGTAAAATTCTGGCGTTAAAATTGAATACCGGACATTTTGACAGACCTATGCGCTTAGGCATAGGGGAGCAAACTGAGCTGGAATGGTGGGTTCATAATATTGGAGTAAGTTCCAAACCCATCATTCTCCCGAATCCCACGGTTCTGTTGCAAACTGATGCGAGTGCACAAGGCTGGGGGGCAACTGACACTGTAACCAGCTGTGGTGGCAGATGGGACGCTCATGAGTTCACGCTTCTCCAAGTGCAAGGCATTAATTATTTGGAAATGCTGGGGGTCTTTCATGGACTGCGGGCATATTGCAGTAATTTGCGTCATGCACATGTCCGCCTTCAAATCGATAACACCACGGTGGTAGCCTATATAAATCATATGGGTGGTATCAGGTCAGTATCTTGTAATGATTTGGCAAATACAATTTGGCTCTGGTGCATCAAAAGGGGTATTTGGATATCAGCAACGTACCTTCCGGGGATACTCAATACGGTGGCGGACACCAGGTCATGAGTTTTTAATGATAACATTGAGTGGATGCTGAATCCCCTTGTGTTTGCTGAAATTGTGACAAAATTCAGTATGCCAGATATTGACCTATTTGCGTCTAGACTGAACCATCAGATACCAACATATGTATCGTGGGAACCAGATCCTGGGGCAGTGGCTTTGGATGCTTTTTCGCTCCACTGGGGGAAATGGTATTGCTACGCATTTCCCCCATTCTGCCTCATCAGCCGGGTATTACAGAAGATTAAATTAGACTCTGCATCAGGCATTCTGGTAATACCCGACTGGCCGACACAACCATGGTACCCGGTGGTCTCCCAGATGCTGAAGCACCCGTGGGTGCGAATTGGGAACAACCCACAATTGGTTACTAATCCCGTCACTGGCGAGCCGCATCCGTGCCACGCCTATTTAAACCTGTTGGTCTGCAGGTTCTGAAAAGGCCTTTGCTGAACACGGGGATCTCACCGAGGGCCATGGATTTAATCGCTGCATCGTGCAGAGCATCTACAAGGCGGCAGTACCTGACCCAGATCAGGAAATGGGAACTGTTCTGTTTAAGGAAGAGTGTTGCCTATGATTCTGCCACAATACCTGACGTCCTGGAATTCCTGGCGGGCCTCCACTATGATGAAGGGCTCAGCTATAGTACCATCAATAGCGCCAGGAGTGCGCTGTCCTCGTACCTTCCGGTAGGAGTGGGGACCAACAATCTGGTGTCGAAGTTTATGAGGGGTGTATTTAACACAAACCCTCCACGGCCCAGATATAACGTTGTCTGGGATGCAGGAGTGGTCCTGTCCCTGTTAAGATCATGGTCCCCCATGGCGGGGTTACCTCTTCACTGGCTCACCCTGTAGGTGGTCATGTTGATGGCGCTCACGTCTGCTCAGCGGGTACAGGCGCTTCAAAAGTTGCGCATTGACAATATGCTCTCTACCCCTGGGAAAATAACGTTTTACGTTGCAGAACTGCTGAAGCAGCATCGACCCGGATCTTTGGGGCTGCAGTTGGAATTCCAGGCGTACCCCTCTGATGCCACACTCTGCACAGTCGCCCACCTCCGTTGCTACATTGAGTTGACCCGGTCGATCAGGAATTCGGAACAAGGACTGCTTATAAGCCACAAAAAACCACATCGCCGGGTGACAGTGCAGACGATTTCCAGGTGGCTCAGGGAAGTGTTGGATGCAGCGGGTATTGACACTAACTTGTTTAAATCTCATTCCACCAGGGCTGCATCCACATCAACAGCGAGGGCCATGGAGGTGCCCATGGATCACGTCCTCGCTACGGCAGGATGGGCCAGTGAGTCAACCTTTCAACGGTTCTACCATAAGCCATTGGCCGGACCTGCAACATATGCGGATGCAGTACTCAGGGCTGCTCCCTAATATCATTTGTCCCCAGTCAGGGGGTTTTGTTTATGATTTGTGTTTAATAAATGTTAATTATTTTCAGATTGTCCAGTCTGGATTGCTTTAACAAACTTCCTCCATCAGGATTGCGGCAGTGTGGTAGCATGGGCGTTGTCCAGGGCGTGTAATCACAGAGCTTTGAAGTCTTCACGAAGTCACTCACGTGACTCCGAAGTAAAATAGTAAGATTAAACGAGAACTTACCAGTTCGAAGGTTGATCTTTATTTTATGAGGAGTTGCGATGAGGGATTTCGTGCCCTCCGCTCCCAACCCTCGATCATTATGTTCAGCTGGTTAGTTCGCAGTTTAATCTTAATATCCTTACGTTTCGTCGAGTCTGTGATTCCACACCGCTGCTTTGAAGGATGCCGCGCATGCGTGTTGGCGGGGTCTTCACAAAATCCCTCATCGCAACTCCTCATAAAATAAAGATCAACCTTCGAACTGGTAAGTTCTCGTTTAATCTTACTATTAAAGTATACAATAGGGTAAAGCTCAGCTATAGACAAATGGGCGGAGAAATGGAACATGGTGTTTTATCCGAGCAAGTGCGAGTTCTTGCAATTTGGATGGTCAAATGTAAGGGAAATATATACAATTAATGGCATGTCCATTAACAGCAATGATGTACAGTGGGATCTTGGGGTCAGTCCATAATTCCATAATTCCCTGAAAGTGGCAACATGAGTTGATAGAGAGGTAAAGAAGGCATATGCTATGCTTACTTTCATACTTGCTTTCATAGGTCAGGGCATTGAGAATAAGAGGCCAGAAATCACGATGCAGCTTTATAGGACATTGATAAGGGTGTATTTGGAGTATTGTGTGCAGTTCTGTTCTTCCCCTTACAGGAAGGATGTTGCGGCTTTGGACAGGGTGCAGAGGAGGTTTACCAGAACGATGGCTTGATTAGGAGATATTAGCTACAGAGAGAGGTTGGACTTTGATTGTTTTCTCTGGAATGCCAGAGGCTGGAGGGAGATCTGATAGAAGTCAAAAACATTATAAGGGAATGGAAAAAATCAATAGGGCATAGGTTCAAGGTGAGTGGGTAAAGTTTAAAGGAGATGTGCGGGGCAACTTTTTTTCACAGAGGGTGGTGAGTGCCTGGAACTTAAAGCCATGGTTGGTGGTTGAGACAGATACGATAGCAGCATTTAAGAAACTTTTGGATAGGCATTTGGATATGCAGGGAATGGCGGGATATGGATTACATGCAGATAGATACGAGATGGACATGGTATCATGTGTCGGCACAGATATTGTGGGTGGAAGGGCCTGTTCTTGTGCTGCACTGCTTTATGTTATACGTTCTATGTTTGAACCCACTTCCAGCTGGTCTGGATTCTGAGAGTACTGTGAAGTAAAATGGAGTGATTCAGCCTCTGATTTTTTCTCCCTATACCTGAAAGGATGCAATGCAACTTGAAGCTGCAGTCGAGAAAAGCAATTCACTCTGTGGGGAATTGTAAAGATGAGTTGATATGGTGATGCGCTATTTTTTGAACAACACACTCTCTTAGCTTTCATTTCTATACTACCATTAAGAAGCTTGCATGCAATATTTATAACACTGTGGGCAGAAATGAAACGGCACTCAAGAAAAAATTAAAGCTAGGTAGTGCTGAGAGAATTTCAATCTGGCATGGGAGGCTTATGGGAGAACACTGAGAATGTATGTGAGGTCTATGGAGAGGGCATACTGACTTGTTGCATTAAGGCCTGGAACAGCAACACGAACGCCCAGGAATGAACAAGATACAAAAAGTGGTGAACTCTGTCAGCTGATCACAGCTACTGATCTCCCCTCCACCAAAGGGATCTGCCGGAGGTTTTAGTTTAGTTTGGTTTAGAGGTACAACACGGAAACAGGCCCTTCGGCCCACCGAGTTGGCACTGACCAGCGATCCCCACACATTAACACTATCCAATACCAATTTTTTAGAAACATTTTACCAAGCCAACTAACCTACAGACCTCTTTGGAGTGTGGGAGGAAACCGAAGATCTACTAGAAAACCCAGGCAGATAACGGGGAGAAGGTACTAACTCCGAGCAGACAACATCCGTAGTCAGGATCAAACCTGGCACTGCATTGGCTGTAATGCAGCAACTCTACTGCTGCGCCACTGTGACCGCCCTTGCAACCGTGACTGTCTCAAACAGGCAGCCACCATCATCAAAGACCCACACCACCCTGGCCATGTCCTCCATTCTCTCCTGTCATCGGGAAGAAAGTATAGAAGTCTGAAAACTGTTCCCAAGGCTCAGAAATAGCCACCTTCCAACACCATCTGGATCACAAACACTACTCAAACTATGAATTCTGACCTATCTTTGGTTGCACTAAGGACTTTGGAATTTTTTGTATGAGCGTTAATTTGTTAAATTGGTTTTTAATTTATTGATTTTATTTGTTTATTATGTTATCCATGAATATTGTGTTTACAGGCTTGTTATGCTGCTGCAAGTAAGAGTTGCATCATTCTGTTGTCGGTACATATAACAGTTAAACACACTTGACTCTTGATGCTCTTGGAAAGATATTTTTTGCCAGACTGGAGTGCTGATCTGGGATTGGAGAGTTAGGTCTGGTAGATAGCTGAACGATCAACAATAGTTGTGGGCTGGTGGTCAATAATGTTTGTAAGGGGGGCATTGGGGACCTGAGCATTGAGGGATGAGGTGGAATCAAACATTAAGAAAGCCACTTACTGCAGGACTTACCAGGATTGCAATGGATGTTTCAGACTCCACGAATGTGAGCCAAGTGATGTCAGATGCCTGTAATTAACATTGGAGCCTTGTGTCTTCAGTGAAGGCCTACTTTGCTATCCTCGGCCTGTGCTGTTCACAGGCTTGATCAATGTGTTGCATGCTCTTGATATAAGAGCACGTTCTCCGGCCTCTGTGTATGTCGTGGGCACAGAGCTCCTGAACACTGAGCATCTAATCATTTCAACAGTTGAGATATTAATAAAATTTCATACTTCGACCAGGCAGCCATTTTCTCTTATCTCCTATTATTATCTGAGAGGCCAATTCAACAATCGGCCTATTACGGAACTTTCTTGCCTGAGGTCATCTGTTGCCGACCCCCAATTTAAAGAAGGGTCCTGATCCGAAACATCATCTATCCATTTTCTCCAGAGATGCTGCCTGACATGCCGAGTTACTCCAGCATTTTGTGTCCATCTTTGGCATAAACCAGCATCTGCAGTTCCCTTCTATAACTATCTCTTGTTTCCCCAATATCACTGAGGCATCCATCCAGTGCCTCGTGTGGCAGAGATAATGGGAGCAATGTGACAGTAAGAACCTTTGGTGCAACGGCTTCATCTGTTCAAGCGCTTGTCAACTTGCGTCTTCAAATCAGGCTGTAAGTTCACAGGTGACCCATGTATCAATAACGACATCAATATTTGCTTCTATGCTAATAGCCTGCTTGACATCAGTCTGTCTGCAGCTTTATCGCTTTTGGCAGCTAGAAATTAATGTGGATAGTCATCCATAAGTTATTCATTGACATGTGTGACAATTTTCTGACCAGTGGCAGTTCAGCTGGTTCTCTGCATATCGAATTCATTAGAAATGAATCAGAAAGGACCAGGCTACATTTTGCTCCCTTATGCATCAACCTCATTGGAAAGGCTGTTAATTTCAGCTGAAAAGAATAGTTGTTTGTAGGTAGACAAAAATGCTGGAGAAACTCAGCGGGGTGAGGCAGCATCTATGGAGCAAATTAACAGGTGACGTTTCGGGTCGAGACCCTTCTTCAGATCTTTATTCCTTCTCTCCATAGATTCTGCCACACCGCTGAGTTTCTCCAGCATTTTTGTCTACCTTCGATTTTTTCCAGCATCTGCAGTTCTTTCTAAAACATAGTTAAGAACTGAAGAACATTGATTACGGTGGCAATTGAGATTTTGGCTGGGAGTGCTGTATAGGCACAGAGGTTGATAAATTGGATTATTTGTGTCTTCACAGTCGTTGACCACATAAGCAAGGTGATTAACTCATCAACAAGGCCAGATTATGCAGCATTCGCACCGCTGGCAACCTCCTTACAGCTCAGGAGAACTGTAGTCTCCAAGCAGGTTTGATCTCTTTCCTTTCATCATTTATTTTCGCTAATATGTCAAGAGCTGAGATGGAGAATTGGTAAACTTGGTTTAGACAATAGACAATAGACAATAGACAATAAGTGCAGGATTAGGCCATTTGGCCCTTCGAACCAGCACCGTCATTTAATGTGATCATGGCTGATCATCCCCAATCAGTACCTCGTTCCTGCCTTCTCCACATATCCCCTGACTCCGCTATCTTTAAGAGCCCTATCTAGCTCTCTCTTGAAAGCATCGAAGTTTGCCATTGGTTTCTGAAATCTTCCCTGAGTTTTGGAATGACATCCAGCAGTAGATGAACACTATGAACACCTTCCATACATGAGGTCAACTGGTTGGGTGCAGCTGGTGCTAACTTCTGAAATTACTCACTGTGGGGTTCTGATCAAATCATTACAATTTGGCATTATTTAAATATTGCAATTGTTTCAATAATTCCATGCACTATTTTCACGGAGTTCCACTGGTTCAAATTGGCGCATGTCTTTTGCATTTCAATAAACTGATACATGTTTTCCATTTCCACCAAGTTTTAAACCATAATATTTAAAGTTCACATTTCTTTAAAATGCCAGGCAAGGTAGGCGGCACGGTGGCACAGCGGTAGAGCTACTGCCTTACTGTGCCAGAGACCCGGGTTCGATCCTGACTACGGTTGCTCGTCTATGTGATTTCTCCAAGATCTTCAGTTTCCTCCCACACTTCAAAGACGTACAGGTTTTTAGGTTAATTGGCTTGATATTAATGTAAATGATCTCCAGTGTGTACAGGATAGTGTTAATATGTGGGGATCGCTGGTCGATGGAGACTCATTGGGCCGAAGGGCCTGGTTCCACGCTGTATCTCAACTAAACTAAACTAAAGTGGGATTTGAAACTAAAGAATGGTTGTTGGTGGTTTGGTCACTACTGGGCTACAGAGAGATCCACGTTTCCTTTGCCGTATGGAATAGTGATAAGTAGGATAATGTATCACTGAAATGACAGAATGTGACTGCTGTTCATCATATTAAATCACATGAATAAGTTTCTAGTTGGAGTGGTCAAGATTTTAGTGCAGACACCGATTTTCTACAAAATCAGCAAATATGAATAATCTTTGGATTATGACGCAAAGAACCATCAAATTAAGCAGGTGTTGAAATGTATCAATGGAGCTTTACTTTTATTAGTTAAAATCTTCTCGTTAGTTTTTTTCAAATATGGTGAAACATTTTAGAGGCTGCGGAGATTTTCCCTGAATTCTGGGCATGTGGGACTGAGCCGCTGATTCTCAGGGCGGTTCCCATCAGAGTTGCCATTGAGTGGCGGTGTGAATGTTGTTGCATTGGCCTTCAACTGTGCAAAGTCCAGGACTGACTAAAAATACAAATGATACTATTTTATTGATGTACTCCACTTGGCCTATTGTCATGGAGCCTGGATTATCTCAAATTTCCATTTATTTTGCAGGACAATCAGCACTCGGACTCCCCATCAAGTCACATCTAATTCGAATGCAGGATCCAAGATCTCATCAGTTTCCAGTTTGGAACTGTGAATTTGAAGACAATGGGAAAGCTTTTAATTATTTCCATTTTGTTTAATGTTTTTAATTACCTATATCCGATGTATATGTTTTTAATTTTCATTAAAATATTCTTAATAATTTAATATTTAAAATTGCTTACTTCAGTTTTAACAGGTTTAAAACATATTTGTCACTCTTGGACCATGCCATGAAGCCCAAGTTTATGGAATATCAGAAGATGGATCTGCCACATTCAATCCAGGTATGTAGGGCAGGGGACAATTCTGACTTAATGTGGCCCATGGGATCTATTTAAGTTTCAAAGGGCTGGTCAACTTTAATAACTTTGCATAACGTTCTTTCTAATTTATACAATTAGTCTCAATTTTCTTTTAGCATATTCAATGCGTTCTAGGTGCATGGATATCAAGATGAATTAAAAATTCACTAATTGGACCAGAAAATACTTCAACTTCTATTACTTCTCTGGTCTCAATAATTGGTTGTACTTACGTCTAATTTGTTGGAAAAATTGAACATTGTATGAACTTATTGGGCTCAAATTATCGTAGATCAGTGGAGGTCTCCTTAAATTAGGAATGGGCCTCTGAAAGAATGTTTGCATAGAGGAGTATGAGTTGAAGGAAAGCTTCTTGGTTCTCTGAAGCCTACTGCGAATCTTGCTGGAGGAAATTAGTCTGAAGACAGACATTATTTTATCTGCTAGTGGAGAACTTAACCTGTTAACCTATTAACTCCATGTCCAACTGCATGTCCAATTCCAATGTCCCATCAGTAAAGGGAAGTTGGTCCTTTCTATTCATCTTACCTAGGTTTCACAGTATTTTTGTACTTTGATTAAATCTTCCCTCAGGCTCCCCATTCTGAAGGAAACAAGTCCAGCCTAGCCAAACTCTGCTCAGAATTAAACTTAATAAGCCGTGGCAATATTTTCAGAATTTCTGCACCCTTTCTAGTGCCATCACATTCTTTAATTTATGTGGCAACCAGAACTTTACATATCATCCTGGCATAACTAGTATTATAAACATCTTCAGAAATGCCTCCCGGGCTCATAGTCAAAGCTTTCACAAATACCAAACTCATCTCTCATTAGCTGGAACAAGCTTCATTGCAATTGTGATTCCTAAAAATGATTCTCAACTCTAAAGTTTGTCTACTTTGAAAAAAGAACCAGGATTTTTAGTTGCTGTACCAGCCCGTATACAATTTTCTGTTTCACGTAATAACTGGATGGAAATGTTATCTTGCATTATGCAGAGAATTGAAAACCCAACTAATTTCAGATATTAGCCAACAATCTATAAATTCCAATTAAATTGAATTCTCCTGATTTTCCGAATAATATACAAGATACAAGATACAAGATAAATTTATTTGTCACATGTGCCAGTAGGCTCAGTGAAATGTGATACAGCCATGCAATAAAATATATTAACAAAGAACAGGCCATTTGGCCCACGATGCCTGCCCCTCCTCCAAGTTATACTTTTCCACAAGATCCAGACGTCCTTATTCAGAAGTACCTTGAAAAATAACGAATGAATGAATATTTTAATGACAAGTCACAGTAAAATTCTTTGCATGCATTCCCAAGGTATGCAGTCACCATCACTGCTCCAAAAATACTCTCCCACTGAAACACCAGTCACTACGTATGTTAAAAAATATGGTCCAATGGTTAGCATTAAAGATTAATTATCAAATCTGCAGGAGACAATCTCTTCTTGGAAATATTTTCATTGCCGGTGTTTCCATTAGGATATCACATCAACCCCAAGTCCTCTGTGTTTGGTAAAGCTAGTTTATAAAGTTTGAGCTAAACACCTTGTTTAAATATTGAAGTGTTGCTTTACTTTAAAAATAATTAATGAGCCTCTCGGGCTGGTAATCGTTAAACCTTTAGAGAATGACTGTCTGAAAGCAACATACATGCACTCTGGGATTCATTATTATCATCAGTACTCTATGTGAAAGTAAAGCAAATGTTGAAAGTATACCTTATAAAACCACTTGATTTGTGTATCCAATTTGCTTTGTACTGAAGCACATTCTGGCAAATGTTAATAATTCAATGATGTCTAGAATATTGCAACTAATAGAGTTTAGGAAAGAATTATTAAACTGGTGACCACTCTGTACGGGACCACTAAGACAATAAGAACACATACTGCTGTTCAATGACTACAGCTTGGCATTCAACACCATCATCCCCCACACACTTGATTTCAAGCTCAGGGAACTGAGTCTCTCTGCAACTGGATTCTCGACTTCCTCATCAATAAACCATACTCGGTATGAATTGGCATCACTTCGTCCTCGATAACTTTCAGTGGAGGGGCACATCATGGCTGTGTGCTCAGTTCCCTGCTCTACTCATTCCGCACCCATGGGTATGTAGCCAGACACAGTTCCAACTCCATCTTTAAATTCACTGTCAACACCATTATTTTGGACAAATTATGAGTAATGATGAGTCAGAGTGTAGGAGAGAGATCGATTGTCGGATTCAATGATGTCGGAACAACAAGGGAGCTGATTGTTGACTTTAGAAGAGTAAGGCTGAGGATTCATGAACCTGTCTTCATCAATGGGTTGGTGGTGGAGAGATTCAACAATTTCAAGTTCCTCGGCACACATATCTCTGATGATCTGTCTTGGGCCCAGTATACTGATGCCATCATTAATAAACCTATCGATGCCTCTGTTTCCTTAGAAGATTGAGTGGAAGATTGAGGAGATTTGGTGTGTTGATGAATGTGATCTTCAGCTTCTACAGGTACATGGTAAAGAGCATATTGACTGGTTGCATCAATGTCTGGTTTGGCACCTGAATGCCCAAGAATAAAGGAGATTATAAAAGATGGTAGACAAAATCGTTGGAGAAACTCAGCAGGTGAGGCAGCATCTACTGAGCGAAGGAAATGGCAACGTTTCGGGTTGGGACCCTTCTTCAGACTTAATCTGAAGAAGGGCCTCGACCCGAAACGTTGTCTATTTCCTTCGCCCCATAGATGCTGCCTCACCCGCTGAGTTTCTCCAGCATTTTTGTCTACCTTAGATTTTCCAGCATCTGCAGTTCCTTCTTAAACATTATAAAAGATGGTGCACACTGCCCGGTCCATGCAGGGTACTGACATCCCCACCATCAAAGTGATCCATAGGTGGTGCTGCCTCGAAAAGGCAGTCAGCATCATCGAAGATCCACACCCCACTGGCCGAGCTTTAATTTCACTCCTACCATCGAGAAGAATGTGTAGGAGTATGAAAACTGTGATGTTCAGGTCCAGGTTCACAAACAATGTCTTCCCAACAACCTTCAGGCTCTTGGACACTAAACCACCAACTAAATCACAAGCTGTCTTGGTCAGACTGCGGGCTTTTGTTTTGCACTAATATTATTTTAAAATATTTATTGAACTTCCTTTTGTTTATTGTGTTAGCTATGAGTACTGTGTTTACAGACCTGTTATGCTGCTACAGGTAAGAATTTCATTATTCTATTTTTGGTATACATGCCATTTAAAATCTCTTGATTCTTGACTCTTGATATCCTGAATGTTTTGGCCCGTGTACCAACTCGCACTTAGTTTTGTTTAGAAATTACGATAGCTTTTGGAGACCTATTTTAGCGAAAGGATAAGCGACAACGTGATTTTAAACTCCACATTCTTGTTTTCAGATCCCTCCATGTTTTTTACTCCGTCTGTGAAGCTTTCTGTACCTTGACAGCTTTCTGAAATATAGACACAAGGAACTGCAGATGCTGGAGTCTTGCAAAGAACACGAAGGGCTGGACTAACTCACTAGTTCAGACTGCATCTCTGGGAGGATATGGATAGGTGATGTTTCGGGTTGGGTCCCTTCTACAGAGATGCTGCCTGGGCCGCTGAGTTACTTCGGCACATTGAGCACTTATCTGCGCTCCTCCAATCTTGGGCTTTTAGATCATCCAGGAACTGAATGACTTTCCCTTTTGATACCAGGGTTTCAGCTGACACGTTTCTGAGCCCAAGACATTTCTCCTTGAGTTTCCTGCTACCCCACCATCTCCTCTACTTCCCCACAGTGGGCATATTTTAAGAGGCACTGCGGCCCAACATCGAGGAGTTGGCGGCCTTTGCTGGAGACCGACTTTTTAGAGCGCCATCGTGTGGAGCCAATGGGACTTTAACATCGCGGAGCCCACGGGCTCTGGTCAGAGGCCAACTTTGGGAACTCCAAGCAGCAGGAGTTTTGATCGCCCTGATGCGGGTGTTTCGACTGCCCCGATGTGGGAGCTTCAATCGCCCCGACGTGGGAGTTTCGACCGCCCCGACGCGGGAGCTTCGATCGCACTGACGGATGGTTCGACTGCCTCGACCGCGGGAGAATAAAGAGGACTTTTTTGCCTTCCATCCCAGTGAGGAATGTGGGGAATCCGCCGTGGTGGATATTTATATTCACTTTTTGTAGTTGTGAGTCTTGTTGCTTTTTTTTCATATGGCTGTGTGGTAATTTGTATATCACTGTACCTTAATTGGTACATGTGACAATAAAAGACCCTTGAACCTTTGAACGTTATCTCTATAATTAAACATTTAGTCATTAGCTCCAATTTCTCCTTTGTTGCATCATGTCAAGTAATTTTTGGTGAACAATACCAGGAAGCTCCTGGGATGCTTCACCATGTTAAAGGCCCTGTATAAATGATCAACCCGGAGAAGATAGTTGAACTGAAAATACTTCACTTTTTAAAAAAAGTTTATCCTTGAGCATATTTTTTGTACATCATTTTTCACAGAAAATATAAGATTGGTGTAGACATTCTCTGATGTCAATATATAGGTAAACTTTCTCCTGGGAGCTGATGTTTCAGCAGTGAGTAATATGTTTGGGAATAACATTTGTGGTGAGGCAATGATGGGTGAAAATGAACAAAGACATACCAATTCAAATGCATCATTTTCCAATTCAATCCATTAAAAATGTCATCAATATATTGAATTTAATAATATATAAATACTTAGGGTGGCACGGTGGCGTAGCGGTAGAATTGATGGCTTACAGCGCTTGCAGCACCTGAGATCCGGATTTGATCCCGACTACGGGTGCTGTCTGTACAGAGTTTGTACGCTCTCCCCGTGACCGTGTGGGTTTTCTTCGAGATCTTCGGTTTCCTCCCACACTCCAAATACGTACAAGTTTGTAGGTTAATTGGCTTGGTATAAGTATAAGTAGTAAGATTAAATGAGAACTTACCAGTTCGAAGGTTGATCTTTATTTTATGAGGAGTTGCGATGAGGGATTTCGTGAAGAACCCGCCAGCACGCATGCGCGACATACTTCAAAGTAGCAGTGTTGAATCACAGGACCAACAACAGAGAAATGACTTGTTATAGTAAGATTGAAGAGACTCTAATTACCAGTTGATTTATGATCGAGGGTTGGGAGCGGAGGGCACGAAATCCCTCATCGCAACTCCTCATAAAATAAAGATCAACCTTCGAACTGGTTAGTTCTCGTTTAATCTTACTATTTCATTTCGGAGTCACGTGAGTGACTTCGTGAAGACTTCAAAGCTCTGTGATTCCATGCCCTGGACCACGTCCATGCTGTCACACGCCACTTATAAGGATGGACAGGAGTAATCAACTTTCCAGACTGCTTGTACTGAAAAATAATAACAATATTTATTAACAACAAAGAAAAAAACCCTCACTGGGGGACGTCTGCACGTTCTTGACCTGCATCCAGCACGGCCTCCGCGAACAATGCAGGTGCGGCAACAGGCTTATTGTAAAACCGCTGGAAGGTGGCTTCGTTCGCCCATCCTGCTGTGGCAAGAATATGGTCCATGGGCACCTCCATGACCCTTGCCGCCGACGTCGATGCAGCCCTGGTGGAATGGGATTTAAAGACATTAGTGTCAATACCTGCCTCACCCAAGACGATCCTGAGCCACCTGGAGATCGTCCTTGATCTTGTGGAGTGTTTGTACCCTCTGCGCTGAAGTCAGTGCCAGTAACATCACCAGCTTCAGGGTGAGATTGTCCAGCTCAAGCCCCTCCATGGGCGACCACGTCCTGAGCAGGGTTAATGCCTTCCCAATATCCCAGGTGATGTTATAACGAGGTCTGGACAGATTGGAATTGAATATTCCCCGCATGAGTCTGGACACCAGCCTGTTGGATCCTACCTCGATATTGAGGTAGAATGACAGCGCACTCCTGGCGCTTTTGATGACACTGTAGCTGAGATGTTCATCGTGATGCAACCCCGCCAGGAATTCCAGTACGTCGATGATGGTAACGGAGTCATATGCAATGTGGGAGCGGCCGCAGTAGGTTTCCCATTTCCGGATATGTGTGAGATATTGCCGCCTGGTGGACTCCCGGCATGACGCTCCAATGGTATCCATGGTTCTAGATGATAGGCCATACCGCAGTAATGGCCTGTTCAGAGCCTGCAAGCCAATAAGTTTAGATGACTGTGGCAGGGATGTGGTTCCCCTGAGACAGGGTTTGTTACCAATTGTGGGCAACCTTCTAAGAGGACCCAAGGTTGACTGATCATATCAAGGACCACTGGATACCATGGCTGCGTAGGCCAGTCGGGTATGATAAGAATGCCCTTAGCAGCATCTGTCTGGATTTTCCGCAATACCCGACTGATGAGGCAAAACGGAGGAAATGCATAGAAGAACCATTTCCCCCAGTCTAGCGAGAACGCATCCATCGCCATTGCCCCACCACCATTGTAACTCAATCTTTGCCTTTAGAGGCAACTGCATTGGTCTATCGAAATGTCCAGCGTTCAGTTTTAATGCTGAGATCTTGGCTCTCTGCAAATTTTGATAATGCAAAGGTCCGTATTGGGCAGCTGGAAAAAGTGCTACGATCTTGCCAATCACCTTAGCAGTTTGTCTAATTGATGGTATACTGGCCCAGACTAGATCCTTGCATACTTGGGTGACATCCCCAACTTTGTTAGTTGGTATGGTGGCCCTCATGCGATTGGAATCCACCGTGAACCCCAGATAATCCATGACCTGTGAAGGGCAGAACTTTGATTTATCTGGATGGATAATGAACCCCATTTTCTGAAAAATTTCCACGGAGGCTGAAACTGCCAGTTCCGCTGATTCCAGGGTGTTCCCAATAATTAGGATATCATCCAGATAGGCCATCACTATATGATTTTGTCTCCTTAGTGTAGCCAGTATTGGTTTGAGCAATTTAGTAAATAATCTAGGGGCTGTGGTAAGCCCATTTGGCAAAGCCCTGTATTGCCAGAGCTGATCCATCCAGGTAAATTTCAAGAACTTCCTGTGGTGTTTCTGAATGGATACTGAATAGTATGCATCTTTTAAATCAATGCATGCCATAAAGCAGCCGTCAGAAATCAATAACTTGGCTGTTTCGAACGTGTCCATTTTGAAATGGGTATATTTTACAAAGGTATTCAAATGGGTCAGATCAATAATAACCCGACATCCTCCATCCTTCTTGGTTTTTGTGAATACGTTGGATACAAATTCAATTGGTTCGTGTATAGTTCATTCTATCACGCCTTTTTCTTGTAGCCTTAAGATTTCAGCATAGCCTCCTGCCGTTTCATTGCTGGACAGTGTAAATTTCTGATCTGGCATATGCTGGGATGGAGGGATTTTACCATTGATGAATTCAATCTCATGGCCTTGAATACTTTGTAAGATAAACTCATTAGAAGTGATGGTTCCCTATGCCCCCGTAAAGAACCGTAGTCTCCCACCAACATGTGAAGTTAAGCATGCAGGTGCATGAAATCCAGACCGCCTTACCTCCATGGTTACCGGCGGTCCCTGATATGTTTGGCGGGACGTGGAGGTGCTGGGTTGGGCTGATGATGCGGCGTCCGCATCTTCCATGGTGGCCGCTGGGGGCCTAGCCCTAAAAAAGGCCTAGGTTGTTGAGGCTGCTGAAATTGAGGCGGAGCTGGAGCGTAGGTCCTTGCTGGTCTAACGGCAAGGCCTCGTGGCCTGAAAAATGGCACTTTCCTGGCCGGCTGCCTGGTCGAGATATGTGACCGCATGAGTCCCATCGTCTTAGCGTGGTCATCCAGCTCCTTGACCCGCTTTGGGAGGTCTTCCCCGAACAACTGTCTGGGTGGCGGCGTAGGAGGTGCTTTGCATAACCCCGCAAATTTCGGGTTTAGAGTTGGTTTAATAATGCTCTTCCGAAAGGCGTTGATCTCATACTGTGTGATGCACAGTAGTGCCAGAGCATCCTCCTGCTCGGTGTTCAGATCCTCCCCGTCCACCGACCGTACAAACGCGGTAATCCCAGCAGTAAGCAGCTTCAGGATCCGTTGGAGCTTCATCTCCTGGGTTCTGATCCCTGGGCTGATATTGCCCCAAATCGGCGTATTGACGATGGGCACGTTGAAGGAGTTGCAATTCGCTGGGGCTTTGTGCCTATTCATGGCTTCCGACAGGACCTCTTCCTGAAGCTGATGGTTCATCAGGAAGTCCACGGTGGCAGCCAGTTTGGGGTTGAGGGGTAGTCCTGATGACTCGGATAATGCAAATTTGGTTGCGACATCCAGGAGCTCCTCCTGAGGGGCCTCCGATGTAGATGGTGCATGGACCAGGATGTCCTCATCCTCCGGCTGTCTCAGGCTTCCCGCTGATGATGGTGATATCTCCCTGTGCCCTCTGGAACTAGATGTCTTCCGCCTCTGATTTTGTTGCAGGAGAAGTTCCAACATCCGCTCCATTCTGTCAATACGCCCTTCGCCCTTCAAATCCGGGCGGTCGGAGTCCTCATGTTCAACGGAACTGCTGAGGCTCCTGTCATCGGCCCATACCTCGTCGAGGTAATCTCGGTGCCGGAAGCTGTCGCTACCAGCCGCCGCAGCGAAGCTGAGCGATTCCCGCGCGGATCCGCTCAAACGCCTCCTTTTGGCGGAGCTCGATCCCGCTGCCTCGGAGGGCAAACGCGGTGAGAGGTCAGCACCCGACGCCTCGGCGTGGTGACCCGACATCCGCGCGGGCTTGCCGACTGCCCTAATCCTGGGCCTAGACGGCGTACGGTCCCGTCCTCCCATCCACGGGGGACTCGGTGACCGTGGCGGGTCTCCACCCAAATGACTCTTCCTTGTCTTGGTGGTTGGTGAGTCGACACTGGTCCTTACAGGTCTCCCAGTGGACTTGAGTCCCGCCAATTCACCAGTCCGCAATCTAGCGGCAGGTGATACCTTTGCCCGTGAAGGGCTAGGTTGACGGGCTCTATCCCTCCCTCTCCTCCGAGGGCTCAGGGAGAAGGGCCGTGCGGCAGCACGTGAACCCTGTTTGCCCTGGTTGACCAACGAGCCCGTTGGCGACAGCGATACGGAGTCAGGGTCAACCTGCTCCGGTGGCACACCGAAATCCTGCTCCGCGGAATCCTCGCTGGAGCTCCGGTGTATCGGCGGGTCGGGTCCTGTGGCGACAGGGCTCCCCAACTTCCTCGCCTTTTTCCCGGCCTGACTCGCAGGTGTAGCCGTTGATAGGGGCTCCGGGATGGGTGGCCGGCGACTCTGTGCGGACGTCCTACGGCCCTTGTTCTTCCTGTCCATGTTCCTGTTGAAAGAAAACACTCTCACAACAGAAACCAACCAACTCAAGGTTAGTTACACTTACCTGAGTGGCCCTTATGAAGGGCTGGTGGTGAGCCGCGCTCCACCTCCAGCCGTCGACTGCAATGCGTTGCGACGATATGTCGCGCATGCGTGCTGGCGGGTTCTTCACAAAGTCACTCACGTGACTCCAAAATGAAATTGTCTCTAGTGTGTGTAGGATAGTGTTAATGTGCGGGATCGCTGGTCAGTGTGGACTTGGTGGGCCGAAGGGCCTGTTTCTGCGCAGTATCTCTAAACTAAACTAAACTAAACTAAACTTACTCAATCTTGACTCACCATACTTGCTTGAGATTGAAGATATCAATATTATAAAATTGGAACAGGCCATTTGCGATAACAAATCCATTTAAGTGTTTAATTGGACGGACAACGGAGCAATGAAATACTTACTTGTAGCAGCATAACAGACTTGTAAATGCAATACACATAGATAATATATTACAAACAAAAAATCAATAAATTAGTAACCCCAACACTAGTACAAATAAAAACCTGCTGTCCTCAGTGCAACCAAAGACAGTCCATTGGTCATAGTTGAGGTTAGTGTTGTGTAGAGTTACTTGACCTGGTCTGCTAATGAAGTTGTCTTTTCTGGCATGTACACAGGTCTCTTGGGCTGGTAAGTGGGAAGTAACGTTTGTGCCATGTAAGTGTCACACAATGATCACCACAAATAGAAGAGGCTATAATGTATCCCCTTGACATTCTTCTTGACAAAACATAACCTATCTATGTTCTCCAAAAATGCTACCTGACTCGCTGAGTTACTCCAGCATTTTGTGTCTTTTGTTAGTAAACTAGCATCTACAGTTCCTTGTTATTATATTCCTATTGACATTCATTGACTTCTTTGACAATTCCTTCCAAACCTGTAGCCTCCTGCATTTGAAGGGAAAGAGGCAATTGTTCATAGAAATGCTATGACGTTCAAATATCTCCATAGGTTTTGGAGATTTGGATTTGGGAAAACCTTCATCATTGGTGCAGTTACTTAATCAACAGCACAGAGGGTACCTGTACATCAAAAACTGCATTAGTTGAAGAAAGTGGGTCACCATCTCCTTTTCATAGGGCATTTGGGAATAGTGCTAAAAGTTGGGTTTGCCTGTGATTTCCCCATTTGGTGAATGTTGCTCTTCATTTAGAGATTACTGTATAAAATTAAGCAATAAATGTAGACTTTAAACAGCATGAGATTTTGTTATTAACATAAGCACGTCACCTCTTCATACTCATTGTTCCATTGCTATCATATTAGCCCTTCCTGAATTATACTTTTGACATCTGGTACAATTTAAATGTATCTATTCCACCCTCATTACTCCTTAATATAGGGCAACAAACCGTATGCTGGAGGAAAGCCGGGACAAGGTGCGGATGGAAAGGATGAAAATCCCGTACCAACCCTAAATGTCAACCATTCCTTTCCGTCCACAGACGCCGCTTAACTTGCTGACTTTCTCTAGCAGTTTGCTGCTCCAAGAGTCTGCCGTCTCTTATGTCTCCTCAATAAAAAGGCTCGGAAAATCTACGCTGCATTAAAGGATGCTCTGGGTCATTGACAAATTGTGGAGAAATGCGTGTTGTGTACGATGGCTTGATGCTGCAAATTTCTATTACACTTGAGACCTGTGGCATTGTAAAAAATAGCACAGTTCTTGCACACAAACACCTTTCCTGTGATTGTTCTGCCTTGGTTTGTGCGGTTATACCCATTAGAGAGAAGCCAGAGGAGTTGAAGAGACTTGGAGATTACTGTCAAGAGTTAGTCACAGAAAACTGGTATGACTCAGCGGGTCAGGTAGCATCTGTGGAGAGAAGAAATAGGTGGTGTTTCGGGTCGAGTCCCTTCCTCAGACTGAGAGTCAGGGGAAAGCGAAATGAGAGATTGTCTCTATGATGGTGATATACAACAAATGAATGAAAGATATGTAAAAAAGTAATGATGATAAAGGTAACAGGCTATTGTTGGCTGTTGGCTAGGTGAAAACAAGTGTCACCATGAGTTAAACAAATGTAAAACAAGAGTTGGGCTGCAAAGGTAGGAAGAGGGGTTGTAATTGCTTGACGGCATGCATGTGGGGGGGGGGGGGGGGGGGGGGGGGGTGGAGGAGAGGTGGAACAGCTGACATGAAGAATAAGGTTAATGATTTTACCATGGTGGGGGGTGGGCTTACATTCACAATCAGGCTGGAGCATAATGGTGCAGGGTCCCAAAGGAAAACTATTTGAGTAGAAACCACATGACGTAAATGGATCTAACTGCCCGTCCATATCCCTAGTCAGGCATGATCCCTTAAAATGACCCTTGCGTTCATTTTGTAAGGTTTTCATCATACCACCTGCCCCATACCATCTGACACCTGTGCATTCATGACTCCATTTGTGGAAGGAATGTAAACATGTATATGCTTTCAATGCCATTGCTCATGTTTGGGAGCCTTTATGCATGTGGGCTATGCGCGGGGGAGCTTCAAAACAATTTGCAAAAATCGTGTAATAGATTGAATAAAGGCTTGGTTTTCTGTTTATATTCTATTGCACAGCATCAAGAACTTCATGTAATGTGATTGAATGTCTGGGCTGATATCTGTTATTTAAATATTTTCTTCCCCTGGCTTAAAGGTATGTGAAGGCACAATAACTTGCAAAGTCTTATATATGGCAGTAAACTAAATGTCTCAGTTCATGTATGGTTAATTAATCATAAAAAGAGTCGCGTTTGACATAATCAGAAGTTGAATGAACTGTAAAAGATCTGTTAATAAGCAGCCCAATCATGCGTTGATAAAAACCCTGGCAACAGATAAAGGAACCTCACAAAGGAACCTTTCTCTGTACATTCTGCTCATTCTTTAAGCTGTTCTTGGGGAGACTATCTTCGATGGTTGCATCTTTAAACATGAGATAAGAAGTCATTTTATTTCTTCATTGAGGTGGATCTGTTAGGCACTGCAGTACTTGGGGTAATACATTCTTGGTAACCACACTTTAAAATGGGAGGGAGAAATGATGGCTCCTAAACAAAAATAAATAAAACAAACTGAAGTAGAATCCGGCAATGCTATACAGCTCAACTAAATTATTTAATCGAGGGCACCCTGCTTGAAATTAATGGATGAGAAGAAAGCGATAATGTCTTGCTGGTGGTTATAAGTGTGAGATTGCAAGCTATTCTTCACCATAACATTGCAGCACATAGTTCAGACCTCTTGGCAGCCAATTTTAAGCATTAGCATACTTGAAATTAAAATTAAAATTTAAAAAAAATTAAGCATAGGAAAACATATAGCTGAAGAGTGGTAAAATGATACATCACTGATGGGAAAGTTGGGATGAAAGCATAAATTGCTAACGTTTATCAACGGCAAGTTAATAGTGAAATGGATTGCATCCCTTGAGCAGGACTTGAATTACAGCTCTGCTGTTCAAGTGAGATTCATTGGTTATTGCCTGTTTCCGCCATGCACTTCCTTTACAGCTTGGTGCTGACACCAACAAAGTTATTTGTGAACAAACATGTAGCTCAAAACCCCAGTCAAGGTTGCCAATATTTGTTGCAGGGATTTTCCCATCTCTCATTCCGAATGCTGAAATATACCGTGTAGGAAGGAACTGCAGATACTGGTTTACAATGAAGATAGACACAAAATGCCGGAGTAACTCAGCGGGACAGGCAGCATCTCCGGATAGAACGAATGGGTGACATTTGGGGTCAAGACCCATGTTCAGACCAAGATATACTAGCTCACGTTCTTTCTCCGTGACTTTTACCAACCCTCCTTACATCCTTACATCAGGGAATTGGGAGAACCCCTTCGGAAATAATGCCCCATCCTATCATTCGGCTGTAGATGGGAGTGAAGTGCATCGGCCACATTCAGAAACACTACAAATGCATTTGAAGCATCAGAAAACCGAGCTAATTTTAATTCTAATGACCCTAATTGTAACTGATGGAAATCAAGTTTGCAGGGCTGGTCTGCGCATAATAGTCCTGAACTTAATGGAAGCTCAGAAAAATGTAAACACAGGAAACTGGGTATGGACTAGGGGCATGGGTGTCTTTGAAGTGTAGTTTGATTGGGAAGAATCACAGTTGACTGTGGTACAGGACAGAAACCACCAGAGATCTTGAGAAAGTTCCTGCTGCTCACTCACAATGAAAAAATTGGTTGACAAAGGCGTGAAAGGCCAACCTCTGCTGCAATGAGAAGATTCATGCAGGAAGAGTCAAAGTGAATTATTCAAGGACACAGGGGAAAGAGGAGCCCTTTAAAGATAGTTTCCCGTTTAAGTTAGAAACATAGTAACATAGACAATAGGTGCAGGGGTAGGCCATTCGGCCCTTCGAGCCAGCACCGCCATTCACTGATCATCCATAATCAGTACCATGTTCCTGCTTTCACCTCAGATTCCTTGATTCCATTAGCCCTAAGAGCCATATCTAACTCTCAGTTCATCACCAACTGTGGAGTTACAATGCTGGTAGTCTCGAAGCCCTTGAGAGGAGAGTACAGACTGCAAGGTGGTGTTGCTGTTGGTGGCGGATCACTTCCCGCGCACACGGAGGCAGTCTAGGCGTTGCATGGTCAACTCTGGGAGGTCCCCCTGCAATTGGAGCAGTAGTGACGGGAGGTGAAGGGACAGTGCATTGGCAAGTCAACGTGTGTGTGGAGTGGGCCACTGGAGACTCTGCAGCAGGCGGGGGGGGGGGGGGGTGGCATGTGTCAGAGATTGGATGGGCACAAGAGACGAGTGCAGCGCAGCGGCACAGCGTGGCAGAGTGGTAGTGGAAGACACCGATAGCATTGCCAGGCCAGACTAACCCCTACATCACCGTTCCTGAGCCGCCACCGCCAGGACAAGGGGGTAATTATGGCCAGGATAAGACTTGATATTTTTAAGAACACGATACATGAAAGCATCAAGATGGCGCCATAAATGTGGTGGTTCTTTGTGTGCTATTCAGAAGTCCTCTACTAATTTAAAGAATAAGGGGTAAGCCATTTAGAACGGAGATGAGGAAACACTTTTTCTCTGTGGAATTCTCTGCCTCAGATGGCGGTGGAGGCCGGTTCTCTGGATACTTTCAAGAGAGAGCTAGATAGGGCTCTTAAAGACAGTGGAGTCAGGGGATATGGGGAGAAGGCAGGAATGGGGTACTGATTGGGGATGATCAGCCATGATCACATTGAATGGTGATGCCAGCTCGAAGGGCCGAATGGCCTACTCCTGCACCTATTGTCTATTGTCTAAAGTCTAATTGTTGCTTATGTATAATTGTGCTGTGTATAGTATGATGTTATTGGATTGTTTGCAAAACAAAGAATGTCAATGCATCTAGGTACATGCGACGATGAACTACTATTGACTATTGCCAAATCTGCCGGTTAAGTCCTCAAGGTGGAAAACCTGCAAAAAATGTCCCTTTGGTCATTTTTTTGGTATCATTAGACCACCCACCTCAATCTGCATGTTTCAGGAAAGCGTGGACACATGGAATAGCTGGTGCTGAAAACTGAAGAAGGGTCCCGACCTGAAACATTGCCTATTCATGTCCAGTCTAAAGAGGCATCCCAACCCAACATGTTGCCTATCCATGTCCTCCAGAGATGCTGCCTGACTCACTGAGTTACTGCAGAACTTTGTGTTCTACTGCTTAAGGGAAGACACAGTTAGATTCATTGGGTTATAGGGGATCCCCACCTGATTATCTGCTCCTCAGGCTAAAATACAAGACCAGTAGTCACAGTTGTTCAAGTGGTGAAAGCAGGGGACAGATTAGGATTCTTCCTACTGCAAAATGTACATTCAATGCTATAAAATGCATGGGCACAGATTAAGTACCCTGAATGTGGCACTATAAGAAATTTTATTCAGGGTAGTAAAATGCATTGTGGCTATTTCATCTTCTGTGCAGGAAAGTAGAAAATAGTGGCAAATATATTATGACCTTGGATATATTGCACCGAGACTACTAGATCTGGGTCTAGGCAACCGTATATCCATAATCTGTGTGTTCTGCTGACTTTAATTCAATGCTCCAGACCACACTTTGACTCTCTCTCGTAAGTTCAATGCAACATCGATCTTTAGTGCCAGAGGGGCATTTGTCAACCGCTAGAGAGATTGTGAAAGTTGTCAATTGTTTGAAATGTGCCAATGAGGTAACCGATACATTAACAAAGCGCTCGGTGAGGTTCATTTATTTCCTGCTCTCTGCAGAGCAGACATCAAACCGAAATGGATTTTCACAGTTGCAAGCTTTTCCAAATATAATCAGGACAATGAATTGTGGCACAAATTTATTCGTACTCCATTCTGTAAAATCAATTGATTTACAGGAAGAGGAAGCACTATCATTTATTAATGTCGCAATAACCTCAGGAGATAAAAGTAGTGTATTTAGTCCAATGACCAAATATCTTGTTAATTGCCATAAATCTATGCCTGAAAATGTGGTTTTTATACATTAATTTTGTAGTCTACTGTAGGGATCTGCTTTTGCTTAGGATTCTATACTCTCCAGTTCAAAGTAATAATTTATGACATAGCATTGTGAAAAAATATTGACTACATTTCTGATACCCACATTTGCAATGACTTCAAACAAAATATCTGATGTATATGCATAGTGAATGTCTGATGGCACAACGAGAGGGATAGATGTAATGCAATGCTCTATTATTCTTTGTTCATACGCTTTGGAGGAATCAGTACTGCAGTGTTAAAATGCTGTCTTGCCTCAAAAATCTGTGGTTGGATTTAATTCCAATTGATCCAGTCCAGTCAACATCGCCCAGTTCTGAAAGTAATGAGTCCTGTAAATATCGAAGAGATGGATGGATTGTGTGGAACATTGAGTTGCCATATATTTGCATCTTTCAGTCCACATATACAGCAGTGGTGGCACAGACATTTTATCATCCGTGCATCAAATACGGTTTGAAAATTGTCTGAAGAAGGGTCACGACCCGAAACGTCTCCAGAGATGCTGCCTGTCCCGCTGCGTTACTCCAGCATTTTGTGTCTTTCTTCGATTTGAACCAACATCTGCAATTCTTTCCTACACAAGAATATTTGAGGGTTGTGTTCCAAATCACTCATTGGGTGGGATATGGATTACTCCATTCACAAACTAAAAAGATTTTCCTAGATTAAACCAATAGGTCTGCAAAATAGTGGAATCTAACGCCAACCTTTTGTACATGGTATACATCATCATATCCTGGCATTCAGCATTGCTTGCATAATTAATAAAGTACAAGGATTTTATGTGATTTCTGGCAGAACAGAAAATCATGTCCCAATGGCATGTGTGGAGCTGGCGCAAAATAAAGTATTTCATTTTAATCTCACTGCAGACCAGGCCATTATTAAACCTCCAGCTGTATTTATGAAAACAAATACTTTACCCTGAGCAACCAAAACAAAGGTATCCACCACCTGAACACATTTCTATGTAGTCTTGAATCTATGAGAACGTTTCCAATATAAAATATCACTATTTGTCTTGTATTAGCATTGGCCCGAGTGTGTTTGCTGAAGCAGTCTTTCTCGTTTCTTTATAATTTATCCTTGTCTTCCTTAACTGTTATCATAATCCATGAGCACACTAATGTCATGTTTTGGCAATGTGCCCGATCTAAGTGAAGGAAATGGTACATAGATTTTAGGTTACAAGGCAGCATGTAAATCCACATGACCCTGCAAGGTGCCAATTCCCAGAATTTGAAACATTTATACACTCTAGTGTCTTTCAAATAAAATATGGGATATTTTACATGTGGATTGTCATTGTGATACTGAGCAGAGTTATTTATATTGCAACCACGATTCTCAAGTAGAATAATTCAGTGTTAAAGAAGGAACTGCAGATGCTGGAGAATCGAGGGTTACACAAAAAGCTGGAGAAACTCAGCGGGTGCAGCAGCATCTAAGGAGCGAAGGAGATAGGCGACGTTTCGGGTCGAGACCCTTCTTCAGACTGAAGAAGGGTCTCGACCCGAAACGTCGCCTATCTCCTTCGCTCCTTAGATGCTGCTGCACCCGCTGAGTTTCTCCAGCTTTTTGTGTAACCCTAGAATAATTCAGTGTCTGGAATAGGTTGGGACTATAATAGCCTAGGACTGGGCAAGGACTGTTTTTATCAATGTTGCAATCATTTTAACTGATACTGATTGTAGGTGCTTGATTAGTGGTCATCTGCAGGAAAGAACATCTATAAGTAAAAGTCCAGTGAATGGAGTAAGGATGTAGAAGTTTTCATTTAATGTAAGTTTTTTGATATTGCATTTGATAAAGATTTTATTTTTTAAAAAGTATGAATCGAATCTTTACTGTCTGAGTTTTACCTCAGATGTATTTAATATCTATTACTTACTCAAGGAGACAGGAAGATAACTCAAAACCATTTTCATGTAATCAAAATATTTTTACAGACCAAAGCCAAATGACTCATTTATTGAACAGTGACAAATGTCAGTGCATGTGTGATGAAGTGGGTGAAAGAGAGGAGGGCAGATATGCTCCACATTGTGAAAATTACAAGTGCACCGGCTGATATCATCGTTCTAAATATTGGACTCGAATATCATTACAATGCTGTGCATTGAAAGCACCCGCCGGTAGCCTGCAGAGGGAATTACACCGAGGCTTCCTGCATCTGCTCATTTATCTTCCTGCTGACACAGACAACGGTAAAAAAACTGATGTAAAACATATGCAAACAAATGAGCTGCCGACTGAAATATCGGGTCAGTCTTTGAAAAGATTCTTAAGCAGGTGGCTTCAGCAGGAAAGCAAATAGGTGAGAAATCAATAGAGCTTGGTCCTTCCATTTTCTCCCTAATTATCCCTCTGAATATTTTAACAATAATATTGTATCTGCCTCATATCTCTTTTCTTAGCTCTGTAGTGATTTTCCTTCTCTAGTCCAGCAACAAATAGAGTATGTTCATAGAGAATACTATATTTGCACCTGTAAAGCCCACATTGCCACAATGGTCAATCATAAATTCGCCAGTGATCTGGCACTGTAAGTGGTGGTCAGATATAGGATGGGAGGTGAATTCAGGCAAAGACTGAAATGTCTGGCATATTCCAGTCATGAAAGGTCAACAAACTGCGGTTCAATATTGATTTCTCTAACTTCGTAACCCCTACATTCCTTCTCTATCCATCTCTCTCCCACCCAAGTTATTCCAGCTTTTCGTTCTCACCTAGCAAACAGCTAACAATGGCCTGTTTGCTTTATCATTGTTAAACTTTAGCATATCTTTCATTAAT
This sequence comes from Raja brachyura, assembly GCA_963514005.1. Next base: position 7,311,207 of record OY740800.1, on the reverse strand, counting down.
TTGTTTTATATCTCTCTGCATCATCGTCTATATCCCTCGATTCCCTTTCCCGTGACTTTATCTCGACCCGAAACGTCACCCATTCCTTCTCTCCAGAGATTCTGCCTGACCCACTGTGTTACTCCAGCATTGTGTGCCTATCAACCTGAAACATGAGATTGTTTTTTCTCTCCACAGAGGCTGTCTGGCTTGCAGAGGTTTTTCAGCATTTTCTGTTTCTAGTGTTTTTGGGCTCCTTCCAATATCAGCTCATGCAACTTGAGTGTTATTTACTTTGAACGAATCAGCATTGCAAAGTCAGAAACTCAGGCGTGGCACGCAATTGGGTCTCAAGCCGAGTTAATTGATGGAAATATTCCAGAAGGCTCAAGAAGGAGTGGCATCCTCAGGGAAAGCTAATTAATGAGGGAAACTAGAATGGATTTTAAGTGAGTGTCCCCATGCCGTATGCCTTCACTGCATCAGCAGGTGTGCTGAATTCTTCAAGGAGATACCATTGCTTATCTTTATTTGCAAATGTAAAATCACAGAGCAAATGTAAACAATTCATCCTGATACATATTGGATAGCAGGACCTGATATGATTAATCAAAAATATACCACAAATGCCACATTTCTCACAACTTCTTCCAATCTTGATCCCAGCCCAGCTCCCGATCGCCTGAACATATTTTACCAAACCTTTTGCCATCTTAAGAAAGTTCTTCAGCTCAGAACTGAAGTTTCATCCTTGGTTGCTTCCGGTTCTTTATAGAAGTCCACACCTGGAACAGCGGATACAATAAATGAGGTAAGAGGAAAGTCAAGTGAACCTCTGCCTCTCCTGAAAAGACTATCAGGGTACTTGGATGGAGTCGAGGGAGGAGGTTTAGACATAAAGGTTCATCATGACTTCATTGCTCCCATATTCTGCAAAAAAGCTCAGCATCATGGAACCATTTTCAACCACTATCTGTGATGTTCAATGAACATTGATCTAAGCAGCCACATCACTCTTTTTTTGTACCCCTTTTAGAGTCGGGTCCTCTAGTTTTATGTTATGGGCCTGTCCCACTAAGACAATTTTTTCGGCAACTGCCGGCGACTGTCACAGTCATAGCAGGTCGCCGAAAAAAACGGCAACTGGACCCCTCTATGACAATGTCTACAACAACCTACCACCTAGTCGACGTCAAGCTACGGCAAGCTACCGACGACTGGCGACCCATTAGGACAACCTCCGACCACACCTATGAAAACCTACGTCCACCCGCGACATGCTACGACATGGTAAGACAATTCATTCGCCGGTTCCTGTTGCAGGTTGACGTAGGTAGTTGCCAATGGAATTCACCGAAGTCTGCACCCGGTGACAACCAGCGTCATCCTGGTGACAACCTACGGCAGCACCTACGTCAGGAGAAGTCAAGCTACGCTCATTGGCGTCAAACCAACGGTCGCTGACTGTCGCCGAAAAGTTTTGAAAATTTCAAAATCCAGCGTCGACCAGAAAAACATTATGATTCTTTGGGCGACTGAGGAGACTACTCACAACCGTACAGGCGACACCCCGGCGACCATATGGTGACAGCCTAGTCGCCTGTACTCGCCTAAAAAATCACTTAAGTGGGACAGGGGCATTACTGCTTCCTTTTCTTTCCACCAAAGTGTGAGACTTCACATTTCTCAGCATTAAAGAGCCTGTCCCACCAGCATGCAACTCTATGCGATTAGCGCGACCTAACGTGGTCGCTTGAGCCGTCCGGCGTCGGGGGGCCGGTCCCACTTCGATCGCCGGAGCCGTGCGGAATTGTGCGGAGTTCGTCCCGAGTTCGTCCCGACACCGCGCGGGGCTCCGAAAAACTGACTATGTCCAAAAATTCAGCGCGGCAACGGCTTGTCGGCTCGCAGTCGCCTCCACATTTACACACCGCCCCGACATCGTGCCTCCGTGAACCTATTTGTAAGTGCCTCCGTGACCCTCTATGTGTGTGGCTCCGTGGCCCTGTGTGTGTGTGTGCCTCGGTGCCCCTCTCTGTGTGCCCCTTTCTGTCCTGGCGAACTTACCTTAGACTTCGCTCCAAGTTCGCCTCACTTTGCGCCGCGTTGCGCCACTCACCCGACCTCTGCGCGGCCCCCTACTGCCGGTTTGGTTGCGCTTGCCGCATGCAGGCGCATGCTGGTGGGAACGGCCCTGTACAGGGGATCACCCTACCTCCGCGCGGCCCCCGCTTCTAGTTTGATCGCGTTCATCGCATAGAGTTGCATGCTGGTGGGACAGGCCCTTTACTTTCATCCACACATTCCACCAGCCCCGTCCACTTGAAGCCTATCATTCCTCTCCTCTCATTTCGCCATGCCTCTATTGGTTGTATCATCTGCAAATTTGGAAATTGTGTTCTGCACACCAAAGTCCAAATTGTTATTACACATTAAGGAAAGTCGTGGTCTCAGTACCCAACTCTGGGGAATTCAGCTGGACATTTCTCTCCAAACTGAGCAACAACTTTTCACAACAGCTGTTGCATCATCAAAAAACAATTGAGATAGTCAGACACAATTTGTCGGTAACAAATTCATGCTGGTTTTCTCTAATCATGCCACACCTGCTCAAATGTCTGCTCATTCTGTCCCTGATTAGTGTTTATAGGATCCATTTTGAGGAGATGACAAAAGTGATTGATAACGGTATGGCAATGGAAAGGTAATGGTGACGTCTTGGGGGACGGACAATATTACGGTCAAGGAGATGCTGGACATTCTGAAGCATACGAAGCAAGACAAATTTCCAGAGCCTGATCAGATATATCCAAGGGCTGTGCAGGAAGCAAGAGAAGAATTTGCAGTAGCCTTGGCAGAGATATGAGTCATTGTTAGAAATGGGTGAGGTGGGTGAGGTGCCAGAAGACAGGAGGGTGGCTAACGTTGTATCTTAAAAAAAAAAGTTGACAAGTTGACAAGTTCACAAGTTAGAGTAGAATTAGGCCATTTGGCCCATCGAGTCTACTCTGCCATTCAATCATGGCTGATTTCTGCCTCCTAATCCCATTTTCCTGCCTTCTCCCCATAACCCTTGACACCCGTTCTAATCAGAAATTTGTCTATCTCTGGTTTAAAAATATCCACTGACTTGGCCTCCACAGCCCTCTGCGGCAATGTTCCACAGATTAACTACCCTATGACAAAATAAGTTCCTCCTCACCTCCTTTCTCAAAGAGCACCCTTTAATTCTGAGGCTATGACCTCTGGTCCTAGACTATCTCACCAGCTATGCCTGTCAAGCCCAATGCTGTCTAACACTCATCATATATTAACCCACTCATTCCTGGAATCATTCTTGTAAACCTCCCCAGGACCCTCTCCAGAGCCAGCAGATCCTTCCTCAGATATGGATCCAAATTTGCAAACGATATTCCAAATGTGGCCTGACCAGCGCCTTATAGAGCCTCAGCATTACATCTCTATTTTTGTATCCCAGTCCTCTTGTTATAGTCAAGAGTCAAGTCAAGAGAGCATTGCATTTGCCTTCCTTACTACCGAGTAAGAAGGGTTGCAAAATATAATCTGGGAACTATAGACCAGTGAGCCTAACATTTGTTGTAGGCAGGTTACTGGAGTGGGTTTGGAGGTAAGTTTGCCAAAGAGCTTGTTTCTATGCTGTATAACTCTAGGATTTTAACTGAATAATTTACCCATGTTGCTGTGACATTGGATGTATGATAGATTCAGGTCTTGCCTAAATTCAGGAATAACCTGCCATCTAGGTTAAGCTGTTGGAATATCAACATTGCTTTATTTCTAAGAATGAGATCATTCATTTTCATATTTTGTTCCAGTTTCTCTTTCTGTGGCCACCATGTGTGCAGTTGTGTCTCAATCGCTGGACAGACTACACTACAGATACCCTTGAATCTAACACAAAAATTCCCCAGGGAATATTCCTCTCAATGGAGTAGTTCATATCCACCACCCAGCACTTCCCTGTGATTGAGTCTGATAACATAATATGCAGCAGTAACATTGATCAAAAACATTTGCTGAAAAATACTGTGCAGGTTCTCAAGAGTGTTCTTGAACAGTGCCTTGTAACCAAAATCCCACTGGGAATCATACTTGTATCATCTTGGTTTTCCCTTTCTTCTGCACCAAGATCCCAGCAATTTTAGCTTTGACTGGCATCCTAACAACTCAAAAGAGGGGTTTTGTATCTTAATCTCCAAACATCTTGTAATTTTGAAAACAAAACAACAGGCAGAATCAACATTGACAGTAATGTAAATCCCAAATGGAAAAAAACCCTTTTCATACGCTAGAGCTACTTTGGAAACCAAAGACAGTTGTGTATTTCCATTTTTTTTTTGCTACAACTTCATAACACATAGAAACATAGAAACATAGAAATTAGGTGCAGGAGTAGGCCATTCGGCCCTTCGAGCCTGCACCGCCATTCAATATGATCATGGCTGATCATCCAACTCAGTATCCCGTACCTGCCTTCTCTCCATACCCTCTGATCCCCTTAGCCACAAGGGCCACATCTAACTCCCTCTTAAATATAGCCAATGAACTGGCCTCAACTACCCTCTGTGGCAGAGAGTTCCAGAGACCCACCACTCTCTGTGTGAAAAAATTCCTTCTCATCTCGGTCCTAAAGGATTTCCCCCTTATCCTTAAGCTGTGACCCCTTGTCCTGGACCTCCCCAACATCGGGAACAATCTTCCTGCATCTAGCCTGTCCAACCCCTTAAGAATCTTGTAAGTTTCTATAAGATCCCCTCTCAATCTCCTAAATTCTAGAGAGTATAAACCGAGTCTATGCAGTCTTTGTTCATAAGACAGTCCTGACATCCCAGGAATCAGTCTGGTGAACCTTCTCAGCACTCCCTCTATGGCAATAATGTCCTTCCTCAGATTTGGAGACCAGAACTGTACGCAATACTCCAGGTGTGGCCTCACCAAGACCCTATACAACTGAAGTAGAACCTCCCTGCTCCTATACTCAAATCCTTTTGCTATGAAACACATATCATCATTGACACTGAAGAAAGATTTTATAGTTAAAATTGTTGATATTTTCAGATTTTTAGTATTGTCCAGTGCTGCTTCAGAAAGTAATAAGGTTAGTACTGAACTTGAAACAGGAGCATTGAGATTTGACAATCTACTCATTTAACCAAATAATGCTAATGACAACATAACTTAAATAAAATGGACGAGCCCTCCACATTAGGGAGAATGAGCAAAGCATTTAAGATAGAGAAGATTGAAGAAATTGACAGATTCTTACGATAGTCTTAGTGCGGGTGTCAGGGGTTACGGGGAGAAGGCAGGAGAATAGGGTTGAGAGGAGAAGATAGATCAGCCATGATTGAATGGTGGAGTAGACTTAATGGGCCAAATAGACTAATTCTGCTGCTAGAACTTATGAATATTAGAATTGGGACGTCATGTTGCAACTTTACAAAACTCTGGTTAGGCTGCACTTAGACCATTGTGTCACCATACTGTAGGTAGGATATGAATGTGCAGGAGAGTATGTAGAGGAGATTCATCAGGATGTTCCCTGGATTGCTAGTTATAAGGAGAGAAAAGATAGGCTGAGAGGTGACCTGATAGCGACAGATAAAACTATACAAAACATAGGAAGGATAGATAGACAGAACTATTTTCTCATTATAGTGGTTTCATAAAAAGAGGGTAAAGGTTCAAGATTAGAGGAAGAAGTTTTAAAGTTTTCTACATGGTTGATATCAGGAGAGGTGGTGCAGTCAGATAAACGCATGATGTTTAAGAGGCATCTAGGCAAGTATAAAGGGATATGGACCCAGTGCATGATCATTATATGTGGGCAAAAAGGTGAATTAATACATTAGGTTATTAAAGATGGGCAAAATAGTTGGCATGGGTGCGATGGGCCGAAAGGTCTGATGTATGACTGATTATACAATTCATTGACAATAGACAATAGACAATAGGTGCAGGAGTAGGCCATTCGGCCCTTTGAGCCAGCACCGCCATTCAATGTGATCATGGCCGATCATCCCCAATCAGTACCCCGTCCCAGCCTTCTCCCCATATCCCCTGACTCCGCTATTTTTAAGAGCTCTCTCTTGAAAGCATCCAGAGAACCTGCCTCCGCCGCCCTCTGAGGCAGAGAATTCCACAGACTCACCACTCTCTGAGAGAAAAAGTGTTTCCTCATCTCCGTTCTAAATGGCTTATCCCTTATTCTTAAACTGTGGCCCCTGGTTCTGGACTCCCCCAACATCGGGAACATGTTGTTAAAGAAGGAACTGCAGATGCTGGAGAATCGAGGGTTACACAAAAAGCTGGAGAAACTCAGCGGGTGCAGCAGCATCTAAGGAGCGAAGGAGATAGGCGACGTTTCGGGTCGAGACCCTTCTTCAGTCTGAAGAAGGGTCTCGACCCGAAACGTCGCCTATCTCCTTCGCTCCTTAGATGCTGCTGCACCCGCTGAGTTTCTCCAGCTTTTTGTGTAACCATCGGGAACATGTTTCCTGCCTCTAGTGTGTCCAAGCCCTTAACAATCTTATATGTTTTCTAAAATAAGTTTTCTAATATGTCAAATGAATGAAAATAGAGAGTAAATACAAAGAACATCATTCAGCCTTCACCAAGATGGTGCAAAGGAGTGATACAATTAGCAGACTTGCATTGCCTGAAATATTTGGGAACCTCTATACAATAAAAGGCAGGTTATGTGACAATGAGATAATGTCCCTGCTGAGTGAAATATGTATAAGGGTTTACTTTCTAGTTAACATTTCCGTTGGGGTCAGAGAGCGGTGTTCTTGCAGTAATCTGTGATACCAGAAAATATTTAAATGCAGATATGGTACATTAGGTTAGCTCCATCTGGCAAACAGTTCAACCTGTGCAGTCTGTGCATTTCAACCAAGGTCAATGATAAGCTAATTCACAAACTCATGTTTACCTTTTACTCTGTAGCACATCCGGGAATAATAATTTTTAAAAAAGGGCGTTTGATAACCGACAGATACATTTTGACCAGCAAAAAAGAAATACATATTTCTTGTTGATTTGAAAATAGGGGTGATGCACCAACCTGTGCCTTGTAAATAGTGTATTAAGCTATCCATCACACTCAGTGATGCTGAACTGAATGCTCCACCTAACTGGAAACAGGCTATCAAACATTGCTCCTTTTGATCAAGGAGTGATTGCCTGCACCAATGGCCAGATGCTATTTTGTTAGGCCAGGACTGCGAGTCCGAGGTCAGTACACCTCCAGTAAATTCAAAGCTTATCTCACAGATGTCATCAAGATATACTGTAACTTGTTGGATAATATTGCTCTTGTCATATGAAGAGCTTAACAAGTATCAACTTCACACATCAGATCATTCATGCAATTTTACAATTGCAAAGCACTGAAACATTGAAAATTAAACTGCCATAGCTCTGTGTTCGTGATGTGCCTTATTTAATGGATAACCCAGGTCTTTTCCAGCACGTCGCTCTGCATCAGGACCATCGTAGGTAAGGAGGGAGCATTTTAAAGAATGCATTGGAATCACAACGCAAAATTGCTGCTGCATAAACACAAGTAATTAACAATCCATTTTGAAGCCAATTAAGATACTGTTCAAAATAGTTCAATTTTAAATGGAGGGTTACTAAAAGCATGGAAGTGGTTTTCTCGGGAAATTATCATTAAACTACAATAGCAACAATCAAGCAGTCAAAATGGGAGGTTTATGGAGAATGAAAGTGCAAAGACCTCATTCATGACTGCTGTGCACAGCCCACAAGAAGCCAAAGAGAAAACAAGTTGCTTTTGACTAATCACTGTCACAACATTGAACAGAATTTTAATGAGCCTTCGATTTGAATCACGGGCAGTTATTCAAAGCTGAAACTGCAGCCGGCATTAAATACATAGTAGACCAGCTAAAAAAGTCCAGTTGCTGCCGTCCTAAACTACGGAGAATCGGGTACACATCAACTATGTGCACAAAATAAACCTCCAATAAGGAAAAAGATTGAGTTACAGGTCATTACAAAAGTTATTTAAAATTTAATAACTATAAATTAGTACGTTTATTCAATCTTTACTAATTTTAGTACGCTGCATAATTACAGAGACGCATTCATCACAATTGCATTTGTACACAGGGGGTACATTTGTAACCTTTATTTGTACATTTTTGGTCAAGAAACTTTTGTAGAATCGCAGGGGGAATTGTAATATTCTTGTGTGCTGGGTGGCGGGACAGTTGGTCAGAGTCCTGTGATTTTCTGTGACGTTTGTAAGAGTTGATTGAACCAGACCATGCCAATAACTCATTTCTATGTTTACCAGTCAATCACTGTAAGCTAAGTGGGTGTGACATTGTGATGCAAAACTCATTTTCAGACTCTGTCTAAACACACATTTCGAATATCTGGAGCTGGCTGCACAAAAGGAGGGGGTGGCACAGTGGCGCAGCTGGTAGTCCTGCTGCCTGATAGTGCCATAGAATCCAGGGTTGGATCTTGACTCCGAGTGCTGTCTGTGTGGAGTTTGCATGTTGTCCCTTTGATCACATGGGTGTTTCTCTGGGTGCTCTGGTTTCCTCACACATTCCCAAAGATGTGCGGGCTTGAGGGTAATTGTCCTTCTTAAAATTGCCCCTAATGTGTAGGAAGCACATGCAAAAGTGGGATAACGTGGAACTAGTGTGAACTAGGATGAATAAGGAGGTGGCCTATTTGGGAGCTCCTGGGCTGCGGGGTGCACTCGACCTGTCCCGATGTTGGCGTTCCGACCATCCCGACCAGAGGGCTTGAACATCAAGGCCCCAGCCACAGTGAACAAGGGAAGAGTAGCAGGAGGAGGACTGTGTGAACTCTATTGCCTTCCGCCACAGTGAAGAATGCTGTGGTACATGTCTGTGTCTGTGTATTATGTCCCTTTTTTATTGTAACGCTGCATGGTAAATTACATTTCACTGCACCTTATGGTGCATGCGACAAATAGATTTGAACTTTGAGAGCACAAAGGTCGGCGTGAACGTGGTGGGCCGAAGGACCTGTTTCCACGCTGCATCTCTAAACTAAACTAAAATAGGCAGTGGATGACTTCCCCAAGCAGGATGCATTGCTGGATGCACCATGCATCATGCTTTGAGGGCCTACAGGCCAATTATGTCCCCCTTTGGTAGCAGGAAGATACCCGATACAACAGAAACAGGTTGAAAACTGGCCCCTAAACCTGACACATTGCAAATGGTTTAAATTATCTTTTGGCTGTTTACTTTCAAATATTCATTTTAATTTCATGTCTCACACTGACCGACCTCCACTGGGTTACCCATGCTTCCCTCTCTTCTTCACATCCTTTCTATTCCAACATGGTGATATTCAGTGTTGTCTAATTCAACCTGGCGTCGTTAATCACCCTCAACAGTTATTTAAAATGTAACAGCTCTACAAATTAGTAAGTGCATTTATTCTTTATTAACCTTTAACACACTCTATTGATCGATCAGAACTAGATAGGGTAGACAGTCAAAACCTATTTCCCAGGATGGAAAGGTCAAATACCAGAGGGCATAGCTTGAAGGTGAGAGGGTCAAAGTTTAAAGGAGAGGTTGTTGGGCATGTTTTTACACAGAGGGTGGTGAGTGCTTGGAGCAGGCTGTAGGGGGGTGGTGGAGGCAGGTACGATGGTGGCCTTTAAAAGATTTGTAGATAAGCATATGGATATGCAGGGTATGGAGGGATATGGATTAGGTGCAGGCAGGTAAGGGTAGTCTTGGCATCATATTGTTGGTGTCAGAGACTATGAAGAAGGCAGGAGAATGGGGTTAGGAGAGATTGATCAACCATGATTGAATGGCAGAGTAGACTTGATGAGTCTAATTCTGCTCCGATCACATAACCTTATGACCTTATATTCAGCGCAGACATCGTGGGCTGAAGAGCCTGTTCCTACGCTGTCCTATTCTAAGTTCTATATTCTTTGATCTCATTCACATTCCCTCTGAAGAAGAATCCTGACCCGAAACGTCTTCTGTGCATTTTGCCTCCACAGATGCTGTTTGAGCCGCTGAGTTCCTCCAGCAGTTGAGTTCTTTGTGCTTTTGTTCAGGAATCCAGCATCCGTAGTCTCAGTGTCTCTGCTCCCCTTCCTGCCGGGGAGAAGAGAGCGCTGGAACACAGGGGTGAAGAGAACCAGAGGTGGCCCTCACAACATGGCTCCACCCTCATCCACAGAACCAATTGCTGTAGGGGTAACCAACAGATTTTAGAGATGGACAACGAGTCTCACATCACATCCACCTGGTGATAAAACTCTTCCGCCTCCATATGGAACACTCAACCATCTGAACGTAAAGTCAGCAGTGACTTGTGCTTGATGGTAACCTTAAAACAAAATAACCTTGACAGTCTTTCGATCTCCTCCGCAGTCTTCCCCCTCATGCAGACGCATGCATGCAGCAGGATGCTGACAGTTCACCTGTGGAGGGAGTTACTACTCGCCAGGGTTCACTGTCAAGGAACTCATACCCATTAGCACCTGTCAGCCTTACCTCAGTGGTTTAATTTGCACTTGGTGTCTCACACGTCACAAGTGATAAGGAGCAGGTGGTGGAGACATTACCAGCTCTGGAAGGTGTCGAATGCCTTGAGTCTGTCGCAGCTGGAAGCAGATGCTGCCCTTTTGAAGACCTTCACGGAGTATGATACTGTTGGAGCAGCAGCAGAGAACATTTGCAGAGCATCCCAGCTGCGTCGCTCAGCGAGGGGGCTGTCCTGCGCATTAGTGCCACACTGTTGGACACAAAGGGCTTCAGTCCTTAGAGAGAGTTACCCCCACATAGCCGCCTCAGGAGTGCACGCATACCCTCGCCACAGGCTCCATCAGGGCAGCGCAGTGCCCCACTGAACTGCAACTAAATGCTCACGCAGCAGGGAAGAATGGAAGAGAGATGTGTGTGACAGGGAATGCAGAAGTGGGGACCCTGATCAAAGTCGCTCCTCTTCGCATCCCTTACCTGGTCCTCAGTCAGATCCTCACCTCTTGCCCCAGGTCCCTCTGGCTGAGTCTGTCCTGCAGAGTTGCAGTTGGAACGACCTGTGGAGGACTCCTCTTGACTTCCAGAACCTGGAGCAGCTGGACCTTCAGATCTCAGCAGACTGTCCTAACCCTATCCCTGCCTTTGACCTTTTCTCATCCCGTCTCTGCCCTTGCCCCGAACCCTCCTTCTTCCCCATTGCTGCCTCAGCCAAAGTTACAGAACTTGCAGGAATTTGCAAAAACCAGGAAGAATCAAGATTCACAAAGTGTAAATGGGTACATGCCTTCACATTGGGCATTTAAGGTCCAATTACATAAATGTAGACAAAGATGGTCTGTGATGACATTTCAGTTTCTGGTGGAGGACACTGAAAATTGTGAAAGGGTAAGAGGCCTTCATAGAAACATAGAAATATAGAAAATAGGTGCAGGAGTAGGCCATTCGGCCTTCGAGCCTGCACCGTCATTCAATAAGATCATAGCTGATCATCCAACTCAATATCCCGTACCTGCCTTCTCTCCATACCCTCTGATCCCTCTAGCCACAAGGGCCACATCTAACTCCCTCTTAAATATAGCCAATGAACTGGCCTCAACTACCTTCTGTGGCAGAGAATTCCAGAGACTCACCACTCTCTGTGCAAAAAATGTTTTTATCATCTCGGTCCTAAAAGATTTCCCGCTTATCCTTAAACTGTGACTCCTTGTCCTGGACTTCCCCAACATCAGGAACAAATTTCCTGCATCTAGCTTGTCCAACCCGTTAAGAATTTTGTACATTTCTATAAGATACTTCCTCAATCTTCTAAATTCTAGTGAGTACAAGCCGAGTCTCTCCAGTCTTTCTTCATATGAAAGTCCTGACATCCCAGGAATCAGTCTGGTGAACCTTCTCTGTACTCCCTCTATGGCAAGAATGTCTTTCCTCAGATTTGGAGACCAAAACTATACGCAATACTCCATGTGTGGTCTCACCAAGACCCTGTACAACTGCAGTAGAACCTCCCTGCTCCTATACTCAAATCCTTTTGCAATGAATGTTAACATACCATTCGCTTTCTTCACTGCCTGCTGCACTTGCATGCCTACTTTCAATGATTAGTGTACCATGACACCCAGGTCTAGTTGCATCTCTCCTTTTCCTAATCGGCCACCATTCAGATAATAGTCTATTCCTCATTTTGCCACCAAAGTGGATAACCTCACATTTATCCACTTTATACTGCATCTGCCATGCATTTGCCCACTCACCCAGCCTATCCAAGTCACCTTGCAGCCTCCTAGCATTCTCCTCACAGCTAACACGGCCCCCCAACTTCATGTCATCCGCAAACTTGGAGATGTTGCATTCAATTCCCTCGTCCAAATCATTAATATATATTGTAAATAGCTGGGGTCCCAGCACTGCGCCTTGCGGTACCCCACTAGTCACTGCCTGCCATTCTGAAAAGGACCCGTTTAGTCCTACACTTTGCTTTCTGTCTGCCAGCCAGTTCTCTATCCACATCAATAATGAACCCCCAATACCGTGTGCTTTAAACATAGAAACATAGAAATTAGGTGCAGGAGTAGGCCATTCGGCCTTCGAACCTGCACCGCCATTCAATATGATCATGGCTGATCATCCAACTCAGTATCCTGTACCTGCCTTCTCTCCATACCCTCTGATCCCCTTAGCCACAAGGGCCACATCTAACTCCCTCTTAAATATAGCCAATGAATTGGCGTCAACTACCCTCTGTGGCAGAGAGTTCCAGAGACCCACCACTCTCTGTGTGAAAAAAGTCCTTCTCATCTCGGTCCTAAAGGATTTCCCCCTTATCCTTAAGCTGTGACCCCTTGTCCTGGACCTCCCCAACATCGGGAACAATCTTCCTGCATCTAGCCTGTCCAACCCCTTAAGAATTTTGTAAGTTTCTATAAGATCCCCTCTCAATCTCCTAAATTCTAGAGAGTATAAACCGAGTCTATGCAGTCTTTGTTCATAAGACAGTCCTGACATCCCAGGAATCAGTCTGGTGAACCTTCTCAGCACTCCCTCTATGGCAATAATGTCCTTCCTCAGATTTGGAGACCAGAACTGTACGCAATACTCCAGGTGTGGTCTCACCAAGACCCTATACAACTGAAGTAGAACCTCCCTGCTTCTATACTCAAATCCTTTTGCTATGAATTTAAGTTTGTATACTAATCTTCAAAAGCAGGTCACAGTGAGGCAATGAAGTGAGCCCAGGCAAGGGTGAGCTGGCCAGCCAAGTCTCGCTCTGCGTGCGATGCGGGTGGGCCGCAGAGGAATTCCTGCCTGGATGTCAGATGGTGGAACTTGTGAGGCGTACAATACTGAGTACTCGGTGGTCATTCTAGCATTCTGCCATCACCCGCTGCTTCTTTGTTCTGCAACTCTTCATCAGAATATACTGCATCCTTCTCTGCCCTAAGTTTCCAAACCCTTGCTGCTGCAGAATGTTGTGGACATGGAGTCCCAGAATGGTACTTATTGAAATTCCTTTCCAGAATGGGCAGTGTGCCTGTATAACATACTCAGCAGGCTATAACTAGTAGACAGGACATCTCAGAGCTGCTGGGGTTTATTGATTGGCTTTCTCACTGGGTTCATCAACCATGGTTTCAGTTCATGCTCTTTGCTTCCAACCTGTTAATTTCAAAGCCTGCTTCAGAAATTTCAGTCCATTGATGGGGATGGATTGGTGACAAAGTCGTCGAAGGCTGGTAATAGTCCGGGCATCTTGTGCAAACATGGAGTAAAACCTTTTTCTGGTCATGCCTCACCTGAATGTTAACAGAATGGATGGGGTTTTTTATAACGAAGACCCTCTCTATTTTTTTTTTTTTTTTTTTGGTATGACTGCATGGCAAAATCAGATTTTCTGGATGTTGCAAAACATTCTTGGCTAATAAATGAATTACGATTAGAGTGGGTGATGAGAACCGTGTGCACATTGACAGATACAGGCTGTGGGAACCCAGCCAGAACCTCAAACCCTTCAGATTGACATTGTTCAAGGCAAGGTTGATGTAATTGCTGGACCTTGAAAACAAGGCATCAATCACCTGCCTGATGCATATTTGAGCAGTTGACTGTGAGCTCCTTTCTTTATGCCCTGAGCAAAGCAGGAAGCTGACCCTGTGTACAGACTTTGGCTTCTCCCGTGATCCTGTCTCTCATGTGGAGTGGCGGGTAAAGTTAGAGGCTGCTGGCTGCTCCTGAAGATCCTGAGGCGAACAAGTTGCTGGTGTCCTCAGTATTGCTTTCTGTGACCCCATTGGTCTGTGCTCTTCTGCACCTCTTCACCGTGGTCAAAAGTATTGAGACTGATCTGCAATGCTCATAAAATTGATAGGAAATGCAAAAAGTGTTTATTCAAATTTCCCTCTGGAGAAATTAAAACTCCACAGGTCCTGGCTGGGTCTGGAAGATGCAATTGAGACAAGAGGGAGGCACAAACACTTTGGCTCACCAAGATAGACGAGCAAAGGGATGGGAGAGTGACAGGGAATGGGAGTGAACTGGGAATGGGAGAGTAAATAGGGAATGGGAGTGAACTGGGAATGGGAGAGTAAATAGGGAATGTATCAGAGCTGAACGAGGAGGAGGACACAAATGCAGGCTCAGACACAGGGCAGATCCGTTTTCAGAGTTTAATCGGTCCAAGTCGGTACACAGGTAAGCAAAAAACAGAGGCAACAGTATTATCAAGGAGCCGGCAAAAACAGTGGTCAAAAAACAGGCAATGGTTGAGATTACAAGGTCACCATATTTCTAGAGCTGGAACAAGGTGATACCAAGTAGCATACACAACGACTGGCAATGAGAACTAAAACACAAAGGGCTTAAATACAGACTTAACAGGGGATAACGAGACACAGGTGAAACACATCAGGGTGGGGCCAACAATCACAAGAGGGTAAACGACCTGACAGGAAATGGGACCTGAAACAAGAGATGTGAGACACCAAAATAAAACAAGAATGCAAACTCTAATACTAAAAACCAATAAGAAACAGAAACCAGATCAAACGCGAGACCTGACAGAATGAGACAGACCAGGGAATGGGAGAGTGAATAGGGAATGGGAGAGAACAGGGAATGGAAGTGTAAAGGGCCTGTCCTACCAGCATGCAACTCTATGCGATTAGCTTGCTTAGCTATGCGTGGTCGCTTGAGCCGTCCGGCGTCGCGGGGCCGGTCCCAATTCGATCGCTGGAGCCGTGCGGAGTTCGTCCCGAGTTCGTCCCGACACCGCGCGGGGCTCCGAAAAACTGACTATGTCCAAAAATTCCGCGCGGCAACGGCTTGTCGGCTCGCAGTCGCCTCGACGCATTACACACCGCCCCGACATCGTGCCTCCGTGAACCTATCTGTAGGTGCCTCCGTGACCCTCTATGTGTGTGGCTCCGTGGCCCTCTGTGTGGGTGCCTCTGTGCCCCTCTCTGTGTGCCCCTCTCTGTCCTGGCGAACTTACCTTAGACTTCGCTCCAAGTTCGCCTCACTTTGCGCCGCGTTGCGCCACTCACCCGACCTCCGCGCGGCCCCCACTGCCGGTTTGGTTGTGCTTGCCGCATGCAGGCGCATGCTGGTGGGAACGGCCCTGTACAGGGGATCACCCGACCTCCGCGCGGCCCCCGCTTCTAGTTTGATCGCATTCATCGCATAGAGTTGCATGCTGGTGGGACAGGCCCTTAACAGGGGAGTGAGCCTGTAACATCAAACGGCAGTCACTGTACGCATGCAGTCATATGTATTCATATTTGTATGTATGTTCTGTTTGTGACTGAATGGAAGGAGAATAATATTGCAATGACTGAAATTAAATAAAATGTTTCTTTCTGAAACTTTGCTTTGAATTGGTTGTTTGATTTCAGGAGTTTAAATACTGTATAGTAATGTTGAATTTGTGTTGCTCCCAATTCTTGAGTTCCAGCAGCTTTGGGAAATTTGCCTGCACCAAATTTGGAGCAGTTTCCCAATGACAGTCTGATGTTAGTAATATACTTGAAAGTTGACAATTTGGTTTAGTTTGGAGATGCAGTGCGGAAACAGACCCTTTGGTCCACTGAGTCCCCGCCAACCAGCGATCCCCGCGTGTTAACACTATCCTACACACTGGGGACAATTTACAATTTTACCAAGACCATTAACCTACAAACCTAAGATAGAAGGACCTCAGCAGCACAGGCAACATGTCTGGAGAGATGGAATGGGTGACGTTTCGGGTCGATACCATTCTTCAGACTGGTCTTCAGTGGATTCGCTGTGGAGCAGATGAAATGTGTAAGAAGTTCCTTCCTATACAACCTACCAACCTATATGTCTATGGAGTGTGGGGGGAAACAGGAAATCCCTGGGAAAACCCATGTAGGTCACGGGGAGAATGTACAAACTCTGTACAGATAGCACCCATAGTCAGGATCGAACCAGGGTCTCTGACGCTGTAAGGCAGCAACTCTACTGTTGTGTCACGTTGCTGCCCCGACAATGTCGTGCTGCTTTTCTGATGTTATGTTATTTTTAATGTTCTGAATTTTGTAAGTTTCTATAAGATCCCCTCTCAATCTCCTAAATTCTAGAGAGTATAAACCGAGTCTATGCAGTCTTTGTTCATAAGACAATCCTGACATCCCAGGAATCAGTCTGGTGAACCTTCTCAGCACTCCCTCTATGGCAATAATGTCCTTCCTCAGATTTGGAGACCAGAACTGTACGCAATACTCCAGGTGTGGTCTCACCAAGACCCTATACAACTGAAGTAGCACCTCCCTGCTTCTATACTCAAATCCTTTTGCTATGAATTTAAGTTTGTATACTAATCTTCAAAAGCAGGTCACAGTGAGGCAATGAAGTGAGCCCAGGCAAGGGTGAGCTGGCCAGCCAAGTCTCGCTCTGCGTGCGATGCGGGTGGGCCGCAGAGGAATTCCTGCCTGGATGTCAGATGGTGGAACTTGTGAGGCGTACAATACTGAGTACTCGGTGGTCATTCTAGCATTCTGCCATCACCCGCTGCTTCTTTGTTCTGCAACTCTTCATCAGAATATACTGCATCCTTCTCTGCCCTAAGTTTCCAAACCCTTGCTGCTGCAGAATGTTGTGGACATGGAGTCCCAGAATGGTACTTATTGAAATTCCTTTCCAGAATGGGCAGTGTGCCTGTATAACATACTCAGCAGGCTATAACTAGTAGACAGGACATCTCAGAGCTGCTGGGGTTTATTGATTGGCATTCTCACTGGGTTCATCAACCATGGTTTCAGTTCATGCTCTTTGCTTCCAACCTGTTAATTTCAAAGCCTGCTTCAGAAATTTCAGTCCATTGATGGGGATGGATTGGTGACAAAGTCGTCGAAGGCTGGTAATAGTCCGGGCGTCTTGTGCAAACATGGAGTAAAACCTTTTTCTGGTCATGCCTCACCTGAATGTTAACAGAATGGATGGGGTTTTTTATAACGAAGACCCTTTTTTTGGCTGTGGAAGCTTTTCTGTATCAGTAATCTTCTGGATTCATATCGCCCAAAGTAGGTCTGGTGTGAGCAGAGTGATAAACAAACACTTCATAGCAGAAGCTTGGTCTCAGTTCAGAATTCCTATTACTTTGAAAAGGAAATTCGGACTCAAGTAAAAGGTGAATGGAGTTATTTAGTTATTATTTGTTTATTTACATTTTTTTACATTTATTCATTCGTATTAAACAAATTTTAGTTTAATTTTAGTGTTTAAAATACAGTGTTTCAGGGATACAGCATGGAAACAGGCCCTTCGGCCCACAAAGTCCAAACTGACCAACCATCACCTGTACACCAGTTCTATCCTACATGCAAGGGGCAATTTAAAGAGGCCAATTAATCTACAAACCTGCACGTCTTTGGCTTGTGGGAGGAAACCGGGGCACCTGGAGAAAACGCACGCGGTCACATGGAGAACATGCAAACTATGTACAGACATCACCTGTAGCCACAATCGAGGTATCTGGCAACTCTAACACGCTACTGTTCCACCAGAAAATGTAATTCAAAATGTGAAGCTCATTTAATTATTTGAAACAATTTTAATAGTTTTAAATAGTTTTGTATTCCACAGCCAGACAGGTTTCCAGAGAACTTTGTTTCCTTAAGTTTGCCTTCTATGGAAGGCTGTGATGGTGTTCCAGGAGCCCACGGAAGGGAGAGATGGGGAGTATCATCACCTACGGCCCAGGCACTGGCTAAGGACTCACTGGCCCACTGCCATGTAAGGATAATATAGGCTTTGGAGAGCTTGGATGTGGGGAGCTCTGGTGCTCAGTTGAATTGGGCATATTTGTTAAACACAATCAGTCCATTCTTGCCCCATGTAGCAGTAATTTATGGATGTATAAAAGCATATTGTACTCATGCTTGCTACTCTAGTTGCATCATTGAACTCTACCAGCCAGGCGCTATCACATACACGCTGCAACTGACAGTTTCCGAGATCTTTTATTCCTCTGGGAAAACATTTCTAAACTCTGCAAAAGGACAGCAGTCTGTTACTCAACAACTTCTCTTCCGCTGACACCTGCTGGGAAGCCTTTGTGATCATCACTACTCACAAGATAGTTCTTCTATATCTATATAATTAAAAGTCTCATCTTGACCACTTCCTGTCTGCACTTTATATTGATTTTAGAAAAAACGCTACCCTGTATCGCTGTGATTTTTGGCCATCTTACTCACAGTCCTCCTCCGCTGAGCCAGCCCCGACGAAAGCTGATTGTCAATAAAAAAGTGTTTAAAAAACCTTGAGATCCTCTCACCTGTCAATCACTGTGATGAAGTTAACACCCCTTCCAGGGGGGCAGGACTATAAAACCCCGGATGACTGGACGTGAGTCAGTCACTCTGCAAGATCGTGAGGGAGCCACGACTGTCATTCTAAGCTATGAATCAACCGAACTGTGAGTCTGCAATGTACTTGCAATAAATGATTTGTTAGCCCTTAATGACAATGCCATGAATTGTTTGGCCTGCTGCTCTGCCTGTGCTTGAAAGTGCAATGCTTAATTGGAAATGAAATGAAATGACAATGCCATGAGTTGTTTGGCCTGCTGTATTGCCTGTTATTGAAACTGCAATGCCTTATTAGGTCCCACTGTGTTGGAAGGAATAAATGCTTTATTAGGTCTGACTGTATTTGGAAGTAATAAATACTTTATTAGGTTCGACTGTGTTTGGAAGGAATAACTGCTTTATTATGTCCGACTGTTTATTCCAAAAGTACTGCTTATTTCGTGACTTCCGCTTCGTGGACAGGTTGCGCTGATTGCGTAATTGCCGGTAGGTGCAGAGGTCACGCTGATTGTGGAAGTGCCGCTGACTGGGGAAGCCCCATTATGGAGAGGCTGCACTCAGCCATGTGAGTAAATTCAAGAATGTTTACTGTCATATATATGGGGTGTGAGTGAGTGTGTGTGTGAGTGTGTGTGTGAGTGTGTGTGTGAGTGTGAGCGTGTGTGTGAGTGTGAGCGTGTGTGTGAGTGTGAGCATGTATGTGTGTGAGTGTGTGTGTGCGTGTGAGTGTATGTGTGTGAGTGTGAGTGTATGTGTGTGTGTGTGAGTCTGTGTGCGTGTGTGTGTCTGTGTATGTGTGTGTATGAGTGTGTGAGTGTTTGTGTGTGTGTGAATGTATGTGTGGGTGTGTGAGTGTCTGTGTGTGTCTGTGTGTGAATGTATGTGTGTGTGAGTGTATGTGTGTGTGAGTCTGTGTGAGTTTATGTGTGGGTGTATGTGTGAATGCGTGAGTGAGTGTGTGTATGTATGTGTGTGTGTGTGTGTGTGTGTGTGTATGTTGGAATTGGTGGGGAGGTGGAATATTGCGTTGGGGGACCAGCCCTCCCGTGTGAAGCTGGGACCCAACGGATCCCACTTAGTCTAGTTGGAAATAAAAGAAGCAAGGGATTAATATAATTTTAGGAAGCACACATTTGCTTTCATTAGGCCTGCGGCTATGTGATCAGAAATGGTTCCCAGTGTCAAGTGTTCAGGTTTCAGGTTGGATTGGTGCTGCAATGTATTTAATCAGACCGTTCAGTACATAACCTACTAGTAAAAACGTAATGAGAGTTCATCTCTTTTGATGTCTCGTTTTCACACCTTACCCATCCTTATCTCTGTGTCTCCCTCTCCCCTGACTCTCAATCTGATGAAGGGTGTCGATCCAAAACATCACCCCTTCCTTCTCTCCAGAGATGCTGCCTGTCCCACTGAGTTACTCCAGCATTCTGTGTCTATATTCGGTGTAAACCAGCACCTTCAGTTCCTTCCTACACTAACCGCCGCTGGAGATGTATTTTAAACTGAGACTAGCATTCACCAGCCAACAACCAATTCAGAGTTAAACTCATTACCACACGGACCTCTGCATCAGCGATACAAAATTGGTTCACTGACAATTGGCAGCCTGTTTTATACTACATTCAGTTTTCTTTTTCTTTGACTGGCAGTCTCACATTTCTTTGTGAGCACATGAACATTTTGTAAGCGAAGATTAATTTCCGCATTGGAAGTAAAAAGTTGCCAACGTTTGATGAATATAATTTTAATGCTAATCTTGCTATAAAGTGAAAAGCTCATGGGTCCATTACAATGAGACACTCTGGGTACAAATTACAAGGGCAGCTGAATCAGATAATGTCTATATAATATCCAAGCCATTCAACGGTCCCATGGTGACGCCTTTAACTTTAAAGGCAGGTCTGTTAAAAAATTATAGATATAATAAATTATTATTTTATTGCACAACTTTTTAGTGAAGAAACTTTTGGTAACCAATTACTAGGTTTAATGGTCACCCAGTTCCATGTAACTCCATGGTCCAAGCACCAGTGACCAGAATATTGTTCTATCCAGTTAGTCAGACAAACTGAAGTCATTAAAGATTTAAGACGACCACAATATACAAAGAGATCCAAATATTGCACAGTCAGTGAATTTGAATCAACTTGGTCTTTAGCCCAGGTAGAGGAGACTTTATCAACGCAGCGGAAAAAATACGTGCAAAACACTTTTGAATGCAAAAATAAGCCTGCTTCGCTTCAGAATTAAAAGAATATGTGCAATGGATCAAAAATCTGTGATTCAATGATGACTAATGGTAAAATAATGATATTCCAGCTGATTGGGGACGTGTACAAGACCAAATCAAACTGCCATAGGCTTGAAAACAATTGCCCCAGTGACAACACTCTTCTCCTATCTCCAACATTCGTCCTCTTCGTTCTGAGCCTCCTCTATCAGCCTTCTACCCTCGCTGGGCTATTTTATATGCAACTGCAGGCACTCCCCTTACCAAATGTCATCTCTCACCAATGTGTTTGATGTTTTTGAGTTAATTATTAGGTTCAGGATGTAAGTACAAGTCCTTATGTATAGTGAGACATTACTGAATTGTAAGCAAAGCAAAGGATTTCACTTTATCCAACTCCATGTGACAATGAAGTGCCATTGAGCCATTAAACCAAAAATGCAATCACATACAGTATAGCGACTTTGTCCTAAATGCAGGAGAACAGTCTGATGCAGCGCAGTGTTCCCCTGTGGACAGAAGTATGCTGCTCCTGGACTCTGCTGATTCATGGTAGCTCTGTCCAGCGTGTAAGGCAACCCATCCCTGGCAGCATGTTGCTGCTCTTCCTGGAGGACCTGAATCTGCTGCTGGGCTGCAGAAGCCAAACATCAAGCTGGATCAGAGCAAGGCTGCAGTTGGAGAAGAATGTGGCCTCTGTCTGTGCCTCGACAGTAGCTGTCACATTGACCTGTCGGTACAAAAAGGAAAGCGATGATCAGCTTTCGTGCATCACATCCATGGTGGAGCACCCAATCTCCTCAGTCTACATGACCTGCCGAGGTGTTGGACAGACTTTTCCATGCACCTGTCAACTTCTGTATACAGTAAGCCACTGCTGATCACCACCTCAGAACACATTGCATTCATCGGCGATCACTAGAGGTCGAGTCTGCTTGTCCACCTGATGGGTCCTCTCTGTAGGTGGTATGTTGCTCCAGGTGGAGGCCAGTGTGTGGGGAGACTAGTGCACAGACAGGAACCACACGGTCCTTGCCAGAGGCAGACCTGGGTCCAATGGCATGGGCTCTGTCACGGTTGGGAGTCTCTCCCTGCTGCAGCCACCTTCTGCCTTCTCAGCCATTGTGGTGCTCCACCGACTGGCCAGCCACCATCCTCCGACGGGTGCACCATTGTGGGCTTCTTGGGCTGCGCTTTGTCAGGAACCTTCCTCCCTCGACCTGCACACCATCGATGAATGACTCTGCTGGGAACGTAGCTCCAGAGGGCTGAGCTCTCTGGATCGTCGGCACACACACATTTTCTCCACTGGGACAAGTTGGCAACCCTTGGATAAGGCATGGTATTAGCCTTGTTATGGCAGCATCTAAATCGTGGGTTTGTCTGAGTGCTCTGGAACAACACTTTGGATATGTATATGGACGTGAAGGGAATGGAGGGGTATGATCTGAGTGCAGGTAGATGGGACTAGGGGAAATTAAATGGTCGGCACGGACTGGAAGGGCCGAGAAGGCCTGTTTCCGTGCTGTAATTGTTATATGGTTAACACGGATGCATTGGCCAGTGACTACACCTTCTTCAGTGGGCGTTCCCTGGCTTGTTGCCAGCCTGCAGTCCAGTGTTGCTCTGCCTCCTAATCTAGTTTGCTTCTACCTCTCTGTGTCAGTCTGGCAGGTGGTGCGATGGGCTGCCACTATCATGACTCATTTATAGCTTTGACATTATTCACCTCCTCCTCTCCTGTGTGGTTTCCTACCCTGCCCCTCCCCGCTGTGTCCTCTCAGCTTTTCTGCCTCTGCCACCCCTTCCTCGTATCCAGAGGGAGGGAGTGACTGGACTGGATATGCTGCAAAGTCAAAATAAGGGACAGCTGCATTTGCAAACTGCAGCAGAACCACCTCAATGGAAATAAATATGTGCACAGTTCATCAAATAATAGACTTCAGGAGAGTGTATTTGTCATCTGCACTGGATATGAACCGGAACAATGAACTGCAGCTTTACATTAGACTCAACACCAACAATAAATATATTACGTAAACCAATCCATGATGGTGCTAAAAACCAGAGTGCAAAGAGCAACAAAAGTCAGGCCAAATCTATAGTGTTTCTGGTAATCTTGTAATCAGCATGAAACCTTGTTAGTCTGCATAATTGGCAGAATACTTGCAGTTCAGTTGGTTTGTGACTACTCTGCCTATTTGGTGGAGCATAATTCCATTGTCCTTTATTGCAGGAACAGGCCCTTTGGTTCACTATATCCATGCGACCATCTAGTGCCCATTGATCCGATTCCCATTCACTAACTTGCTCCAGGGCCTACTATGCCTGGGTAATAATTCGTGGTTGCCCAAATACCTTTTAAACATTACAGTGTTATCTACCAGCACCACCTTCACAAACTGTGCATTCCAGATTGCAATTATTATTCTTTAGGAATAAAAAGATCGTAGATTCCCTCCAACCCACTTACTCCTCATCTGAAGCCCATGCCTTCTGGTTATAAAATCTCAGTTATGGGGAAAGATATATTTTTTTGTAAATCTTTATCAGCACCTTCCCCTCTCCCCTCTTCCCCCCTCCTTCACCTTCAATCTCCAAGGAAAACAAACTTAGCCCATCCAGTATCACTTGGTAACTGGCAACAGTGCAGCAAATCTCCTCTGTGCCCACTTATACTGTCGTGACTAGAAATGCACACAATGCTTCAAATGTGGCCTAACAATAGTCTTGGATAGTCATAACGTGTCCTTGATGGTGGTGCAATGCTATAATCAAGAGGGACCCCTCTCACTTAGGTAGCCTTCCGCCAAATCATTGCTGTTTTTGCCTAACTTTAGGAGATAAGGAACAAACTTGTTATTCTTGTCCCTTAAGAGTATGAGTTGTGTGTAGGTAGTGGAGAGTGTTACCATGGCAATGCTGGATGAGGATGGTGAGTGGGAGATGAAAATGTGTGTGTTTGTAATTATTAGCATAAAGAAGCAATATTTAGATGTTTGCAGAACTCAACATCATATATTTTGTCACATTATTATATATTTTTGGCACTGCTCCATAGTTTGGGGGTTCATACTGTGGACAGACAGTAAGGCAACCATGTCTTGCTAGGCCACATATGCCTAACAGTCTCCTGACATCTCTCTGAGCCATCAATACCTCAATATACCTCTGAATATGGCTGCAGTTGTCTCACCTGCAATCTCAGTCTAAAATAATGTTTCTGAAGTGGGTCTCCTGACTCACGGTCTGAAGAAAGGTCTCGCCCCAAAATGTCACCCATTCCTACTATCCAGTGATGCTGCCTGTCCTGCTGAGTTACTGTCTATCTTCGGTGTAAACCAGCATCTGCAGTTCCTCCCTATACATCCCCCTCCACCATATTCTACTAAGTATTTTGGAAGCCATTTTCCATTTTGCTGGAGTTGGAATGTGTTGATAGATAATAGACAATAGATAATAGATGCAGGAGTAGGCCTGATCACCCCCAATCAGTGCCCCTTTCCTGCCTTCTCCCCATATCCCCTGACACCGCTATTTTTAAGAGCCCTATCTAGCTCTCTCTTGAAAGCATCCAGACAACCTGCCTCCACCGTCCTCTGAGGCAGAGAATTCCACAGACTCACCACTCTCTGTGAGAAAAAGTGTTTCCTCGTCTCCGTTCTAAATTGCTTACTCATTATTCTTAAACTGTGGCCCCTGGTTCTGGACTCCCCCAACATTGGGAACATGTTTTGGAGCATGGAGATTCTGTTTGTTAGAGTTGATGGTTATCAAGGGTGTTTGGGAAGAAGTGTGCCTCAGATGCATTAAACTGGGTGACATCTCTTCCAGAGTTGTGGAGGACCCATTTTAACATGAGCATGGGCACAAACCATCCCTAACAAAATTTGACGATGTATTTGGTCAATTCTATATGTTATTGTTGGTGACCATTCGGCACGTCAAAAAGGGAAAAATCTAACCTAGATATGTAGATGTTGATATCGAAAAAGTCTTTGAAAAACTGCAAAGCAATAAATTACTTGACAGAATAAATTGTTAGATTGGATCAGGAATTGGATACTGATTACTGTCTTCATGCCAACATTGTTGATGAACAAAATGGGATTTGCAATTGTAAGGTTGGCCAAACAACACCATCAGATTTCCCCTGGATAGTACTGGAACAGAGAATGCTAACGTTTCCGTTTTTAAGAGTGCAATGTTTTTTTTTAATCAATTGCAACTTCTCAATGTCCTGCAATTTTCAGAGCCAGCTTTTAAATAAGCAATTCTTCATTTCTGGGCGGCATGGTGGCGCAGTAATAGAGCTGTTGCCTTACAGCGCCAGGGACGCCGGGTTCGATCCTGACCAGGGGTGCTGTCTGTATGGAGTTTGTATGTTCTCCCTGTAACCTGCGTGGGTTTTCTACGGGTTCTCCGGATTCCTCCCACACTCCAGAGATGTACGGGTTTGTAGGTTAATTGGCTTTAGTAAAATGGAAACTTGGCCCCAGTATATTGGATAGTGCAAGTGTACGGAGCGGGCTCGGTGGGCCGATGAACCTGTTTCCGCACTGTATCTCATTTCATAAACTTATTTCATAATGTATCCAATTAAATGAGAGTGGTGCGACTGAAAGAATTGATGCTGCTGAGAATGGAGGGCAATGAGAGAATGGTCCCTGGATGCCAGTGTCGGGAGAGCACATCGAAGATAGACGCTAATTGCTGGTGTAACGTATCTGCATGCAGCCGCAGCGTCTCTGGAGGGAAGGAATGGGTGGCAGAGCACATGTCCGTGGTGCATTGGGATTATAACCATGAGTTCCAGTTCCAGGCAGAACCTTGCCAAGGAGTTAACTGTAAATGTGTAGTCTATGAATGCCTGCACTTTGGGGTAACCACAGTGCAGCCAGATGCACTTGGAATTTGAAGTCTGGGTGACCTCCTTAACGCAGCAGTAATGGTAAAGTGTGATGTGTAACGGATCAGTGGCGGCAGCCTGAATGGTCCTGAGACAAACACACTGGAGTGACTGAGACCATGTCCTCCGCTGGTAAACCAGTCTGCACAAAGAAGTGAGAGTATTAGCCCTGTCCCACGGCATGAGTTCATTCCAAGAGCACTCCCGAGTTTAAAAAAAATCAAACTCGTGGTAAGCACGAAGAATGAACGTAGCGGGTACGTCGGAGCTCGGGGACGTCTCTTAGCGCTAATGGCAGGTACTCGGGAAGACTCACTAATGGCAGGTAAGCATGGGAAGACTCGTGAAGATTTTTCAATGTGATGAAAAATGTCCACCAGAGCCCAGAGTACCGACGAGTGGCCATTACCGTAAATCTCCGAGTTTGAATCAGGGCAAACTCGGGAGAGCGCTTGGAATGAACTCGTACTGTGGGACAGGGCTTAGTCTGAGGACACTGGTTCCAATGTTGACGCAGACTGCTACTTGTGCAGTGACCTTTTAACCTTCATGGGGAAAGGTTGCCAACATTTAGCTGATATAATTTTAATGTTAATCTTGCTAATGTGGAAAGCTGATGGGTCCGTTACAATGAGACACTCTGAGTACAAATTACCAGGGTATTCTCAAATAAACAGATAATGTTTATATAATATCCTAGGCACTCAATGGTCCCATGGTGACACATGTAGCTTTGAAGGCAGTATAGTGGCCATTTGGCTTGTTTTGTGTGTCATTGAGTGTCTTTGAATTTTATACTGCCCGTTAGATTGTGGGTGGGATTTATGACATATTTTAGGGCGTGTTTGGAGCTAAGTTTATTGCGCAGAAGCTTAGATTTTAGTGTAGTTTGGGAACAGCATGGGGAAGGTTTACCCTTTGACCATGAGAAGTGTAACGGAGACACGAGGAGTTTTCAAAACTTTAAAACGATAAGCTGGAGTTTGATGAAGATTATAGTGTACGAGTCGGAAGAAGTTAGGATGTACCTTATTGTTTTTCATCCACAATAAAGAATCTATTAATCAAAGGACTGTGTTATGAAGATTTATCTGGGTAGAAGCTCTGAAGGTCCCCGATGGAGAGCTCGCATGCGTATAACGACATTCCCCTAAAACATGTGGTTCACTTAGCGGCTAGAGGGAGTGATCTCTTGAACAATATAAAAATCCGCCGCTCCAGGCAGGTCTGATAAAAAAATTATAGTTATAATAAATAATTATTTTATTGTACAATTTCTTAGTGAGGAAACTTTTGGTGATCAAGTACTAGGTTTATTAGTCACTCTGCCTAATGTAACCCCATGATCTCAGCACCATTAACCAGAATATTGTTCTATCAACTTGATCAGACAAACTGAAGTCATTAAAGATTTAAGACTATTATAATACACTAAGAGATCCAAGTATTGCACAGTCATAGGATTTGAATCAACCTGATTGGTAGCCCAGATAGAGGAGACTTTATCAGCACAGCAGAAACACTAACTACAAAACAGTTTTAAAGTAAAAAGAAAAGGAGGCAATTAATGCATCCTACCACAACTAGAGAGCAGTCCTGAACTACTATCTACCACACTGCTGACCCTCGGACTATCCTTGATCGGACTTTGCTGGCTTTACCTTGCACTAAAAGTCATTCCCTTCTCATGTATCAATACACCGTAAATGGCTTGATTGTGATCACGTATTGTCTTTCCACTGAATGGACAGCATGCATCAAAAGTTTTTCACGATACCTTGGCACACATGACAACTAACACAGCATCTGTGATTTCTTTTATTCCATGATAGGACTCGTGGTAAAATAAAGCTCTGTTTTAGTGCTTAGGGGCATGTGCAAGGAGAAATCAAACTTTTATAGGCTTGCGCCCTGGGTAAGCATCACCCTCTTGTAAAGGCTGTGCGAAGAGCAGTCACAGCAGTCAAAAGCACAGTGAGAGGGAAAAGGTGCATTTCAACTCAACAATATCAAAGAATTCTCCTGCTGTTAAAAACTAGGGCAACAAAGGATTGCTTTGGGCCAATGAACAATATCTTCTGTGTGAATTCTGGAGCCTTCTAGATAATGCAAAGGGGAAATAGGGTCAGTTAAAGCTACAAAGTGCTGGAGTAACTCAATGGGTTTGGCAGCATCTCTGGAAAATATGAATAGGTGAAGTTTCAGGTCCGGACCCTTCTTCAGACCTGACCTGAAACATTACCTATCCATGTTCTCCAGAGATGCTGTCTTGCCCATTAAGTTACTCCAGCAGTTTGGGTCTATTGTTGTAAACCGGCATCTGCAGATCCTTGTGTCCCCATTAGTTGAAGCTGTGTATCTGTGAGTAAATGAGGACTCTCATGCAGAAAGAATGAACTTTCTATGAGAGAATGAAGAAAACAACTGTATTTCATCCTCCTCCTTTTATTCTTTACAGCCTACAGATATTATAATGATACTGAATGCTGTGTGCAGCCGTTGTTAACATCCTTCAGGGAAGTTATCTCCTGGGAAACATGCTGGGGAAAATAAAAATGCAGTTGAATAGTCAGGTGTTGAATTGCATATCTCGTTTTAAATGTGTGCAAACATGCTCAATTCTAGATTGTGCCCACTTTTAACTGTATGGTTCCAATTGTTTTAGAGTTGTGTGAGGAATCTTAACAACAAAGGGTGGCATGGCAGTGCAGCGATAGAGTTACTGCCTTACTGCACTAGAGACCCGGGTTCGATACTGACTACGGGTGCTGTCTGTGTGGAGTTTGTACGTTCTCTCCGAGACCGGGTTTTCCTCGGGTGCTCCAGATTCCTCCCACACTCCAAAGACGTACAGGTTTGTAGGCTAATTGGCTTTGGCACAGATTGGAAAATTGTCTCTAGTGAATAGGATAGAGCTAGTGTCTGAGGATCGCTGGTTGGCGTGAAGTCGGTGGGCTGAAGGGCCTGTTTCCACACTGTATCTCTAAACGCCTAAAACAAATCCTAAGTAATTGTTACAAATGGTGGATGAGGCCTATTTACCAGTGAATCTCTGCAGGGAAGCACGGATGTGGCTCTTGCTCATCTTTATTAATGACCGGGACAAAGGCATTGGTAGAACATCAATATTACACAGACAACAGAAAGATTCAGGTGGGTAGAGTAACCGATAACTGAAATAGTTAATGAAGATCAAGGTGCAATAAGCCTTGGATCTGATAGGCAGCTGTCACTTAATATAATTGAAGTGGTGTTATACATTACAGCTGTAGATCATGCAGTGAGGCTGCATGTACTGCGAGTATGTTTACAACACATTTAATGAAACAAGCTTTTTCAATTTTAAAAATGATTTTATCTACTTAACCACCACTGGTGTGCATTGAATTGACATTTTACCAGGCATTATTGGCTATGGAGAATAACCAGATTATTATATCTGCAGGCTATGCGAAATAAAGGGACGAGGTTGAACAGAAAACTATGTTTTTTTAGCTTTTCAGTCAGAAAGGGCCGTAATTCTGAAAGATATCCCTCTTATAAGAAATGGCTGAAATCTGCAACCAGGTTCTGATACCATACAGTGCAGCAATGAACAATACACCAGGCCCCTTCCGGTAGTCCTTGCTGTATTTAATTTTAACCCTAGAAATATAGAAGATAGGTGCAGGAGTAGGCCATTTGGCCCTTCGAGCCAGCATCGCCATTCAATATGATCATGGCTGATCATCCAAAATCAGTACCCCGTTCCTGCTTTTTCCCCATATCCCTTGATTCCGTTAACCCCAAGAGCTATATCTGACTCTCTTGAATACATCCAGTGATTGGCCTCCACTGCCTTCTGTGGCAGAGAATTCCACAGATTCACAACTCTCTCGGTGAAAACATTTTTCCTCATCTCAGCCCTAAATGGCCTACCCCTAATTGTTAAACTGTGACCTCTGGTTTTGGACTTCCCCAACAGGAACATTTTACCTGCACCTAGCCTGTCCAATCCCTTAAGAATCTTGTATGGTTCTACAAGAAAGCCTCTCATCCTTCGAAATTCCAGTGAATATAAGCCCAGTCAATCCATTCTTTCATCATATGTCAGTCCCGCCATCCCGGGAATTAACCCGGAAATGTCCTTCCTCAAATTAGGAGACCAAAACTACACACAATACTCCAGGTGTGGTCTCACCAAGGCCCTTTACAACTGCAGTAGGACCCCCTTGATCGTACAGTATACTCAATTCGTCTTGCTATGAAGGCCAACATGCCATTTGCTTTATTCACTGCCTGCTGTACCTGCTTGTTTACTTTCAGTGACTGATGTACAAGCACACCCAGGTCGCATTGCATCTCCCCTTTTCCTGATCTGCACCATTCAGATAATAATCTGCCTTCCTGCTCTTGCCACCAAAGTGGATAACCTCACATTTATCCACATTACTAGACTAAGTGGGACCCGTTGGGTCCCAACATCACACGGGAGGGTTGGTCACCAACGCAATATTCCACCTCTCCACCAATTCCAATATTGCTCACCAGTGGGGGGGGGGGGGGGGGGGAGGGGGCTTTCTGTTGTGCTAGTATGGGTGTTGCGGGCCCAAGGTACTGGTTTCCAGAGCGCTAGTATATACATTGGGCCGAATGGATTCTTGGGCTGGCAGCAAACTGTTCCAATGATTTTAAAAGCCAAGCCAAGGCAAACAATTTGGCTGCAGCCGCCTGACAACCAAAATTCATTTTGTGAACACAAAACTTTTTAAAAAGGAGAGGCAAACAATTTGGCTGTAGCCACCTGTCAACCAAAATCCATTTTGTGAACTCAAACCTTTTAAAAAGGAGAGGCAAACAATTTGGCTGCAGCCACCTGACAACCAAAACCATTTTGTGAACACAAACTCTTTAAAAAGGAGAGGCAAACAATTGGGCTGCAGCCACCTGACAACCAAAATCCATTTTGTGAACACAAACTCTTTAAAAAGACAAGGCAAACAATTTGGCTGCAGCCACCAGACAACCAAAATCCATTTTGTGAACACAAACTCTTTAAAAAGGCGAGGCAAACAAATGAGCTGCAGCCACCTAGTAGCCAAAATCCATTTTGTGAAAACAAACTTTTAAAAAGGCAAGGTAAACAATTGGGCTGCAGCCACCTGACAAGCAAAATGCATTTTGTGAGCACAAACTTTTTTTAAAAAAGGCGAGGCAAACAATTGGGCTGCAGCCACCTGACAACCAAAATTCATTTTGTGAACACAAACTTAAAAAAAAAATTGGCAGCAGCCACATCGAGGGGACTCACCTTGTCAAAGGCTTTTTGAAAGTCCAGATACACCCCATCCACTGGCTCCCCCTTATCCATTCTACATGTTACACCCTAAAAAAATTCCAGAACTTTAGTCAAGCATGATTTCCCCTTCATAAATCCATCACTGGTTTCCAAATGCACTGCTATTACATCTTTAATAATCGACTCAAGCATCTTCCCTACGACCGATGTCAGGCTAACTGGTTTGTAATTCCCTGTTTTCTCTTTCCCTCCTTTCTTAAAATGTGGGGTTACATTGGCTACCCTCCAGTCCACGGGAACTGATCCAGAGTCTCTAGAACATTGGAAAATGATCAACATGCACCCACGATTTCTAGGGCCACCTCCTTGAGTATTCTGGGATGCAGACCATCAGGCCCTGGGGATTTATTTGCCTGCAGTCCAAACCGTTTACCTATCACCATTTCCTGGCTAAAGTGGATTTCTTTCAGGTCCTCCCTCCATCTAGATCCTCGGTCCACTATTATTTCTGGGAGTTTGTCCAGAAATAATAGTGTATTTTTGTCTTCCTTAGTGAAGACAGAACCAAATTACTTGGTTAACTGGTCTGCCATTTCCTTGTTTCCCATTATAAATTCACCAGTTTCTGACTGCAAGGGTCCAACATTTGTCTTCACCCATCTTTTCCTCTTCACACATCTATAGAAGCTTTTAAAGTCAGTTTTTATATTCCCCGCAAGCTATTTTTCAGGCTCTATTTGCCCCCTGTTAATTAACCCCTTTGTCCGCCTCTGTTGAATTCTAAATTTCTCCCATCCCTTCGGTTTGCTACTTTTCTGACCAATTTATATTCCTCTTCCTTGGATTTAACACTATCCGTGATTTCCCTCTTCAGCCACAGTTGAGCCGCCTTCCCTGTTTTATTTTTAAGCCAGACAGGGATGAACAATTGTAATCCATCCATGCGATCTTTAAATCTTTGCCATTGCATCTCCATTGTCAACCAATTAAGTATCAATTGCCAGTCATTCCTAGCCAATTTTCATCTCATACCATCAAAGTTACCTTTCTTTAGGTTCAGGAACCTTGTCTCTGAATTAACTGTGTCACTCTCTATCTTAATGCAGAATGGTTGGTTCCTCTACATATTGGCTTAGAAAACCATCCCGTATACATTCCAGGAAATCCTCCTCCTCAGCGCTGCTACCAATTTGGTTATCCCAATCTATATGTAGATTAAAGTCACCCATGATAACTGATGTACCTTTGCTACACGCATCCCTAATTTCCTGCTTGATGCTATCCCCAACCTCACTACTGCTGTTTGGTGGTCTGTACACCACTCCAACAAGCGTTTTCTGTCCTTGGCTATTTCACAGTTCCACCCATACAGATTCCACAGCATCCAAGCTAATGTCTCTCCTTAAGGGCCTATCCCACCAGCATGCGACTCCATGCGGCAAGCGCGACCTAATGTGGTCGCTTGAGCCGTCCGGCCTCGCGGGGCCAGTCCCACTTCGATCGCCGGAGCTGTATGGAGTTGTGTGGAGCTGGACCCGACATCGCGCGGGGCTCCGAAAAACTGACCGTGTTCAAAATTCCGAGCGACAATCGCCTGTCGGCCCACAGCCGCCACGACGCCGCACGCACCGCCTCGACGTCGTGCCTCCGTGACCCTCTCTGCGTGCCTCCGTGTCCCTCTCTGTGTGCCTCCGTGTCCCTCTCTGTGTCCCTCTCTGTGTGCCTCCATGTCCCTCTCTGTGCGTGCCTCCGTGAACCTCTCTGTCTTTGCGAACTTTCCGTGGACTTTGCTCCAACTTCGCGCCACTCACCCGACCTCCGCGCGGACCCCGCTTCCGGTTTGGTCGTGCTCATCGCATGCAGGCGCATACTTGTGGGACAGGCCCTGTACGGGATCACTCGACCTCCGCGTGACCCCCGCTTCCGTTTTGGTTGCACTTGTCGCATGTGCGTGGGACAGACCCTTTACTATTGCATTAATCTCCTCTTCAACAGCAGTGTCACCCCACCTCCTCTTCCTTTCAGTCTATCCCTCCTGAATATTGAATTCCCCTGCATGTCGAGCTCCCAGCTTTGGTCACCCTGGAGCCATGTCTCCGTAATTCCAACTATATCATATCTATTAACAACTAACTGCACATTCAATTCATTCACCTTATTACGAATGCTCCTCGCATTAAGACACAAAGCTTTCAGGTTTGTTTTTACATTCTTAGCCCTAATAGAATTATGATGTAATGTGGGCCTTTTTGATCTTTGCCATTGATCTCTCTGCCTTCCACTTTTACTTTTCTCCATCTACCTTTTGATTCTGCCCTCATTTTACAGCCCTCTGTCTCCCTGCATTGATTCCCACACCCCTGCCTTATTAGTTTAAACTCTTCCAAACAGCACGAGCAAACCCTCCCCCGAGGACATCGGTTCCAGTCCAGCCCAGGTGAAGAACGTTCAATCTGAAGAATGGTCTCGACCCGAAACGTCACCCTTTGCTTCCCGCCTGAGATGCTGCCGGTCCCGCTGAGTTACTCCAGCATTTTGTGTCTATCTCCAATCGTCTTGGCCCTGCTCTGGGAGTAGGGGCGGGGGCGGATCCGGATTCACAACGGCCGTGAGCGCCAGGCCGAGCTCGGCGATCGTTGCCTGCTTCTGCTGCTGTCGGAGGTGAGACGTTGTGTCGCGCCAGGGTCTTGGGCCTGTCCCACTTTGGCCGTCAGTTACGCGACAGACCGGTGATGCGCGAAGATTTTGTTCAGGACGAAGTCTACACTCCTCCACACCACTCCACACTCCTCCACACCACTCCATGCGCCCGTCCTGCGCTACCCACACGCTACCCACATGCTACCCACACGCTACACACACACTAGCAGGTCACGTAAATGACACGCAAATGACAGCCAAGTGGGACAGGCCCTTTAGGGCACATTGAAAAACTTGATATTGAGAGTCGGGAAGGTACATTTATTAATTGTTCGTGGCTAGATAAGGTATCTGTTTCAGGTGACCAAAGCTCAATGCATACTGCATTTTATCCAAAGGTCTAGAAAGTAATCCCTTTTATTTAAGGTGAGTACTCAGGATCTTATCCAGGCTAAAACGATCACCGTAATCTGAACAGACAAGAAAACCCAGGTTGACTCTACACTCCGGAGAATGTAAGGAAGCTAGAAATATCTTTGTTACCTTAACAACAGCAAAATCTATTCAGCAACGATATATCTGTGTGGATAATTGCATAGTATTAAGTGTCTCATCTATAAATTGCAACTACCGAAAATCTGGAAATGTGGACTATCCCCAAATGAGGGTTTGATAAAAGCAACAGAGTTTGTAGTTTACTCAAACATGCTACTGGAACTATGGTCGAAGTTTGGAGTTGTTGAAACTGCGTGCGAACTTCCAGGTTGAACTGAATTTCCAGAATAAACTTTTTTTTTGCAGAGAGACCTAAGTTCATAGTTGGATTGTGTAGGAAGGAACTGCAGATGCTGGTTTAAATCAAAGATAGACACAAAATACTGGAGTAACTCAGTGGGCCAGGCAGCAACTCTGGAGAGAAGGAGTGGGTGACGTTTCGGGTTGAGACCCTTCCTTCCCTCTAGTGATGCTGTCTGTCCCACGGAGTTACTCCAGAATTTTGTGTCTATGTATAGATTAATTGGTTCTGTAAACCAGCCACTGATAGCCACAACATTCTCTGTAAAAAGTAACCTGTAGTAAAGGGATTGAAAACCTCCTTAAGCATTGTATTGGATAAAGAGGCACAACAGTGATGGCTATTCAGATAGACCCATCGTCTCACATGGTGATACCGTCCCCAAACAAATCCCCACCACCCGGGGCTTCTGATCATGCAGGGTGTGTTTGTCATAACTCTGCTTTCAGAAACGATGGTTCACATACCAAGCAGCCCATGTGTGGTCTCTACAAGGTTTAGCTACAGCCATTCGGCCCATCAAGTCTACTCTGCCATTCAATCGCTCTCCCTCCTAACCCCATTCATCTGGTTTGTCCCCATAACCCCTGACACCTCTGACTGCTTTCATTCAGTCATGCACTCCCATGTGGACAGGTGGAGGGCGGCACTGTAAATCACATTGCCTCTCACACCCTTTCCCTAAGAAACTGATTCTATTTTTCTAACTCCTCCACTTCACTTCCCTGTCAGCTTCTCATCTTCCTTCTTCACATCTACCCAGTCTTTCTTCACTTTCCCAGCCTCTGTGATTGCCCTCAGAGAGAAGCAGTGTCCAAGGAAAGGCCACGGTGTGTGAAAGGATGATTCTACAGATAATCGGGTGTTGTACCATTGGCACCCAAGTAACGCTGGTACTGTCCCTCACCTAATTCTGTTTAAAATCCTAGTTTTGCACTTGTCATTTTAACCAGGTACATTAGCCATCATCATGAGCCATTGGGCAAAGTCAGGCAATTTTCCAGGAATCTGAATAAGAAATTGGGATCAAATGCTATGTGTGCTGCTTTTCATGTGGAAGGGCAGACACAATATTATCAATGATCAATGCCTCAATTTACTTTATTCACCGTTCCCTAATCTATTATGTGCAAGTGGTTTTAAATTGATCACAAGGCCAGAGTATATCTGATAGAAATAACATCCATCTGTTTGGGGAACTTGATTAAATGCACGCTTGCCTTCCAGAATTCATCCTAGTTGATCTTGATGACGAAGGTTGTGTGAAAATACTCCTGAGTGAGGCTGCAAGGGAAAGAGAAACTGCTCCCACGTCCACTGAGCAGCGGCAAGACTGTTTTATTGTCACATGTCCCGGAACGAATCAATGAAATTCTTATTTACGGCAGCACAAAAGATATGCCAACATAGTCTACCATAAACACCATAATAAACTACAAAAATGACCAAAAAAAACAAAAAGAATTATAGTGCAAGGACAAACGCAACACCCCCAAGTCTCCGTAGTTTGGAGCATAGTAGGAGGTTGTAGTGTGTAATAGTCCGATGGTTGTTGTAGACAATAGATAATAGGTGCAGGTGTAGGCCATTTGGCCCTTCAGAGCCAACGTGTTAGGAAGAAGCTGTTCCTGAACCTGGACGTAACAACTTTCAGACACCTATACCTTCCTCCTGATGTCATGAGTGAATTGAATGTGTGGCCAGGGTGCTATGGGTTTCAGATGATGCTGGCTGCCTTTTTGAGGCAGCGACTGCTGTGGATCCTTCCAATAGTGGAGAGGTCAGTACCCATGATGGACTGGGCAGTGTTCATCACTTTTTGCAGTCTTTGACTTTCCAGAGCTGCTGAACTAGGCAGCGATACGACTTGTTAATATGCTCTCATCTGGACACCTGTAGAAGTTCAAGAATGTATTTGGCGATGCACTGAATCTCCTCAGTCGCTAAGGAAGTAGAGGCATGGATGGGCTTTCTTTCTGATTGCATCAATGTGCTGGGCCCAGGACAGGACCTCAGAGATATGCATGCCCAGCAATGTGAACTTTGTGACTCTCTCCACCACCATCCCATCAATGAAGATAGATTTTTATATCCTCGAACTTCTTCTCAAATCAACAACCAGTTCCTTGGTTTTAGTGATGTTGAGAGAGAAGTTAAATGTAATATAAATGAACTGCAAATGCTGGTTTATGCCAAAGATAGACACAAAATGCTGGAGTAACTCAGCGAGTGGGGCAGCATCTCTGGAGGAAATGGATAGGTGACGTTTTGGATCGGACCCTTCTTCAGAACGTCCTGACCCGATTCCGTTTCCTCGCCTTTCCGTTTTCTCCAGAGATGCTGTCTGAGTCACTGAGTTACTTGAGATTTGTGTGTCTATCTTTGAGCAAAATGTTGTTATTCTGGCACCATTCAGTCAGTCGATCGATCTCAACACCTATACTCTGACTAGTCATCTTCAATTATTCATCCAACAACTCTGGTATCGTCGGGCGAATTTAAGTATTGAGTTGGAACTGTGTCCAGCTACACAGTCATGGGTATAGAATGGTAGAGCAGGGGGCTGAGCACGCAGCCTTGAGGTGCTCCTGTGCTGATGGTTATTGAGCAGGAATTGTTGCTGCCAATTCATACTGATTGTGTTCTGTTGATGAGGAAATCAAGGATCCAGTTGCCGAGAAGGGCACAGAGACCCAGTTCCCTGAGCTTGGTAACCAGTCTGGAGGGGATGATTATGTTGAACGGGAGATATAGTCTATGAACAACAGCCTGATGTTTGTGTTTTTATTGTTGAAGTGGTCAGGCGCAGAGTGGAGAGCCAGCGAGATCACATCCTCCGTTAACCTGTTGTGGTGGGAGGCAAATTATAGGGGGTACAGGTTTTTGTTGATGTAGGAGTTGACATGCGCCATAACCAACATCTTGAAGCAATTAATCACCACTGACGTTAGTGCCTCCGATCAGTAGTCATCGAGGCACGTCACTGTTCTCTTCTGGGGTACCTGTATTATTGATGCCCTCTTAAAGCAGCTGGGAACCTCAGTAATGAGAGGTTGAAGATCTCCGCAAAAACGTCAGCCAGTTGGTCTGCACAGGTTTTGAGAATACAACCAGGTATTCCGTCAGGTCCAGACACTCTCTGAGGATTTTCCCTCCTGAAGGATCTTTCGACCTTGGCTTCTGTGACTGAAATTGGAATACCATCGGGGGTGATGGGGCTCGGGAAGGCACATCAGTGTTCTCCCCATCAAACCATGTGTAGAACACATTGAGCTCGCCAGGGAGTGATGCTTCACTGTCACGTGAGCTGCCTCCTGGTTTTGCCCAACCACAGCTACCAAATGTCTGCTTCCGTCTCCAGTTCAGAGCGAAAGTCCCTTTTAGTCTTTTTGATGGCCTTAGCAAGGTCATCTGGACTTCTTGTATGAATCTGCATTGCTAGACTTGAATGCCCGAGATCGGGTTCTCAGATTATTGTGGACCTCCAGGTTCAACCATGGCTTCTAGTGGGAGAGCACATGGATAGTTTTTGTGGGAACACACTTCTTCCACGCATCTCCTTATGAACTTGGCAATAACTGTGGCGTATTCGTTCAGATCTGTTGCCTAGTCCTTGGGCAGTCTGCCGCATTGAAGCAGTCCCGGTGTCATTCCTCTGCCTCCCCTGACCAGCACTGTGCAGTCCTCACCACTAGGGGTGTGCTCTTCAGTCGCTGCCTATTCTCTGGGAGAAGCAGCACAGACAAGTGGTTCCGATCTCCCAAAGTGAGTGCAAGGGATGGAGTGATGGTGGTGTAGCAGTGTTGAGGGTGTTTGCTCCCCTGGTGGTGTAGGACATGTGCTGGTCGTAGTTAGGGAGCAATTTCTTCAGCTGTGCAAGGAATTGGGATATGCTGTTTCATGTTAGTTGACCAGGATGTGCAGCTCCTCCAGTGCCAGGTGAATGTCTACCTGGGGTGGGATGTAGACCACTCAATAGGATATGCAAGTCAAGAAGATTGTGATATACGTTAATCAAAGGGAGGTGGTGCACTGTGCAGGAGGGCTAATGGCCACAGTTCTCCAGTCGTCTCGTCCAGGAGGGGCAATCCCAGGTCAATGGAGTATTTCCGAAGGAAATGTTATGCCCTCATTAGGTATATCATGGCGACCTACACTCTACTCCATATACCTGCGTCAGGGTATGGCTCTTTCAGAAATATATATTTTATTCAGGGGTCTAAATTCTTTACATGTGATGCTACTCATCAGTAAACACAGAGCTGTTGTCGCAAGCCATTAAAGTAAATGAAGCTGGGATTTGTTCATTCATGCATTAAATCAATGCAGGTGGTGCTGGAACGCAAGATGTGAGGGATATTTATGCATCAGCTGGGCTCTCTCACCTGATAATTGGTGCCGATACAGTGGGGACTGGTTAGGAGAAGCATCTCTCAACAGGAAGCTTCTGAATTAAGTATGCACAGATCCTTGTAGATAACTTAAGCGCACATTAAAATAGTCACAGATGCAGCGTGGAAATAAGCTCTTTGGACCAATTTGCCCACACCGACCAACATGCCCCATCTACGCTAGTCCAGCCTGTCTCTATTTGTTCCATATCCTTGTTATTTTGAACAAGTTAGGTCTTTATTCTTTGGAGCGCAGAAGGTTAAGGGGGGACTTGATTGAGGTCTTTAAAATGATGAAAGGGATAGACAGAGCTGACGTGGATAAGCTTTTCCCATTGAGGGTAGGGAAGATTCAAACAAGAGGGCATGACATGAGAATTAAGGGACAGAAGTTTAGGGATAACATGAGGGGGAACCTCTTTACTCAGAGAGTGGTGGCTGTGTGGAATGATCTTCCTGCAGAAGTGGTGGAGGCAGGATTGATTTTAACATTTAAAAGTAAAGTGGATAGGTATATGGACGGGATGGGAATGGAGGGGTACGGTCTGAGTGCAGGTAGATGGGACTAGGGGAAAATAAATGGTCGGCACGGACTGGAAGGGCCGAGAAGGCCTGTTTCCGTGCTGTAATTGTTATATGGTTATATGGTTATCCCTCTGCCTATCCTATCCATTTACCTGTCCACATTTTTTAAACAGTTGTGATAGCACCTACCTCAACTACTTCCTCTGGCAGCTCATTCCATATACCTACCACACTTTGTGTGAAAAAAGTTGCCCCTCAGGTTCCTATTAAAATGTTCCTCCACACCTTAAAACAAAACCATCTGGTTCATGATTCCATACTTTGGGTGAGATTATTAAAAAGGCACAAATGATGCGTTCCATTATTAGTTGAAGAATAGATTGCAATGTCTGGGAAATTATGTTAAAACTCCATATGACATTATTCAGGTAATTGATAGATACAGCATGGAATAGGCTCTTTGGCTCACCGAGTCCACATTGGCCATCAACCATGCTTTACCACTAATCATTAATCTCTTTTTTATCCTCCTCACATTCTCATCAACTCTCCCCACGTTCTATTGATCCCCTACATATTAAGGATAATTTTACAGTAACCCATTAACCTAATGATATGCATGGTTTTGGGATGGTGGATGAAACTGGAGCCCACCTGGTCATAGAGTAAACGTGCAAGCCCCACACAGATAACACCTGTGGTCAGGATTGAACCTGGGTCTAGAGTGCTGTGAGGGAGCGACTCTACTAGTAATGCTACTGCACAATAGTTAGGCTATAGCTGGAGTATAGTATACAGTTCTGCTGTACCTCATTGCAGGAAAGATGAGATTTCACGAGAGAAGGTGCAAGAGAGCTTTGGAACAGAGGAGGTTGAGGCAGATTAATTGAGGCAAATACAATTATGGCAGGCTTAGTAATTAGGAAGGATCTATTTTTCTTAGCAACGGGGTCAAAAATCAACAGATGTAGGCTGAAAACCAGGCTAAAGTGCTCGTGAACTAGCTTAATGGCGTCACTTCCTTGAAAGGAGCCAGAACCAGCACTATATCAGTTATGAAGAGTATCTTAGATATCTCAGAGATAGAGCATTGAGCATGTTAAGACAGGGAAATGGCAATGAAACCTAAATCAGCTGAATCCTT
Organism: Raja brachyura; assembly: GCA_963514005.1. Next base: position 7,270,447 of record OY740800.1, on the reverse strand, counting down.
GCTAAGTTGCCTTGGTGCTACAGTGTGTCAACTTACATATGCTTTTGTAAACTCAGCCACAATTTGAGCTTTAGGAGGTCATTCGATGCACCCTGCTACTGGTGGGCCTGAATACGTTCACTGCCAACATCTTGCCCCCCCCCCCCAATCTGTTTCCTAAAGTTCTTATTCCACTTTCCCAGAGTTGCAGGTAAGACCTATTTTCTGACAGCTAGCAGCAATGTACATGTTGACAATGAAATGCGTGAAACAAACAGTAGGCAATTTTATAAAAGGCTTATTGCAAAATAGAAAATAGCACTCTGATAAACTAATCCAAAAAGCTCTAATAGATGCTAATCAACTACAAAAATAGCACTGCCTATCCTTTGCGCTTGAGTTCTAATGTCTGTGTTTACAGATTCACAATGCTGTCAGTGGAAACTGTGAACGTTTTGCCACAAGAGTTATTTAAGTAATTCTGCATGATGTTCAGCTCTTTAATTATTCTCATCTCATACATTATCAGAGAGCTCGCAGTTCACATTTATAAACCTTGCCAAAGACATTGTGAAATCAGAGCAGGACAGGGTTCAGACCAATTGCATACATTTCTTCCACCTCCCTAAGCTTGTTATGGATCTATGTAACATATGCTTACGACTGGAATTTCTATCCTAATGTTATGATTTATAGTAACATCTAGTCACCAATGAGACTCTTTAATAACTTTTTCTCATTAAATAATGAAAAAAGCCATTAGCTGAAATGAGGGAAGTACCATGCTTCCTTGCATCTGATATATATGTGTATAAATTATACAATACAGCTCTTAACAATCCGTTGCATTTTCAGTCCTATAACTTTATGGGGAATGCCTATTAAAATTACTTTCAATGAAATTAAATATCATTACCAAGTGCTGTATCATCCAGTTCCAAAAATGTAATAATGCTCCAGCCATTAGAACTACACTCCTCGTTGAACTGGAATTGCTACATTCTATTATAAGGATTTCAGGGAAAATGTTGTAGTGCAGACTGAAGGTGACATTTTAGCTTGCCTGATTCCATTAATATAGAATTACTTTGACTATTTTTATCCATAAAATTGTCCTTATTTAACTACCGCCATGACCCTTTCTCAGTCTGTGAACAGAAATACTTCAGTCCTGGTTCACGAAAGCTGCTATGATATACTGTATGCAGCTCATACGAAATTATTATTTTGTTGCCAATATTTACTTGCTACATTCCAATTATGAATATTCTTGACATGCGAATTTCAATCTCTTACCTTGCCTGAGATGCGATTGTTTGCCGGATTTACCACCAGGGGCGTCGTACGATGGCAGCCTCGCCAACAGTCTGTTTTTTTGGTTTTTTTTGCTATTTTTTGTGTGTTTTAAAAGTATGTGTTAATGTTCTCTGATATGCTTTATGTGGGGGTGGGGGTGGGGGAGGGGGCCGGGGGAAACTTTTTTTCAATCTCTTACCTTGCTGGAGATGCGATGGTTTTCCAGATCGTATCTCTGGTCGCTCTGCGGCCTAACATCGTGAAGCTGGTGCTCGGGACTGACTTTGAGCACCAATGTGGGGCTGTGGAATTACCATCGGAGCCAATCCCTTGGCTGCAGATTTCACCATCGAGGAGCTTGCAGTCTCGGGAAGAGACCGATGTCGGGAAGCTCCAAATGACAGAAGGTTTTGACCATCCCCGACCCGGGGTCAGATCGCCCGGTACGGGGGAGCTGAGATCCCCCCAATGCAGGAGCTTGATCGCCCCGACGCGAGGACCCAAACGCCACCGGCTACAGGAGCCAAGATCATCCCCGACCGCGGGAGAACAAAGGAGGGAAGAGGTTGAACTTTTTCTCGCCTTCCATCACAGTGAGGAATGTGGAGGAGTCACTGTGGTGGATGTTTATGTTAAAATGTATCTTGTGTGTTCTGTTGCTTTTTATTGGTATGACTGTATGGCAAATGAAATTCCTCGTATGTTGCAAAACATTCTTGGCTAATAAAGTATGATTATGATGATGATTCTGAAATGTTTTCGGGGGCATTCTACTCTAATACCTCTCAGCTTCCTGGATCTAGATGGCATTGATTGATGGTACTAAACGGCTTTTTCGGGATGGTTAATTTTAATAGTAAAATATTTCTGTACTTGCGGAGTTGCCAGGCCATGGCTTTGGACTGGAAATCTTTGCAAGATCTTTTTCTATAGCTATTTTCACAAAGGTAATAGAATGTCCTATTAGTGACACAGCGGTAGAGTTGCTGCCTTATAGCACTTGCAGCGCCAGAGGCCCGGGTTCGATCCTGACTACAGGTGCTATCTGTACGAAGTTTGTACGTTCTCCCCGTGACCGCGTGGGTTTTCTCCGTGATCTTCAGTTTCCTCCCACGCTCCAAAGACGTACAGGTTTGTAGGTTAATTGGTTTGGTATAAGTGTAAATTGTCCCTAGTGTGTGTAGGATAGTGTTAGTGTGCGGGGATGGCTGGTCGGTGAGGAATTGATGGGCTGAAGGGCATGTTTCCGCGCTGCATCTCTAAACTAAACTAAACTAAAATCCTCATTGTTTAGCAGCGGGTGATGGTGAAATTCCACCATTTCTTCAGCTGTAACATATTGAATGTTGTAGAAGTTGGAACGTTTTCTCCCTTCCTCATATCTTCCAGTGGATATTCCTAATGGACACATGCATGCCAAAGAATAGTTCTGAGGCCAATCTAATAGGAGGCTGGGTGAACCTGTTTAACTTTCATTTTCCTTCCATTTCTCTATTTTGTTTTGAGTTGGAAAAAGGAATTATCCTTGCGAAGTATGTCAACAATTTTCTTTGGCCATTCAACAGAGTTGTGATATATACTGTCAGAATGATGTAATGCAATTAAACAATAGACAATAGGTGCAGGAGTAGGCCATTCGGCCCTTCGAACCAGCACCGCCATTCACTGTGATCATGGCTGATCATCCCCAATCATTACCCCCTTCCTGCCTTCTCCCCATATCCCCTGACTCCGCTATTTTTAAGAGCCCTATCTAGTTCTCTCTTGAAAGCATCCAGAGAACCTGCCTCCACCACCCTCTGAGGCAGAGAATTCCACAGACTCACCACTCTCTGTGAGAAAAAGTCTTTCCTCGTCTCCGTTCTAATTTATGTGTGATTGTATTTCATTTTAGTATATAATGGGTGAAAAAAATGTCCAAGCCCTCTGAAATAGACAGTGTCCTTATAATCATTATCAAACAATCTCGGGAGCAGTAGCATTAAGATTAGGGAGTTGGAAAAATATAAATCTTTATTTCCGGTCTAACAAGCTTTGGGTTAACCAGTTTGGATCTAAATCTAGGATAGTTCATTTCTGCCTTTATTACTCGATTCTACAAATATTTCCACTTCCAACGCAGTTAATGTAGCCTGCAAATTCTTCTGTTCAAACATCATTTGTTTAAGGAAGTCAAAGCAATAAATGGTGAGAAACTGGATTCATTAGCACTCATTCCTGGGACTGGAATTTCTTTTAGAACTCCAAAATGATGCTATTATGTTGTGGACCTCCATACGGTGGATACAGACCAAGAAATGTAAGTTTCTTCAGTTTCTAAAATGTAAGTTTCATCAATCAAACTTAAAATTATATTTAAAATTAAACGGCGGCACGGTGGCGCAGCGGTAGAGTTGCTGCTTTACAGCGAATGCAACGCCGGAGACCCGGGTTCAATCCTGGCTATGGGTGCTGACTGTACGGAGTTTGTACGTTCTCCCCGTGACTTGCGTGGGTTTTCTCCGAGATCTTCGGTTTCCTCCCACACTCCAAAAACACACAGATTTGTAGGTTAATTTGCTTGATATAAGTGTAAATTGTCCCTAGTGTGTGTAGGTAAGATAGTGTTAATGTGTGGGGATTACTGGTCGGTGCAGACTCGGTGGGACGAAGGGCCTGTTTCCACACTGTATCTCTAAACTAAAAAAACTAAACTAATTATGCTGATCTGGTACAGGCAATACCATTTTGAAGCACAGGCCTGTCCCATTTGGGTGTCATTTGCACGTCACGCAAGTGGCGCGTGAAGAATTTGTGAATCCCAAAACCTTGGGGCGCCGTGCGCGACCTTGCGTCACTGCCTACGTCACCACGCACCATGCGCCCGTCACGTGCATGTCACCATGCGCACGTCGCGCGTCTTGACGCGTAAATGATGTAGCGTAAATGATATGCAAATGACGCCCAAGTGGGACAGGCCCTTAAAGGTAACACTCTCTCTTAGCTCACATAATGGAACAGTTTCAGACAGAATGACGAAGCCCTCATCAATGGAATTGATAGCCTTCATTCATCAACTACAGTACCTAGAGTTGCTGTTGAGCTTCCTCTGCCTATTTCAGAAATCCTATGCTACTTTTTTGTTAGTTTGGCTTCAGCTTGCAGAAATCTCTGTGGAGTGTAACAGCAAGTGTTGAGAGTTTAGTTGTTGACTTCACTACTTCTGCCAAACAAGATGCTCCTAGATGCAGGTACATCAGCACCCTGGAATAGAGCATGACTAACAGAAGCAACAAAGGTCACAAACATTGGCTGTCAAGAAACTGTGACAATTAATTAATTTGGACATGAATCCTAACATCGTGGTCTGTAGATAACTTCCAGCTCCTGGCAGTTTGCTTTCCACTGTTGCTTGTCGGAAGTCACCGAGGCATTCCATTTCAAAGGGCGTGGTTACAATTTATAGTTTTTAAACAAGGAATCGGCAGATAGAGAAATTGGTGAGCTTACTAGCATCATTGCTTCTACTTTGAGGAGGATGTCGGTGACTGTGTGCATATGTGTGTTTGTCCTCGCATGCTAATTGTGCCTGCAACAATGAGAAAGAAAATTCAGCCCCTCAACCATACAGTTGGTGTGTGATATTAGACAGGGAAGCATCCAGGTTAACGCTATGTATCCTAGAAACAGTCATGAATGGCTGCTCTTTATAGCAAACTGCAACGTGATCTGCATGTAAGCCTCAATGATAAACAAAAGGATGGCTCCTGGGCAACAAAGCCGATGCTATGGGCAATAAACGTGTGCCCTGCTCATATATACGTGGGTATCATGGACACAATGAATGCTATTATATCAAATAAAAGGCAATAGCGCAGACCATTGACATGTTGTAGGAGTGCTCCTGCTACCTGCTTTAGGCAGGAGGAACCTTGGGCATTTGGAGATGCAAACATTGGGAATGGTGGTGTTCTTTAGTTTTAGCTTTGAGATACAGTGCAGAAACAGGCCCTTTGATCCACTCAGTCCCGACTGACCAGTGGTCCCCGCACATTAACACTAGGGAGAAAATAAATATTTATACCAAGCCAATTAACCTAAAAACCTCTTCATCTTTGGAGTATGGGAGGGTCAACCGAAGATTTCTGAGAAAACCCAGGCAGGTCACGGGGAGAAATTACAAACTCAGTGTAGACAGCACCTGTAGTCAGGATCGAACTCGGGTCTCCAACGCTGCAAGGCAGCAACTCTATCGCTGCGCCACCGTGACGCTGTGTTCTGTTGCACAGTTCACAACATTACCAGAAGGGGCAGCCCTGTCTGTGACATCAGGCATCTTCTGACACATTATACAGTACCTAGGTCCACAAGCTGTGAAGTGAGTTGGCTATTTATTCATACCAGAAAGGATGGGATTCCAACTCTACATTAGGTCTATACCATCTCCATGTTCTTGGAAACATAATGCAGGCTTTCTGGCAGGCTCCACATTGCACCATTGCATTACTGTTGCTAGCTCTATACCCAGCCCCACCAAAATACTCATCAGAGTCCACTCTTTGACCTCATCTGCAGGGAACTGGCACTAAAACATTCTTTCTCACTGGCTGCAGTCAATTCATGCACAGATGTAGGAGTTGTCAGAACCATTTGCAGTGTTGTTGGTCTTTCCAGAGCTGTTGGTTATGAGCATGAAATGCAGCAATGATGGGTCTTCATTATCATAGTCTTCCTCGTGTTCCTCCATTACCTGGTCCGATTGTGAATGTTGGGTAACACACACCAAAGGTCATAGGTTTGACTCCAATCTTTACTGATTTTAGCTGGTTGAGGAGAAGGTGAAAAAATTCTGCCAAATTCTTTGCCGAAGTCACAAATACAAGAATTGATTCCATAGGGTTGGGAGATTCAAGCAAAGCTCAGTTGCTTGGGCACAGGAAAGATAGAAGGAATATGGAAAGTGGAGGCACAAGCTTCAATAGACAATCTTCTTCTTCTTGTTCTTCTTAGGCCCCCTTCTGTCATGGCTGACAATGGGTGTCTCCAGGGTGCTATTCCCTATATGTAGGACGCCTGTGCGTGACTTTGTTTAACGTGGGGAGACTGGTGCACAGACAGCCACCCCACGGTCCTTGGCAGATCTGGGTCAGGATCCAGTGGCATGGAATCCAAGACGACCGGAGACCCTTTTCTGCTGCAGCCTTCATCCGCCTTCCCAGCCGTTGTGACGCTCCACTAAGGTCAGCCATCATCCTCCCTGTTCCACCATTGAGGTCTTGGTTGGATTGCTCTTTGTCAGAGACCTCCCCCTTGACCTTACCGCCATGGGTGACCCTACCAGGAACATAGCTCCAGACGGCATCGCTCTCAGGATCTCAGGTCCACACAAGCTTCTCCACCATGACAAGGTGACAATCTGTGGAGAATACATGGAGACAATAGACAACAGGTGCAAGAGTAGGCTTCTTCTTCTTCTTGCATAAGGCGTGCACAACCTAAAGTTGTAGGACAACTTGCTCTATTTGATCTTATTTGATTGTGCACGCCGGGTTGGACCACGTGAAGGTTGCAATCTTCCACCCCAGGAGTAGGCCATTCAGCCCTTCAAGTCAACACCGGCGTTCAATGTGATCGTGGCTGATCATCCACAATCAGTACCCCGTTCCTGCCTTCTCCCCATATCCCTTGACTCCGCTGCCTGTAAGAGCTCTATCTCACTCTCTCTCTATAGCATCCAGAGAACCTGCCTCCACTGCCCTCTGCGGCAGAGAATTCCACAGACTCACGACTCTCTGTGTGAAAAAGTGTTTGCTCATCTTCGTTCTAAATGGCCTACCTGGTTCACTGACATCTGATGTGTCTTTGTCATGTACACATTCAATAAAATGTCACTGATCTGGAGATCAGAATAATGAAATATAATTGGAAGTCTATAGCTGTCAGCTGTTGCTTCATCAGGGATATGTCCATGCTGAGCAATCTGATGAGGATCCCTTTGTTCTGGTTGCATTTGCATTCAATGAGAGAAAGAATAAATTATCAGAAGCACTCCTAATTATTTCCTTCAACCAGCCCACAGTTTATAACCAATGAGATTTGTAGGCCTGAGATATTATAAATAATATCATTATAATACCTTTTCACCTCGGGTGCACGTATAATGATCTTTTGTTAGTCAGGGGTCTTCGTCCTTATTTTTAATCTCTGCAATGCAAAATAAATAATCAGTCGGTTGAAGTTATAATAAATGATCAAATACCGCTTTCTACTGAGCTCCCAGTGTGTACACTAATACCTGACTGAAACAAGGCTGTCAATGCTGTTAGGTTTTAGAGTATGAGAATGAGCTGAGAAATGTAATACCACTGAATAAAACCAACAATATGTGGCAGCAGAATATTCACTTTCAATTGTGTCAGAAGGAACTACAGATGCTGGTTTAAACCGAAGATAGACTCAAAAACCTGGAGTAACTCAGCGGGTCAGAGAGCATCTCTGGAGGAAAGGAATTGGTGATGTTTTGGGTCGAGACCCTTCTTCAGACTTTCTTCAGCACTTTCCATTGCTAATTACTAGAGGGAAAGGTGACTTCCTACATTCCAGTTCATTTTTTTGTGGATTGCTGGAGAGTATTTATTACTGATATTGAAGTCTCTGCCCATAATAATTGTGGGATTATCTGCAGTAGGAGCATTGCAGTGGTTCAAGAAGGTGGCCCAGTACCATCTACTCCTGGGAATTGGAGGATGAGCAATAAGTGTGGATTTGCCAGCACCTTCTAGACCGTGCAAAGTGAATAAATAAAATAAAGTGTTGCAGGATATCCAGCCTGTGAACCAGTTTACAGTGGTGGCAGATCTACTTTAGGAAAACGTGGTATGAGTACATACAAGGGAAAAGCAGTGGAGTATGGAATAGCAGACAGAGGCACCAGAAAGGATTGCAAATCAATATAATTTAATTACCTGACATAAGTCTAAGGTATATGAAAATCCGTTGTCATCTTTAGGCTACTAAGAAATGAACAAAGGAAGATGTTATATTTGTCAATGCACTCTCTCCCTCCTGAGAGATGCCCCAGTTACATACGTCTAGAGGGCTTTGGCATAATTTCACAGCGAGAAGCCCGAGCAATCCCCAGATGTGTGCAAGATATTACAACAAAAGTTGCACAGTATATCAACAAAGAGAACTGGGACAGATATGCTTCCCACTACTTGTCCAGACAACATCTTTCAGATTTATGGCTGTACAATGGCGTAGCGGTAGGGTTGCTGCCCTACAGCACCAGAGATCAGAGTTCGAACCAGACTACGGATGCTATCTATACGGTGTTTCTATGTTCTTCCCGTTTTCTCCAGGAATCCTGGTTTCCTCCCATGCTCCAAGACGTGCAAGTTTGCACGTTAATTGGCTTGGTAAAATTGTAAATTGTCCTTAGCGTGTGTAGGATAGTGTTGGTGTGCGGGGATCGCTGGTCGGGCATGCACTTGATGGGCCGAAGTTTAGTTTCTCTTAAACTAAACTAAACTAAATTTGTAACGTTACCGTGCATTGACCAGAAAGAAGCTCTGCTGAAAGTAAATACCGCTGCACCTCATGTTCTTCAAACATTGATTCTCCTTGGCCCAGTATATCAGGTGGGTTACTTTACCACAGATCACTGACCTGGTTTAGAAACTTGCATCACTAGGTTTGTTGTTATCTTGGGCCCATAGAAACTGATTGTTTAGATTTTTTTTAAATTTGTTGCCGAAATCAGTTGTGTTCCCCCTTATGAGCTTCTGAGCTATTTGTTGCTGGATCCTATTAACATCTCTGTCCCCTGGCCCAGCACCAGGCCTTGCAAATTTGTATGTCCCTCTTTCTAACTGAGATAAATATCTGCTGAGCATGAGGTGGACTGTTGGACTGGCTGTTTGACTATCTGCTATTCATCTACTGATCAGTTTCTTAACTCATTCTTTCAGTCCGCCTCAGCCCAGACCAATTCATCTTCATACTATTCCTATTGCCGTTATGTGAGTTGAAGACAGTGGTTTTGGCTCTGTGGTGTTCACCCTCAACCTGAATCTGGAATTATATCATATTGTGGTCACTACCTCCCAGAGGTTTTATGATACCATGGTGCTTTATTGTCACATGTACCAAAATACAGGGAAATTATTTGTTTTTCATGCAATCTTTGTGCACAAAGAGAGGTCACCTCTTTGGTATCAACTTGTACCTCTCAAGTTTGAAGTTCCTAATAAAAATATATTGATCTTATAGATATATATATGTATATATAAGGCACGTTTTCCTGGCAGCGGCAGTGGGCCAATGCCATAAGGGTCGGCCTTCTTGGTTCCGTTGCCTTCCACCGCTGCTCCACTGCGCTGTGCGGTTGCAGGCTGCGTCTCATCTGCGAACTCGTCCAACTTATGTGCGGCTTCCAGAGGCATCTGATCCACGTGAACCCCCTGTTGCTGTAGGGAGTCCAGCTCCCTGCTCCACCAATACCTCGACTTGCTAATGTGCTGTCCTCTCGCCTCCCACAGCCAATTCCCTGCTTGCAAGTGCCCTGTGCCTGATCTCCGAACCTCCAGAGTGCTTCAGAGGGCACTGGAGGTGAACTCGCAGCCCGTTCACCAGCACCAATGTTCTCCTCTGTCTGCCACTGCCACCATCTTATCCACAACATCTCTTATTAATCCTACCTTTTCACTCATGACCAAATCTATGATAGCCTGTTAAACATAGACATAGAAACATAGAAATTAGTTGCAGGAGTAGGCCATTCGGCCCTTCGAGCCTGCACCGCCATTCAATATGATCATGGCTGATCACCCAACTCAGTATCCCGTACCTGCCTTCTCTCCATACCCTCTGATCCTCTTAGCCACAAGGGCCACATCGAACTCCCTCTTAAATATAGCCAATGAACTGACCTCAACTACCCTCTGTGGCAGAGAGTTCCAGAGACCCACCACTCTGTGTGAAAAAAGTCCTTCTCATCTCAGTCCTAAAGGATTTCCCCCTTATCCTTAAGCTGTGACCCCTTGTCCTGGACCTCCCCAACATCGGGAACAATCTTCCTGCATCTAGCCTGTCCAACCCCTTAAGAATTTTGTAAGTTTCTATAAGATCGCCTCTCAATCTCCTAAATTCTAGAGAGTATAAACCAAGTCTATGCAGTCTTTGTTCATAAGACAGTCCTGACATCCCAGGATATCCCTGTTCCTAGGTGAGTCTTTGAGGAGCAATCCCTGATGCCCTCCACAAGTTTGTCTTCTATCATATCTTTGCCAGTTGGGTGATCCAATAAACATGTAGATTAAAATCTCCCATAACAAATGCTGTTCCTTTCAAACATGCCCAAGATATATCCCCATTTATGCTCCACTCTATTGAAGAGTCACTTTTTGGGTCCCTAAAGTCTACTCCCACCAAGCCCTTCTTTCCCCTGCTTTCCATGCTTTGAACCCAGACCGATTCTACATTACAATACACTGCCTCTATATCAAAACCACTCTGATACATCCTTTGACTACGAGGTCTACCTCATCCATTTTCTCCTTTGGCCATTTCTTTTGGTGTTTTGCATCACCTGGAATATCTGGAATATCTCACCCCTCAACCTCAAATCCCCAATAACTATTGGTCTTAGTCCAACGTTGAAACCTGCGCTGTTGACTAATCTATCTTATTGCAAATGCTACGCGCATTGTAACAAAGATAGACACAAAAAGCTGGAGTAACTCAACGGGACAGGCAGCATCTCTGGAGAGAAGGAATGGGTGACGTTTTGGATCGAGACCCTTCTTCAGACTTCATTGAACAATGAACAATTGATGAATCAGAAATTTGAGGCTATAATTACACCAAGTTCAGGATCTGGTGGTCAGGCCAACATTTATTGGCCAACCCTATTTGCTCGAGAAGTGCTGTTCGCCACCTTCTTGAACCACTGGTGTCCTTCTTGTGAAGGTACAACCAGCGTGCAGAATTCCAGTGACGATGAAGTAAAGGAAATGTATATCCATGTAATATTGATGTGCAACGAAGGAGAGAGCATGTAAAGTGTAAAAGGAATAAACTTTCAATTGGCCAATTGGAACAAATCAATGGAAATATTTTATCATGGATGGTGTTAAAATTAATGAGAATTGTTCAAACTCTGCTCTTGCAAGCAAGTGGAAAGTATTGTGTAGGAAGGAACTGCAGATGCTGGTTTAAACTGAAGATGGACAAAAAAAAGCACTTCTGAAGAAAAGGAATAGGTGATGTTTCAAGTCGAGACCCTTCTTCAAACTGTCTGGGTCTCGACCCAAAGAAAGGTCTCGACCCAAAACTTCACCTATTCATTTTCTCCAGAGATGCTGCATCACCCAGCAATTTACTTTCAGTGGAAAGTATTGCACCATACTCCCGATTTATGTCTTATAAATGATGATGGCAGAGCTATATACAATAATTAGCAATGTGGCGTGGGTATCCTTGCCATCCGGATGTCACAGGGATGAGTGTAGTGGCAGTAGAGGCAGTGGATCAAGGCTGTGAGGGTCTGGTGCAGAAGGTCAGACACTACTGGGCGGAGGAAACTCCCATGCGACTGCTTGGAATCAGTGGACTGGTCCACGGTGAAGAACTCTGCAGCCAGCCCGATTGAGTAGGCCATTGCAACCACAGTGTACAGAGCACAACATGACAAACAAGACAGTCCGAGCGTTCCCCAATCGGAAAACCATGATTGAATTGTAACAGCCACAGTAGTGTTTGCAGGCATCTTTAATTCTCCTTACAACAATCTTATGCAATGGATCAAGGCTGTCGGAAGGCTGGATTTGACGTGTGCCATGAGCAGCCTTTCAAAGCACTTCATGATGGTGGAAGACGGGATACTGTACTGTAATCGTTCAGGCATTCTATCTATCTTTCCTTTGCACGGGGATGATAGATGGAAAGATAAGATTGTTGTAAGGAGAATAAAGATGTCTGTGGATGTTACAATTCAATCATGGTTTCCGACTGGGGAACGCTCGGACTGTCTTGTTTGTCACGTTGTTCTCTGTACACTGTGATGGCAATGGCCTACTCAATCAGGCTGGCTGCCGAGTTCTTGAACATGGACCAGTCCACTGATTCCAAGCAGTCACATTGGATTCCATTATTTCCTCAGCCCAGTAGTGTATGATTTTCTGCACCGGACCCTCACGCTTCAGTGTCTGCTGCTAAGCGCGGAGAAGGGGCACTATTGCATGATCTCATTATTTATGTGGTTGTCCTGACTCTTCAAGATAAAACTGCTTTGTGTCATTGTACATACAGGAAGCAGACTCCTTTACAGTTTTACCATTGAGTTGAAACGAGAGGGGTGTGGCGTCAGCCACTTAAGCTCGAACCCTCGTCAGGAGAGGGCGGGCACACGACGTCATGGGCAGAGGGAGTGTCCTGGTACATTAGCTCTCTCACCACGAGATCCACCAGGAGTTTCTACCGGTAGCTGAGCCCGAGGGCACAACCTCGCTCAGCTACAACAACTCTACATATAGTTAGCGCACCCACTATATGTGTGACAACAGAATAAAGAACCAGTTGCACCAACCTGATGTCTCCTCTTTATTCGCCACGTATGGTGCTGCTACATTGGTGACCCCCGACTGTCCAAATTTAAATTTGGGCTCACCTGAAGAAGCAGCCTCGGGAGACCTGATGTCTGCAGCCGGCTGCCCAGCCCTGCAGAACTACGCTGCCGTCAACCAGGCCCTGCAGTGAGGTATGTCGCCGCTGCCCCACCAGCTGCTGCAGGAGCTGCGAGCATTGCAGCCTCCTGCCCACGGCAGCCCCGACCCACGTCTCCAGGCCCCAGCACCGCTCCAGGCCTCACTGGGTCTCCAGGCCCAGCACGGCTCCAGGCCTCACCGCGTCCCCAGGCCCTGCACCGGACCCGGCTCCAGGCCTCACCGCGTCTCCAGCCCCTGCACCGGACCCGGCTCCCGGCCTCACCGCGTCTCCAGGCCCAGCACCGGACCCGGCTCCAGGCCTCACCATGTCTCCAGGCCCTGCACCACGCCTGGCCCCGCCGACCGCTGCACCTGAAAAAGTGGGCTTACCTGAGGCGGCCGCCGAAGCCGCCCTTCAGCTCCTCGCCGGCCTCCAGTCACCAGGTGATTCCTCTTCACCCGGCCGGCAAAATGGCTGCGGCGCCATCTTGAAACGGGCGGCTTCCGACTACAAACATAGCCGCCGCCGGCCGGAAGTGCACTACGAACTTACCTGGCCGCCGTCTACAGCGCCACCTTCTGGCCGGATGCCGTCCCTGCAGCTTCACTGCCAGCAACAGCGCCACCGTCAGTTCGGCTGCTGTCCCTGCAGCCTCATCGTCATCCACAGCGCCACCTTCCGGCCGGATGCCGTCACTGCAGCCTCACCACTGTCCACAGCGCCACCCTCCAGCTGGATGTTGTGGCTGCACGATGAACAATGGACAATTTGAAATTTAGACACTGGACACTAATTGTTTTTTTTTTCACTGTTCATGTTTGTGTGCACTGCAATTGGTTTGTATATTGTATTTGGTTTACCCCCCATCGTTTTTGGGGGCCGTGTGTCACAGGACACTCTCCCTTAGCTGGTCAAGGAGATGCAACCGTGTTTCTTCAGTCTCGTCGCACCCCTCGGTACATCGGGATCTCACACGCAGAGCGTCAACTGCGCCCGTGTAGAGCACCGTCCCGACCCACGCCCGGGGTGTCCCAGACCTCTTCTGTCCGGCGGTTTCTACATCCGTCTCCTCGCACCCCTCGGTACATCGGGATCGCCCACGCAGAGCGTCAACTGCGCCCGTGGAGCCCTCCGTCCCGACCCATGCCCGGGGTGTCCCAGACCTCTTCTGTCCGGCGGCTTCTGCATCGGTCTCCTCGCCCCCCTCGGTACATCGGGATCGCCCACGCAGAGCGTCAACTGCGCCCGTGGAGCCCTCCGTCCCGACCCACGTCCGGGGTGTCCCAGACCTACATGCAGGAGCTTCCCTTGACCAAGCTATTCCTTCCTCCTGTTCTGGGGGGGGTCCTGTGGCGTCAGCCACTTAAGCTCGAACCCTCGTCAGGAGAGGGCGGGCACACGACGTCATGGGCAGAGGGAGTGTCCTGGTACATAAGCTCTCTCACCACGAGATCCACCAGGAGTTTCTACCGGTAGCTGAGCCCGAGGGCACAACCTCGCTCAGCTACAACAACTCTACATATAGTTAGCGCACCCACTATATGTGTGACAACAGAATAAAGAACCAGTTGCACCAACCTGATGTCTCCTCTTTATTCGCCACGTATGGTGCTGCTACAGGGGCCTTATAAATTTGGAATTAAGTACCCACGTCAGAAAAATGATTCCCTTCCTTGCAAAGAGTCTACATCTTGAACATAGAACAGTACAGCACAGGAACAGGCCCTTTGGCCCATTATGTCTGCGCTGAACATGATGCCAAGACCAATTCTAATCTGCCTGCCCATAATCCATATCCCTCTGTTTCCTGCATATCCTTGTGCGTATCCAAAAGTCTCTTCAATGCCTCTATCGCATCTGTCTCCACCATCACCACCAGCAGCATGTTCCCAGCACCCACCATCCTCTGTGTAAAAAAACTTGCCTCTCTCATCCCATTTAAATGTTGGCCCTCTTACCTAAATGCTATATCCTCTAGTATTTGATATATCCATCTCTATCTCTTTTATCCTCCTCTGAGCTCTCTCTGAAGCTATTCTTAACACCAGGACCTAGCTGGTCCTTATCGTTGGCTCCTGGGTGCTGACCTCGGTAGCTCTGTAACTTGCCTAACCTAAGTGCCAAATTGTAGTGGATACATTTCAAGTGCCCCCATAGTGTAGGAGACAACTCTGTGAAATCAATGCTTCTTGCTTTTATTGAAGAGGCCAATATATTGCGATTGTGTGACACGAGGAAGAGCATTAGATGCGATGAAAACACATCTGCTGAGCTTCCAGCAGTTGAACATGCTGTGGAGGTGGAGAACAGAATGTGAAGTGAAAACCACCTAGGTCTCACTGTGTTCAGTTCACAGGATATTTAATAGCGTGGAAGCCCCAAAGCCACAGAAGGATCACACAAATTGTGTCAAGAATATACAAGTACATACAAATTGGAATTGAAAGTATACATACTCATCTTGTAACCACGGGAAAAACTGTGAAGTGCAATGCTAATTCACTTTCATCAATTAAGCCAAGAGCTGAATGAACTGATCATTGAAACAGATTGCCCAAGAGTTACAATTCCTCTAATTAATCTTCATCGGTGGTCTTTCCTAAAATCACTCTCTACAGCTTAAAATAATTTGATAAATAACTTGCTTTGAGCTGAAATGGTGGATGAAGAGCGAAAACAAGATCTTCAAAGCAAATCGCCCAGATAGGATGACAAGTGAGAGTATGAAATGAACCTCAAGGTTAAGGGATGACCATTCTAATTTTGAAAATTAAAAAAGTCGGGCATCCGATCAGATAATTATCATTAGCAAGATTTTCTTGATTGATGTGCTGTAATAAATGTTGACCAACACAAAAATCCTGGAATTTCTGCTGCGCGGTGTAGAGATCCAATTTAGCAACAGGAAGAGGCGAGTTCTGACCTTGTAAAATTCTGGCATTTTGCAGGATATGTGGGTTCTTTGTGGCAGCAGAGATGTATCAATGTAGGAGGTGGCCAACTGAAAGATACATGCTTCATTTGATGGCTCAGATTAGAAGCAGAGGGATGGGTGAGAGGGATGTGCCTGTCAGTGTACAGTGTGCATGGGTTTGTAGGAGTGAATTCTGAAGCTTTGTAAATTAGGCTTCCAGCACTGGAAACCAGTAAGTGGTTTGTCTCTGGCTAAAAGAAAGAGAAACAAAGACCTGATTTTACTTATATCCTTTCAAAACATTGCAAAGCCTTTTAAATCAAATAAATTGCTTTCAAAGGAATCACGGCAACCAGTTTGAGCATTGTGCAGATCAACTGCGAGTTAGTTGGTAAATTTATGTCTCCTGATCTCCCAGAATCCAATCCCACTTGAGCGATGTCCACACAATGTTCTAAATTGACTTGCTTGTCCATTTCTGTAGAAGTGCTGAGGTGATATCTTTGCAAGACATGTTAAATTGTGGAATCTTTTATTTCCTCCTGTCAATCTAAAATATTTTCTGGCTGTATCTTAAAGAACAAATGAGTGGTCACGAGTATCTAGGCTCGATGTTCATCCCTGATTCAGTATTGTTTGTGGCAGCTCGCTATGTACTAATGTAGAATTTCATTGTCCTATCTGGGACACATGACAATAAACTCTCTTGAATCTTGAATGTCGATCCTACATTACTTCAGTGATAAAACATAAAAGGCTGGAGTAACTCAGCGGGACAAGCAGCATCTCTGGACAGAAGGAACGGGTGATGTTTCGGGTCTTCAGACTGGTTAGGGATTAGGGAAACGAGAGATATAGATGATGATGTCGAGATATAAAGAACAATGAATGAAAGATATGCAAAGAAGCAACGATGATAAAGGAAACAGGCCATTGTTAGCAGTTTGTTGGGTGAAAACAAGAAGCTAGTGCGACTTTGGTGAGGGTGGGATAGAAAGAGAGGGAAATATGAGATGCTGTTCCTTACGCAAATTGGAGGAACAGCATCTCATATTTCGCTTGGACAGCTTACAGCCCAGTGGTATGGATATTGATTTCTCTCACTTCAGGTAGCCCCAGCATTCCCTCTCTATACCTCCCCCACCCAAGTCACACTAGCTTCTTGTTTTCACCCAACAAACAGCATACAATGGCCAGTTTCCTTTATCATCGTTACTTTTTTGCATATCAAGTCAAGTCAAAGTCAAACAAACTTTATTGTCATTTAGAAATACATTGATATATGCAGTTCCAAACGAAATTACGTTGCATTTGGCTCCCTGTGCAACACGATAAATTAAGAGAGGATAGGCATGGATAAAAAGGATAAAAGGATAAATAGACAATGGTGGCAGCCCATTACATGGCATTCAGGAGTCTGATGGCTCGTGGGAAGAAGCTGTTGCAGAACCTTGATGTTCTGCTCCTTATGCTGCGATATCTTTTTCCCGAGGGCAGCAGAGTGAACAGTCCGTGATGGAGATGTGTGGGGTCTTTTATAATACTGCTGGCCTTAGACACGCAACGTTTGGTTGCAATATCCCCGATTGAGGGGAGAGAGGTCCCGATGATTTTTTCCGCTGTCCTCACCACTCTCTGCACAGACTTCCAGTCGGAGACTTTACAGTCCCCAAACCAGATCTTCGTTCATTCGCTGTTCAATTTCTCTCTACATCATCATCTATATCTCTCATTTCCCTAATCCCTAATCAGCCTGGAGGTCTGGACCTGAAACATCACCCATTCCTTCTCTCCAGAGATGCTGCCCATCCGGCTGAGTTACCCCAGCTTTTTGTGTCTATCTTCGGTTTAGAAACATAGAAACATAGAAAATAGGTGCAGGAGTAGGCCATTCGGCCCTTCGAGCCTGCACCGCCATTCAATGTGATCATGGCTGATCATCCAACTCAGTATCCCGTACCTGCCTTCTCTCCATACCCCCTGATCCCTTTAGCCACAAGGGCCACATCTAACGCCCTCAATCCAGCACCGTTTAATCCAGCATCTGCAGTTCCTTCCTACGCAGTGGTAATTCATAATTATCTTTAAACCGAAAATTTTCTTTTTAACCATATAATAACCATATAGCAATTACAGAATGGAAACAGGCCTTCTCGGCCCTTCCAGTCCGTGCCGACCATTTATTTTCCCCTAGTCCCATCTACCTGCACTCAGACCATACCCCTCCATTCCCTTCCCGTCCATATACCTATCCACTTTACTTTTAAATGTTAAAATCGATCCTGCCTCCACCACTTCTGCAGGAAGATCATTCCACACAGCCACCACTCTCTGAGTAAAGAAGTTCCCCCTCATGTTACCCCTAAACTTCTGTCCCTTAATTCTCATGTCATGCCCTCTTGTTTGAATCTTCCCTACCCTCAATGGGAAAAGCTTATCCACGTCAGCTCAGTCTATCCCTTTCATCATTTTAAAGACCTCAATCAAGTCCCCCCTTAACCTTCTGCGCTCCAAAGAATAAAGACCTAACTTGTTCAACCTTTCTCTGTAACTTAGTTGCTGGAACCCAGGCAACATTCTAGTAAATCTCCTCTGTACTCTCTCTATTTTGTTGACATCCTTCCTATAATTGGGCGACCAAAATTGTACACCATACTCCAGAATTGGTCTTACCAATGCCTTGTACAATTTTAACATTACTTCCCTTCTCCTATATTCAATGCTCTGATTTATAAAGGCCAGCACACCAATAGCTTTCTTTACCACCCTATCTACATGCGATTCCGCCTTCAGGGAACTATGCACAGTTATTCCTAGATCCCTCTGTTCCACAGCATTCCTTAATTCCCTACCATTTACCATGTATTCCTCAATTTCATTTCGGAGTCACGTGAGTGACTTCGTGAAGAGCCCGCCGGCGCGCATGCTCGACATATCGTCGTACCGCGTTGCTGCGATGGCTGGCGGTGGAGCGCGCACCTCGCCAGCCCTTCAGAAGGGGCCACGGAGGTAAGTATCCTACCTTTAGTTGGTGGTCCTTGTTGTTGGTTTTGTCTTGCAGCAAGGACATGGATGGGAGTTCCAAGGGCCGGAGGGCGTCAGGACGAGTTCGCCGGTCAACAGTTCCGGGGCCTTTACCATCGGCAGTACCTGCAACGCAGGCCGGGACTCAGGCGGAGATGTGGGTAAGCCCTGTGTTTACAGGTCCGGATCCGCCAGCACACCACAGCTCGGAGGAGTTCGACGAGGAGGAGGGTGGTGTGCCGCCAGAGCAGGGGGACCCTGCCACGGCAGTCAGGTCGTCAGCGGGCTCGCTGGCGACCTCGAGCTGGGTGCGTGCGGCTGCACGGCCCGTTCCACTCAGCCCTCCGAGTAGGGGAAGGGCAGGAGCCCAGAAGCCTAACCCTGCCAGGGCTAAGGCATTGCCTGACACGGAGGAGCGGTCAGGTTCCAGGGCGAGACCCGGGGCGGCTGTGAGGTCCAGCCGGCACACCCTGACTCTCGACGCCCGGACGGGTCGATTGAGTCGGGTCTCGTCACGGTCGCCGAGCCCCCCATGGATGGGTGGGCGAGACCATGCGTCGGCGAAGTCCACGATGTGGGCAGCCGGCAAGCCTGCGCGGGCTTCAGGCAGCCATGCTTCGGCTGGTGCCGACACCACGCCGCAAGTGCCCTTAGTGGCAGCGGCTTCAGCTCCCGCTAAACGGAGGCGGTTGAACACGCCCGCGCGGGAATCGCGCAGTTTCGCCTCGGCGGCTGTTAGCGACAACTACCGGCACCGGCAGGGCCTCGATGAGGTGCGGGCCGATGATAGGAGCCCGGTTTTCTTTTCAGAGCCGGAGGACTCCGACCACCTGAGTGTTCAGGGTGAAGGGCGTATTGACCGTATGGAGCGGCTGCTGGAGCTCCTGCTTCAAAGTCAACAACAGCAGGGCAGCAACAGGCACAGGGCGGCGTCACCAGCCTCTACCATCAGCCTGGAGCAGCAGGAGGAGGAGGTTTTGGTGGATCCCATACCATCTCCGTTGGAGGTGCCAGCGGAGGATCTTCTGGATGTGGCGACCAAATTTGCGGCCCCACATTCATCTGGACTTCCTTTAAACGCAAAGCTGGCAGCCACTGTGGACTTTCTTAACAACCAGCAACTGCAGTAAGAAGTCCTCATTCAGGCAATGAGCCGTCACAAGGCTCCATCCAATTGCAACTCCCTCAACGTGCCTGTGGTC
The DNA here is from genome assembly GCA_963514005.1 of Raja brachyura. The sequence continues at coordinate 7,250,347 of OY740800.1, read as the reverse complement.
AATACGCCGATATGGGGCAACATCAGTGTGGCTATCCGTCAACAAGAGGTAAAATTGCAGCGGATCCTGAAGCTCCTCACGGCCGGTATTACAGACCCAGCACCAGGGGTCTTTTTTAGGACAGGGTCGGCAGAGACCCTGGTGGAAAACGAAGACGCCGCGCCCTCAAGCCAACCCAGCACCTCCACGTCCACCCACACGTGTCAAGGACCGCCGGTAACCACGGGGGTGAGGGGGTCTGGTTCTCTCTTTTCTCTTTGTTTAACTTCACATGTTGGTGGTCGCCTTCGGCTGTTTTTGGGTGCATGGGGTAATTTTACTGGTGACGAGTATGTGTTGCAGAATATTCAGGGGCATAAAATTGAGTTTATTAATGGCGACATTCCTCCATCCCAGCACATGCCCGCTCGAACATTTAAATTATCTGCTGCAGAACAGGCAGCAGGCTACAAGGAACTTTTAAGTCTTGAGCAGAAGGGAGTGATTGAGAGAGCGGTGCATGAGCCAGTTGAATTTGTTTCGAATATATTCACCAGACCTAAGAAGGATGGAGGTTGTCGTGTCATTATTGATCTAACCCGTTTGAATACTTTTGTAACATATACTCATTTTAAAATGGTTCAGTATCCATCCAGAAATACGACAGAAGGTTGTTGAAATTCATCTGGATGGGGCAACTCTGGCAGTACAAGGCTTTGCCTAATGGGCTCACCACAGCCCTAGATTGTTCACTAAATTAGTGAAACCAATTATGGCTTATTTGAGACAACGACACCATATAGTTATGGCCTACTTAGATGATATCTTAATTGTGGGCCACACCCTGGAATTGGCTGAACAGGGTGTTGCAGCTGCTGTCAATATATTTCAACAATTAGGGTTTATTGTCCATCCAGAGAAATCAAAGTTCTGCCCTGCCCAGGTGATTAATTACCTAGGGTTCACGGTGAACTCTATGAGCATGAGGGTTACCATTCCAATTAACAAGATTGAGGAGGTTACCCAGGTGTGTCAAGATTTAATCCGCACCAATATACCATCGATTCGGCATTCAGCTACAATAATTGGGAAGCTTGTAGCTTTGTTTCCGGCAGCGCGATATGGACCTTTGCATTATCAGAACTTGCAAAGAGCTAAAATTGCTGCGTTAAAACAGAACGCTGGTCATTATGATCGGTCCATGCAGCTGCCGCCCGAAGCGATAAATGAGTTGCAATGGTGGGTGTGTCACATTAGCAGCTCATTCAAGCCTATCAGGGAGGCTAATCCGGTGGTATATTTGCAGACTGATGCAAGCTCCAATGGCTGGGGAGCCACGGATAATTGCTCTAGTTGTGGGGGCAGATGGGACACCCTTGAATCAACGATGTTGTTGACTCAAGGGATTAACTATTTGGAGTTGCTGGCAGCATTCCACGGACTTTGTGCGTATTGTTCCAAGCTTGTTGGAGCACATGTCCGTCTCCAAATAGACAACACCACAGCAGTGGCATACATAAACCATATGGGTGGTACCAGGTCAGTTTCGTGTGACAAATTGGCTAACTCAATTTGGCTCTGGTGTGTTCAAAGAGACATTTGGATTTCAGCTACCTATTTGCCAGGTGAACTTAATACTGTGGCGGACACCAGGTCACGCAAATTTAATGACAATATTGAATGGATGTTGCATCCTGAGATTTTTTCTAAAGTCACAGCCAAATTTGGTAAACCGGACATTGACCTTTTTGCGTCACGGTTGAACCATCAGGTACCAACCTACGTTTCATGGGAACCAGATCCTGGGGCAATAGCGCTAGATGCATTCTCGCTGGACTGGGGGAATTGGTTTTTCTATGCCTTCCCCCCGTTTTGCCTCATCAGTCGGGTATTGCGAAAGATTCAGGCAGATGCTGCCAAGGGCATCCTTATTATACCCGACTGGCCCACACAGCCTTGGTATCCGGTGGTCTTTGACATGCTCAACGAACCTTGGGTCCTTTTGAAGGGTTGCCCACAATTGGTTACTCACCCTGTCTCAGGGGAGCCAAATCCCTGCCATGGCTATTTAAATTTGTTGGCTTGCAGGTTCTGAACAGGCCGTTAGTCCAATACGGCCTCTCGGCTCGGACCATGGATACCATCGGGGCGTCGTGTCGAGAGTCCACAAGGCGAAGATACCGCTCGCATATTAAGCAGTGGGAAGCCTACTGCAGCCGCTCTCGCATCACGTACGATGACGTGACAATAACCGACGTCCTGGAATTCCTCGCGGGGTTGCACCATGATGAACACTTAGTTACAGTGCCATCAACAGCGCCAGAAGTGCGCTATCATTCTACCTCAATATTGGGGTAGGATCCAACAGGCTGGTGTCCAGGCTCATGCGGGGTATATTCAATATGAATCCGCCTACACCACGCTATAATATCACCTGGGATGTCAGGGACGTATTAACCCTGCTCAGGACGTGGTCTCCCATGGAAGGGCTCCAACTGGACCAACTCACCATGAAGCTGGTGATGTTACTAGCGCTGACTTCAGCTCAGAGGGTACAGACACTACACAAACTTTGTGTCGACAGAATGACTTCTACCCCTACAGAAGTAGTCTTTTTCATTGACGAGCTACTAAAGCAGCATAGACCTGGGTGCACAGGGCTGCAGCTGAAGTTCCCGGCATACCCCGCAGATGCTAGGCTATGTTTAGCCTCACATATCCGCCACTATGTCAAGGTGACGGCACGCATCAGAGGAATGGAGAGATACCTGCTTGTCACTCATAAGAGACCTCATCATCGAGTGACAGTCCAGACGATATCTAGGTGGCTTAGAGTCGTCTTGGGTAAGTCAGTATCGACACTAATGTGTTCAAGTCTCATTCCACCAGGGCTGCATCGACGTCAGCGGCGAGGGTCATGGAGGTGCCCATGGACCAAATTCTCGCCACAGCAGGATGGGCAGATTAAGCTGTGTTCCAGCGTTTTTATAACAAACCTGTTGCTGCTCCTCTACAGTTCGCAGAAGCCGTGCTGAATGCAGGTTCAGAACGTGGAGATGTCCCCGCATGAGTGGTTTTTGATTTGTTATTAATAACTCTGCTCTTGTTTTGCAGTATGAACTATTGAGCAAGTTTGTTCCTCCCATCCATCCCTGGTAGTGGTGTGTCAGCATGGACGTGGTCCAGGGCGTGTAATCACAGAAGCTTTGAAGTCTTCACGAAGTCACTCACGTGTCTCCGAAATGAAATAGTAAGATTGAACGAGAACTTACCAGTTCGAAGGTTGATCTTTATTTTGTGAGGAGTCGAAGTGAGGGATTTCGTGCCCTCCTCGCCCAACCCTCAATCACCTTCATCTGGTAATCTTAGTCACTTCAATCTTACTATGCGAAGTCATTTCTTTTGTTGGTTTCTGTGATTCCACGCCGCTACTTTGAAGTATGTCGAGCATGCGCGCCGGCGGGCTCTTCACGAAATCCCTCACTTCGACTCCTCACAAAATAAAGATCAACCTTCGAACTGGTAAGTTCTCGTTCAATCTTACTATTCCCTACAATTTACCATGTATCATTTTAAAGCAAACTGCTACAAACAACACGGTGAAAACAAGAGAATCTATTTCTGAAATGCTGATAAGGACAAGAAAATGTGTTTCTGAAATGATGATCATCTGAGAAATGTTAGCATGTATCAGGGATGCATGCACTTCATGGAAGTAATGCCAAGGGATGGTGGATGTCCATCTGAGTGAGCCTCTATAAAACAACACCTTGAACAGGGCTGCAGCATAGGTGTTTGTGCTTAATTCTCAGGAGTTGTAGAAAACTGAACCATTCGACTCAAAGACAAGAATTCTATCAGATTGACAACAGCCGGGATACTGTTAAAAACGAATGAAAATCGAAAAAACAGATGCTGCTGAATACAAAGGCTGGTGAATGGAAGGTGACCAAAAGCATTAGATTTATTCACTTTGCACAGTTATAGCCCGACCGGCTGAGCACTTCCAGCATTTTCTATTTTTAATACGATGAGCAACTTAATCTTTATATTTTGGTCTTCTCTTCGCTTCTCTTCTCTTCTGGATTTAGTTTAGTTTAGTTTAGTTTAAAGTTACAGTAAAAGAAACAGGCTCTTCAGCCCATCGAGTCCGCACCGACCAGCGATCCCCGCACATTAACAGTATCCTGCACGCACTAGGGACAATTTTACATTTTTTTTATACCAAGCCAATTAACCTACAAAGCTGTACATCGTTGGAATGTAGGAGGAAACCGAAGATCTCGGACAAAACCCACGTGGTCACGGGGAGAACGTACAAACTCCGTGCAGACAAGCATTCAGTGTCGGGATTGAACCCGGATCTCTGGTGCTGCAAGTGCTGTAACGCAGCAACTCTACAGGGCCTGTCCCACCAGCATGCGATTCCATGCGGTGAGCGCGACCAAACCGGCAGCGGGGGCCGCGTGGAGGTCGGGTGATCCCCGTACAGGGCCCGTCCCACCAGCATGCGCCTGCATGCGGCAAGCGCGACCAAACCAGCAGCAGGGGCCGCACGGAGGTCGGGTGATCCCTGTACAGGGCCGTTCCCACCAGCATGCTCCTGCATGCGGCAAGCGCGACCAAACCGGCAGCGAGGGCCGCGCGGAAGTCGGTTGAGTGGCGCAACGCGGCGCAAAGTGAGGCGAACTTGGAGCGAAGTCTTAAAGGTAAGTTCGCCAGGACAGAGAGGGGCACAGAGGCACACACAGAGAGGGCCACGGAGCCACACACAGAGAGGGTCACGGAGGCACCTACAGCGAGGGTCACGGTGGCACAACGTCGAGGCGGTGCGTAATGCATCGAGGCGACTGCGAGCCGACATGCCGTTGCCGCTCAGAATTTTTGAACACGGTAAGTTTTTCGGAGCCCCGCGCGATGTCGGGACGAGCTCCGCACAATTTCGCACGGCTCCAGCGATCAAAGTTGGACTGGCCCCGCGACGCCGGACGGCTCAAGCGACCACGTTAGGTCGCGCTCATCGCATGGAGTTGCATGCTGGTGGGACAGGCCCTTACCACTACACCACTATGCCGATTTGGCTAGCTATGATCATCAGTAGCAATATTCATTTGAAACTAACATTGTCATTGGCCTTCCGCAATGCCCTTCCTTTGGAGATGTTGCTACAGAGAGACTCAGAGAGTCTGCATCTCGCAGCAAACAGGGCGGAGATTGTGGGAGGTGATATTTAGTCAGTAGTCTATAGCTCTTGTCTGCACTTCAAAATTCCAGCACCTCTTCTTATTCCCTTGCTTCACTTTAACCTTGTGAAAGGTTGAAGAGGGAGTGAGATGCATCTTGTAGATCTTTCCATAGGCTTTAAAAATGTTGAGACCAAAAAAAATAGAGTAGCTTTTCCTGATGTTTTATTGTGATAAAAAATATTTAACCTGCACTATATTTTCTATTCATTGCATGATTTTTTTATGGCTTTGGTCACAGTAAAGATTGGAAAGCTTTGACAATTGGATGTTTTAGACATGTTTTCATACTTTAGAAAAATACATAATCATAGTTTGCCACTTTGTGAGGCTGCTGTCTGTGCAGAGTGTCCAATTATTAGTTATATCAGTTTTTATGAATAAATGTACCAAGATGGGATTAACTGGAACTTTTGGTGTCAAAAGTCAACAGGAAAATGCCCAGTGATGTTGACAACTTTGGACCCAATTTCCCAATGATGTTCCCACAGGAATTTCCAAGGGGTTCCTTTCATTGTTATCATCTTATCTCGTCCTCCTCCTGCTTCTCTTCATTTGTATCAGTGCTATGATTATTAAATTGTGCTACACTCTTCACATCTGCTCTTCCTTTGAAGCAGTTTTCCAGATACCAGTGGGGCACATAAATGTTAATTTAATAAGAGAATAATATGTATGCAGCATAACAATGATTTGGCCAGTCATGAAAATTTAAGTAGGTTTCAGGATTCATGTTAAGCTGACAGTGGTTATTGCACAAGGAGCTGAAAATTGGAGAACTGTTCTAAGAGCTGCTTTGTGGTTCTTATGACAATGTGCGGTAAGAAGCATAACAAGAGCAGAACTGCAAGGTGACAAACTGAAGTGATCATTAAAAATAATCTTTCTTTCATTTGCATCACCGGTTAGTTTTATTAAACACTTGTTACGCTAGAATTCAACTGCTCAGCAACATTGTGCATTTCCAGAATCACACCGCAAATCTTCGATTCCATTTCAGTGGGTTCGGGGCCCGGTGATGTGCAATCTTAGACAGGTCGCCTTCTGTATTCTTGAAGCCATTGAACGTATGCTGAGAGAAAATAGAAGAAAGCTGCTGAATTGAAATAAAAATCACAATGAAAAGAAGAGCAAGAAGAAACTGAATAATGAAAGAGACAGGAGTTGAGGAAGATAGATGTAATTGACTGATGGATACAGACTAGATACACAGGACTGGAAAAGTGAAGAGACAAGTCTCAAATAAAAGAGGAATGAAAGAGAAGAATAAACCAAAATACAAAGTTGAACACAAGAGTAACAAGATAAAGACTATTTTTATTTTTTAAATCAAGCTAGGGATCTGAAAACAAGAATGGTTAATAAGAAGATAGCTTTATTTCTCAGTTCTCTCCCGAACCATTAAGATACCCAAGAGCCACTCACTGTCCTATTTTAGTAAGGAAGAGAATAGACTATGCATAATTCATCATCAGGTTCAGACCAGAACAATCCTTTGGCAAATTAAAGGAACTTGCACAACGTTTCCAACAGTAGCTTGTATTTTAAAAATATTATGGGACCGAGCCGAATTGCATGGGACCTAATTTTGGGTAATTTGATGCCAATGAAAATTCAATTGCAATGGAAAATGTTGTACTTACGATAAATTCTACATCAACAAACTTCCTGCTATTGTACAATGAAGCCTGACATCTGCAGCGGTGTCCAGAGACATGCGACACGCCTAGAAACACTTGCATAAATTTAAGACAGGATTGGTGCAGAACTGGTACAGGTGCAGAGCCTTGTAGGGTTTGCTTTACAATAATACTAGACTAAGTTCACACAGGAGGGCTGGTTCCCCCATCGCAATATTCTACCTCTCCACCAATTCCAATATTGGTGGCCAGTGGTGGGGGGGGCCTTTCTGGAGCACTGGTGTGGGTGTTGTGGGCTGAATGGACTGGTCTCCAGAGGGCTAGCATAGACATTGTGGGCCAAATTGATTTTTGGGGTGGAAGCTCAGTCCCTCAAGCCTGATGTGCTGGCTGCTCACGCAAGCAGGGTGCAAGGCCACCAAATTCAAATCCATTTTCCTACCATTTCAAGCAGGGTGCAAGGCCACCAAATTCAAGTGCAGTTTCATACTGCTTCAAGCAGGGTGCAAGGCCACCAAATTCAAGTGCAGTTTCATACCACTTCAAGCAGGATCCAAGGCCACCAAACTCAAATGCAGTTCCATACCACTTCAAGCAGGGTGCAAGACCACCAAATTCAAGTGCAGTTTCATACCACTTCATGCAGGGTGCAAGGCCACCACATTCAAATGTTGTTTCATACCATTTCAAGCAGGGTGAAACCACCATAAAACCACACAAAACACCACACTCACAGTTCAGTAGAAATTCAGTGTGTTCAGTTGATTCACAGCTCAGCCAGAGTCATGACCTCTTCCTCCCCCATCATGCAGAGACTGAGCCACACCCACACTTCCGGGTTTTATAATCCCTCTCCCCTCCCATTGGACGAGGTGTGGCCTTCATGGCGTGATTGACAGGAGAGAGATCCTCAACATTTTTTAAACACTAATACCACTTTTATTTTTCAATGATGGGAAGAATCCTCTGCACCTGATGAATGAAGGGGGACTGAGTAAACTGGCCAAAATTCACAGCCGTACGTGATAGCGTTTTATCTAAAATCAATATACAGTGCAAACAGGAAGTTGTCAAGTTTAGATTTCCAACCATTTGCAGTGCTTTTACTTCAACCAAAACACCCACTGACCATTTGCAGTGCTTTTACTTCAACCAAAACCCCCACCGACCATTTGCAGTGCTTTTACTTCAACCAAAACACCCACCGACCATTTGCAGTGCTTTTACTTCAACCCAAACACATTTTCATTTTCAAACCACATTAAGGCCACTCAAGGTCAGTAAAACCACACTCACAGTTTAGTAGACATGTGTTCAGTGTTATTCACAGCTCAGACTGAGAGACGTGACCCTCTCACTTCCCCCATCTTGCACAGACTGACTGAGGCACAACACTTCCGGGTTTTATAGTCCCTTCCCCCTCCCACAAGCAGGGGCAGCAGAGAGAATCTCACCATTTTTAAAACATTAATAACGCTTTTATTTTTCATTGATGGGAAAAATCCTCTTGTCCTGTGCAGCGGAGGGGGACTCTGAGTAAGATGGCCAAAAATCACACCCGTAAGTGGCAGCGTTTTTTCTAAAATCATGAAACAGAAAAACAGGAAGTGGTTAAGATCAGACTGTTAGTAATATAGATAACAGGCAAGTCACTGAATCGTTCATGGGCCATAGATGTCTGAAGATGGGTCTCAACCTGAAACGTCACCCATTCCTTCTCTCCAGAGATGATGTCTGTCCCGCTGAGTTACTCCAGTATTTTGTGTCTATATCGGCCATTGACATCAGCTTTGAAGACACATAGTGTCCATGAAAACGCTTCCCCCGAGCCTCCCTTAAGTCCACTGCTCACCTGAGACTGATGCATTCTCTCCTGCCACATCACTTACAATAGCCCAGTATCAATGATAATCAGCTGATATGATCCAAACTCCATCATCAATCAACTGACACGGGACCCTTCCTCATCCTGCTGCGGGCCCACCCTGGGCTCGGAGCCTTTCGTACATCTCAACCTCCCAAACATCACTGTGTGATGTACCCGACTCAAACATAGATTTTGTTTTGGAGCAGATGCAGAATAAGTTTATTTCAGGATTCTGGGCCAATTTACCAGCACTCAGTGCTCAGTTACTTGTGCATTGTGCACTGTTGAATTTTACAGTGGCGGTTGCTCTGTCAAAATATTGCTTGATGCATTGATCGTTGCCCTACTCACATGCCTACATAAGTGTCATTCAGCTCTTGAGCATGCTGAAACACTACACTTTATCCTTGCAACTGTGGATGGACCATGAAATGGTTCACTATGAATGGACAGAGGCTCTCACATCAGTACTGGTGTCTGCAATCCTGCTCCTCTGGCTCCACATTAAATTAAGTATTGGTAAGAAATGTAAATTTTCATAAAAGTCACTGGTGGTTCTTTCAAGGGTAATTTGTTAAGCTGGAAAAATTGAGTGCAGAAAATAGAATGCCCACTACAGCCAGATGGGGCAATGGGGCATTGGACTCCTGCAGCCAGGAGGCATACTGCAAATTATGGGAAAAATCAGGTCTAGCGTGTCTAAAAGGGGCATCTAATCTTAAAAAGAGTTGAGAGCCCAAGGGGATGTGGGGATCTTTCAAAAGTGGTTGGTAGCTAAAAAAGTCAAAGTCAAAAGTCAAACAAACTTTATTGTCATTTAGAAATACATTGATATATGCAGTTCCAAACGAAATTCCGTTGCATTTGGCTCCCTGTGCAACACGATAGTTAACAGAAGGATAAACATGGATAAAATGGATAAATAGGATAAAAGGATAAATAGACAATGGTGGCCAGCCTCATGTGCCTGCATTTGGCCTATAGCCACTGGATCCTCCCTCTCCACACATATATATATATATTTTTTTTTACACACGCATATGTGTACTCTGTGTGTGTGTGTGTGTGTGTGTGTGTGCGCGTGTTCGTGTGTGTGTGCGTGTGTGTGTATATTTACAAATTTATCTGAATAAGGCCCCTGTTATCTGAAATAAACTGCCAAAAAAAATTAAACCAATCCTCAGATAAATACGTAGACATGGTAAATGTTTTTGATTGATAATACTGTAAGTCCGGTACTGTGGAAACCAGGAGGATTTGGTTGAAGTGGATTACAAGATAATCAAGACAGCACCTCGGCTCGGTAAGGGTGCACAAAGAAGGGATTGAAATCTAGATTGGAATGGGAGGAAAAGCTGGAATATCAAAGTGAGCCAACATAAAACTTTAATCACAATCCAGCAAGATCAGTGCATGCATGTCAGTCCTCATGCTGAGCCTTTAAAGAAGACACAATGCAGATTCATGCACTGAGGTGAACCCGAGGTGAGGAAATGCAAACATTTATTAAAACATGAAAAACTGGTTCATTTTCACTAGAATAACACCGAGAAATTGTGATTGTGTAAATAAAATATTATAGAACTGGGTCAAATTGGGTCACCATTTGCCAAGGATCAATTTGATCTTTTCTTCTGCCCATGAACCCTGAGAGTAGATTATCTACCTGTTGTAGAATGTGTGAAATTAATAGAAAGAAAATCAGGCAAGTTCTATAAGGAACTGTCCCACTTGGGTGACCTAATCTGAGAGTTTAGAAGAGTGTTTTTGACCTTCAAACTCGCAGCATGGTCGCCACATGGTCCTAGGAGGTTCTATGAGGTCGCTGAAACTCTCCTTCATGCTCGAGGGAAGTTCCAGAATACTCATGGCCTCAGCTAGGTCGCGGAAAAAATTTCAGCATGTTGAAAAATTTTCCGCGAGTAAAATTTGGTAGGCATGGGTCTTTTTAACTCGTAGTGCAGTGGAGTGGTGTCACTTTTTACTTACAGGCAGTCGAGGGCAGCCGTAGGCAATCTCCTTCACTGACCGGGCATTTTAATTGGCTCATTGGAGTTTCAGGATCTAGGAAGACTGACTGGTAGATAAAATGCCCGCTAAACTCTATTAAACTTCTTAAAAGTGTCTACATTCCTTCTCCCACCCTTCTCCCCTCCCCTCCCCCCCTTCTCACCCCCTTCTCACCCCCTTCTCACCCCCTTCTCACCCCCTTCTCTCCCCCTTCTCTCCCCCTTCTCTCCCCTTCCCTCCCCTCCCCCCCCCCCCCCCCCCCACGTTCTCGAAAGGACTCGCCATTACTGTGCAGCAGTTCAGACAGCGCTCCTCCACTTTCCCTGGCCCCCACCTTCACGATGTGTTTGTGTGTGTGTGTGCGGTTGGTTGATGCAGCTTGCGGTTTCAATGCGGACGGTCGATCCAGCTCGAGGATTTCCAGGCTAGTTCCCACGAGCTGGAAGGTCGAAGACACTCTTTTTAACTCACCGATTAGGTCGCCCAAGTGGGACAGGCTCTTTAGCGACCTAACCAGCTAAAAAGCCAAGTTGTAAAAATAACCCTACACATCTCTGTCAGAGAAACTCTTGAACTGTCTAAATGGCATCTCTTGTTGCTCAGGTATCAAATATTGTTTTGACATTTATATCTTTTGCTAAGTATTTAATCGAGTAAGTATGGCAGTAAGAATAAGTAATAATGTCATTGTTCTATCTGGGACATATGACAATGAAACACTCTTGACTCTTGGCACATGTTGAACGAGAGCCGAAACGTCACTTATCCGTGCTCTTGAGAGGAGCTGCCCGACTGAGTTACTACAGCACTTCTGGAAGTGGCGCGCTGTCCTAGCAGCTGCGGCTCACCTGCAGTCTGTCTGTTTTTTCTTTTTTTTGTTGTCCTTGACCTGTTTTAACTAGTTAATTTGAGTTATTAGTGTGTGTATGTGTGTGGGGGGGGGGGGGGGGGGGAGAAACGTGTTTTAGTCTCTTCCTTCGGGGGGGGGTGCGACTTTTCTTGTCGTATCCCCCCCGTCTCCGTCTGCGCTGAGGCCTAATGGTGGAGCTGGCGGACTCCAACTGCGACTGACCCGAGGCGCCGGAGGCAGAGCCAGCCAGGACTTACCAGCACGAGGCTGGCCGACTTTGGGGCTGTGGCAGGTTACGGCGGCGGTGACGGCCTGACTCGGGGCTGCGGAGATGTCCCGGCGGAGACGGCCCGACTTCGGGGCTGAGGAGGTGTCCCGGTGAGGTGTCCCGGCGGTACGGCGGCCCGACCTCGGTGGTTCGGCCGCGGGCCCAGCAGACGACATCGTCGGGAGCTCGCAGGTCACAGGTTGGTAACCTGTTTTTCCGGAGCTCCCGTGGCAACAGCTTGATCCACTGGACTGGAGGGCGGCAGCTTCGGCAGCTTCGACCGCCCCGGGCCGCGGAGTTTGAACCGGCCCGTTCACGGAGCTCGGATTCAGCCGCGGGACTTACCAACACCCGGTGGGGTCACACCTTAAGGAGCAAGGATGGAAGAGACAGGGACTTTAAGACTTTTGCCTTCCACCACAGTGAGGAGGTGCCTGGTGAACTCACTGTGGTGGATGTTAATTTGTGTTTATTGTGCGTTTTGTTATTTTATTAAATGTGTGACTGCCAGGAACAAAATTTAGTTCAGACCGAAATGTCTGAATGCAAATATAGGATACTTTACGTTACTTTACTTTGAAACATTTAACATATTGTTGATCAAAGAATTGCTGAAAACTCATATTCACTATATTTCCCTGTACATTATTTGAAGTGGCTGTGATTATTACTGGAAAGAATACAGCTTTTACCATAATTTGCCACTGCTCATTGTCATTCATTTTTTAACATCTATATATCCAAGTTCAGTAATTGACTGCAGAAAGATTTTACAGAACAATTTGTTCCAATTTGGTTTCTTTTTCTTGCTCAAAGCATCTGGGGACATTTCACTTAAAGCGAGAGAACAAACCCGTAGTTAAAAAACTTGTCATTGCAGTGCCACCTAACAGAATAAAGTAAACATCAATTTAAATGTTTAGTCATTTTGCACTGACATCTTAAGAAATTAGATATTTGAGAGTTGGTTGATTGTGGCATCTCCACTGATGTTTAATGTTCCACTGATAATACATAATAAATTTTACCATTAAACTATATACTTTAGCATATAATTGATACAAATCAAAGTTATAGAAAGGCTAGACTAGTGCTGTGGCATAGTAATTATGATTTCTGTGCAAGAACTATGAAAAACCATCTCCATGTGATTTACAGCAGGCCTTATTTTTAAAACAGTTGACATTTAGTGCCTTTAATATAATAAGGCAAGACAAAGTTGTTTTCCTGAAATGGGTTTGGATTCCAAGCAATGATAAGGTGATTCATGATATGGTAATTGAGGCTGATTATGAGCAAACTCTAAAAGAAGGACTGGACTATGGGGCTGAAAATGATTGAAAACTGTAAGTTAAGGCACTGGGTGCGAGGGAAGGTGTAATTAACCAAAACTTGGAAGAACAGATAGAAGCTTTCAGTAAGGGCGAGATGAAGAGATTGGTAGGGGAAGCAATGATAGACTTAAAGATGAGATTGTGGATGTTGAATTCAAAGTACTGAAGGAATGTAGAGCCAGTGGAGGTCAGCTTGTGGTGCGCCACCAAGCATGAAATAGAGTACAGACAGCTGAATATTGGATGAGTTGTACTTTATGTGGAGTGGAACTTGGAAATCCAATGATGGGAGTGTTATACTTGTCACAACTAGAGATAGGGAATGTGTCGGAGAGTTTCCATGTGGTATGACTGAGGAGGATGATGGGTGATCCTACGATGCATCTGATGTAAGAGTTATAGAGCAAAGGGGAAGATACAGATTGCAGAATATAGTTCGCAACATTGAAGTGCATCGTAGCACATCAGGTTCATAGACCAATATAAGAGTTAAACTTTAGTTGAAGTTCAAATAAGACACCGTGGCTGTGGGCAGCAGTTCCAAGAACAATACTTGTGTTCAAGCAGTCAGAATTAAATGCTGAACTTTAGGGAGTAAACAATGACCCTGACACTACGATTAATTCATGAGGGTTACACAAAAAGCTGGAGAAACTCAGCGGGCACAGCAGCATCTAAGGAACAAAGGAGATAGGTGACGTTTCGGGTCCAGGCCCTTCTTCCTTAATTTGTCGGTCAGGAGTGTATGACCTGCAATAGAGATGGTGAGGTCAAGGAATGGTAGGGAAATGTTGGAAATGGTCCAAGTGTATTTGAGTGCCAGATGGAAGTTGGTGGTGAAATGGGTGAAGTCAGTCAGTTGTGTGTGGGTGCAGGAGGTGACACCAAAGCAGTCGTCAATGTAACGGAGGTAAAAGTCAGGGGTGGGGCCCTGGTACGCCGAGAACAAAGATTGTTCGACGTGCCCGTCAAAGAGGCAGGCGTAGCTAGGGCCCATGCGTGTGCCCATAGCTACGCCTTGCGTTTGGAGGAAATGGGAGGAGTCAAAAGAGAAGTTATTGAGGGTAAGGACCAACTCCACTAGGCGGAGGAGGGTGTCAGTGGATGGGTATGGGTTGCTCCTCTTGTCGAGGAAGTACCAGAGGGCTTTGAGACCATCCTGGTGGGGGATGGAGGTGTATAGTGACTGGACGTCCATGGTGAAGATGAGAGGATGGGGGCCTGGGGAATGGAATGCGTGGAGCCGACGGAGAGTGTCTGAGGTGTCTTGAACATAGGTGGGGAGGGATTTAACAAAGGGGGATAGGATGGAGTAAGGTGGGTTATTGTCTGAATCACCCCAAAAGCTAGGGTGCCATCTGATTCACCTCTACCTCATTGAGGACATTGGTCTATGGAACTGATGTGCTACAATGCACTTCAAAGCTGCAAACTATATTCTGCACTCTGTATCTTCCCCTTTGCTCCATCTATTGTACTTGAGTTTGACCTGATTGTATGGTATATATGATACGGCGTATATAATATGGTATATATGTATGGTATATATGGTCTGCAAAACAGTTTTTCACCATACCATACTCTCATTACATGTCAAACTGTCCACTTGCACATGGAATTCCCCATATTGCCACTTGGATCCTGTGCCAGACCTAATGTCGGATCTAGAAATACTCTGATACTGAGGTAGAGTTAAATGTTCCGAGTATAGATGTGAAGCCGATAAATGGAAAGAGCCAAGAATGGAATCATGAGGCCCACATGTGTTTTCTGGGTGGTGGGGGCAGGAAGGGACATGTCAGAGGGCAGTGTTAATGGAGACATGTGTAGGAAGGAACAGTGCCAGGGAGGTTCGAATTCAGGAGAGATGATGCAGACAGCGTAATGGTCGACGTTGAGTCTGGTGATGGAATTGAAGAATGGGAATAGAAACAAGCAGAGTCGAGGGGGATTGTTCACTGCAGTTGTCACCACAAGGAATGTTGTCATTGACTTTGACCACAAACTACCTCAGGCGCAACTTATAGAAACGTTAACTGTTTTCCTCTCCTCCTAATACTGCCTGAGTTGCGAAGTCCAGCATTCCCCGATTTTGTTTTTGGCTCCATTTGATGAAAGAGCACAAGCTGGAAATGATTGCAGGCGTGCAGACAGTAACGATGAAATTTAAAATAAAAGGAAGTAATACCTACCATCGTCAGAAATGTGTGTTTCTAGAATTCCCTCCAACATTTTCAGGACTTCTGCAACGAGAATTTTAAATATTGCAAGTCTCAAAAATTATTAATATTTGCTCTCAAGTTTGTCCCAAGGATGCGTAGATAGTCAGGTCCTGCCTCGGTACCAATATTGAGCATCATAAATAGTTTTGAAAAGTAATCTCATAATTTCTAAACCATTTTACATGCCTTTCTTTGTACATTTCTAATTCAGTGATAAATTCTGGGTAGCACTTTACGATGAATCTGCGCCCACGAGGCATTAATTCACTAAGTATGCTTGTGGTCAGGAAACAGACTAGATTTGCATCTCATCAGTCGCTGAAGACAGAGACTCATTGTACTTAGAAGTATTGTGAGATAAATCTTGCTCAACTATATCTATTTAAATCAGGAAACAACATATCATGATGCTTGTCTTCGAGCAGTCTGCAATAATTTGCTAAATTTAAAATGAACCACATCACCAATCCAATCAATATTTAAACATTTTTCTTTGCACTATTGCATTTCTGATGCAGGAGATTAAGTGGTATGTTAATTAAACAAGATTTCTCTGAAATAATTCTTATTTAAAGATATGATACACTGAATTAAAAATAAATTACTGACTAAAAGGTTAAAAGAAAACCCTGCAGAAATATCATTCACAAAGGAGGGTGGGGGAGTGAGCACCAGGGAATCATTGAGAAACACACACAAGGAAGAGAGAGGGGATGAGCTAGTAGGAAAGGGTGGAATACTTGCTTCAATGACCCATATTCTCTGGGTCTTTTTCAGGAAAGAATTACGGCCCAAAATTTAATGTGCAATGCTGTCTTTTTCAGTGTTAAGCTTCTAAAAGTTATTTTTCCTCAAAGTGAAATAACCATTTTTGGATTGATTTGGGCCACGATAAAATCGAGTTGGGCATTTGCTTCCGCTTCACCTTATGTGATGTCTGCATCAGTCACACTGGGGATTTTATCATCTCCCACCAGTATTCCTTTTGGAGGAATGCAGGGAAGATTAGATTTGGATTTCCTTCAGGAAACTAAGTCTTCAAAACTCTGTGCTGGAGTGGCTCCATGAAGCCAAGTCCAAGTGATTCTCCATTCCCCATGGTCTCACATTCTCCTCACATCCCATCTCCCTCATGTATCTATAACCTCTCTCCTGCCCAATTTAAGTTTAGGTTTACATTTATTATTGCCAAGGTGCAGTGAAAAGCTGTTTTTGCATGCTATCCAAACTGATCAGATAATACTATACGTAAATACAATCAAACCAAACTCAAGTACAATAGATAGAGTGAAGGGGAAGATACAGAATGCAGATTTCCTGTGAGAAATCATAGTTGTCAGCATTGTAGTGCAATGGTTCCATAGACAAAGTCCACAATGGGGTAGAGGTGAATCCGACAACGCCCAAGCTTATGGTAGGGCCATTCAGAAGTCTGATACAAAGGGAAAGAGCCTATTCTGGACTCTGATGGTGCGCATCTTCAAGCTACTGTATCTTCTGCCCAATGGGAGTGAGGAGAAGAAGGCATGACCATGGTGGGACAAATCTTTGATTTTGTTGGTTGATTTTCTGAGGCATTGTGGACTGTAGATGGAGTTAATGGTGGGAAGGCTGTTTCAGGAGCAAACAACATTTGGCCTATTAAATGTCCAGCCTTTGTTCTATAACCAAAATGCTTGTTGATGTGTCAATGCAACATCCTCCAGTTATCCAATTAGGGTGCACGAGCTTCAAGGACTGTTTATTCCAATATCCCACCATGTGTAAACAAATTATTCTTATTTTATTTGTCTTTTTAGAATTCCAGTAACATTGCTGATTTATATTCCACTCTTTATATTGGTAAGCATTACTTTAAAATAGTGGAGTCAGGGGATATGGGGAGAAGGCAGGAACGGGGTACTGATTGGGGATGATCAGCCATGATCACATTGAATGGCGGTGCTGGCTTGAAGGGCTAAATGGTAACTCCTGCACCTATCGTCTATTGTCTACTTGCTACCTTCACCTTATCTGTTATAAAGATAATAATCCCAATATTTGGAACTTTCGTCATGATTTTTACCTTTTCTTTTGAATGATTAAATTGGGCAACTGGTGGGGCTACTGCCTCACGTTGCCAGAGGTCTGACTTTGATCCTGACCTTGGGTGCTGTCACTGTGGAGTTTGCACATTCTCCCTGTGGGTTTCGTTATGGTGCTCCAGTTTCCTCACACATCTCAAAGACATGAGGGTCTGTAGGTTAATTGTCCTCTGTCAATTGCCCCTAGTGTGTAGGGAGTGAATAAGAAAGTGGAATAATATAGAACTACTGTGAACGGGTGATCCATAGTGGGTGTGGAGGTAGCGGGCCAAAGGGCCTGTTGTCATGCTATATCTTTCAATCAATCAATCAATATGTTTACATGCCATTACTCCAATGTCTATCTTACCAAACGGTGATTAAATGATACACAATTTCTTCAGATGTGATCCAGTTATTGTGCCGCCACTTCCTTGCCTTGCAAATCAATAAGTATTTATTTAAAATTGACAATAAATATTTGCAATTTATTGTCTTTTTTCCACCTCTGTGCTCACCTTTATCAATTTATGCATCTGAATCACCACTGTAACTAATTCGGGGGAGTGCTTGGCTGTTATTCTTTCAAAACAATGCAACTTGAGACTTGCCCACATTCCCCTCACCAGTCTCCTCTCCTTAAACTGTGCTAACTTGCCAACATTTGCTTGGAACATTGTGCATTCTTTCTCTGCTGGACTTCCCGATTTGATTTCATTCGCACATTTCGAAAGGGAGATTAGATTGTGCAATAATTCAGTAACAATTGTTCAGTATCTTCCCAAGAATCAAATTCTTTATCTGGGCCTTTATGCTGCCGGCATTGGCAAATAAATTGGGTTCACCTTTCGCAGGTTTATTGTGTACATTAACAGCATATCTTTTTTTTCAGCTCATCATTTGTTTCAGTGGTGCTTCTATTACAAGAGACCTGTGGCGTGTGTGAACAAATAGATTGAGTGTTTTTTACTTAACAAAAATAAATCAAAGCATGAAAGATCATGGAGGAGAAAATAAATTGGATTTAATTGGGGTACAGAAAACAAGGTATGGTTTGGAAGTGTAGATGGAATTAAGGGAGTGGGAGCGAGAGAAAGTTCAGATGAAATATTATTTAAATTAATATTTATTTTAATTTCTTTTAAGCCTACAATATTAACGAGTGAACGTTTCCACACCAGTAAAAAAAAGAGTAAACTCCAGGGCCAGGGTGGTTGTTCAATAATATAATATATTGCAGTGTCAAATTAATTTCTATATTCAATATTCCTATCTTCTTCAGTCATTTTGTGTGTGGATATATTGTAAGGGAGAAAACATACTTGGTGTTGCTGGGGCAGAGATGTCATGTACTATTCCTCCTGATTTCTCATATTTCCAATCCATTTATATTCTGCTACCTCTGCTACTTCTCACCAAATAGTGAGCAGCACAAATGTTGACACATTTTTAGATCAAAAGTGATCAATAGACTTTACTTTTGACTCGGTTCTTCAAGAAATGTTTACTGGCAATGTATTTCTCAGAATTTCTACTCAGCCAAAGAAGAAACATCTCCATTTCTATAATAGTACAAACGAACTGTATTTCATGTTAACGAAAGTTGATGTCTGGATGTTTAATACTTGAGATAGTGCATGCGTAAAATTTAAATATTTGTGCTTAGTTTGTAAAGTCAAAAATATTGTCTGATGTGACAATGACGGGGATCAGTTTGTGGGTTAGTTAGAAGGGAAGTATATCAGAACCAGAAATGGTTTAAAAAAACCCATTATTGGTAAGGGGGTGTACTGACACAAGTGAAATCCACCAAGTATGTCACAACTTAGATGCTAGTTTTCTAAACTATTTTATGCTGCATCTCTGGCCATATAGAAAAGGAAACGGTACAAGCAAAGTGCTTCTTGCTGTCACCACTCAGGATGCATCATTGTACCCTGTCTCTGGACACCAGTGGTGCCAGCAAGCTGACTGGGGTCATTGCCCAGATTGGCACGTTACAACCACCAACAGAAAGGCATTCTGTAGTTCCATCACTTGAACAACGATAAGATTCCCAAATGTTAGAACAGCAAGCTTAAGGCATTTTTATGAAAACCATCATGACACCATCAGCAGTCAGTAGAATTCAGAAACATTCTCTAAAGAAAAAAACAATTAAGGTCCACTTTACATCCTTCAGCATTTTTTCCTACTCTATTCCTAGATTCTACTCTTTCTGTGAATTTCTGCAAGAAATGCACCCAACAGTATGGACTGGAACACTCTACGACCATACTTCATTCTTCTCTATATGTTATGGCTTAGCTGCTGAGGCAGCATGAATGTAATACTGTAAATTTAATGGTGACTTAGGAAGCAGAAATCATTGTGAGCTCGAACTACTGAATATTATTTTAAATAGTTGCACCAAATTACTGGAATATTTGAGGTAGTACTGCATGATATACAAGAGAGAGTTAGGTATAGCTCTTGGGGCTAACAGAATCAAGGGATATGGGGCGAAAGCAGGAACAGGATAGAGATTCTGGATTGTTAAAGAAGGAACTGCAGATGCTGGAGAATCGAGGGTTACACAAAAAGCTGGAGAAACTCAGCGGGTGCAGCAGCATCTAAGGAGCGAAGGAGATAGGCGACGTTTCGGGTCGAGACCCTTCTTCAGACTGAAGAAGGGTCTCGCCCCGAAACGTCGCCTATCTCCTAGTGATTCTGGATGATCAGCCATGGGATCATATTGCATGGCGGTGCTGGCTCGAAGGGCCGAATGGTCTACTCCTGCACCTATTTTCTATGTTTCTATCTTTCTATAAATGATACTGTGAAACAGGCAATCTGACGATGTTAGGGTTCAGGGCGAGGATTTGCTAGGTTTCCGTGAGGTACAAAGTTTCATTGCAAGTCGACTGGCTTGTGTACGGGCAGTAAAGTGCAGGGACTATGAAAATCTTGCTTGCAGCAGCATCACAGCCACCTAGACTCAAAAACATAAATGACACATATTACACATAAATCCCACAAGACAGTAAAAATAGGTTTTACTCCTCGTCAGAGAAATCAGAAATCAGAATCAGATGCTGGAAATCTGAAATACAAACGGAACATGCTGGAACTACAGCGGAGGTTGTTAAATCATCTGTGGGTGTGCAGATTTTAAATCATCTGTGGACATGCACCAAATGAACCCGTCTTTCAACTTCAAAGAGTTGGTGGCAGTACATCAGATGCCTTGTTTTGGGTGCTGTCTCGACAACATCTGCAGGGTCATTATTAAAATCACTGAAATACTGAGCGGCAGTCCTTGTTATGAACAGAAATGTTACCAGAAATTCTTGAGAGCTCACTGCTTGCATAATGGAAGATATTTTCAAATCTACCAAGAATTCTTTTTGAATTACAACAGCTTATTCAATTTGAATCTTTCTTGTGTACACTGTGGTGCTGCTACTACAGAGGGGCTTCATGCCCATATATGATATAAAGGGCATCCTTTGTCAACCAGCAGTCATCTTGGCACATGCTCGTGAAGTCGTTCTGACGGTACTGGATTGACAAGGTATAAAAATGCCAGCTGTAAATCCCAATGCACGTAGCTTCATGTTTTATTGCTAATGGGCTGCACATTAGGGAACAGAAGCTTTTATGATTCAAATAAACATGGGTTTCACATTTGAAGTATGCAATTCCACATGCATTTGGGTTTTCAGCAATTCTGAAAGATTGTGCCACCTCTCTCAATCATCTGAGTAGTTTGGTGTTGAGCTGCATCAAAAGGCTGTCTTGGCAAAGTGACAAGTGTTTTACAGGAACTGCAAAGCAAATTGGCTGCACTGCCAAAAGTCACTTGTGGTCTGACATGCATAACCAAACATTGAGTGTTGTGGTCACTCTCTGTGTCACAGTGGGAGCTGCATGAGATGCGGACCTTCATTACAGGTCACACTGCAGCCATCACCAGCAGTGTTCCAAATCTGCAGAATGAAACCAAGGTTCAGAAAACGTTTCTTGAATGGGGTCATGCAAAGTGCATCTGCTGGGTGAATACACTGGCATTTTGTGGCTCTCTTTTGATTAATTTGGCTCTGATTAACTCCCCGACTGCATCACTTCCTCCAACATGTAAATCATGTAAAATGGGATTCCCACTGGGAGAAACGTTAGGCAGTTTTTAAATCTCAGTCAGCAATTGTATTGCTTCCTGAGTATAATTGTAAAATCTTGTTTCTTTTGTACTGTATCTCGACACGTTTAAAAAAAAAGTCTCCACTAGTCAGCTGAGCTGAGCAGTGTCCCTTTAGTCAAATCATGCCCCTTGATAAATGGGTTCCTGCAACCTCTGATGTTGTATCTCCTCATCGTGCACAGGGAAGCAAAACGCACTCTATAACCTTCATGAGGCTGCTGCTTGGAGAGTGGATGCTAGATCAATCAATCATCATCGTCATAGAAAATATAGAAAATAGGTGCAGGAGGAGGCCATTCGGCCCTTCGAGCCAGCACCGCCATTCATTGTGATCACGGCTGATCGTCCCCTATCAATAACACGTGCCTGCCTTCTCCCCATATCCCTTGACTCCACTAGCCCCTAGAGCTCTATCTAACTCTCTCTTAAATCCATCCAGTGATTTAGCCTCCACTGCCCTCTGTGGCAGGGAATTCCATAAATTCATAACTTTCTGGGTGAAAACATTTTTTTCTCACCTCAGTCTTAAATGACCGCCCCTTTATTCTACGACTGTGGCCCCTGGTTCTGGACTCACCCAACATTGGGAACATATTTCCTGCATCTAGCTTGTCCAGTCCTTTTATAATTTTATATGTTTCTATAAGATTCCCCTCATCCTTCTAAACTCCAGTGACTACAAGCCTAGTCTTTTCAATCTTTCCTTATATGACAGTCCCGCCATCCCAGGGATCAATCTCGTGAACCTATGCTGCACTGCCTCAATCACAAGGAAGTCCTTCCTCAAATTAGGAGACCAAAACTGTACACAATACTCCAGATGTAGTCTCACCAGAGCCCTATACAATTGCAGAAGAACCTCTTTACTCCTGTACTGAAATCCTCTTGTTATGAAGGCCAACATTCCATTAGCTTTCTTCACTGCCTGCTGTACCTGCACGCCAACTTTCAGTGACTGGTGTACAAGGACGCCCAGGTCTCGCTGCACCTCCCCCTTACCTAACCTAACCCCATTGAGACAATAATCTGCCCCCTTGTTTTTGCCGCCAAAGTGGATAACCTCACATTTATCTATATTATACTGCATCTGCCACGCATCTGCACACTCACTCAACCTGTGCAGGTCACCCTGCAACCTCCTAACATCCTCTTCACAGTTCACACTGCCACCCAGCTTTGTGTCATTCGCAAACATGTTAGTATTGCTCCTAATTCCCTCTTCCAAATCATTAATATATATGGTAAACAGTTGTGGCCCCAACACCGAGCGTTGCGGCACTCCACTCACCACTGCCTGCCATTCTGAAAAGGTCCCGTTCACTCCTACTCTTTGCTTCCGGTCTGCCAACCAATTTTCTATCCATGTCAACACCCTACCCCCAATACCATGTGCTCTAATTTTAGTCACCAGTCTCCCTTGCGGGACCTTATAATAGGCTTTCTGAAAGTCTAGATACACTACATCCACTGGCACCCCTTCATCCATTTTACTTGTCACATCCTCAAAATTCCAGAAGATTAGTCAAGCATGATTTCCCTTTCATAAATCCATGTTGACATGAACTAATCCTTTTACTGCTATCCAAATGTCCCATTATTACCTCTTTAATAATTGACTCCAGCATATTTCCCACCACCGAAGTCAGGCTAACTGGTCTGTAATTCCACGTTTTCTCTCTCGCTCCTTTCATGAAAAGTGAGATAACATTAGCTATCCTCCAATCCATAGGAACTGATCCTGCATCTATTGAACATTGGAAAATAATCACCAATGTGTCCACTATTTCTAGAGCCACCTCCCTGAGGACCCTGGGATGCAGACCATCAGGCCCAGGGGATTTATCATCCTTTAGTCCCATTAGCCTACCCAATACTATTTCTTGCCTAATGAAAATTTCTTTCAGTTCCTCTACCCCCTTAGATCCTCTGTCCTCCAGTGCATCTGGGAGATTGTTTGTGTCCTCTTTAGTGAAGACAGATCCGAAGTACCTATTCAACTCTTCTGCCATTTCCTTGTTGCCCATAATAATTTCACCCGTGTCTGCCTTCAAGGGACCCACATTTGACTTTGCTACTCCTTTTCCCTTAACATATCTAAAGAAGCTTTTACTGTCCTTCTTTATGCTCCCGGCCAGCTTCCCCTCGTACTTCATCTTTTCAGCCCGTATTGCCCGTTTTGTTTCCCTCTGTTGTCCTATGGAAGTTTCCCAATCCTCTGGCTTCCGGCTACTCTTTGCTGTGTTAGACATCGTTTCTTTTAGTTTTATTCTATCCCTAACTTCTCTTGTCAGCCATGGTTGCCTCCTACTCCCCTTAGAACCTTTCTTCCTCTTTGGAATGAAATGATCCTGCGTCTTCCGGATTATGCCTTGAAATTTCTGCCATTGCTGTTCCACCGTCATTCCTGCTAGGATCCCTTTCCAGTCTACTTTGGCCAGCTGCCCTCTCATGCCTTCATAGTCCCCTTTGTTCAACTGCATCACTGCCACTTCCGAATTGACGTTCTCCTTCTCAAATTGTAGATTAAAACTAATCATGTTATGATCACTACCTCCAAGCGGTTCCTTTAACTCGCGTTCTCTTATCATATCTGGTTAATATCATCATATCATTTTATCATATTATCAATCAATCAATCATCATCGTTGAAAACATTAACGGCTCGGTGACGGACGCCCCACACATCTCTGTCCTCCATGCAGCTGGCCAGCTCCTTTTTTGTCTCTACACATGCGTCTTCCATCAACGTCTTCAGCATCATCTTCATTGGCCGTCCCGGGTCACATCTTCTATGGGTGGGTTCCCACAACTCAACCTTGTTTGCTGACATTTCTCGGTGACGGTGGGCAATGGCTGATCAACACATCGTGGAACTGAACAGTATGTATTGAAGGGACTTCAATACAATCCCTTGTGTATATGGGCCACAGGAGAAACCATTGCAAGGAATAATTAATGGCTTGTGCTGCAATTTTGAGGCTAACATCTGCTTGGCAGAGCACCTCCATGTATGCTGGTTCTCAAAAAAAGAAAAGGGGAGGTAGTGAGAGGAAGCGATACTGATTATATTGCTAGATTAACGATCCTAAAACCCGGACAGAAACATGAACTCAGTTCCTGCAGAGTAGCTAAAGTTTACAAATCTGGAGTTATTTTTTGTAAATGGTATACTCAGTAAAACATAGAAACATAGAAACATAGGAATTAGGTGCAGGAGTAGGCCATTCGGCCCTTCGAGCCTGCACCGCCATTCAATGTGATCATGGCTGATCATCCAACCCAGTATCCTGTACCTGCCTTCTCTCCATACCCCCTGATCCCATTAGCCACAAGGGCCACATCTAACTCCCTCTTAAATATAGCCAATGAACTGGCCTCAACTACCTTCTGTGCAGAGAATTCCACAGATTCACCACTCTGTGTGAAAAATGATTTTCTCATCTCGGTCCTAAAAGATTTCCCCCTTAACCTTAAGCAGTGACCCCTTGTCCTGGACTTCCCCAACATCGGGAACAATCTTCCTGCACCTAGCCTGTCCAACCCCTTAAGAATTTTGTAAGTCTCTATGAGATCCCCCCTCAATCTCCTAAATTCCAGCGAGTGTAAGCCGAGTCTATCCAGTATTTCTTCATATGGAAGTCCTGCCATCCCAGGAATCAGTTGGTGAATCTTCTCTGCACTCCCTCTGTGGCAAGAATGTATTTCCTCAGATTTGGAGACCAAAACTGTACGCAATACTCGAGGTGTGGCCTCTCCAAGACCCTGTACAACTGCAGTAGAACCTCCCTGCTCTTGTACTCAAATCCTTGTACATAAAATTTACCAGTATGTACTTGTTTGGTTCATAACAAAAAGGATATCTGTTGTCTTTGAGGCTAGTTTTGCCTGTTTGTGATCTCAGACCCACCCAAAATTGTCCAGTAAGCCACACCGTGGTATTGACAAAATCTGAATTAAAATAAAATTTACTTCAGCAGCAGATTTGGGAAGCAGCTCTCATATCTGGTTCGGTCCCCTCATACACATATGTGGACTGGCATCCCTTAAGCCAGTCGAGCAGCAGCTTGACATGGACATACTCACTGCTTTTTTCATCACAATCGCAGGAGGATGAGGGGAGATCTTATAGAAGTGTGCAAAATCATGAGAGGAATAGATCGGGTAGATGCACAGTTTCTTGCCCAGAGTAGGGGAATCAAGGACATAGGCTCAAGGTGAAGGGGAAAAGATGTTGCTAGATAGGAATCTGAGGGTAGCTTTTGCACACAAAGGGTGGTGGGTGCATGGAACAAGCTGCCAGAAGAGGTAGTTGAGGCTGTGACTATCCGACCGTTTAAGAAACAGTTAGACAGCTACATGGATAGGACAGGTTTGGAGGGATATGGACCGAGTGCAAGCAGGTGGGACTAGTGTAGCTGGGACATGTTGGCTGGTGTGGGCAGGTTGGGCCGAAGGACCTGTATCACTCCATGACTCTGACTCCAGGTCATCTCTTAGCTTCTGACACTCCAGAGAAAACAATCCTAGTTTATCCAACCTCTCATTATAGCTAATACACTAAAAACCAGCCAACTTGCTGGTGAACCCCTTCTACACTCTTCCCAAAGCATCCATATTGTCACTATAGTTTGTTGACCAGAACTACGCACATTACTCTAAATGTTACCGGACCTTAGTTTTTATTAAGCTGAAACCGGCCAAAATGCATCAACTCACACGTGTCTGGATTAGCGGCGCAGTGATGCATCTGGTACAGCTGCTGCCTCACTGTGCCATAGCCCTGGTTTGACCCTGACCTCAGGCCCTGTGTGCCTTGAGTTTGTACATTCTTCCTGTGACCATGTGGGTTTCCCCCGGGTGCTCCAGTTTCCTCCCACATCTCGAGGACGTGCAGGTGGGTGGGTTAAATAGCCATTGCAAATTGCCCCAGTTGTGCTGGTGGAAGGTGGATTCCAGGGGGAATTGATGGAAATGTGGTGAGAATAAAATTAGATTAATGGATAGTTGGCGTAAACTCAGTGGACCGAAGAACCTGTTTCCATGCTTTATCTCTCTCTCTTTCTCTCTCTCTTCATCATATCATCTGCAAATTTTATTACTCAGACTACCTACATTTTCATCCTAATAATTTATGCGTGTTACAAGCAACAGAAGTCCCGGCACAGATCCTTGAGGAACACCATTTGGTACAACGACCGGTCAAAAAGCACTCCTTCACCACCATCCTCCATCAATTTCTATCCAATTTACCAATTCACAGTGGATCTCATGTAACTTAATCTTCTGGACCAGCCCACAATGAGGTTTCTTGATAAATGCTATCTTAAAGTCCACGTAGACAAAATCCACTGACCTCCTCATGTTCATCATCTCCTCCGAATACTCAGTCTTATTTGTAAGACTGGACTTCCTCCACGTAAAGTCATGCTGACTTTTCCTAAAAAGTCCATGCTTTTCCAAAGATGAGTAAATCCAGTCTCTAAGAATATTTTCCAGTACTCTTCCTACCAATGATGTAAAGTATGCCGGCATATAATTTCTGCATTATCTCTTATTTTTATTTTTAAAAATTACACTGGCTATTCTCCCAAATTCTTGGCTGTGGCTCAAAAAGATACAAAGATCTCAGTCAAGGCTTCATCAATCCCTTCCATTGCCTTCCTCGGTAGGCTGGGAGAGATTCCATTAAGACCAGGTGACCTATCCCCCATAGATAGGCACAAAATGCTGGAGTAACTCAGCGGGTCAGGCAGCATCTCTGCAGAAAAGGAATAGGTGACGTTTCGGGTCGAGACCCTTCTTCAGATTGAGATCCTTTTCTCCAGAGATGCTGTCTGACCTGCTGCGTTTTGTGTCTACCTTCGGTTTAAACCAACATCTGCAGTTCCTTCCTGCCCATTACGACTTGTCCCCCTTAATGCTTTTCAAGGTATCCCACACCGCCTTCTACTTAATATTGACATGCCCTAGAATATTAACATAACTCTCCCTGATAGTACCCTCATCCATGTCTTACTTGGTGAATACCAATCTGAGGTACTCACTGGGGACCTTGCCCACTTCCTCTGGCATTCATTCCTCTTTTATTTCCATTGGGCCTATTTCTTCCCTAGCTACCTTTGTGCTTTTAATGGACATATAAATTGCTTGGGGATTATCCTTAATCCTACTTGCCAAAGATATTTCACAGCCCATTTTGGTCCTCCTAATTCTTTTTAAAAATTATTTTATGCATCCTTTATATTCAGCTTCCTAAACCTTATTTGTGCTTTGCTTTGTTATTAAACTTAAGTTGCTTGGCAGCACCTCTGTTGTTTCAGCAGGCAAAACCTGTAGGCTGGAAAGGAGATCAGTCTTGTCCATTGGTGATCTCTTTCGTCCCGAAGTTATCCAGCTAGCTATAGAGTTGTATTGACAAATGTGAGGAATAAACCTACTTAACCCTGTCTTCACCAATCTTCCTGTTGCAGATGCACCTGTCCAGGATAGTGTTGTAGTAGGCGTGAACCTCAAACAGTTCACTGTTTCACAATTCAACTGTTTCACGGTTCACCATGGGTATAGTGTGGATGGACACAAAAGGCTGGAGTAACTCAGCAGATCAGACAGCATCTCTGGAGAAAAGGAATAGGTGACGTTTTGGGTCGAGACTCTTCTTCAGATTGAGTCAGGTGAAAGGGAAACAAAAGATATAGACGGTGATATAGAGAGATATAGAACAGATGAATGAAAGGTATGCAAAAAACTAATGATGATAAAGGGAACAGGCCATTGTTAGCTGAGGCCGAGGTGAAAACGAGTTACAGACAGACAATGAGACTCAACAAGATGGATGTTGTGGACGTGTGGATGTTCCCATTCTACTTCCCCCTGATTCCCCAGCATCATAGAAGCAAGTTGTCAGCCAATGTCATTGACTGCATGCAATACTGTCAAACCTGAGTGCCAGCCAACGTCTTGTCTGTCAGAATGAAGACATGCTCCGGAAGATGTGACTCCACTCAAGCTGTTTCAGTGCAGCCCCAACCCTGCAAGATTGTCTGAATGTCCTTGTTCACTAAAGCAGGACAAGTTCAGTCCAACTATTTCATTTCGGAGTCACGTGAGTGACTTCGTGAAGAGCCCGCCGGCACGCATGCGCGACATATCGTCGCATCGCATTGCTGCCGACGGCTGGTCGGGAGCGCGGCTCCTGACCAGCCCTTCAGAGGGCCGACTCAGGTAAGGCTAAGCCCCCTAGAGTTGGTGTTTCCTGTTGGGGGGGGAGCAGTGTGTTCTCTCCCTACAGGAACGTGGATTTGGAGTCGCCGCCACTTATCCCGGAGCCTTTCTCAGCGGCTCACCTGCGAGTCGGGCCGGGAAACAGGCGTGGTAGTCGGGGAGCCCTGTTGGTACAGGGCCCGACCCGCCGATACACCGGAGCTCCAGTGTGAGTTGGTGTCTTGTTGTGGCGGGTGTATATTATGTTCTCTCCCTGCAGGTACGTGGGGAAATAGACGTGGATGTCGGGGAGCCCTGTTGTTACCGGGCCCGACCTGCCGCTATGCAGGAGCTCCAGTGCCGATTCAAGGAGCAGGTGCTCCAGTGTTGATTTGAGGAGCAGGAGCTCCAGTGCTGGTTCAGGAGCAGGAGCTCCAGTGCTGGATTAAGGAGCAGGACCTCCAGTGCTGATTCGAGGAGCAGGAGCTCCAGTGCTGATTCAAGGAGCAGGAGCTCCAGTGCTGGTTCCAGGAGCAGGAGCTCCAGTGCTGATTCAAGGAGCAGGAGCTCCTGTGCTGATTCGAGGAGCAGCAGCTCCAATGCTGATTCCAGGAGCCGAGAACGGGGTGCCTCTCGAAAGGGGGGACCCTGCCACAAGTTCGCCATTGGCGACCACGGGGAAGGGGTCGTGCTGCGGCCCGACCCCCCTCCGCTAGCCCTTCGTTGAAGGGCAGGGGAGGAGCCCGTAAGCCTAAACCCGGTTCGGGCCAAGGCTCCACCAGCCGCCATGGTGCGGTCTGGTGCAACGGCGGGACCTGGGTCTGTGAGATCTGCTATCCAACTCCCAAACCCCGCCGCTGGGACGGGGGGCTTGGGTACGGTCCCGCCTCGGTCGCCGAGTCCCCTGTCGATGGGGGGGACGAGACCGTGCGTCGGCAAGGTCCACGATGTGGACAGCCGGCAAGCCCGCGCGGGCGTCGCTCCATGCTTCTGCTGGAGTCGACCCCAAGCCGTCAGGGCCCTTTGTGGCAACGGCTTCCGCTCCCGTTAAACGGAGACGGTTGAACACCTTTCCCGCGCGGGAATCGCGCGGTTCGCTGCGGCGGCCGATAGCGACAACTTCCGGCACCGAGATCACTTCTCAGAGGTGCGGGCCGATGAAAGGAGCCCCGGCAATCTTTCTGAGCCGGAGGTCTCCGACCACCCCAGTGTTCAGGGTGAAGGGCGTATGGCCGCATGACGCGGCTACTGGAGAGGAGCCATCCAGCTCCAGTAGGCACAGGGAGGTTAACCGCCGTCAGCAGAAGTTGAGAACCGTCAGCAGACACTAAGCCCAGCGAACTGCTCCTCCCTTCAACGAGCCCATACGCCACGGTCGCCGAGTCCCCCATGCATGGGAGGACGAGACTATGCGTCGGCTAGGTCCATGATATGGGCAGCCGGCAAGCCCGCGCAGGCGTCGGATCTCCATGCTAAGACAGGTGCCGACTTCCCATCGCATTTGCCCTCCGAGGCAGCGAGACCAAGCTCCGCCGAGGAGGCGTTTGAGAGTACCTCCCGCGCGGGAATCGCTCAGCTTCGCTGCAGCGGCTACCGGCGACAACTTTCCGGCACCAGGTTCACCTCGATGAGGTGTGGGCCGATGGACGAAGCCCCAGCAGTTCAGCAGAACATGAGGACTTCGGCCGCCCGAGTTTTAGCTCAAGGGGCGTATTGGTCAGGATGGAGCGGATATTGGAGCCCCTCCTGCAGCAGAATCAACAAAATTCGGGGAAGACTTCTCCAAGAGGGAAGGATATTCGGGGTCCTCCATCCCAGCATATGCCTCAACGGAAGTTTACGCTGTCTGCCGTTGAGCAGGCAGCAGGCACGGCTGAACATTTTCGTCGGAACAAAAGGCGTGATAGAGAAAACTATTCACGAGCCCATTGAATTCGTCTCCCATATTTTTACTAGGCCAAAAAAGGATGGAGGTTGTCGGGTGATTATTGACTTAACCAGTTGAATACCTTTGTAACATATACACATTTTAAAATGGACACCTTTTGAGACAGCCAAATCACTGCTTTCGCATGGTTGCTTTATGGCATGTATTGATTTGAAAGATGCATGCTATTCAGTGTCCATCCGGAAACATCACCGGAAATTTTTGAAATTTGTCTGGATGGATCAGCTCTGGCAATATCGGGCCTTACCAAATGGGCTTACTACCGCCCTAGGCTTTACTAAATTACTCAAACCTATTATGGCCAAATTACGTATACAACATCATATTGGAATGGCTTATTTAGATGATATTCTGCTTCTTGGCAACACTCTGGAAGCGCTGTTTCAGCAACTGTTACTATATTTCAGCAGCTGGGGTTTATAGTCCATCCAGAAAAATCGAAGTTTCACCCATCCCAGGTTATGGATTATTTGGGTTTCACGGTGGACTCTATTCTAATGAGGGCCAACATTCCATTTCACAAGGTGGAGGATGTTTCCCTTGCATGTCAGGGTCTCGCATCCGCCAGTATACCATCTATTCGGCATACAGCTAAGATGATTGGGAAAATCGTAGCTTTATTTCCGGCAGCCCGGTTTGGACCTTTGCATTATCAAAATCTGCAAAGGGCCACGATTGCTGCGTTAAAAAAAAAAAAAAAAAAAAAAAGAACGCTGGTCATTTTGACAGACCTATGGGGCTGCCTTCCGATGCTAAGGTTGAGCTACAATGGTGGGTGTCCAATATTGGCAAGGCATTCAAACCCATTGTTGTGCCCAATCCGGTGGTATATTTGCAAAACTGACGCAAGCTCTCTAGGCTGGGGAGCTGCGGACAGCTCTTCTAGTTGTGGAGGCAGGTGGGATCCCCTTGAAGCTAGCATCTTGCTAATACAAGGGATTAACTATTTGAAGCTGCTTGCAGCATTTCACGGACTGCGGGCATATTGTGCTAATCTTAGTGGTACTCATGTCCGTCTCCAAATAGACAACACTACAGCGGTGGCATATTTAAACCATATGGGCGGTACCAGGTCAGTCTCTTGTGACAAATTGGCTAATACTATTTGGTGCTGGTGTATTGATCGAGATATTTGGATTTCAGCTACCTATTTGCCAGGTAGGCTTAATACTGTGGCAGACACCAGGTCACGCAAATTCAATGATAGTTTGAGTGGATGCTGCATCCTCAAATATTTGCCCAAATTACAGCCAAATTTGGCCAACCGGATATCGACCTTTTTGCGTCCCGGTTGAACCATTAGGTACCGACATATGTTTCATGGGAACCAGACCCTGGGGCATTAGCGATTGATGCATTCTCGCTAGACTGGGGGAAGTGGGTTTTCTATGCATTCCCCCCGTTTTGCCTCATCAGTCGGGTATTACAAAAAATCAGGATGGATTCTGCCAGAGGCATTCTTGTCATACCCGACTGGCCTACACAGCCTTGGTATCCGGTGGTCTCTGACATGATTAGTCAACCTTGGGTCCCTCTAGAGGGTTGCCCACATTTGGTTTCTCACCCTGTCTCAGGGGAGT
Organism: Raja brachyura; assembly: GCA_963514005.1. Next base: position 7,217,963 of record OY740800.1, on the reverse strand, counting down.
TACACCCCTGCCATGCCTATCTAAAATTACTGGCTTGCAGGTTCTGACCAGGCCATGGATGCAGTATGGCCTTACCACCCGGACCATGAACACCATTGGAGCATCATGTCGAGAGTCAACTAGGCGGAGATATCTCTCCCACATCACCAAGTGGGAAGCCTACTGCAGTCGCTCTCACATCACCTGTGATGATGTCTTCATAGCCGACGTCCTGGAGTTCCTCGCGGGGTGGCACCATGATGAGCACTTGAGTTATACTGCCATCAACAGCGCCAGGAGTGCGCTATCATTCTACCTCAACATCGAGGTAGGATCGAACAGGCTAGTGTCCAGGCTTATGCGGGGAATATTCAATCTGAATCCGCCTACACCACGCTACAACATCACCTGGGATGTCAGGGATGTACTTACCCTGCTCAGGTCGTGGTCACCCATGGAAGGGTTACAGCTGGACCAACCCACTATGAAATTGGTGATGTTACTAGCGCTGACTTCAGCACAGTGGGTTCAGACGCTCCACAAACTACGTATTGACAGGATGACGTCGACCCCAGGAGAAGTAGTCCTTTTTATCGATGAGCTACTTAAGCAGCATAGACCTGGGTGCACAGGGCTGCAGCTGAAGTTCCCGGCATACCCTGCAGATGCTCGGCTATGTTTAGCCACTCACATCCGTTACTACATCAAGGTGACGAGGAGCATCAGAGGAATGGAGTTGTACCTGCTTGTCACTCACAAAAGACCTCACCATCGAGTGACAGTCCAGACGATATCCAGGTGGCTCCGGATCGTCCTGAATAAGGCAGGTATTGACACTAATGTGTTTACATCCCACTCCACCAGGGCTGCATCTACGTCGGCGGCGAGAGTCATGGAGGTACCCATGGACCATATCCTCGCCACAGCAGGATGGGCGAATGAAGCTGTGTTCCAGCAATTCTATAATAAGCCTGTTGCTGCTCCCCTTCAGTTCGCAGAGGCCGTGCTGAACGCCGGGTGTGAACGTGGGGATGTCCCTGATTAAAAGGGTGTTATTTGTTGTGTTATTAACAAATCTTCTTTTTGTTTCAGTATAACCTCGTTTCGTCAACTTGTTTACTCCAATCCATCCTTGCTAGTGGTGTGTCCGCATGGACGTTGTCCAGGGCGTGTAATCACAGAAGCTTTGAAGTCTTCACGAAGTCACTCACGTGACTCCGAAATGAAATAGTAAGATTGAACGAGAACTTACCAAGTTTGAAGGTTGATCTTTATTTCATGAGGAGTTGCGGTGAGGGATTTCGTGCCCTCCGCTCCCAACCCTCGATCATCTTCAGCTGGTAATCAGAGTCTCTTTAAATCTTACTATGCCAAGTCATTTCTGTTGTTGTTTCTGTGATTCCACACCGCTGCTTTGAAGAATGTCGCGCATGCGTGCCGGCGGGCTCTTCACGAAATCCCTCACCGCAACTCCTCATGAAATAAAGATCAACCTTCAAACTTGGTAAGTTCTCGTTCAATCTTACTATTCCTTGCTATTCCGAATTGTTTTGTAATGTGATGGAAGAAGTTGTTGAAGTGTTATCTGGCAAGGCTTCTGTTCAGTTTGGTTTTAGCCAGGACTATTTAACATCAGACTTCATCATAGCCTTGGTAGGATTCGTATCCTGTTGGTACCCTGTTGTTCATTTAATCCCTCTGTCACCTGTGGTGGCACGGTGGCGCAGCGCTAGTGTGGCTGCCTTACAGCGCCGGAGACCTGAGTTCGATCCCGACTACGGGTACTGTCTGTATGGAGGTTGTACATTGTCCCCGTGACTGCGTGGGTTTTCTCCGATAACTTCGGTTTCCTTTCACACTCCAAAAACTTGTTTGTAGGTAAATTGGCTTGGTATACATGTCAATTGTCCCTGGTATGTGTGTAGGATCATGTTAGTGTGTGGGGATCGCTGGTCGGCATAGACCTGGTGGGCACTAAACTAAACTATGAACACAATGCACACCATCTGCACGATGCACTCAATGCCTAATCTTCTCGAACATCATCTCCAAAGCTTGCAGCTTCTAACATCGTGAAGGACAATAGCAGATGCATGGAAAGACTATTACTTAACAGGCCCATGCACCATCCTGACTTAGAAATATAGTGATGTTCCTGCATTGTCAGGAAGCAATGCAAAGGTTCATGAAGGCAGCTACCACCACTTTCTCAAGGGCCATTAGGCATGCAAAGAAGCCCAGGTCCTATATATGAAAAGAAAGTTTCAATTGCTCTGAATTAATAATATTGGATAATGTCCATTATTATGAACTGTTTATAAACAGTATTAGGATTTCACATCCACCACCCCGCACTCTTTTCACCTGGCATTAACAAATATTATTGCTTTTCATTCCAGCATTTCCTTTAATTTGGCAAAGCAACTTCTCCCTAGCCCACAGTTTGATAAATCAACCAACTGCTTAACAAAACCAAAATCTGAAATGTTATAGAATGTTACTATCAGTTATTTTTTTAATTTTGTCCTCCCTTTTTTTTTAAGAAATCCAATATGGTTTATGCTACAATTACTATAAACTGCACCAAATGGCTATCAATATTTAAGTGTTCTATTAGTGCTATGTGAAGTTCATTATAAAGGGCCTGTCCTACCAGCATCCGACTCCATGCGATGAGCGCGATCAAACTAGAAGCGGGGGCCGCGCGGAGGTCGAGTGATCCCTGTACAGGGCCGTTCCCAACAACATGCGCCTGCATGCGGCAAGCCCGACCAAACCGGCAGCGAGGGCCGCGCGGAGGTCGGATGAGTGGCGCAACGCGGTGCAAAGTGAGGCGAACTTGGAGCGATGTCATAAAGGTAAGTTCGCCAGGACAGAGAGGGGCACACAGAGAGGGGCACAGAGGCACACACAGAGAGGGCCATGGAGCCACACACAGAGAGGGTCACGGAGGCACGACGTCGAGGCTGTGTGTAATGCGTCGAGGCGACTGTGAGCCGACAAGCCGTTGCAGCGCGGAATTTTCGAACATGGTCAGTTTTTCGGAGCCCCGCGCGATGTCGGGACGAACTCCGCACAATTCCGTACGGCTCTGGCGATCGAAGTGGGACCGGCCCCGCGACGCCGGACGGCTCAAGCGACCACGTTAGGTTGCGCTCATAGCATGGAGTTGCATGCTGGTGGGACAGGCTTATAGAAAGAAGGAAGTTGCATGAAGCAGACTAGTACCAAATGTTTTCTATAGTCCTCAGGTTTTATTTTGCATTTCTCAGCTGCTCAGACAATTGGGATAAAACACTGACGAATCAATGATTACATGATATTAAAGTACACTTTGAACAACAGGAAAGGAATAAAAACCACCAACCTAAATTTCTCATTGTTTTCTAATAAAGCGATGCAACTGCATACTTTTATATTGTTCTATCATGAAAGATGAATGATGTTAATAGCAATGATCTTCCAGCATATTGTATGAAGTGGGAGGCAATCACATTATACATATTTCATCGCTTGATGGTGATTTTTATCCTGATAAAAGACATACTGGTGCCTTTTGTTATGTCGTTCGTGATTCAATGAAAAGACTAAGGAATTTCAAGAGGAAGTAAGCAAATGGTAACAAAAGGTCAATGCCGTAGATTAACTGAGGTTGCGGAGAATGGAATAAATACAAATACTCTCATTCCATCACCGTGGCAGAAGTGCACTAGGGGCTGAGGTAGAGGACATATTTAAGAATGTTAAGTTAAAATATGAAGTGTTGCTGTAAGAGACATTCACATTGGAGTATTGCAATACTTTGAAATAGCAGTAAAGAAACTAAGGTGGCAACTGTGGATGTTTAAATGAATTTTCAGCAGTACACAAAAGAGTGCAAAACCAAAGATGAAAAGTTCTTACTGTTCTGTGGGAATTCAGTCAGTTTTGCACTGAAGTTACAGCTTGAGAAGAGTAGAACTTGCCTGGGATTTCAAAGAAATGGTGGCAAAAGGATCGTCAGCACATGCGTTGATGCAGAGAAATTACTTGAATTTATATGTTAGTGGAATGCAGAATGAGAGGGCAGAGTCCTGAAGTCAGGACTATGCCGTGAAAGTGCTTCACACGGCATTTCCCAGTGGAAATTTGGGATTGCTCCCCGAAGTAGCCATGTTTGTAGATTCAGCTAAAAGTATAGTGTCCAGGTTTTTGCTGGGTTAGGGCATAGCCTAATGGGCCTGTCCCACTTAGGCGATTTTTTAGGCAACTACAGGCGGCTAGTTTGTTGCCACATGTTTGCCGGTGGTCACCAGGAGCAGCCTCCTCAGTTGTGCAAAAACTCGTAGCGTCTTTCTGGTCGCCGCTAAATTTTCAACATGTTGAAAAGTTTTCGGCGACAGTGGCTTTGACGCCGATGAGCGTAACTTGACTTCTCCTGACGTAACTGCTGTCGTAGGTTGTCGCCAGATGACGTAGGTTGTCGCCGGTTTCTTGGCGACCTGCTATGACTGTGACAGTCGCCCATTAGGGTCAGAGGGGGAATGTTTAAAGGACAAAATTTTTTGCAGAGAGTGGTGGATGCAGTTATGATAGTGCCATTTAAGAGGTTTTATTAGATAATCACGTGCATATGCAGGGAATGGAGGTATATGGATCAAATGTAGACAGAGGCGATTGGCTTAACTTGACTTCATGTACTCCATGGTCATTGTGAGCTGAAGAGCCTGTTCCTGTGTTGGACGGTTCTGGAACAAACATCAGCAAATGAAGCAGATCTGCCATAATGTCATTAAGCGGCACATCAAGATTGAAGAGCTCAATGGCCTTATAGGTAGAAGCAGCAGGTACTAGAAATCTATGATCAGCAGCGTTTAATTGTGATGCCCATCGGGACTGGGACAATAAAATTATTACTTGCTGGAGATTTACAGGCACATTAAACATCAAATAAATATACAATAAATGATCAATTATTGTAAGTAAACCAGACCATGATAGAGCAAGTCAAAGAATTTTGTGCAACATTAGTAATGCAAAGTTTATAGCTGTTTTATGCTTGTGGTTGAGATCCACTAGGGGCGCAGCACTGGAGGCAGCCTCTGCCTACAGTCTGTTTGTTCTTCTATTTTAAAAAATGTTTTAGTTAGTTTTAAAAGTATGTTTCTTTAGTTTCTTTAACTTTTCTATGTGGGGGAGGGGGGGTAGGGTTAGGGGGAAACTGTTTCCCAGTCACTTCCTGGCGAGGACGCGACTATCCTCCGAGTCGCGTCCTCGCCCTCATCCTTGGGGCCTCCCACCTGGATTGGAGCGGCCCTTCCTGCCGGGGACCCGGACCAGAGCTACATCAGTGGCGGTGCAGCGCTGGATTCATGCCTTACCTGGGATGGTAGTGCAAGCTCCGGAGTGTTGGGCCTGCTGCATCTACATCGGAGCTGTGGTCTGCAGAGCTTCCAGCGTGGCTGGCGCCGTCTTCAACATCGCAGAGATCTGGGACCGTTTTGCCGAGGGCCGCCAGCGTTGAATCTCCGCCAGGCGTGGCCTGTGGACTCCGGGAGCCGCGGACTCTGGTAGGAGGTGGCCGTCTCAGATGTCCAAGCCACGAAGGATGTCATCCAGTCTCTATGTCAGACTTCCATCACCCCAGCGAGTGGGCCTGATCATCGGGCCGCCCGTAGTGGCGACAGCGGGGGTTCGGGAGCCCCCCGATCACGAGAGGACCTGGGAGGGGGATGACTGAATTTTGGAGCCTTCCCTCACAGTGGGAAACTTTGATCACGCTGTGTGGGGATGTCTGTGTTGAAGACTATCGTGCTCTGTGCTCTTTATTATTCGTATGGCTGTATGGCGACCACACATTTCACTGTACCAATTGGTACATATGACAAATAAATAAATGTATCTTGTCGATTGTGCAATATGGACAGCACGGTGGTGCAGATCCGGGTTCGATCCTGACTACGGGTGCTCGTCAGTACGGGGTTTGTACATTCTCCCTGTGACCTGCGTGGGTTTTCTCCGAGATCTTCGGTTTGCCCCACACTCCAAAAACGTTGTAGGTTTAATTGGCTTGTTATAAGTGTACATTGTCCCTAATGTGTGTCCTTGAGATTTAAACATAAATCAGTGTTTCATGCATCAGCTGATAATGGTGGATCTTTTATTTTCCGTTGATAAAAATAATATGGATTTGGGAAGAAAAGTTGAGGTATGTTAATGAACTGGGAGGCAAGGGAAGATGACAAAAATAAACACAGGCAACTGGAGCCTATTAGTCATGCTTCAGCTACATGTAATTTAATTAAGTCGATTTTCAAGATTGAATTTGAGGAATAGCTGCCTGTTGAGCTGTCATCAACAGAAAAGCTCATAGATGGAACTGAGTTTTTGGTAGCAATATGAGAGTATTGGATTGCTGAGGTCAATATTGCACTTTCACTTCTTTACCAAGGGCAACTGGGTTTGGGCAATAAATATCGACCTTGCAGGCAACACTCCTTTGTGTAAGACACAAGGAACTGCAGATGATGGTAACTTGAGTGAAACACAAAGTGCTGGAGTAACGCAACGGGTCAGGCAGCATCTGCGGAGGGAATGGACAGGGGACATTTCAGGTCGGGATCCTTCTTCAATGTCAAGAAGGGTGATGGTCTGGGATTTGCCAAAAGTGGGACCTAGTTCCACTCTGAAGAAGAGTCCCAAGTTGAAACGTCACCTGTCCATTCCCTCCAGATATGCTGCCTGATCGACTGAGTCACTCCAGTAGTTTGAGTTTCATGACTTTATGCACGTTAGTTTTAAAAAGGCAGTGAGAGCAAAAGTGAATAGACCACAGGAACATGCACTGAGAACACGATGCAAGGACCTATTCGCTCTGATCCAAGAATTGTACAAGTTTTGTCCTGCCGGTTCATTTACATGATTTCATCATCAATTACATGTAGTCATCATTAACAAAGCTGCTCTTTGCTCTCAGCAGAATCCAAATGTCAATTAAAGTGAGTTTGCTCCAGTTGAAACTAAATAACACTTCTTAAAGGACTATCTTCTTAAAGGAAAACTGCTTTGTGTCTGCAGCAAATGTTTTGGGGCCATTTGGAACTCGTTCTGACCAAGAAGGAGTCCAAGAAGGAGAGAAAGGCGAAATTATTTTCTGATAATTGTACCCGAGAACTCCATGCAGGAGGTGGAGAGCAGGATTTGTGTTAAGAGATGAAAATAAACACATTCTGGAAAAGGAGTAGAATATGATGCCACTGCATTGTAATGTGTTTAAGCATAAATCGTGCTCTGCATAGTCAGGATTCCTGAGAGTTTCAAGAATTTATGCAACTGGAGAGTTGATGAAGTATTGTCTCAGAAATTATCCTGTTTATTCAAAATGTCCTCTTCATAGATGTGGCTGAGAGTGAACTTCAAATGATCACCATCCCTTGAATTACCACTTGGAATAAACACCAGCACCATGTTTATCCACATATAGATAGATGGTTGGTGTAAGGTCCTCTAAAGTGCCATGCTGATTATTTAATAGGCATCAGCATTCACTGCAAATGGAATTTCACAAATGATTGAGTCTTCAACACTATCTGCAATATGTTGACTTGATTTAGACTTGTTCCAAACAAACATTACTCAGGATGTGTCATAAGGTCATAAGGCCATAAGGGGTAGGAGTAGAATTAGGCCATTCGGCCCACCGTCTACTCCGCCATTAAATCATGGTTGATCTATCTCTCCCTCCTAACCCCATTCTCCTGCCTTCTCCCCATAACCTCTGACATCTGCACCATTAATGTATCATTAATGATATCTGTGTCATTAGCATTACTCATACACCAAGAATGAGTCATAGCGTCATGCAACATGGAAACAGGCCATTCAGCCCAACTTGTCCATGCTGATCAATGTGTTCCCTGTACACTAGTCCCATTTGCCTGCGTTTGGCCCATATCGCTATCCATATACCTATCTTTTGTACTGGTGTTCAAAAATTTAAGTCCAAAGCTGTAATTCAACTTGAGGGCAATATTCTAAAATGTGCATCTTTTGATCATCTTACTTCCATCCATTTTTCCAAACATTTTTTTGATTGACAACATGGCAATTGTTTGAGCTCCAGTGACGATTCAAAGACTGGTAGCACTGATTCCTTTTGAAAGGCTTGCGTGCAGCATCACAGGTGTGATGTCCTTGGTGTTGCACAGACTCTCCAAGGTGGAATGCAGTGTGTTAGTGTCATGTGAGAGCGTGCAGGCTGAAAGCAGACACCTCCACATTATCAGTCGTAGACCAAGGGTTTCAGCACTTGATATATCCAGTTGTGAGTTCAAGCAGTTTCGGTTTCAACGCTGAGCTACTGATGTCCTCAGCTCCTCCCTCCTACCCAATGTTTTCAATTTGTTTCCATGAAATAGAACAAAATAATAAACTCTCATTATCACATAAGACTTGATTGTTAGCAAATACTGTAACTTATAAAATTCTTCTTGGATCTTATATTTCTTATCTTGTGGAATAATTGTCTGAACAGATTTATGCTTATAAATATGTGTGACGGTGTATTTATCTTCTTTGTCTTCCTGGGTGTACATCCAGAATGATCAGCCTATTTATTTAATCATTTAGTTTTAGTTTAGTTTAGAGATACAGCACGGAAACAGGCCCTTCGGCCCAACGAGTCTGCACCGACCAGCAATCCCCACACACTGACACTCCCCTACACACACTAAGGACAGTTTTTTACCTTTATGTCTATTAACCTACAAATGTGTATGTCTTTGGAGTGTGGGAGGAAATCGAAGATCTCGGAGAAAACCCACGCAGGTCACGGGGAGGACGTACAAACTCCACACAGACAGCACCCGTAGGCAGGATTGAACTCTGGCGCTGTAAAGCAGCAACTCTACCGCTGCGCCGCCATGCAATCCTCAACTCATGCTCAACCATTATTTTTACATGTTTTCAATTCAGTTCAATTTCAGTTAAAACGGTTTTAACTGAGAACACAGACTTTATGGGAACACAATTAGTTTAGAAAACCCAATAATGAAGTTCAACTTCTTTAGCTTAATTTCCATTAAAGGCAATCAATAATTCCAAAATAAAATTCCATTATTAATTTTAAAATATTAATTATGTTATGTAACAGAATCAAAGGTTTTGAAAAGGTGACAAATATATATTGAATACCTGAAATGGCAAATTAGACAGCACTGGTCAACAAAATTGCTTTAGTACTAGAGTTTGCAGCCATCTTAAAATTATTGAGGTTCAATTTATCTTGAATAATATTTCTCTAAAGTCATCACACTTGCAAAGCAAACAATCTGAGGCTCTTCAACATGTTCTGACAGTCAAGTACCTTAAACTGTGTATCAGCAAATATAGAACGATGTGGCGTATTCTATGAATGCATGATAAGAGCCTTCCATTATAATGCTGAAATGGGGTTATAAAAATCGTGCTTTCAAATCAAAAATTACAAATTACAAAAATAGAAAATTAACATTCTAATTATTTTTGAATCTTTGGAAACTTTTGAACAATAAACCATCAATCTTGGTTATTAATACCATTTAATCCTTTTAGTACATGCCTCTTCTCTTTAAAATTATAGTTGTGCACATATCCAATTAACTGCGATTCAGAGGATGATATGTGCTTCTGGGCAGATAGCCTAATCTTGGATCATGTATCATTGCGTTCTCGAGGTAAGTACAATACATAGGGCATGCATAATGTATAGTCGGCACAAGAATGGAAGAGTAAAGGGCACGATCCTATCATGAGCTAAAATAATATGGAACTGAAGAATGATCGTTGGATAGAGTTACCAGCGTGGCATTTACACCAAAGAGTTGAGAAAACATCTCCAACTAACAACAACATTTGTATATTTTTCTTATAAGCCTGTGGGAATAACGTTAACTTTAATTCATGGTGTAAAACGTACAATGTTAGGTTATACATTCCACTGATTCTCATTTCCATTGACTTCAGGAAAATGAAATTTAGAAAGGTTAAATCATGAGTGGTGATCCGATATCTTATGCCTTTTACAAATGCTAAAATGACCTCAAGGTCCTTTCAGCAGGATTATATTTAGCTCCCAGACTTTATTCTAAAAGCTTGAAAAGGTTTTACTCATATGAAGCTTGATTTCACTCTAATTGAGAAATGTATTTACTGTGGCTCTGCTTCAAGGTACAAGTAATTAGTTGGATGACTATGTCAACTCTTCAGGGTGATCCACAAATTTTTAACAGCAAATCTTGACTCCAGTTCAATTCTGCCTCATTTTCTGGATTAATGCCTTGTGTGTTGTTGTTGTGCTTTAACTTTGGTTAAAAGAGCAATCTAAATTAGTTTGGGCAGTCACAGAAAACTGCAGCTGCTGGTTTATAATAAAAGACACAAAAAAAGTGCAAGAGTAACTCAGTGGGTCAGGCAGTATCCCTGGATTTGAAGAAGGGTCCTGACTTGAAAAACCACCGATCCATGTTCTCCAGAGATGCTGCCTGACCCGCTGAGTTACACCAGTACTTTGTGTCTTTAAATAGGAATAGGAATATTTAATTGTCACATGTGACTGGACAGAGTGAGATTCTTTGCTTGCATACACAATGCATACAAATAGCAGCCACGTACGGCGCTCACAAAGTTACAAAGGATGCCGGCTCCCCCTTTTGTCCCTCCCCCAACAGTTCCCCCACGCCAGGTCCCCATTGTCGTTTGTCCCCCCCCCCCCCCACCTCCCTCACAGCGTCCCCCCCACGCTGGGTCCTCCATTGTTCTTCCCTCTCCTTCACGGTGGTCCTCCATGCTCTCATCGACCGTCGACATAGGTTCACCGGCTTCACCGAGGCCGAGGCCCCATCATCGCGAGGCTTCACCACTACTGCCACCGAGGCCTCACCGCTGTCGACGCCCCACTTCACGCCTCTGTGGTGCCCGACCCAGGCTTTACATAGAAACATAGAAAATAGGTGCAGGAGTAGGCCATTCGGCCTTTCGAGCCTTCACCGCCATTCAATATGATCATGGCTGATCATCCAACTCAGTATCCCGTACCTGCCTTCTCTCCATATCCCCTGATCCCTCTAGCTACAAGGGCCACATCTAACTCCCTCTTAAATATAACCAATGAACTGGCCTCAACTACCTTCTGTGGCAGAGAATTCCAGAGACTCACCACTCTCTGTGTGAAAAATGTTTTTCTCATCTCGGTCCTCAAAGATTTCCCCCAGGTACAAACATTCAAAGGTTTTGGATTGAGATCTTTGAAATTTTCACAAAACTGTTTAAAGTAAAAATGACACCAAAGCCAGAATGGATTATTTTCGGAATGACAGAAGGTAGTTCGGAATTAAATGTGTATCAAAAGAATCTATTTGATTACGGCGTAATAATAGGAAAAAAGCTAATTTTAAAATTCTGGAAAAATGCTCCTATACCAACATTAAATATGTGGATTTCAACTATGTTTGAAACACTACATTTGGAAGATATGAGAATCTGCCTGGCAGGAAAATCAGATCGCTTCTATCAGACGTGGTCTGCATTCATAGAATTGCTACAAAGATTGGGTGCAGGAGTACCTCGGGCCTTGGTGGGGGGGGATGAAAAACTATCGAGTTTGTGAATTCCTTTTGCGTGATATATACAACATAGTAACTGGCTTTTTTTCCCCTTTTTTCCTTGTCTCTATCTTTGTCTTTCTTTTCTTTTCTAGGGTCTATCTCTTAACCCCCTTTCTCTAATTCTTTGACCAAGGGTTTCTTCTCCCCTTTGGCACGCTCTTTCACTTTCACAACTCTTTTCACCTACTTCACTCTCTTTCTTTCTATTTCTTTTCTATAAAAAAAACATAAAATTATGGGGTACAATGATTGTAACAATACATATGTGACGTACATTGATGTATTTGCCTCTTATAAATAAAAATATTAAACAAAAAAGATTTCCCCCTTATCCTTAAACTGTGACCCCTTGTTCTGGACTTCCCCAACATTGGGAACAATCGTCCTGCATCTAGCCGCGAGGCCCTGGCCAGGCCCCTACCTGGGCTTCTATGCGGCGATCCGGGAGGCATCGAGACCTCTGGCTGCGATAAAGGCCTCTGGCTGCGTCCCAGTCCACACCCGTTTGGGTGTAAGTCAGATGTAAGAGATGCTCTGTTTCAAAATTAAACAATTCTGTAAACGTTGGGGCCTACGTAACAAAACAGAAACTGCAAAAAGAAAACGGTTTAGTCCTCATTTTGTGAGGTTTTGTTAGATGAATCTGAAATGTCAGGAGAGTCCTTTTTCAACATAGAAACTGTCATCTCTTCACAATATATTGTCTAATTCTTCCGTGTAAATCTGCCATTCTCCCCGTTTCTGTTTTGTCTTAATTTGTTGTTTTCTTACAGGAGGAATGTTAATTTACTCTGCATGGACTTGCAGTCAGGCAGCGAAGCTTGAGAGATGGATGCAGGGTCCTGAGAGAGTGATGGTAGTGCAGAGCAAAGATTCTGCTCCTCTAGTATCTTTGGTGCACAGGAAGGGAATGGGTAAAATCCTCTTAGAGAGTTACTGATAAACACACTACTGGGCGGTCATGGTGGCACAGCGGTAGAGTTGCTGCCTAACAGCGAATGCAACGCTGGGGACCCGGGCTCGATCCCCGCCACGGATTCTGTTTGTATGTTCTCCCCGTGAACTGCGTGGGTTTTCTCCGAGATCTTCAGTTTCATCCACACTCCCAAGACGTACAGGTTTGTAGGTAAATGTAAAAGAATAGTCCCTAGTGGGTGTAGGATAGCGTTAATGTGCGGGGATCTGTGGTCGGCACGGACCCGGTGGGCCAAAGGGCCTGTTTCCACGCTGTATCTCGGCACTAAACTAAACTAAAACACACTACTTTATGCGTGGTTAAAGTAGAGAGAGCGAGATGCATTTGAAAATTAAAATAATCATAGTTTGGGTTTAGGGCTCAGGAAAGAGCAGAAATCTCTGGCCAGATGTTGATGTTCCAGATTAGCGGCTGCTCATATTTAGAAAAGGCTTGAGGGAATTGTTGTATGTATAGAAGAATAGGGTATGAGCAGTGACAAGCAGCATAGCCTTGCAGTGAGCAGGCTGCAAAGCTCGAAGATGGGAGATGGAGGCATCAGGTCGGATTAACCAAAGAGTTTCAAATTGGAACTCGTGGACAGAATTAAACCGTAGAACTTGGATGAGCGGTGTGATTGGAGGTATGACTGTGATGGGGGTTGTTAGGAGATGGTGACTTGTGATGTTCGTGTTTGGGGTTAGTGGGCTCGGGGTGTGAAAGTACAATTTGTAGACATGCATCAAATTTACCTTCATGCATCCTCATCGCATGGACTGCAGACAGCAAGGAAAATAAAGATCAAAGTTCCTACATTTTAACTGATGCTCTTGTGTTGCCATGATCTGTGGGAATTAGGAGCGATGGCTCAAAAACATGCACATTGTTTAATTTAGAAATACAACATGGAAACATGCTCTGCAGCCCACCGAGTCCACACCGACCATCGCTCATCTGTTCACACTCATTCTAATTCTACCTTATCCCACTTTCTCTTCCACTCTTTGCACACTAGGGGAAATTTACAGAGGCAAATGAACCCACAAACTCACACATCAGGAGCGGCACGGTGGTGCAATGGTAGAGTTGCTGCTTCACAGTGGCAGTGAGCCGGGTTCAATCCTGACTACGGGTGCTGTCTGTACGGAGTTTGTACATTCTCCCTGTGACCACGTGGGTTTTCTTCGGGTGCTCCGGTTTCCTCCAGCACTCAAAAGACGTATAGGTTTGAAGGTTAATAGGCTTCAGTAAGTTGTAAATATTGTAAAATTATCCCTAGTGTGTGTAAGTTAGTGTATGGGGTGATCACTGGTCAGCGCAAACTCGGTGAGCTAAAGGTCCTGTTTCTGTGCTGTTTCTAAAGTCTAAAGAGTCAGAGAAAACCCATGCGGTCACAGGGAAAGCGTGCAAACTCCACACGGACAGCAACTGAGGTCAGGATCGAGCCCGGGACTCTGGTGCGGTGAGGTAGCAGTGCCATTGTGCTGCCCCTTGTCTGATTTACATGTGAAAATCGGTGAAGTCACACAATCAGAGTGACCGTTGAGGCAATTCCTTAGATCTGGGAAATCAATTCACAGAACTTGCAAATGAATATATTTGACATTGGAGCAAAATCTCCACTCATTGGAGATGTGAGGGACAAGGTACAGATGGCTAGGATTAACAAGTACATATTCTCCCATAGAAAACACATATTTTCTTTCTGCCATTTTTCTTGGAAAAACTCATATGCGGTTCTGAGAACGGTTGGAATTATGTTCAAATTATGTTCCCGTCACTTGGCCTTGGAAAACTCAGTAATCATGTTAGAAAAAGATGTAGTCTAAGTATTGTTAAGATTCAACTAACGCTTCCTCGATGGAGAGCAGAGAAAATGTTTAGACATCACGAGGCATCATACAGCATTGAAATTATGTATAACTCGTCCATGCTAACAAAGATATATCTAAGTTAGTCCTCTTTGTCTGCATTTGGGCCATATCCCCCTGAACCTTTCCTATCCACGTACCTGTCCAAGTGTCAATATATCCACCACCCTCTGGGTGAAAACATTGTCCCTCAGGTTCCTATTAAATATTTTACCTTCACCTTTGCCGTATCACCAATAAAACGGGCAAATAATCTTGTCTTGGCAATTACTTGGTTCATATTTCATATGACAGAGAAGGAGGTAATTTGGTCAAGTCTATGTTAGCTCACAGGAAAATCCCATTCCCCAGCTATTTTATTCCTGCTCTCTATCCTCCCCACATTCCCATCTATTCCATCACCCACCTAAACTGGAGACAATTTTGTATTGATCAGGTAACCTACCAGTCACCATGTATTTGTATGTGGGGGAAACGGGAGCACTCAGGAAACACAGAGTCGCAGGGAGAACATGCAGATTCCACAGAGACAGGGCCAGTACTCAGGATGGAGCCTGGTACACTGGAACTGTAAGGCCACCAATCTACCAGCTTTTAGCTTAGAGATACCGCGTGAAAACAAGCCCTTTGGCCCACCGAATCCGCACTGACCAGCGATCACCACACATTATCACGATCCTACACACACAAGGGACAACTTACATATTTTATACCAAGCCAATTATCCTACAAACCTGTACATCATTGGAGTGCGGGAGGAAACCGCAGATTCTCAGAGAAAACCCACGCGGTTGCTGGAAGAACGTGCAAACTCCGTACAGACAGCACCTGTAGTCGTTATGCAGCAAGTCTATCGCTGCGCCACTGTGCCACCAACAGCTTGTGCCGTTGAATTTGATTTTGAGCCAGTGATCCCATACACTACAAATATTCCAAGACAGGTGTCTGCAGCAGCAAGATTAACACCACACCTCATTTTTTTTTCTGCCAAGCCCACCAATTCCATTGCTGATAACTTACCGCTGACTTTTTTTAGCATTTCAGATTAATGTATGCCTCAGCAGGCAGAACAACTTGAGGGTGACACAGTCATCTTTTTTCATGATTTGATAAATGCATTCTTTATAAAATATTTTATCTTAAGGGTGGCAGTGATTTACTGCTCGATCGGAATCTTGCAAAGCATCTTGATCTTCAAAATTAATGATAGTTTAAAATATGCCAGTGTTCTTGACAAATCTTTTCAAATTCATATTTAGTTTTTGTGGAAAATATCAGTTACAGTTCAATCTACGCTTTTGCAATAAGCCTACTCCCCCTCAACCATGACTCTTGCAGGGAAAAGTCAACCAAACCTGAACAATTCCTCTGTTGCTAGTAAGTCTCTAAGTAAGTCAATAAGTCTCTCGTGCCATAACTAATGGCTTTTGTAATTAAGTGTTCATGCATTTCAACTCCCCTTTTAACTATATTCTTATTTTTCCTATTGCTCGTTTTTGTTCTAAATTCTTTTTTTCCTCTTTTCATTTGTTTATTTCTTATTTTCTTGAAGTGATTTGGACTCATTTTCTATTTTCATCTGATCTCTGCTCATCTTCCTGCAATTTGTGTTGTTATTTTTTTTTAATAGTAGCATCCCATTTTTCTTTGTAATTATATTTCATTGATTTTCATAAAAGGTTTAACAATTAAAGTAACAGTACTGAGTTTATTTGTCCGTACTATTGCTGCCTAAACCCAATTAGTAACGGTATCAATGGAAATTGAATTGGTAAAGACAAAAATGTATTATTTGGCATGGAATTGGTGGAATTATTACTGCAGTGTGAATAAAATTGTGCAGCATTGAAGTATTACTTGGACAGGTGTTAGCATCCTACCCTTCCTTATCTCTGTGCCTCACTCTCTCCTGAATCTCTCGACCCGAAATGTCACCCATTCCTTCTATCCAGAGATATTGCCTGTCCCGCTGAGTTACTCCAGCATTTTGTGTGTATCTTTAGCACGTTGAATATCTATATTAACCTCTTCTGCAACCACAGTGGCTTCCCTTCACACTGGGGAATCATGGGAAGATAATGATAGAAAGCAGGCAACCTTCTGTGTAATGTCACTCAGGATCTATGGATGTAACTGATATCTTGTCAGTTCTGCCCTCCTACCCATCGCTGCACACAACAAACCCTGAAGGCAGCACATTTTTTATGGTTGGAATCTGACTCTGTTCTGCTGTCATTGTGAACCGTCTTTCTCAATATCCTTTCGGAGTCATGGATATCAGACCTGCCTGCATCGGGCTGCCTTGTCTGCACAAGTCCTGAAAGACTGAGAACTCCTGAGATGAGACTCGTTGCAGTCAACACATAGGCAAAGACCACTGTGCTTATTGCTTCATTTGTCCTGCTGTTGGCACTTTCATACCTAAACACCTCTGTATTTTTCTGTCTATCCTTCACCAGTTTTGCACTTAGCGGGAAAATATGTGGGAAGGCCCATGGTGAGTAATTAAAGAAAGATAGTTACAGAAGGGTTTTGCTACCTGAAAGTGCTGACAGATAGTTGGCAAAACCTTCTCTTAAGTCTATGTAAGATTGTGATTTATATTCAAACACAGTTCAAACACATAGTGATTTAAAACTGTCTGCATTAATTAGAAACGGATCAATTGTACATATAATCTTGCATGACATAACAAACAGCATTAAGATACATATAATGGGTGGATTTTTTTGACAAGGTTATAAGCAATTCTGTTGCAATAGCCAAGAGCAAATTTTGTCATCTGCAATTTGTTTTGCAGTTTAGATTGGATGGGGTTTTGGGTCATATCCATAGTCATTGCATTAACCCAATGAACTAAACAGTAGTAAAGAAAATAGATTTTGTGCATTAATGTTTTTTTTATTTGACATTATCAAATGCTCCTTTATGGTTTGTGCTGAAATTAGCTCCCAGACGCCATCTCATAACTTTTTCTGGACTGAGTCTCAATCACTAAACATCATTCAATTTTCTCACAGATATAATTCATAGGGAGGACATGTTGCAGTTGTATAAGATGTTGATGAGGCCACATTTAGAGTATTGTGTTCAGTTCCTAGGCACCGTGTTATCGGAAAGATGTCAAGCTGGAAAGGGCACAGAAAAGATTTACGAGGATGTTGCCAGGACTCGAGGGTCTGATCTATAGGGAGAGGTTGGGCAGGCTGGGATTCCTTCTTGGAGTGTAGGAGGATGAGTGGTGATCTTATAGAGGTGTATAAAATCATGAGAGGAATAGATCAGGTTGATGCACAGAGTCTCTTGCCCAGAGTGGGTGAATCAAGGAACAGAGGACATAGGTTTAAGGTGAAGGGGAAAAGATTTAATAGGAATCTGAGGGGTAACTTTTTTTAAACTTTTTGGTGGGTGCATGGAACGAGCTGCCAGAGAAGGAAGTTGAGGCTGGGATGGTTCCAACGTTTAAGAAACAGTTGGACAGGTACATGGATAGGACAGGTTTGGAAGGATATGGGCCAAATGTGGGCAGGTGGGACTAGTGTAGCTGGGACATGTTGGCCAGTGTGGGCAAGTTGGGCTGAAGGGCCTGATTCCACGCTGTATCACTCTATGACTCTATGATACAGCCTCCAGCTTTGGAATACTCAGCATGCTTCCATCTATACCCCATGATCCATAAGCAGGTCAACCTACCCTGACATGATTCTTGGAGATACAAGGAACTGCAGATACTGGTTTACAAAAAAGGACACAAAATACTGGAGTAATTTAACAGGTCAGGCAGCATCTCTGGACAACTTGTGTAGGTGACATTTCGGGTCGGGACCCTTCTTCAGACTCGCTGAGGGGAAGGAGCGAGGGCAGTTGGGCAGTAAAAAGGGGGTAGAAACGGCAGATGCTGGTTTACCAAAGAGAACACCAATTGCTGGAGTAACTCATTGGGTCAGGTAACATCTGTGGAGAGTACGGATAAGTGACGTTTTGGGTCGACCCTTTTTCAGACTGACTTGATGCTTGCTTCTCTTATCATGTATCTTCCTACATATCTCAGTGAAAAAACTGGGGCCAATTCCCACCCACTCCCCTTCTCAAACACCTTGCTAGGCAACTGCAGGGATCTTTTCATTATTCCCCTTCCCACCATCCAAGGCAATAAACGTTCTCTGCAGGTTTAGTTTAATTTAGAGATACTGTGTGGAAACAGGCCAGCACGCTTACACTATCCTACACACACTGGGGACAATTTGCAATTATACCAAGCCATTTAACCTACAAACCTGTGTGTCTTTGGAGTGTGGGAGGAAACCGGAGATCCTGGAGAAAACCCCCGTGGATCATGGGGAGAATGTACAAACTCTGTACAGACAGCACCCGTAGTCAAGATCGAACCCGGGTCTCTGGCGCTGTGAGGCAGTAGCTCTACCGCTGCGCCATCGTGCCGCCCATGAGCGGTGATTTAATTGTCCTTTATCCTGTTTCATTTAGTGCCCTCCAGATGGGCTTGTTCTTCATCACAGAAACAAACCACAGGTCGGGTTAGTTTTCAGAATCCCTCTGTTCAGTCTGTAAAGGTGACTTTGACTTTTACTTTAATTCTTTGTTCCACTCTCACTTTGACCGTTCTGTCTTTGGGCTCTTACCCTGCTTCAACAAAGCACGATATAATCTCAAGCAAATGCATCTGATCTTCCATCGAGGCACGTTGCAGCTCTGTGCATCCACCATTAAATTGAACAATTTCAGATAAACAGCCTTTCCAATTCGAATCAGAGCAGGCCAGTTTTGATGAAAGATTGTCAATCTGTAACATTATCTCTGATTTAGCCACAAGGAACTACAGATGCTGGCTCACACAACAAAATAACACTACTTTATGTGAGAGACAAAGAACTGCAGAAGCTAGAATCTTGTGCGAAACACAAAATGCTCGAGTAACCCAGCGGGTCACACAGCATCTCTGGAGGATATGGATCGGTGATGTTTTGGTTTGGAGCCTTCTTCAGACCACATACCATTATCGCAGATTTCTCTCTTCATCGCTGATGCTAGATTTTGCGATACTTTCAACATCTTTTTTTTCTTTAAGAGCAGGAGTATTATGTATTACAGATTCCAGCATTGGCTACGTTTCCTCTGTTCTTATTAATCTCTATATCTCCTCCAGATGACTCAGCAGCAATTAGCAATACATCTCACTCCCGCCATGAGGAGCACCTTCAGCAATGGACTAGTCCCACCGAGGTGCAGCACGGGGGAGATCCTTTTTCCCTGTGGTTATGCTTTTTCCCTGGGGCTATCAGATTGTACAATTTCTCGCCCTTCTGTTGTGGGGTAAACTGACCCCCCCCCCCCTATCATCTTTGCACATCATTCATCCTAGACTTTTCCACTCAATGATTTCATTTCATGTTTGTGCAATATTATATATGTGTTGCTCAGTAACTGGTCGGTTATTATTAATGCGCATGATACGTTCAATGCCTTGTAACTGTATCGTTTGCCTGTTGACAGACCAATTTCTCTCTGGGATAAATATAGTTATATCGTATCGTATGGTATCGTAGCAAGTTGATCACGTCCATTCAGCACCACTACCACTTCAGTCATTCTGTCCCTCTTGCTGTCCACACTATCAAAGTAATTTATTCTTGTTTATTTTTGAGATCAGGGCATCACAAACAAGGCCAATATGTTTTGTCAATCTTTCACTGCCCTTGAAAAGTGGTGGTCGGCGACTTTCCTGAATAATTGCAGTCCTTCTGCTAAATGTACTCCGACTGTGCTTCTGGATAGGAGTTCCAACAAGGCACATGGAACCGCAGGGAATGGACAGATGTGGATTATGTGCAAGCAGGCAAGAGCTGGTCTTGACATCACGTTCAGCGCAGACATTGTGGGCTGAAGAGCGAGTTCCTATGTTGTACCGTTCTTTGTTTATTTACACCCAGCAATGATGAAGGCCCACAACGGGGCCTCGGCGGTGGTGAAGCGGCAGCAGCGAAGCCTCGTGTGTCAACCCGCGGTCGATGAGCGCATTGGTGGACCACCGTGAGGGGGAAGACCAATGGTGAACCCGGTGATGGGGGACCGCCATGAGCGGGGGGAGAACAATGGACAATGGGGAGCGAGGACGGCGAGTGGGGGGGGAACAAAAGGCAATGGGGACCCGCCATGTGGGGGGAATGCTGTGGGGGGGGGGGGGGGGGTGGGGGGGGGAGGGGAAGACTGTGTACTTTGTAAATTTGTCTGTGCTGTAGATGGTGGCTATGTATACCTTGGGTATGCAAGCAAAGAATTTTGCTGTGCCTTGTCACATGTAATAGACAATAATGTATTCCATTCCAGTGACATATTTCTAAATCAGGATTAGGACATGGAGGGCAATCCATGGCTGGAAGCGTTTCCACATACCTATTGTCCTTATCCGTCTTGGTGGTAGAGGTTGCAAATTTGGACTGTGAATGTTCAGGTGCTGATGGCGTGACAGTCACGTTGGTGGCTTTGTTTCTGAGGGAGTTGAGCTTCTACAGAGCTGTTGCTGCATATCTCAATGATTCAATGATCAATGATTCAGTGATACTCTATTGTCACATAGGTACCACGAAATGCATTGTTTTGCAGCGACATAGTAAAATCATACAGCAAACCTCACCGAGGCAGTATACAAGTGTCGCCACGTTTTGGCGCCGACAGAGTAGCAAATGTTCACCGTACAGTCCCATCTACTGCCTGCCGCCGCACGTGACATTAGTTGCCCCCCTCTCCCCACTGCCGGGTCCCCCATCGTTCTCGGTGCTCCCCTCTGCCGGGTAGCTCTCTGGCAGCTTTCTCACTGGGAGGGTAGTGGGAAGTATTCTGTCACTCCCCTGGCTTATGTCATGTAAAAGGGGGAAAGACCCTATGGTGCTGCGGCCTGAGTCTTAGATCTGCTCTTGTAGTCATGGCCACCGCACAATTGGCAGCTCCGCCAACAGTCTGTTCGTATTTACGTCTTTTTTTTTTCTTTTAGTGTGTGTTAAAAGTTTGTGTAAAGGTTCCCTGGTTTGTTTTATGTGGGGGTTGGGGGAGGGGTTATTGGGGTATATATACATGTACTGAGATCATTGCCCCTTTGTGTGGGGATGAGAACTGTACAGTCTGTAATTTGCATACTGTTAAGCATTTTACCAAACCCGCCTGGGGAAATAAAGATTGAACTTCTTGAGCACTGATTTTATTTGTGTTTTTGTCTGTTTCAGAATACTGAACCACAACAGGGGGGACTTATTTTTGCAGTTTCTTACCTTGCTGGAGATGTGATTTTTTGGCTGATCTGCGACCTACCATCGATGTAGCTGGAGGCCTCCTCGGACTGACATGAGCCCCACTGCGGGCGTGGCCTTTACATAAGAGCTGATCCCTTGCCTGGGATCGCTCCAACCGCGATCTGTGGACTTACCATCAAGAGCTCGCAGTCTTGGGAGAGGCTAGTCAGGAGCTCCAACGAGCAGGGGCTCGACCAGGCCCGACGCGGGGTCCGATCGTCCGGCGCGTGGAAGCTGACATCCCCCTGATGAAGGAGCTGCTTGCCCGATGTGGGGGGCCCAAACGCCGCCGGCTACGGGAGTCAAGATCGTCCTGTCAACGGAGGGCTTGAGGCCCCCGACCACGGGACACCATAGAAGTGAAGAGATCTGAACTTTATTTCACCTTCCATCACAGTGAGGAATGTGGAGGAGTTAAAATGTATTTTGTGTGTTCTGTTGCTTTTTATTTGAATGACTGACTTGGCAAATGAAATTCCTCGTATGTTGCAAAACATTCTTGGCTAATAAAGTATAATGGTGATTGTGATTGTGATTGTGATGGTATTATGTGGCCAGTTGAATACCCTGTGAATAAATGTGCCTAGGGCTCTGCTCTGCATAATTCCTGCAGTGAAATTCTAGTGTTGGGAAGATGGACCTCTGTCAATCATAACCGTCTTTCCTTGTGGAGGTACGATTCTAATAACGTCAGTGATTTCCCTTTGATGTACATTGACTACGGATTCACCTGGGTGTTTGGATGCTACATTCATCTTCGTTTTATGTTTGACTTTTTCTATTTCTGGTATAAGGTAGTCAACTTGTTTCTATCAGCCCCACGGCGCTGCCTGGCTGATGAATATTTCCAGATCTTTCTGATTTTATATTACAGATCCACCATCGAATTTCCAGTAACTGGTGTGTGGCACTTCCTTTAATCTGGACAAAATTACAAGAGCGCACTTGAAACCCTTCCCCTTGCCCTCCAGATATCCCCTGAAAATGGGGCAATTAGTCGTGACCTCATTGGGACATCTGCGCCAATCAGCGGGTCAAATTTGCCGCCTACGGTCGGGGCTCTGGTACTCCGCCCGACCGGCGCCGACAGATCTGTTCCCGTAGCCGACATCTGAGGCCGACTTTGCAACCGGTATCCCAGTCCCCCGAGGCCATGATCACTGTTGGTCCGGCAAAACGGTTAATACGGCAAAGCTCTGGAATTAAGGGTGTCAGAAAAATCGGTGGTGGACCTGTATGGGCATTTGGTGCTTTAATATGAAAATAATGTGTTTTACCAACATAACATAAGTGTTATGGGCCTGTTTTTAGGCGGCTGCAGGAGACACATGGTCGCCACATGTTCGCGGGTGGTTGCTGGAGAGTCGCCTTCATGGTCGTGAGCAGTTCCCACGTTCCGGGAAGTAGTCGCGGCCTCATTGTGGTCGACTGGAATGAAACCGCCATGGAGAGTAACGTGAATTCTCGTGCCAGGAGCTCCTAGTGGGTTGCCAGGTGGTCGAAGGTTCTCGGAGGTTGTAGCTGGTGCTGACCGGCGAATTTCATTGGCTCATTATGGAAAATAAAAGTAAGCAGTAGTTTCCAGAACCAAGGATAACCGACCAGTAATGTTAATGCCCGCCGAGCTTCACAGACGTGTATCTCTGGCTTCTGAAAAGTTATCTCCACTCCTCCTCCCTCCTTCTCCCCCCTCTCCCCCCCCCTCTTTTAAAGGACTTACCGTACACTGTGCTTTTGCCGTCTTAATTACAGCGCCAACCTTCCTGTTCATCGGGGTATCACCTTGGCTTTGCACCGTGTGAATTTCACTCAGACAGCGCTCCCTCCGCTTGCCCTGTCCCCCGCCTGCATAACGGGCTGGTGAAGGAAGTGATGTGTGTGTGCGTGTGCGTGTGCGTGTGTGTGTGTGTGTGTGTGTGTGTGTGTGTTCCACTCTGACGGTCGCCGTTCCAGTTGCCGGCTTTTCAGGTGATTGCCGGTAACTTGACAGTTGCGGGCAGTCGCCTGAAAAATCGCTTAAGTGGGTCAGACCCATTAGATTGGTGCTCTTCCACATTTGGGATGTGAGTCTCACTGTATATATATAAATACATATGATTTTTTTATTCTAATTTTAATATATTCTTTTTAATATATATATATATTAGAATTAAAAAAATCATATTTCTGCTCTCATTCATGGGTATGTAAAATTAATCCTAGTTTTTTCCCTAACATTGCCTGGTCAATCAACACCCACACCTACAATTACCATGAATATGCTGGAGATTTTGTGTAAGAAGTCTGAGCCTTGGGGACTGGAACAGGCGTAAAAAAGTATTCTACCCAATTCCTCTGCCTGTTCAATGTTTCATCAAACTTTAGGCGATGCTGTGCAAAGAATCAGAATTGAAAAGTTTCTTTGCTCATCAACACAATGTTTCACTAAAAGTAAAAGCAAGGAATAAACTTCTGAGCAAAAAGATTTTGGGTGAGATCAATCAGCAAATGGTAAACAATGGTAATACAAATATGATTCCCTAAGATAGACGCAATAAGCCAGAGTAACGCAGCGGGTCAGAGAGCATCTCTGGAGAAAGAGAAAAGGTGAGGTTTTGGGTCGAGACCATTCCCTGTTAGGCACCTTCACTGCAATAGAAGTTCAGTGATTTACATCAAGGATAAACATACAGCAACACAGATCCTGTGATCTACTTTAGAAATCTTTCACATTGTTCCTCTACTATTATCAGCGCATTCAATATTTTCTGCTTTTGATTAGGATAGATGAAACATTGGCTTATTCAATCTACAGTTGAAATATTAATTGAACTAGCCTCTTGTAACGCACTTCAGGTAATTAATATTCTTGATATTCTTGTACTGTTATTTTTTCTGCAAGATTAAGGTTTATGTGAAGCTAAGGGGAGAAGCAGGAGAATGGGGTTAGGAGGGAGAGGTAGATCAGCCATGATTGACTGGCAGAGTAGACTTGATGGGCTGAATGGCCTATTTCTGCTCCTATCACTTATGTACCTTGACCACACAATGAGTTCCGTCCGCAACACTATGAAGACTTACAATTAAACTTACTTCTAATTTACAATTTTTGTAAAGCCTGAAAGCATTGTGACTTTGCTAGTTCTGCCTTCAGCCATATATTTATTGTGACCATGCATGGATTGAGGAATGTATTCGGCTGAATTCAGAGGTTTCAATAAACATCCATTGTAAGAGCAATGAAGACAGACAGGGCCGAGACCCTTCTTTGGACTCAGAACTAGCAAGAACAGCAAGGCTCGGTTGTGATTTTCCTCAGTGTGCAAGCACAGCACAGCAGTGCCATGCATTATAGAATCGCTATGTAAATTATACAGTTTAAAATTCTGGGGCATCAAGTTGAGACTGCGAAATTGTCTGGTGGTGGCTGGAGGATTGGGTGACGATGTGGTGAAGGGAGAGGCTGTATAGGGATTGCAACCCAGAAGATTGGGTGGTAACGGTTGGGGTGGGGGTGAGGGGGGGTCTAAGTTGGTGGGTAGCAGGATTGGGAATATGGACCCTATGGATTGGATAGTGACGTAGGGGAAGAATCAAGCCTGACAGAGAGTACAGTGATGATGGTGGTGGGAGATCCACCTAACCTGCTTATTTTTTAATTAGTTTAATCTAGTTTAATATTGTCACGTGCACCGAGGTACAGTGAAAAGGTTTTGTTTGCCTGCCGTCCAGTCAAGAAAAAACCTATACATGATCCAATCATCACCATACAATCTGTTGGGCCCTAATCTTCATCTCTACCTCCATCACACCCAATCTACCAGGGCAAACCCTGCCACCACCATTGGCATTTAATTTCCCAGTGGAGAATATGAAGTAGTCTAGTTTTCACAGGGACTAGGGGCTGGCAGTCTGGGATGATAATGGCGGAATGGGATAACATTCTGACATTTGAATTGTAATTGTTTATGGGGATGGGGAAATTAGACGAGTTGATTGGGGGTCAACTTGGGAAGTGGGGATCACCAATATGAGTAATGCTGATTGGGTGGGAAGGATTGGAGGAGATGAGAGGATGGGTGAGGATCACGGCCGGAAGATGTGATGGCAATGGTGGAGGGGCAAGGAAATTGGGGTTTGGCTGCTGAGTGATCTAAGGACGGGAGTGGTCGCAGCAAATTGTGTACTGAGAGATTGGAGGGTTATATCCTGTGCAATTTTGTGAGATTGGGGAATAATGAATTTGGCAGTGGAGGGTTGGGACAGTCAGGATAGACACTCATTCTGGTGAGTTCCATTGCCTGGATAACTCATTCCCACCGAGCCCACATCCAACACTGTCCTAAACAGCAGTCCTAAACTTCCTGAGGCGCAACTTCCATCATTGTTCAGCTTCTGTCAAGGAGAAGCTGTATTTCACCCTCGTTAGACCTCATCTGGACTACGCAGTTGCAGCTTGGGACCCATACACAGATAAAAAGATTTCGTCCATCGAACGTGTCCAAAGATAGGTCGCTCGATTTGTTACTAACACCTACGAGAGAGAAGCGAATGTCACCAAACTTCTGAATTCTCTGGGCGGGGTGGAACCCTCTCCAAGACAGACGTGAAGCTCACCGTTTGACCTGTTTTTTACGAAATATTAAATGGTCAGCTAGACATAGATCACAAGACCTACACCAACCCCAAACCAATTAGGAGCAGACGAGGGCATTCGTTCCAATTTGTGGTCCCAGCCTCAAAGACAGATGCGTACAGCAATTCGTTCTTCCCACGTACTATTAAAGCATGGAATAATCTCCACCAAGCCACGGTTGCCCAGCCAGATGCAACTAAATTTAAAGTGGCATTTTCTTCCCAATAACCCTCTCTGGCTAAACTCCTCCCTTCACCACCTCCAGTTTAAATTCCAGTTGGAATATTTTGGAGGACCAAGTAACCAAGAACCAAGAACCAAGAACACTGGACTGTTTCCTTTATCGTTGTCACTTTTTTGCATATCTTTCATTCATTTGTTCTATATCTCTCTACATCGTCGTCTATATCTCTCATATTCCTTTCCCCTAAGTCTCAGTCCGAAGAAGGACTTGTCCTGAAACGTCACCTCTTCCTTTATTCCAGAGATACCATCTGGTCCGCTGAGTTACTCCAGCTTTTTGGGCCTATCTTTGGTTTAAACCAGCATCTGCAGCCCCTTCCTACACACTGTTTATTATTATTGATTTGTTGAGTCACTGATTGTAGCTTATACCTGTAAAAGGTAAAATGTAACGTTGCTTGGCTGTTTAAGATAAGAGATGTTCAGAGATCGGTTTAAGCCATCATCTGCAGTTCCTTCCTACACTTTGGGACAGTCAATGCAGTCTATTGTGGGAATCTGTGGAATGGAGATGGAAAGCAAGATGTTGACTTAACTGAGCGTTATTCCTGGCTCATTGTAGTCCTAGTTGCCACACACTGCACCAAAAGAGGAATTGATGAGGAGTAACTCCCATCCATATGCCTCTCTCATGAAAATTGTGTCAGAGAGGCCAATCTGCTGGATCCCCTTTCATCACACACAGAGGAGCCTGGTTGAACTTTCGGAAATTGTCTAACATATTTCAATATGGGGTGAAAAGTGAATTTTCATTTGGATATTGTATGGAAAAAGTGCAATTTAATTTTTATAACAATCTTCAAAGACGGTAGTCTTTCAATTGAATCCTCTTAATCCTCTTTCTTCCATATTCAGTTTAGTTAATTGTCACGTGTATCGAGGTAGAGTGTAAAGTTTGTGTTGTGTGCTATCCAGTCAGCAGAAGGACACAACATGATTACAATTGATCCATTTACAGTGTATTGATACACGATAACGGAATAACGTTTTGTGCATGGTAAAGCCAGCAAAGTCTGATCAAGGATAGTCCAAGGGTCACCAAAGAGGTAGTTAGTAGTTCAGCACTGCTCTCTGCTTGTGGTAGGATGAGTCAGTTGCCTGATAACAGCTGGGAAGAAACAATCCCTGAATCTGGAGGTGTGCGTTTTCACACTTCTGTACCTTTTGCCAGATGGGAGAGGGACGAAGAGGGAGTGGCCAGGGTGCGACTCGTCCTTGATTATGCTGCAGGCCTTTCTGAAGCAGGGTGAGGTGTCAATTCGCTGTAATTTCTTGAGGTGTTGGATGGAGCTGTTCCCAAACCAAGCTGTGATGCATTCTGACAAAACGCTTTCCATGGTGCATCTGTGGATGTTGGTGATAGTTGTAGGGGACATGCTGAACTTCCTAAGCCTTCTATGGAAGTAGGTGTCCTTTTTCAGTCGTTGATTCAATATGGGTGGACCAGGAGAAGTTGTTGGTGATACTGACCATGAGGAATTTGAAGTTTTCAACCACCCCTACTTCGGCACCCTAATAGCTCTGTCCCACGGTACGAGTTTATTCCAAGTGCTCTCCCAAGTTAAAAAAAAATCAAACTCGTGGTAAGCAAGGAGAATGAACGTAGCGGGTACGTCGGAGCTCGGGGATGTCTTTTAGCGGCTCGTTACGCAAACGGCAGGTACTCGGGAAGACTTGCTAATGGCAGGTAAGCACGGGAAGACTCGTGAAGATTTTTCAACATGTTGGTAAAATGTCCACGAGAGCCCCGAGTACCGACGAGTGGCCATTACCGTAAATCTCCCAGTTCGAATCAGGGCAAACTCGGGAGAGCTCTTGGAATGAACTCGTACCGTGGGACAGGGCTTTAAGTTTTAAAATGCATCTGCGAGTTTCTTCCAAGTCACACCATGCTCATTTTTGGGGCCACTGATATTGCTTCTATAGCGCGTGGAAATGCAATGATATGCTCTGACTACCTAGGATAAATTTTATAAATACCGAATTTCACAGCAATATATGACATGTGAATCATGTGAAGCTGCAGACTGTTCTGTAGTTGTGTTCATTACGCCACATGGTTTCTAAGGCTCGAAGCAATATCACAGTATTTTTGGACCGTAATCCAATTTTATTCAAAAGCTATTCCAGCATGTAGAACTTCAAAGCAATTAAGCTTGAAGTGTCACCATTTGTGCTGATCGCTCAGTATATTGCACTGCATGGACTTGATATGACAGGTTTAATTCTAGTCCAATTGTCAGATGGCTTTGAAAACCCAACAGGTCTTCCTGCAATCTCATAGCTTTTAGTAATAAAAGAAGGCCTCAGGCAAGAATTTACCTTTCACTAAAGTTATTGGTAAAGGACCACAGGAGGAAGAAAAAAATCATGAAATGCAGAGGTGTTCTTTTTAAAACAATATGGAGAAGTCAATCAGCTTGACAAGAGGTTGCAGTATTTAAAACTAAAATCTATATCCATTCTCTTCAATTAAAAGTCATAAACAAGCTATTAGGTTATGGAAGTCAGTAAGAACCACTATAAAAATGGCACAGAGGCACAGCTGGTAAAGCTGCTGTCTCACAGTACCTGAGACCCAGGTTTGATCCCAACCTGGTGTTGTCTGTGTTTAGAGATTGCACATTCTTCCTGTGATCATGTGGGTTTTCCCCAGGTACTCTGGTTTCATCCCTCCCGCCAAACACATGCGTGTTTGTAAGTTAATTGGTCTATGTTAATTGCCCCTTGTGTGTAGCGGAGTGAATGGGAAAGTGGGATAACATAGAATTAGGTTGAACGTGTAGTTGATGGTTCGCATGGACAAAATGGGCCGAAGGGCCCGTTTTCATGCCGTATCTCTAAATCCAAAAAGCAATCCTATGTATATGATTTTTAAAGTTAAAGAATGTAATAAATTGGTAAATTATTTTCTAGTTTTACAGATAGCAAGAACAGTCATATTACTGAACATGTTATAAATATATATATTTATTTTAGAGACACAGTGTGGAAACAGGCCATTTAGCCCACCGAGTCCGCGCCGACCAGCGATCCCCGCACATTAACGCTATCCTACACACACTCGGGACAACTTAATTTTAATCTAAGCCAATAAACCTACAAACCTGTGCGTCTTTGGAGTGTGGTAGGAAACCGAAGATCTCGGTGAGAACCCACGCGGGTCACGGGGAGAACGTACAAAGTCCGTACAGACAGCACCGAACCCAGGTCTCTATCGCTGCGCCACAGTGCAAGCTGAGTTGAGTTTTATGAAATATGCAATGTTAAAAGAAAGTTAAATGTATTTATAAACATCAGCATCTGGGATTTATTCATATGACAGCAAATGACAAAGATCAACAGTGCACAAGTCAATCAAATGTTGACTTTGTTTAATAGAATTTTTATAGAATTTTTTCTATATACAGTCACTGAGAGTGCTGGTGTTTAGCTTAGAAATCATGCAAGCCTTAAATTAAATCTTAACAGTATAGTCCGACCTTTTTACCTCAAAATTGAAGTGTCTGTTTTTTTTAACATGATAATCCTTTCTGTGTATGGTTAGGCCACAAAAATAAGCACAGAGCTTAAATTTGTGGACGTGCGCTAGTGTTGAGAGAATGTGTTGTTATCTTGCGTGAGATAATCCACTATATCCATGTTATCCATGGCTTCTTTTGTCTAATTCTTTTCTAAACCCTTCTGCCTTCTGTGAATGCGTTGTTATTTTCAACAATCAGTGTGAGAAGCATTGTTGCCACAAAAACTGGGACCATTAGTTCAGCTGCTTCTGCATGAACCTTCCTGAATGAACCTTCAATGATTCAATCATACTTCAATGGTTCAATGGTTCAATGATACTTTATTGTCACATGTACTTCGGTAAAGTGAAGTGCTTTGCGTTGCGTACAGCCCAGTAAAATCATGTAGCAGACTTCACCTCGGCAGTACACAAGTGTCACCACATTTTGGCGCTGACATCTCTCTTCGTGCTCTTCCTTTGTGAGCGCTCGTTTCCTGTTTATCTGCGCTCATGACTCATAAAGTCAAGCAGCATGGACACCAGCCCACCGGCCCAACTCATCCATGCCAACGGCCCCATAGCAGTAGCATCCACGTCGCGGGGCTGGAAACTGGAAGTATCCTGAGCTAATTCTGCTACCACCATCATCTATTACAACATGTGATGGCTTCCACTAATTGGCGCTGGAAGTTTGCGTCCTTTTCAGGACACAACGATGACAGCGATGTCAACATTTGAAACATGGAAGATGGACACGAAAGAAGAAGAATCCATGCCAACCTAGGGACCAGGCTGAACTAGTGCCATTTGCCAGCATTTAGCTCATATCTTCCCTAAACCTTTCCCATCCAAGCACCTGTCCAAATGTCCTCTCAACCACAACACTGTACCTGCCGCTGATTAGTAAGTTTGGGTATGGCACTAAAATAAGTAGTATTATAGAGAGCCAAGGTGGTTGTGAAGTATTACAATGGGATTGTGATTAGCTGGGCAAGTGGATTAAGGTATGGCTAATGAACAGATAGGGGCATAAGGAATGTTCGAGTAGGGAGGGAGCTAGGATTATTGGTACAAAATTCCCCGAAAATGGCATCGCAGATAGATAGGCTGATGAAGAAAGTGTTTGGCATGCTCGCCTTCATCAGTCAGTGAAATGAGTATAGAAGTTGAGACATTTTGCTGCTGTTGTCCAAAATGAAGGTGGGGCTGCGCTTAGAGTATTGTGTTCAGTTTTAGGCAGGAGTGCAGAGAACTTTGATAAGGATGCTGCCATACTTAAGGGCCTGAGCTTGTTGGGCAGGTAAAGCAATTTATTCATTGGAGAGTAGGGGGAGGGGTGATCCCATAGAGATGAGTATCATAGATAGAGTGATGCACAGCCCTTTTTCTTAGAGTCGGGGAGTCAACAACTAGAGGCCACAGGTTTCAGACGAGAGGGGATAGATTTAATAGGAGGCTGAGAATTAAAATTTTCACACAGAGGGTGGTGGGCATATGAAATAAGTTGCCAGATGAAGCAGTTGAGGAAAATACAATAGCAACATTTCAAAGACATTTACATGGATATGAAAGGTTTTGAAAGACATGGGCCAAATGCAGGCAAATGTGTGGGCTCTGCCCTGGTTTAGCTTGCCTGAGTTAAGTTTCATATGCCATTCCTTTGCATATTTCTCCAGTTAGAATTTTTAAGGGAATGTAAAGTGGGTCACCATTCCTCCACTTCACCATCATCCAAATTGTTAATATTTATATGACCCAGCTTGCACCCTGCTGGCACACCACTGGTCACAAGCCTCCAATCTGAAAAATAAGCTCCCATTACCATCCTCTGACTCCTTCCACAGACTTAATGTTGTATCTAATTCTCTAGCTCTCCCTGGATCCCATGTGGCCTAACCTGTTTATTCTTCACTTTGCCTTCTCGAGAATAATATTCTTCTCCCTTTATTATTTCCCCAGTGAACTGCTGCTCATCTTACTCCCGTTCCTGGTGCTGCAAGGCACTGCAAATGCTGGAGTCGTGAGCAAAATATAAAGTGCTGGAGTAACACAGTGGGTCAGGCAACATCCCTGGAGGACATGGATAGGTGGCGTTTCGGGTCGGGAAACAGTCTGTAGAAGGATCCCAACCTGAAATGTCGCCTATCCATGTCCTTCAGAGATGCAGCCTGATCTGTTAAGTTACTCCATTCCTTGTGTCATCCACATTGACACTGCAATTGTTTCCCCTCCTCAGGACCTGACCACCACCTTTCAAAAGCATAATATCCCTTAAAAACTCCTACCTCCAGATAAGCAATCTGCTTGTCTGCTTTCCGTGCCTAAACTCCAATCATATCTATTTATTTGACACTAAGGGAATATTCTAGTCAGTTTTAAAATGGCTAAATAATAGCTGTGCTTGTAACCATTGGTAACTATGACCATAATGCATTATCTTCTGATCCTTCTTAATCTTGTTGTGAACTTTGACATGGATGAGCACTATCCCCTTCAATATCTGTCACACTTTCCTTGACAGTTCCTATTCTTAACTAAATAGCCCACAGCATCAACATCTCTTCCTTCATCTTTGGTTTATATTTCTAGAGGCCTCCTAATACTCCAATTCTAATTTTTCGTGTTTTTGTTCTCCCATTTAATTCCCCTTGGAGGACGAGGAGAGAGCTGATAAACGTATATAACATTATGAGAGGCATAGATCGGATAGACAGTCAGAACCATTTTCCCAGGATGGAAATGTTAAAGCTTTAAGGGCATAGCTTTAAGATGAGGGGGGAAAAATTGAAAGGAGATTTGCAGGCTCTTTTTATACCGTGTAGTGAGGGCCTGGATTGTGCTACAAGGGATGGTGGAGGAAGCAGATACGATGGTGACATTTAAGCGGCATTTAGATCGGTCCATGGATCTATCCAGGCAGGGAACAGGGAATTATGGATCATGTATGGGCAGAGGAGATTTGTTCAACTCAGTACCATGGTAAACATGGTAAACATGGTAAACGGTAGGGAATTGAAGAATACAGTTGAACAGAGGGATCTGGGAATAACCGTGCATAGTTCCTTGAAGGTAGAATCTCATATAGATAGGGTGGTAAAGAAAGCTTTTGGTATGCTAGCCTTTATAAATCAGAGCATTGAGTATAGAAGCTGGGATGTAATGTTAAAATTGTACAAGGCATTGGTGAGACCAAATCTGGAGTATGGTGTACAATTTTGGTCGCCCAATTATAGGAAGGATGTCAACAAAATAGAGAGGGTACAGAGGAGATTTACTAGAATGTTGCCTGGGTTTCAACAGCTAAGTTACAGAGATAGGTTGAATAAGTTAGGTCTTTATTCTCTGGAGCGCAGAAGGTTAAGGGGGGACTTGATAGAGGTCTTTAAAATGATGAGAGGGATAGACAGAGTTAATGTGGACAAGCTTTTCCCTTTGAGAATAGGGAAGATTCAAACAAGAGGACATGACTTTAGAATTAAGGGACAGAGGTTTAGGGGTAACATGAGGGGGAACTTCTTTACTCAGAGAGTGGTAGCGGTGTGGAATGAGCTTCCAGTGGAAGTGGTGGCGGCAGGTTCGTTGGTATCATTTAAAAATAAATTGGATATGCATATGGATGAGAAGGGTACGGAGGGTTATGGTATGAGTGCAGGCAGGTGGGACTAAGGGAAAAAAGTTGTTCGGCACGGACTTGAAGGGCTGAGATGGCCTGTTTCCGTGCTGTAATTGTTATATGGTTATATGGTTATATGGACATTGTGGGCTCAAGGGTTAGTTCCTTTTGTATGTTCTGAATTAGCCTAAGATATTTAAAACAACATTTTGTCTTTTGTATCAACAGAGGTCCTTCTATACTGCTGTTTCATACAAGAGGTACCAAGCACAGAGCTAGTAATCAAACATCCTCCATTGAAGGCATTCAATATTCAATGATTAACAATGGCCATTTCAGCAAGTCACACATGGAAGACTGATTGTGGTTTCCTAACCTGAGAGTGATGAAGATGATGTTCCGGTCCTGCTTGCATTATCTGGACTTTTCCACCAGGAAATACAGGGAGCTCTCTTACCATGACATGGCCAATCTTTTCCCCACAACAACCAGCAGCAAATCAGATCATTGTGTTTGTTGGACCTTGCTGCGTGTATATAGGCCATGCTGCTCCACACATCACGACGGTGAATAGACTTCTAAAGTACATTAGCTATGAAAAATTATCCTGGGGAATTCAAGACCATATAAATTAAGACACAAAGTGCTGGAGTAAAGGGCCTGTCCCACCAGCATGCAACTCTATGCGATGAACGCGATCGAACTAGAAGCGGGGGCCGCGCAGAGGTCGGGTGATCCCCTGTACAGGGCCGTTCCCACCAGCATGCGCCTGCATGCGGCAAGCGCAACCAAACCGGCAGTAGGGGCCGCGTGGAGGTCGGGTGAGTGGCGCAACGCGGCGCAAAGTGAGGCGAACTTAGAGCGAAGTTCAAGGTAAGTTCGCCAGGACAGAGAGGGGCACACAGAGAGGGCCACGGAGCCACACACATAGAGGGTTATGGAGGCACTTACAAATAGGTTCACGGAGGCACGATGTCGGGGCGGTGTGTAAATGCCGAGGCGACTGCGAGCCGACAAGCTTCATCACTCTCAGCCGAATTTTTGGGCATAGTCGGTTTTTCGGAGCCCCAAGCGGTGTCGGGACGAACTCGGGACGAACTCCGCACAATTCCGCACGGCTCCGGTGATCGAAGTGGGACCGGCCCTGCGACGCCGCGACGCCGGACGGCCCAAGCGACCACGTTAGGTCGCGCTAATCGCATAGAGTTGCATGCTGGTGGGACAGGCCCTTACCTCAGCTGATCTGGCAACATCTTGGAGAATATGGATAGGTGATGTTTCGAGTTGCAACTTTCTTCAGACGACCTAATTCCGAAACATCACTATTGATGTTCTCCAGCTGAGTTAGTCCAGCATTTTGTCTTTTTTTCTTCCTATAACTTGATGCATTTGTAATAATTCATGTAGTTAGAGGGACTAACATATCTATACTAGACTAAGTGGGGCCCGGGTCCCATGTTCACACGAGAAGGCTGGTCCCCCAACGCAATATTCCACCTCTCCACCAATTCCAATATTGGTGGCCAGTGGGGGTGGGGGTGGGTTTCCGGAGCGCTAGTATGGGTGTTGTGGGCTGAAAGGACTGGTTTACAGAGGGCTAGTATGGACATTGTGGGCCAAATGCATTCTTGGCCTGGCAGCTCAGTCATTCAAGCCTGGTGTGCAGGCAGCTCACTCACTCACGGCTGATGGGCAGGCAGTTGACTCATGGCTATTCCTTGAAATTCCATTTCAAGCAAGGTGCAAGGTCACCAAATTCAAGTGCAGTTTCCTGCCACTTCACGCAGGGTGCAAGGCCACCAAATTCAAATGCAGTTTCCTGCCACTTCAAGCTGGGTTCAAGGCCACCAAATTCAAGTGCAGTTTCCTGCCACTTCAAGCAGGGTGCAAAGTGACCAAATTCAAGTGCAGTTACCTGCCACTTCAAACAGGGTGCAAGGCCACCAAACTCAAGTGCAATTTCCTGCCGCTTCAAGCACAGTGCAAGCCCACAAAACTCAAGTGCAGTTTCCTGCCACTTCAAGCAGGGTGCAAGGCCACCAAACTCAAGTGCAGTTACCTGCCACTGCCAGCAGGGTGCAAGGCCACCAAACTCACGTGCAGCTTGCTGCCACTTCAAGCAGGGTGCAAGGCCAACAAACTCAAGTGCAGTTTCATGCCACTTCAAGCAAGTTGCACGGCAACCAAACTCAAGTGCAGTTTCCTGCCACTTCAAGCAGGTTGCAAGGCCACCAAACTCAAGTGCAATTTCCTGCCGCTTCAAGCACGGTGCAAGCCCACAAAACTCAAGTGCAGTTTCCTGCCACTTCAAGCAGGGTGCAAGGCCACTAAACTCAATTGCAGTTTCCTGCCACTTCAAGCAGGGTGCAAGGCCAGCAAACCCAACTGCAGTTTCCTGCCACTTCAAGCAGGGTGCAAGGCCACCAAACTCAAGTGCAGTTTCATGCCACTTCAAGCAAGTTGCACGGCAACCAAACTCAAGTGCAGTTTCATGCCACTTCAAGCTGGGTGCAAGGCCACCAAACTTAAGTGCAGTTTCATGCCACTTCAAACAGGGTGCAAGACCACCAAACTCAAGTGCAGTTTCCTGCCACTTCAAGCAGGGTGCAAGGCCAACAAACTAAAGTGCTGTGTCATGCCACTTCAAGCAGGGTCCAAGGCCACCAATCTCAACTGCAGTTTCATGCCAATTCAAGCAGGGTGCAAGGTCACCAAACTCAAGTGCAGTTGCATGCCACTTCAAGCAGGCTGCAAGGCCACCAAAGTCAAATGCATTTTCATACCATTTCAAGCAGTGTGTAAGGGCATGAAATTCAAATGCAGTTTCATACCATTTCAAGCAGGGTGCAAGGCCACCAAATTCGCTTTTTCTAAAATCAATATACAGCGCAAAACAGGAAGTGGTCATGATTAGACTTTTAATTATATAGATTTTCAAACCACATTTTTATTTTCAAACCACATTTTCAAACCAACCACATTTTCAAACCAACCACAGTTTCAAACCAACCACAGTTTCAAACCAACCACAGTTTCAAACCATCCATATTTACATTTTCAAACTTAATTTTCAAACCACATTTTCATTTTCAACCATCATTTTCAAATCACATTTTCAATTCCAAACTTCATTTTCAAACTTCATTTTCAAACCACATTTTCATTTTCAAACTTCATTTTCAAACCAACCACATTTTCAAACCACCACATTTTCATTTTCAAACCAACCACATTTTCAAACCATTTTCATTTTCAAATTTTATTTTCAAACTTCATTTTCAAATGTACTTGCAATAAATGATTTGTTGGCCCTTAATGAAAATGCAATGAGCTGTTTGGCCTGCCCTGTGCATGAAACTGCAATGGAAATGGAAACAAAATGAAAATCCAATGAGCTGTTTGGCATGCCCTGTGCTTGAAACTGCAATGGAAGTGGAAATTAAATGAAAATGCAATGAGCTGTTTGGCCTGCCCTGTGCTTGAAACTGCAAATGAAATGGAAATGAAATGAAAATACCATGAGCTGTTTGGCCTGCCTTGTGCTTGAAACTGCAATGGAAATGGAAATTAAATGAAAATGCAATGAGCTGTTTGGCCTGCCTTGTGCTTGAAACTGCAATGGAAATGGAAATGAAATGAAAATGCAATGAGCTGTTTGGCCTGCCTTGTGCTTGAAACTGCAATGGAAATGGAAATGAAATGAAAATACCATGAGTTGTTTGGCCTGCCCTGTGGTTGAAACTGCAATGGAAATGGAAATGAAATAAGTTGGTTGGCCTGCCCTGTGCTTCAAATTGAAATGGAAATGAAATTAAATTAGTTGTTTGGCCTGCCTAAAACCACTAATTTTAGCCCACATGGCCCCTATTACCCGTGAAACCAGTCCCTTTTGCCCAAAATGCCCGTATTAGCCCAGGAGGAGCACTTTGGCCCAAAAGGTCTGTGCCAGGCCAGGAAAAGTCCATAAAAAGTGCCTTTCACTGAGATTTCACTCTGATTTTTTTAAAAGAGCCCCTTCGGCCCATCAGGCCTCTACTAGTCCAGGAGGAGTCCCTTCGTCCCATCAGTAAGTATTCCCCCTGCAAGTATTAAACCTCACCCCAGTATTGCTCTCCCTCCCTTCATTGGCTCCCTGTGAAATCCAGGCCAGGATAGACGTTCCTCCTTCATTGCTGTGATCTGCAGAAAAGGATGAAAAATGTCTAAAATTGATTCTCCACCCTCTCCCTCTTCTCTCTCACAGAGACTCTCACCTGTTTTGGGCAGAATTTCTGGCAGTGTTTGAGCTGCCAGCCCATCAGGCCTGAGTGACTGAACTGCCAGCCCACCAGGCCTGAGTGACTGAACTGCCAGCCCACCAGGCCTGAGTGATTGAGCTGCCAGCCCAATAATCCATTCAGCCGACAATGTCCATACTAGCCCTCTGGAAACCAGTCCCTTCGGCCCACAACACCCATACTAGTGCTCCAGAAAGCCCCCCCCCCCCTCCCACTGGCCACCAACAGACTAACTCCCACTTAGTCTAGTATATTAATATAAGCAACATGTGCAATATGTTCAAGTTAGGATAAACATCTCTGTTGGAAGCCCCTATGCTTTCCAGTTATTATAGTAGGCAGAACTTAAAAGAGCCTCTGAGGTATCTGAGGTAGGGGCTCGTACGAGTAAAAGGTAATCGTTTTTTTCATCACAAGTATTTTTTTACTCGTGGACATTTTTCACAGTGTTGAAAAAACGTCGCGAATTTACCGGATTTCATGAGTACCTACCGTTACTCATACGAGCTGCTACGTGATATCCAGGAGCTCCTACGTACCCGCTACGTACATTACACAAGCTTGAATCGGGGAGAACTTGGGAGAATTCTTGCATTACCTCGTACAGTGGGACAGGCCCTTCACTCTCACGCATTCTCTCACTCTCACTCTCACTCTTACTGAATGTAAACCTGACTATTCAAAAGTGAATGGAATGGATCATTCTTCATCATTCTTCATGACAAAATACAGGGGTAACAAATTGTGGATGCCCGCCTGACAAGATAAAACGAAGTACTCAATCTCTAAAAGGTACATTCATGAATTGACATAGAGCTGAGAGGTATAATTGGTTGTGTCAAAAACGTCATAAACTTTAAGTTTAATATTTCCTAAATCACAAAGCCTATAATATATATACGTTGCTCAAATGCAAATTCCCCACCTGCTGGTGTTTACCCAGTTAGTCTCCCACACAACACACTGTGACTAATACAGCCAGATAGTCTGCCAATTGGCAAGCATCATACACACACTCACAAAACCCCACCCACAGAGCCACCTAATCTTCCATATCCTGTCTCACCCAGTCGCTCAGGAACAGCATTCACTGAATTAGTCACCTTTACTTTACTCTGATTTCATTCTCCTTGTATGAGTAGCTTTAGAATTAACTTTAAAACGAACAATCCTGCCCCCTTTACCCTTGCAATGCCTTATCAATCTGCCCTATTACACACTTGATACACACTCATTAAGCATACCATGGGAAGGTTTTCTGTCAATATTCTCAAATCCTCTGTGTTTAATTAGAAAACTGTTTAGGATATTCATCCAGACCTTCACTTATCTTCAATTTTCACTGAATGCACTGACTCATGCAATATTTAATTCTATTTTTAAAGGCCATCGTCTTCCCAGTATTGTGTGGGAGCTTGTTGAGTGTAAATTGGCACCTTCCATATTATGGCAGAGACTACAATTCAAAGGAGCTGTAAAATGTGACTGATCGTTAAAGGTGGTATACAGTGAAGGAAAGGTCTCCAAAACATTTGAAGGATTGGGATGTCCGTAAGAAACTAATTGGTCTTTTCTTCTTTTCCTGATTGTTGTTGTTTAGTTTGCTTTGTTTCATCAATCTCTCATTTTGAACCTTTGCATTTGATCAAAACAGTAGAATT
Source organism: Raja brachyura (assembly GCA_963514005.1). Next base: position 7,178,319 of record OY740800.1, on the reverse strand, counting down.
CTCACCTATGCTCTTAAGATAGACACAAAAAGCTGGAGGTAGACAAAAATGCTGGAGAAACTCGGCGGGTGAGGCAGCATCTATGGAGTGAAGGAATACTCGACCCGAAATGTCGCCTCTTCCTTCACTCCATAGATGCTGTCTCACCCGCTGAGTTTCTCCAGCATTGTTGTCAACCTTTGATTTTTCCAGCATCTGCAGTTCTTTCATAAACACAAAAACCTGGAGTAACTCAGTGGGACAGGCAGCATCTTTGGAGAGAAGGAATGGGAGACCTTTCGGGTCGAGATGATTCGAGACCCGAAACGTCACCCATCGCTTCTCTGCAGAGATGCTACATGTCCCGCGGAGTTACTCCAGCTTTTTGTGTCTATCTTCGGATTAAACCAGCATCTGCAGTTCCTTCCCTCACCTATGCTCTCAATTGTTTTTCGTCACTTCAGCTGAAATCTATCGGGCTTGGCCCACTCCAGGGCCTGAGCAGGTAATCTAAACCAACACTTCAGTGAAATACTGACTGACTGCCACAGAAAAGGACTAATTGGCATTTTCCAAAGTAAGCCAGGGGAGTTTATCCCACACCAAAATGCACTTAATCATTCCCAGGATGTGGGTGTCACCACATGGGGAGGATAAATTGCCTTGGAGATATTGAAATTTGTTTCTGAACCCCTTAAATTAAAACTGGTTAGGTTTAATGATAACCTAATCATTTCTATCCAGCTATTTGCTTTCACATTTTAACATTGAATTCAAATTTCTAATCTGCTACGCTAGGCTATGTTCATGTATTTTGAATTACTTCTCTTGCCTCTGGATTACCACTCAATAATACATCTGCGATAATCTGCTCAAGTTTGCTAATTACTTGATTGCTGATACTGGAACCCGACAATGTGCCAAGATGTTGCCACGTTTCCCTTCATTGTTTGCATCACTGGCTGTAAGACCAAAAATATTTCATTAAGACATTTCTGTCCTGGGCCTCCTCCATGGCCAGAGTGAGGCCCACCATAAATTGGAGGAGCAACACCTCATCTTTCGCTTGGGTAGTTTACACCCCAGCAGTATGAACATTGACCTCCAAATTCAGGTAGTCCCTGCTTTCTCCTTCTTTCCCCTCCCCCTTCCCAGCTCTCCCACAGCCCACTGTCTCCGCCTCTTCCTTTCTTCTTCCCACCCCCCCCACCCCCACATCAGTCTGAAGAAGGGTCTAGACCAGAAACGTCGCCTATTTCCTTCACTCCATAGGTGCTGCCTCACCCGCTGAGTTTCTCCAGCATTTTTGTCTACCTTTGATTTTTCCAGCATCTGCAGTTCCTTCTTAATCATTGAGACATTTTGTTGTTTTACAGCTCAGAGAGTGGTTGGTATGTGGAACCGCCGCAATATGGCTTTTCAGTCCTGCAACACAGAGCTGTATCGTGCAGCCAGGTCCGACCTGAAGAGGGGCATCAGGAACGCCAAAGCAGCCTACATGTGAAGGATTGAGAGTCACTTCAACAACTCTCGGTCTTTATTCTTTGGAGCGCAGAAGGTTAAGGGGGGACTTGATTGACGTCTTTAAAATGATGAAAGGGATAGACAGAGTTGACGTGGATAAGCTTTTCCCATTGACGGTAGGGAAGATTCAAACAAGAGGGCATGACATGAAAATTAAGGGACAGAAGTTTATGGGTAACATGAGGGGGAACTTCTTTACTCAGGCTGTGTGGAATGATCTTCTAGCAGAAGTGGTGGAGGCAGGATCGATTTTAACATTTAAAAGTAAAGTGGATAGGTATATGGACGGGAAGGGAATGGAGGGGTATGGTCTGAGTGCAGGTAGATGGGACTAGGGGAAAATAAATGGTCGGCACGGACTGGAAGGGCCGAGAAGGCCTGTTTCCATGCTGTAATTGTTATATGGTTATATGGTTATTATATGGTTAACTCAGACTCCCGTCGTGTATGGCAAGGTATACAGCACATCATAACTACAAAATCAATACCAACTCATCCACCAGCAACAGAGCCTCTCTGGCAGAACAGCTCAACCACTTCATTGGCCGCAATGAGAGGAGAGAGACGGCCATGCCCACTACTCCAGCTCCAACACCCAACAGCCAGACACTCATCATACAGACTGCTGATGTCACACACACACTCATAGAGTGTTACCATACGGAAGCAGCCGGTCCGGACAGAGTCCCAGGCGGGTTCTCAGAGACTGTGCTGATGAGTTAACTGACATATTTACAAAAAATTTCAATCAATCCCTGGCATGATGCATGGTCCCCACATGCCTAAAACATTGGAAATAGTGCCAGTTCCGAAGCAGACAGCCGTAACCTGCCTCAACGACTACAGGCCGGTTGCACTAGCACCAATAATCATGAAGGAGAAATTGGTCCTTAAGCACATGAAGGCCGCGCTCCCATCAACCCTAGATCCACACCAATATGTGTACAGAGCAAACAGATCAACCGATGACGCAATTGCCATTGCCCTCCATACTGTACTGCTCCACCTAGAACAACGCCAACTGCTATTTGTTAATTAATTCAATCAGTTAATCTGCATTCAACACAATCATACCCAGTAGACTGGTCTCCAAGTTATCCCATGTGCGGGCGGGACGTTGAAGGACGAGAAGCCGAAGCCAAGACTTGGAAGCCTGGATACAGAATGGACACGACGCCGAATGGATACGAACCTGAAAGGACATCACGCTGCAACGACGAGACGCAGAATGGACGTGACGTGGAAAAGCCGCCGAACGGACACAATGGGATTTGTCCTAGACCTTGTCATCAATTGGTCCAGACCTCTGCGTCCATCAAATGACTGGCCGGAGGAGACAGGAGGGTGGGGGGAAGCTTGATTTTACGTTTGCAAAATGGTGGCAGTGATTACTAGCTGCTGCGATTGCCACAGAGGCAGTGACGCGATAGACGGCACGGGGGTCTGGATCAATCGCTGACCTTTGTCGATGAATGACGAGGAGTCGGATCAATCCCATCCCTGGAGACATACAAGGTACAAATAATTTAATATTTCAAAATGTAGCAAGGTACAACAATAATTGCAGCAAATATAGATTTTTTAAAGTGTTTCAGTGCTTCATGCCTATTTATCATTTCGGCTTCATGTGCGTTCGGCATCAGATTGTTTTTCAGCATAAAATCTGACAGGGAACGAATATGACGTTGAAAAGCCTCTGTGGCAATCGCGGTAGCTTGAAGTCACTGCCACCATTTTACAAACTCAAGCTCCCCCCCCCCCCATCCCGTCTCCCCCCGACCAGTGGTGTGATGGACGCAAGGGTCTGGACCAATTGCTGACCTTTGTCGGTGACTGACAAGGTGTCGGACCAATCCCGTCCCCGTAGACGTCATGTCCTTTTGGCGGCTTTTCGCCGTCATGTCCGTTCTGCGTCGTGTTTTTGCGGCGTGGTGTCCGTTCGGGTTCGTATCCTTTCATGATATACTTTTGGTATCTTAGTATAGTATAGTATAGTTTCTTTAGTGTCATTGTAACATGAACCATGTACAACA